>OU342738.1:360739135-361393188 GCA_910589765.1 Avena atlantica
GGGTTGGGTCGGATTTGGCATCCGGGGTGCAGAGCTTGGTGTCCGGGCGGAGTACTTGTCGCATCGGTGGCCGTCGGGTCGAAGAACTTGACACTCCAGGGTTCGATCTTGGCGTCCGAGGGTTCCTCCGAGTCTGTGGGGCGTCCGAGAAGGAGACCTTGGCGTGCGGGTTCGGTCTTCGGGATCCGGGCCCGACGAGATTCAGTCTTCGGGGTCCTGCGGGAGAGCTTGGCGTTCTGCGGTCTTCGGCTCCGTGTGGCAGATCTTGTGGACCCGAGGTGGAGGCCTCAGCTTTCCGTGTCGTCGACCATCAGGTTCGAGACTCTTCAGCAACACACACACATGCCAACAACACGAGTAGCTCCGAGATCTCTAACAGCACATGCATGTAACCAACACTAGGATAACTTGGTCTTTGACTTCAGCTGAGCAGCCACCGCATGCCGACGACAGGACACCGACGGCGCAGGCTCAAACAACGAGGTCGAGACGCGACCACGGCGATGAGGCACACAGAGGGCGTCGAGGATGGGGTCGACGCGGTACTGGCCTCGGCGAAGGGCGACGGAGGAGGGGCCCAGGGCGAGGCAGGGGACGGTCTGCTGCGGGACGGGGCGACGGGAACCGAGCGGGGCGGCGTTGGGCGGCTACGCCGGACGGGAGGAGGACGCAGGGCGTCGGAGGCGGGGCGGACCGGAGGGGCGGAGGAGCGGGCAGCGCCGGAGCGGCGCGGCGGAGCTCGCTGCGAGGCGGCGAGCCGGTGACGCACGGGAGCAGCGAGGGAGGGAGGCACAGCGGCGGAGGGAGCTCGAGGCGGGCGAGGCGGCGGACATGGCGGACGCGCGCAGCAGCGAGGATGGCGGGGCCGGGCTCGACGCGGTGGCGGGCGGAGGACGAGGCCCACTGGCGGCCACGGTTGCGGGCGGCGCAGGCTCGCGGCGCGCGTGGAGGCGGGGCTCAGGCGGCGCATGGGGAGGAGCGGGGCGCTGCGGGAGGGAGGCGCCGGCGGGTCCCGCGCGGGCCCAGGGGGACAAGCGGCCAGGGGAGGCGGGTAGGTCGGTGCTTGCGGGCGAGCGGCGGCCAGAGGAGGGCAGACGGGCCCGGCGGCGCTGGGGACCGACGGAGGGGGAGGAGGCGCGGCACGCGGGAGGCCTGGGGGCGGCGGCGAGCGCCGGCGGGAGCGGGGCTCGGCGGACGGCGGGAGGCAGCGGCCGGGGTCGGGCGGAGGAGGAGGCCGGCGTCGGCGGCCTGCCTCGGGCGATGCGCGGCGGAAAGGAGGCGAGCAGGGCGCCGGGGTGGGGGATGACGGGGCGCTGGGTGCGGGGGGTTCGTGGTGGGCCTAGGTGGGGCCAGGGGCGCGACAGGGGAGAGGGGACCTGGTGCGTGCGTGGGTTTCGTGTGTGTTGGTTGCTGGGGTGGGACAGGGTCTGGTGGGAGAGGAGGGGAGAGATGGAGAGTGGGGGTAGGATTAGGTGGCAGAGGGTAATTGGTTGAGGGAGAGGGGAAAGATGAGGTGGCGAGGTTTGATTGGCCAGAGTGATGTGGCCAGATGGTTGGGTAGAGTTTCAGGTGGGTTTAGGATTAGATAAAGGTGGCCCGATTTAAAACCTGGGGCGGTCGTTCGGGTCTACTCGGCCCGTTCGACTGCCCCACTAAAATAATTTAATATTTTTATTTGTTTTCAAATAGCTTTTTTAACTAGTTTTAGACAAACAAAAATATTCGGACATCCGGGGGTTTGGCGTTTGAATAAAAGTCGGGGCGTTTTAGAAAACAAAACGGGTGTTGCGAAAATAGTTTTGACAAACAATGCATGATGATGACGATGCAATGCACCAAAACAACGCGATTTTCTAGTAGTGGTTTTTGCGGGATTCCACAATTCGACACCACTAACAATGGATCTCGCCCTCGAGATCCGCCTCATGGTACCGGGAAGAAGGCCGGCGGTCTGATCCTTCGCGCTTCGTGTAGATCCTCGCGACACCACTAACAAAGGGTCGTTGTCCGTGACCGTCGCGAGAACACTCCGGGGACAACAGGTCGAAGGTAGAGGTAGCAACAAATAAGGCCACCCCTAACTTCCGTGGACGGAGTAAAGTTGCTGGATCCACTGATTCGATGTACAAGAGCGAATGATAAGAGTAGTGGTATGGTAGCTACTCCATCCCGCACTCGAACCATTACTCTGCACACACATAGGCGGATTATGCAACCAACTCTCGGAATTAGACTGAAGATCTCGACAAGCGAGGTTCGGAAACAAAGGGGTGATGCAGACTCTGCATCGGATCTGGCGTAGATGAGGTCGTCGCGTCGGAAAGCACCGGAAGGCACAAACAAAGAACAAAGGACGGCACCACAGACGAAGAATTCCTCGGGTAGCATGAAGACCAGATGTAGCAACACCGTTATCAAAGGGGAAGCGAAACCCTAAAGGTACGACGGAACCCAACCACGAGAATTCCTGGACTCGGAGAAAAAGAAGAGAGCGGATTCAAAACACGTAGAGGTAAGAGGAGAACAGCAGAGGGGTAAGGAGTAAAATCAGACCTAATCAGAACTATCCAACCGATTTTTAAAAAATAGTTTTGACACTCTACTTCGGCCGTTAGCTAGGTTATCCTACAGGCTGGACTTGTGGGGTATCGCAACTGCTGAGCTCTGATACCACTCTGGAACACCCTCAGAATCGGACCTATGCAAGTTTGAGCAAAATTCACCAAACCCGCATAGAAACGATTCAAAGGTGCCCACCAGGCACTTTCGTGCGGGTGGAAAACGAAGTAATAACATTACACAACAGTCCTCGATGGGACCCACAGAACAGATATATAAAACAGCGACTCCATGAGTCAAGAATACAGATGTAATATACAAAGATCCAAATCACCTTGAAAAGACGGAGCGTCCGACTACGGACAAGATGCAAATGGGGCTAAGAGCCCTGAAGAATAACCAATGGCGTCCATAACCCTGCCCAGGCCAAGCCGGAAGGGTAACCCTGCTAACGACGTCGATCTCAAAACCTGCTTAAACAAAAAGGGGTGCCGACAAAGGGCAAAGGGAAAAGAAGGAGCGTCAGTACTGAGGCCAGTACACGGCGAGGCTAGAATTCGGCGGTCCTCGCCTACATAGGTATGGTGGACTGAGCGGCAGCGGCAGCATGCACTGAACAACCTATAGAGACTCGATACAACTGGCGGCTATCAGAGAGGGGTGAGAAAGACCTATTCGGATTCAACCTGTTACTAGCATCAAACAAACCCATCCTGGTGTTTCCCCCTCGAGACCAAACGAGGAAGTCAACCGAGGAACTCACACAGTTGGCAGTTTTATTTATTCGGTTATCGTTGCAGCAATTACTAGTCAGGTTAAAGATAGTCGTCCTGATAAAATAAGCAGTGGGCACTTTTAGTTAGCCATTTCGTGATAGTTGCATCACTTACTAGTCAGATACAATTAGCATGAGATAACCCAAAACCCAGCAGTTGTTGATACTTTTATTCAGCCATTCCGTTGTAGTTGCAATAATTACTAGTCAGGTACAATGGTCGCACGCGACAATCCAAACAAGCAGTTGTGGGCAGTATTATTAGCCATTCCATTATAGTGAAGCTGATTACTAGTCATTATAAAGTCAAATTTATAGCAGTAAACTTTAGTTATGCTTGTCTATGTTCGAGATACTCTGCTCCAAGTTGTCCATATCCGCGGACACGGCTTTCAGAAAGTTTTACCCGGCCGGGGTGCACCAATAGCAACACACACTCGATCAACCTCGGAAAAACCAAATCAAAACCCAACGAGGCCTTCACGACAAAGCAATCACAAGATTCAGAAATATTTCAGGGGGCCACCCCTTAAGTAGATCCCGCAACGAAGTAAGCTAGCTCCGAGACGGACTCAAGGTCTGGGTAGACGGCTGTGAGCGACTGGGAACCCCAAACGGGGCTTGTCGACACCGCGAAAACGTGTCCCGATCCTAAACAGTACAGTGTGCAGTACCTCGCACAATCGTAAATAAAGCAGTAAAACATGGCATAAGTACAGGATAGTAATAAAGCCCCAAACTAGTTCGTGACCCCAAGAAATAAGACGGAATCAAGCTCTGGCTCAGGGGGGTCCCATATACCTCCCGGATGTGGATAGCGCAATAAATCAAGGAACAGGTATCAAGTACTCGGGGTCTTACGGGACACAAGTGGGCGTTCGGAAACCAAATATTATCTATCACCCACCGATGCCTCTGCTTATTTCAATTTTAGTTGTTAAACAGGAATTAAAGTGAACAATAAGTAAAACTATGATCAGCTCCAACATCAACATGCGGCAATACATCAACAGCTGTGGCATTTGACAACACGCAACATCACTTGAGCAAGCGGCTACGACGCGCAAGTCCAACTATCTACCAAACAACAGGTAATAGGAGGTGTCCGAGGCAATATAGGGCTGCAAGGGATATCACTGGTATGGAAAACTAGAGCATCGCAACACAGATAGCAATAGATCAACAGGAGGGAATAAATACTATAAAAGTAAGATAGGTAGAAAGAGGGAGATGCTCGCCTGAAAACATTGTCGAAGGGTTATCCGAAGATCGGGGCGAAGCTCACATCAACTCAACGGCCTTATCCGCGAAGAACCAAAACACTAGAAGAAACAACGGATGCAATATTTAATACAACGGCAGAAGATCGGCATGATGCATGTATGATGCATGGCATGGCAAAGAGGCGATGCAATTAGGCCATATTAAGCGGAACCGGGGTCCCGACATTATTTAAACGGTTCAAGTTGTTTAGAACCCCCGCAATTTAAATGTTGTTTTAGCAAGACAGAATATATCACCGGTTCGATACACAAGTTTAAATGAGGCCAATATAAGGCTAGATTTGCCCGCATATGGGCCCCATATTTAATTATTAGGTGATTCGGCATAAGGCCCCCAAACCACAGATATGCATGCGAGATGAATGATTTAATGCAACAAGTTGATATCACTTATAAAAAAAATAGGGTATCGAGGAAAAAGGGTCACACATTAGGGTTCGACGATCTTGGTTAGGGTTCGACGGGGTTCGGGGTCGGGGTCCAGGGTTCAGGGTTCGACGGCCTTGGCGGGATCGTTCTCGGACTCCGGGGGAAACGTTCGAGGTTATCGGGGTAGTACTTGACGTTCCTGAGGAAGGACTTGGTTCGACATCGGGGCGCAGCGGACCCGCCCTGGTCGGTGTCGTTCCTGTTGTTGCGGGGATCTTGCCGGTACGCGGGTCGGGTCGGATTTGGCATCCGGGGTGCAGAGCTTGGTGTCCGGGCGGAGTACTTGTCGCATCGGTGGCCGTCGGGTCGAAGAACTTGACACTCCAGGGTTCGATCTTGGCGTTCGAGGGTTCCTCCGAGTCTGTGGGGCGTCCGAGAAGGAGACCTTGGCGTGCGGGTTCGGTCTTCGGGATCCGGGCCCGACGAGATTCGGTCTTCGGGGTCCTGCGGGAGAGCTTGGCGTTCTGCGGTCTTCGGCTCCGTGTGGCAGATCTTGTGGACCCGAGGTGGAGGCCTCAGCGTTCCGTGTCGTCGACCATCAGGTTCGAGATTCTTCAGCAACACACACACATGCCAACAACACGAGTAGCTCCGAGATCTCTAACAGCACATGCATGTAACCAACACTAGGATAACTTGGTCTTTGACTTCAGCTGAGCAGCCACCGCATGCCGACGACAGGACACCGACGGTGAAGGCTCAAACAACGAGGCCGAGACGCGACCACGGCGATGAGGCACACAGAGGGCGTCGAGGATGGGGTCGACGCGGTACTGGCCTCGGCGAAGGGCGACGGAGGAGGGGCCCAGGGCGAGGCAGGGGACGGTCAGCTGCGGGACGGGGCGACGGGAACCGAGCGGGGCGGCGTTGGGCGGCTGCGCCGGACGGGAGGAGGACGCAGGGCGTCGGAGGCGGGGCGGACCGGAGGGGCGGAGCCGGAGGGGCGGAGGAGCGGGCAGCGCCGGAGCGGCGCGGCGGAGCTCGCTGCGAGGCGGCGAGCCGGTGACGCACGGGAGCGGCGAGGGAGGGAGGCACGGCGGCGGAGGGAGCTCGAGGCGGGCGAGGCGGCGGACATGGCGGACGCGCGCAGCGGCGAGGATGGCGGGGCCGGGCTCGACGCGGTGGCGGGCGGAGGACGAGGCCCACTGGCGGCCACGGTTGCGGGCGGCGCAGGCTCGCGGCGCGCGGGGAGGCGGGGCTCAGGCGGCGCATGGGGAGGAGCGGGGGCGCTGCGGGAGGGAGGCGCCGGCGGGTCCCGCGCGGGCCCAGGGGGACAAGCGGCCAGGGGAGGCGGGTAGGTCGGTGCTTGCGGGCGAGCGGCGGCCAGAGGAGGGCAGACGAGCCCGGCGGCGCTGGGGACCGACGGAGGGGGAGGAGGCGCGGCACGCGGGAGGCCTGGGGGCGGCGGCGAGCGCCGGCGGGAGCGGGGCTCGGCGGACGGCGGGAGGCAGCGGCCGGGGTCGGGCGGAGGAGGAGGCCGGCGTCGGCGGCCTGCCTCGGGCGATGCGCGGCGGAAAGGAGGCGAGCAGGGCGCCGGGGTGGGGGATGACGGGGCGCTGGGTGCGGGGGGTTCGTGGTGGGCCTAGGTGGGGCCAGGGGCGCGACAGGGGAGAGGGGACCTGGTGCGTGCGTGGGTTTCGTGTGTGTTGGTTGCTGGGGTGGGACAGGGTCTGGTGGGAGAGGAGGGGGAGAGATGGAGAGTGGGGGTAGGATTAGGTGGCAGAGGGTAATTGGTTGAGGGAGAGGGGAAAGATGAGGTGGCGAGGTTTGATTGGCCAGAGTGATGTGGCCAGATGGTTGGGTAGAGTTTCAGGTGGGTTTAGGATTAGATAAAGGTGGCCCGATTTAAAACCTGGGGCGGTCGTTCGGGTCTACTCGGCCCGTTCGACTGCCCCACTAAAATAATTTAATATTTTTATTTGTTTTCAAATAGCTTTTATAACTAGTTTTAGACAAACAAAAATATCCGGACATCCGGGGGTTTGGCGTTTGAATAAAAGTCGGGGCGTTTTAGAAAACAAAACGGGTGTTGCGAAAATAGTTTTGACAAACAATGCATGATGATGACGATGCAATGCACCAAAACAACGCGATTTTCTAGTAGTGGTTTTTGCGGGATGCCACACCATATAAGAAGTACACAATTAGATAAAAAATGGTAAGTGTAGAAAGGACGTAGTTGTGCTATGTTCCATGGCCGATCAAGCTCCGGGTAGTCATCATTCGGGTCACGTCGCTTATGCTTATGATCCTCGTTGGGTCTATCCTTGAGTTCACGATTGTCGACAAGGTAGTAAGACCCATTGAGCAGCGCCCTACTTATGATCAACGGTCCTTCCCATGGCGGGGATAATTTGTGTGACTTCTTCTGCTTAAGTCGGAGTACTAAATCCACCTATTTAAACGAGCGATGCCGAACGCAGCAACTATGGTAGCTGCGTAGCTTTTGCTGGTAGATGGCGGATCTTTGTCATGCCAAAACGCGCTCCTCCTCGAGAAGGTCCACATCTAGGCATATGGATTCTTCAGTGTCATCTTCGTCGTAGGCGGCAACTCTTGGTGCGTCGTGGAGGATGTCGGAAGGTAGGATGGCTTCTGCTCCATATACCATGAAGTAAGGGGTGTAGCTGGTGGATCTGTTGGGTGTGGTTCGTAAACTCCACAGCACAGATGGCAATTATTCTGCCCAGGGTCCAACTGCTCTGTGTAGCGGTGCCTCAAGACGTGGCTTGATTCCCTACAGAATTAATCCATTGGCTCGTCAACTTGACCATTGGATTGTGGGTGTGCCACAGATGCACGGTCAAGTCGGATGCCTTTGTCCCAGCAGTAGGCCTCCACTTCTCCGAGTGACAAGTTGCTTGCGTTGTCGGTGATGATGCTATGTGGGAGACCAAATCTCACCACTAGATCCCGGACAAACCTGAGGGCAGTTGCCCCATCAAGCTTTCTAATGGGTTTAGCTTCTATCCATTTGGTGAATTGGTCAACTGCTACCAGCAGATGCGTAAATCCACACGGTGTCGTCTGTAACGGTCCCACCATGTCTAGCCCCCAGACTGCAAACGGCCAAGTTATTGGTATTGTTCGCAATTCTTCAGCAGGAACATGTGGTTGTCGGGCATAATACTGGCATCCCGTGCATGTCTCAACCAGCTTGTCGGCGTCCGCCTTCGCGGTGAGCCAGTAGAATCCTTGCCGGAAGGCTTTCGCGACCAATGATCGAGGAGCGGCGTGATGCCCGCAATCTCCGAGATGGATCTCACGCAGGATTTCCATACCTTCTAGCTGGGAAACGCACTTTAAGTATACGCCAGTAGTGCTCCTTTTATAGAGTTGCCCATTGATTATGGTATAACCCTTTGATCGCCGTACTATTTTCTCTCTTTCGACCTCGTCGTCGGGCAAAGTTCCATGTTCGAGATACTCCATGAACGGTTTTGTCCAAGCCGGAGGGATCTTTGTCACCATGTTGACGAAAGAGTCAGCTCTATCCGGATCGTCGATGTCGGTGCCCTTCATAGATGGTGTGCGTAGATGCTCTAGGAAAACTCCTGGCGGAATTTGCTTGCGCCCTGATCCAAGTTTAGACAGTAGATCAGCCTCCTCGTTTTGCTCCCTAGGCACATACTTGACTTCGTAGCCCAAGAAGCTCTTGGCTATCTCGTCCACTTCGTCGCGATATGCCGTCATCATGGGGTTCCGCGCATTCCAGGTGCCAGCTACCTGCTGGGCAACCAAGTCCGAATCTCCACAGCAAACTATGCGCTTGATGCCAATATCCTTGGCTACACGTAGTCCGTGAATGAGTGCTTCATACTCCGCCATGTTGTTTGTAGCCTCGAAGTGGATCTGCAGAACGTAGTGCAACTTATCTCCTTTTGGTGACTGTAGCAGTACACCAGCCCCCGACCCGTTGAGAAACTTTGATCCGTCAAAGTGCATCACCCAGTACTCTGGTTCTGGCAACGGAGTAACATCTGGCATCTCCGTCCAATCCGCAATAAAATCCACCAGAGCTTGTGACTTGATAGCGTCGCGTCTCTTGTAGGTGATCTCGAAGGCGGCAAGCTCAATGCCCCACTTCACGACCCTTCCTGTAGCGTCGTTGTTATTGATAATGTCGGACGATGGAGTCTTGCTCACTACTATGATTGGGTGCTCCTGAAAGTAATGCCTCAGCTTCCGAGAAGCGAGGAATACTCCATAAGCTATCTTTTGGTAGTGCGGGTAACGCTGTTTGGACTCCGTCAAGACCTCGCTTACATAGTAAACTGGTCGTTGAACTCCGTGCTTGTAGCCTGGTTCTTTCCGCTCTACCACGACGACGATGCTAATAACCCGGTTGGTTGCCGCCATGTAAATTAACAGGGGCTCACCAGATTCGGGTGCTGCAAGGATGGGCGCTGAGGAAAGAATCTCCTTGAGCTGCTTCAATGCTGCATCTGCTTCGTCTGTCCATGTGAATTTGTCCGCCTTCTTCAGCAACTTGTATAGCAGCAAAGCCTTCTCTCCAAGTCGGCTGACGAACTGACTAACTGCTGCAACGCAACCTGTTAGTCGTTGAATGTCCTTTAGGCATATCAAACGGTTTATGTTTAAGATGGCCTTGATTTTCTCCGGGTTGACCTCGATTCCGCATTGGGAAACGATGAAGCCAAACAATTTGCCGGCTAGAACCCCGAAGACGCACTTCTTAGGGTTGATCATCATGTTGTATTTCCGAAGATTATCAAAGGTTTCTTTTAAGTCGGATATTAAGTCGTTTGACTTTTTAGACATCACCACGATATCGTCCACGTACGCGTGAACATTCCGACCAATCTGGTCGTGAAGGCAACGTTGCATTGTCCGCTGGTAGGTAGCACCTGCGTTTTTCAGCCCGAAGGGCATCGTGACATAACAAAACGTGACGTATGGAGTAGTGAACGAAGTGGCAAATTGGTCCGACTTCCTCATCTTGATCTGGTGGTATCCTGAGTATGCATCGAGAAAACACAAAAGTTTCGAGCCAGCCGTCGAGTCAATGACTTGGTCAATGCGAGGCAAAGCAAACGGATCTTTGGGACATGCTTTGTTCAAGCCGGTGTAATCAACGCACATTATTAATTCATTGGTTCCCTTTTTGGGGACAAGTACAGGATTGGCCACCCATCGGGTGTGAAGGACTTCTCGGATAAACCCAGCCTTAAGTAACCTAGCTATCTCTTTGCCAATGGCGCGTCTCTTCTCATCTCCGAAGCGTCGTAGAGGTTGTTTCACTGGTTTACATTTTGGATCTATGTTTAAGCTGTGCTCGGCAAGTTCCCTAGGTACACCTTTCATGTCGGCAGGTTGCCAGGCAAAGATGTCCCTATTCTCACGGAGGAACTCGACGAGCGCGCTTTCCTATTTGGGATCTAGGTTCGTCCCAATGGCGACGGTCTTGGAGGCATCGCCTACCACAAGTTCCACCGGCTTGGTCTCGATGGCAGCCTTGAACGCAAGAGCGGAGTCGGAGATTTGCTTCTTCGATGCGGGCATCTCTGAGTCATTGACCTTGCTCTAGATCTCCTTGAATTCTTCGCTGTAGAGGACAGCTTCTGCAACGGCTGCTTCGTTGATCTTGCAGTCCCTTGCCTTAGTAAAGCTTCTGGATAGGGTGATGACACCGTTTGGTCCGGGTATCTTGAGTTTGTTGTAGAAAAATCATGGCTTGGCCATGAACGTGTGGAATATGTCGCGGCCGAATATGACATGGTACACGCTCTTGAAGGGGACCACCTCAAAGGTCATGCGCTCTTGGCGGTAATTATTAACGTCGCCAAAGGCTACCTGAAGCGTAATGCACCCAAGGTGTCGTGGGAATGGTCACGGCAGACGCTGCAATCGGCAGCGAGTAGTAGAACGAGGGGCAAGGGCGGCCAACCATCTGCGGTGCGAGATGAGGGCAAAGACACAGGGTTTACCCAGGTTCGCCCCCCCGGAGGGTAAAGACCTACTCCTGCTAGATTGTATTAGGGAGGTGTTACAATGGGCGAGCTCGGCGGCTAGGCGGCGAGTCGCTTAGGTGTACGAGGGAACGTGTCTCTACTCACCCCATAGGGAGGTTTATATAGGCTCACCTCCCCTAGGGTTTACATATCTCAACCGATTCGGTTACAGCTTCAGTAGTCGTTTAACCTAGTCCGACTGGGCCTATCTACTCGCATGGGCCTTCAGCTTCCAGTCGCTCGGTACCTTGCTGGGCTTCAATCCACTCGCCGTTCTGCAGGCCCACTCGCCAGCCCTCGGGCCAGTCGGAAACGTCCCAGTAGGCGTATCCCCATCAGTAGTCCCCGAGGCCGTCGTCGATTGGGCGTAAGTGGCTGCTGGCAGTCGGAGTATACGGCTTCGGAGTAGGCATCCAGTCGAATCGTCGGCGGGCTCCTGTATGACGAAGAAAATCCGGTGAACCAAGTCGCGTCTTGGGCGAGTCGAGTCGGCGGAACGCGGTCGTGGTGATTGACCTAGCGAGCCGAGTGGCTGGAGTTGGACCGTCAGGCGTGGTCAAACTAGCCGTTGGGGCAATCCAACGGTAACTTTCGGCGTAATCATCGCGCGGTAACGGCCCCCTGATTTGGCGGGTAACTCCCGCTATATAAGAGGAATGGCAGGCAATCGTAGAGCCAACTGCCCACCACTTCTTCCGAGTGCGCGCATTTTCCTTCCTTTGCTCCGCGATCCAATCGACCCGAAATCCTCCGATCTCCAACCAACCTATCGGCTATGGCCCTTCCCACCGAACCATGGGGCAGGTCCAAGTGCACGAGGGCGCAGCTGGCCTCTTTCGAGGAGGCTGGAATCCTGCGAGCCGGCTGTTGGCGTATCCCCGCAGCCAGAGAAACGACCCCAAACCCGCGAGAGAGGGAATTCGTCTGTTTCACCAGTCATCTCGAGCGGGGGCTAGGGTTTCCCACGTCTTTGTTCTTCCGGCGTTTTTGCGCCTACTAAGGGATCCAGCCTTCAGATCTGGGTCCCCACAGCATTGAGCAGCTCGCCATCTTTGTGGCGTTCTATGAGTGCTACTTGGGCTGCCGGCCCTACTTTCCCTTGTGGCAAGATCTGTTCCATGGACGGATCAGCCGCGAGGAGGCAGGCGGCCCAATGCTAGCCGCGGGCGGCCTGACGTTCCAGCTCAAGTCCAAAGCTTCTTTCTTTGATCTGATGCTACCCGCCAAGGCAGCGAGCGACTGGAAGAAGTCATGGTTCTACGTGGCCGAGGCGACCCCGGAGGACGAGGTGGCGATCCCGCGGTACTCGGCCAATCGTTCCGAGCCGCGCCATCTCCAAGTCGGCAAGCTCCCCGACGACCAGCGGATGGTCGTTGACGAGATGCTCCAGGCCATCCGTGGTCTGAAAAAGAAGGGCCTTCAGACGATAAACTTGTACAATTGCTGGCTTGGGCGACGGCTCGTTCCACTCGCCCAACGCGACCACTACATGTATCAGTACACGGGCCGGGGAGACTCGACGAAGGCCTGCCTCGACGAGTGGAAGCTGGAGGATTATCTCCCAGCGTTGAAGAAGATCACCCAGGTGGTGTACCTGGATGCACAGGCCGGGGTCGCCCCCTACACCGCGAAGCGTCCGGCTCCAACGGTAATTTCTTTACCTTGTTCGCAGTCGCAGCGTATGCAGTCGCGGTAATTCTGATTGTGTTTTGTATTCATCGCAGCTATTCCAAGTGGTGGAAGGGTGGCTCCCACCTTCTGATGATGAGAGCCCGGGACCATCCGCCCAGGACATAGGCGAATCGCCACCCGCGAAGGGCAACGAGGACGACGAGGACGAGTCCGAAGAGGAAATCGCCCCGCTGGTCCAAAAACCCGCGGGCAACGTCAGCGCGAAATCGAAGCGAGCAGAAGCCTCGAGCGTCATGATGACGACGACGAGCTCCCAGAAACCACCTCGCGCCGCCAGGACACTCCTTCGAAGAAGAAGAAGAAGGAAAAGGAAGCGAGGGCCCCCCCGAAGAGGAAAACGAAGCCGTCGAGGATGGCCTCGCCGCCGCACTCGACGAGCAGCTCCGATGCTCCCAGCTCGGCCGGTGACGGCGCGCCCCCAGCGACAACCGCGCTAGACACGCCGACCGTGGAAGTGCCGCTGGCCTCGATGCCTCCGCCATTCGCGCCAGTCTCTGGGCTAGGGAAGGCTCCGGCTGCGGCGACTTCGCCTCGCAAGGAGGTTCCGATTGTGGCGGCTTCGCTCCGCAAGGAGGCTCCGGCTATAGCGGCCCCAATTCGCGAGGAAGCCCCCGCCGAGGGTGTCCCAGAGGCGCCAGCCGCGGCCTCAACGACGAAGAAGCCGTCCGTGTCTTGGGCACGCGACGTCCTGGAACTGGGGCTCAGTCGCCAACTGGGCCCCGAACTGGAAAAACCGCCGGCCTTCGTACAGGGCTACGTTTCATCCCAGTCGCCAAGTGAGTGCGTTCACCCTTCCCTATTTTCCATAACTATTTCGATTGTCTTTATTGATTCGATTGATGGGCAGGACCGGAGTGAAAAGGATGGGCCACCCGACCGTGGCCCAGGTACCCTCCGCCGCTAGCGAGGAGGATCCTTCCCGTAAGAGGAAAGCGGACGAGGTCGTCGCCTCAGCGGGTGGCAGTAAGAAGGCCAAGGGCGACGACGTCGTCACTGTCTCTGACGACACGGCGGTCGCGCCGGCCGGACCCGCGGTGGAGGCAGCCGCGTCTACGAAGGAGGGCGTTTCCTTGCTTGGAACGGCGGAGGCGACTTCCTTTGGAGCGGGTGCCTCTATCGCTACCTTCCCCCGCTTCGTGACCAAGGCGGCCACGGCGAGCGGGGCTGCGCCCCCGAGCCTCGCTCCGGGGACCGCCGATGCTGAAGTCGACCAGCGTCGTGGGCACACGCCAGCGTTACTCGCGTCCGTGGACGCGATACAACTCCATGGAATGCTTGGCGCAGCCATCCAGGTACATCCAGTCCCCGAGGATCAGGTCGGTGCTTTGCAGCGGCTTGATTCTTATAATTTCTCGTCTTTTATTTTCGTATCCAGTCCCCGAGTGCGCACGCGCTAAATTTTAGCGGGGTGGGCACTTAGGAATTTCTTGATCGCCAGTCCCCGAGTGCGCACTTACTGAATTTCAGCGGGTGGGCACTTAGGAATTTCTTGATCGCCAGTCCCCGAGTGCGCACTCGCTAAATTTCAGCGGGTGGGCACTTAGGAATTTCGTTTTTACTGACTTTTTTGATGATATGCAGGGTCTGCAGCTTGAGTCGGCGGACCGATTGGCCGCGAAACAGCGTGCTGAGAAGGAGCTGGCCACCATCCAGGAGGCGAACAAAGAGCTTCAGGCTGTTGCTGCGAAGGCAGAGGAAGCTCGCCAGGAGCTTATCCCTGCTGGTGAGTTGGTGGCGGCGCGATCTGCTCTGGGCGCTGCTGAACAGCGGGTCGCCGACCTCGAGCGCGAACTGCGGGAGGCGAGAGATGAAGCGAGCTCAGCGGACGGGCGAGCTAAGGCCGCCATTGCGGCCGCGGAGGAGGATCGCAAGGTGTCGGAAGTCCTTATTGCTGGGCTTCAGGACGACCACACGTCGCTTCAGTGCTTCATCACGGGACTCGCCCACCCGTTGCTTGGTGAGTGCATCTTCCCTTTCTGTTAGTTGTGGTTTTTTAGGTGTCCGTCGTACTCATCATTGTCTCCTTCTCGCAGGTCGCATTATTGATAGCCAAGAAGAAGCGAGCTCGCTCGACGCGAGGCAGTGCGTAAGCATGCTCGTCGACTCGGCGACGCCGTCGGCGACGTGCATCCGCGCCTACCTTCAAGAAATGTCGCCCACGGAGGTTATTCCCAGCTACCTCGTTGAGGTGTGGGAATATTTGGAGAAGGCGCCCGCGGTCGTTGAGTTCATGACGCGGTCGGCGTTTCGGCGTGGAGCGTCGACAGCACTGAGCCTTGGACTCGCCCACTTCCCCGAAGATTTCGACGTTGACGATGTGACGAGTGGGTATCCATCGTCAACTGGCGCGGTGGATCTTTCCAAGGTTCTCAAGTTGCAGGAGCGTGCCGCCACGTACTCGGAGCGTGTCTGGGCGATGGGCGACCTCCTTCCCTACCAGGAAACGGTCGTCGCGCCGAACGACCCCGAGCCGCCGCATCGTGACTTCAAGGTCGAGCAGCCTTTTCGCGCGGCGATGGCGGGTGAACTAACGACGTATCCATCAAACCCGTACACCGCGTTCATCCGTAATCGCCGGGATGCTGGCGAATCGTCATCGAAACCTGCAGAGTAGGGTAGTTTGCCTTGAAGTGTTAGCAGCAGTTCTGCCACGCGGGCATATTTTGTAACATAAGACAATGCAATATGCGATTGAATGGGACGTCGTATCTATTTTGCTATTTGTTTGTGTGCTTTGGATTGATTTTGGACGAGTCCCCGAGCGCGTCCTCCCTTTTGTGGGGTTTACCTCGTATATGATGTGTGTTGTTATCATGTATTTTGTTGATTTGGTCGACTCGCCCGAGCTCGGAGAGCTAGTCGCAAGGCGACTCCCTTGAGTGCTCTGTACTTTACCGTTTTCCCGTACGCGAACGGGGTCGGGTGGCCGAGTCCCCGAGCGTGGTACTTGGTAGTTCTAGGCGCGACTCGAGGGTGGTTGAGGACTTAGCGCGTTGGTGTGAGCGCGTCACTCCTGCCTGGCCCGTGGGGTCAGTCGCGTGGCGAGTCCTGGGCATGCTCTCTTACTTGGCGTTTTCCCTGACCGATCGCGACGAACTGGTATTCAGTCCCCGAGCGTGGTACTTAGCCGTTCGAGTCGCTATGCCGAGGATGCGGAGGACCAAGGTCGCTGTGAGAAGCGAGGGCAGTTGTCTTGGCTCGTAAAACCAGTCGAGCTAGGCGACTCCAATGGGGCTCCGGGTTGGCGTTTTTCGTGGACGATGCAAGACCTGAAGTGATTCAGTGCTCTTACACCGCACTACTTAGCCGTGCCGATCGCTGTACCAAAGGTTGACTTCTGCATTTTAGCGTACCGCTGTTATTACGAGTGCGAGTGGCACAAGTCATGGAGAGTAGGCGCAATTTGCGGTAACCGTTTCTTTTATTTCATAGCGACTGGAGAGTACATGTGTGGGGTTCTAGGAGTAGAACTTCCGGAGGAGGTTTACATTCCAAGGTCGCTTGACGTCGAGCTCGCCGTCCCCGCGGACGTCGATGAGGTAGTAGGCGTCATTGCCGAGTACGCGCCCGATAGCGAATGGGCCCTCCCACGGAGGGGAGAGCTTGTGCATGCCCTTCTTGTCCTGGATGAGGCGTAACACCAGGTCGCCTTCCTGGAAGGTGCGGGTTTTCACCCGTCGGCTGTGGTAGCGGCGGAGTCCTTGCTGGTAGATGGCGGTGCGTGACCGAGCGAGGTCGCGTGCTTCGTCGAGCTGGTCGAGCCCATCTTGGCGGGCCAGCTCGTTTGCGGCCTTCGTATAATGGACGACCCGCGGCGAGTCGTGTTCGAGGTCAGTGGGCATGACTGCTTCGGCGCCGTAGACCATGAAGAAGGGAGTGAATCCCGTCGATCTGTTAACCGAGGTGCGGATTCCCCAGATGACGGAGGGCAACTCTTCGACCCAGCACCCGGCGGTGCGCTCGAGTGGTACTTGGAGTCGCGGCTTCAGGCCGTGGAGGATGCTTTGGTTGGCTCGTTCCGCCTGGCCGTTGGATTCCGGGTGGGCGACTGACGCGAGATCGAGCCGGATGTGGTGCTCTTCGCAGAATTCGGCCATTGCTCCCTTGGCGAAGTTTGTGCCGTTTTCCGTGATGATACTATTTGGGAACCCGTAGCGGTATATGAGCTCGCGTAGGAATTTAGTGGCGGTCTTCCCGTCACATTTCCGGACTGGCTTGGCCTCCACCCACTTGGTGAATTTGTCGACGGCGACTAGCAAGTGGGTGTAGCCGGAGGGGGCTTTCTTGAAGGGGCCTACCATGTCCATGCCCCATACGGCGAATGGCCAAGTGATGGGGATCGTTTTGAGCGCCGAGCTCGATACGCGCGTCTGATTGGCGTACTTCTGGCACCCGGCGCATCGCTGGACGATGTCGACAGCGTCGGCGTGTGCGGTGGGCCAGTAGAAGCCGTGTCGCATAGCCTTGGCGACCAGGGAGCGAGCGGCGGCGTGGTGGCCGCAGTCACCTGAGTGAATGTCGTGGAGGATTTTGCGTCCTTCAGCCGGTTGGACGCAACGTTGGAACACGCCGGTGACGTTGCGCTTGTGTAGCTCGCCGTCAATGATGGTGTAAGACTTGCATCGGCGAGCGATCATTCGAGCGTCTGTCTCGTCTGCTGGCAGGGTGCCGGCTTCCAGGTAGGCGATGTAGGGCTTGGTCCAGTCGTCTGGCTCGGTGATGAGTGCGACCAAGGCTGCCTCTAGTTGGAGTGGGACTCCGATGTCGATCTCCCTCGGGGGAGAGACTGATGGTTTGGAGATTGTGTCGAGGAACACGCCGGCGGGTGGTGCGAGTCGAGCCGACCCGATGCGAGAGAGGGCGTCGGCCTCCTCCTTTTTTCTCCTGTCGATCCACCGTTGGACCCAGTTGCGGGTCGACTCACGGGGTCCCTGGACGCATCGTTCCAGGTCCTCAATGGTGGTGGCGCGGGTGTAGGAGCACTCGAAGTGCCTGACGAAGGCGTCGCGCATTTCCTCCCAGGAGTCGATACTGTCCTGGGGGAGATTGTTGATCCACTGCCTGCACGTCCCCTCCATCATCAGTGGGAGGTAACGGGCGGCGAGTAGGTCAATGTGACCCGCGATCCCCATTGCCATGAGGTATGTGTCGAGCCAGACTGCAGGGTCGTACGAGGAGTCGTATTTTTCTATCTCCTTTGGCGCCTTGAAGTTTGGCGGGTACTTCTCGCCTCGGATCATTGGTCCAAAGCACTTAGGCCCAAGTCGACTGAGCGACCCCATAGGCTCGCCATCGCGGCGATTAGTTAGGGTGTGCCGCAAGTCGTCGGGCTGGCGTGCGCGCCAGCTTTGGTTGTTGATGATGTGGGTGCAGGCGTCGATGGGTTGTCCGTTAGCGGCGACGAAGTTGGTCGCCGGCCTGGGGTCGTTGGTGGAGAGTGCCGCGTTCGCGGGTCGGTGTTGGAGTCGCAGTGGCTCTGGTGGCGGGCAATTGAGGGTGTTTGCCGCCGCTGGGCGGCCGCTGGAGGCCGCTCTGCTTCCCGAGGAACGCGAGTATACTCGACCTTGCGAGTCGGCGCCCGCTTTTTGCTGCTCCACGGCCTTCGCAAGCAGGGCCCTGACGTACTGGATCTGTAAGGCGCCGTCGCCAGTGGCCGTAATGCTATCGGCTGCTGCTCGGCCTGCCACGAGGTTGTCCATCGGGGTGGAGAACAGTGGGAGGCCGTTTGCGTCTCGCTCCCGCGAGGAGACAACTATCCGCGGCTGGTCCCTGGGAGGGGTGCGGTTGGGTGGTGGTGGGGCACCCATCGCCGTCGATCCTGGCGGGGGCCGGGCGCTTCCTCCTGGTGGCGCATTCTCGCAGATCGCGCGCTCGGCTATGCGGGCCGGGTCGTTTTCGTCGTCGAAGTTCAGGGCACGCCCTTGAACGGTGGGGTTCAAACGTGACCTGATCCGCTGCTGGTGGTAGCGTGACAGCTCCTGCGCCGTCACCTGTTCGAGGCGAAATTTTTCGCGCTCGGCCTGCTCCTTGCGTATCGCCTCCGCCAGTTTCAAGCGGAGTTCCTCAACCTCCGTTGCCGTGGCGTTAGGAGGGATTGGGGTGGAGAAAGGATCCTCCGGCGGATCGGTGCTGGTGGCCATGTAAGCCGCGGGGTGGCGACCGACACCATCGCGGAGGTCGGCCGAGTTCTCCGACCCAGAGTCGAATTCGAAGATCCCGAGGATGGAGGGGTCTTCGAAGTCTCCCGCGTTGGAGACCTGGGCGATGGAGCCCGCGGATGAGGCCGCGGTGATGGATCCGGCGAGTGACGCCGGGGTCGCCGAGTCGGCGTCGTCGGTGAGGGCCGCATCTTCTGCGGCCGCTGAATTCCCGGCCACGTTGCTGTGGGCCGAGTTGTACTCGGAGGCAAGGCGGTGGATCGTGCGAACCTGGCTCTCGGAGAGCCGATCGCGTGGCGGCGACTCGCGGATGCGAGCCGAGTCCTCCGAGACGATGACGTCGGTGAGGCCGACGAAGAGGCTGATCCTGCCGATTGGCAGGATCACGCTGTGCGTGACGGGTCGCGCCGCCGGGACGTAGCTGCTCGGCAAGATCTGGAGCATCTCGCCGATCGCTATCATGCGGCCGGTGGCGACCGTCTCGTTGATGGGCAGATTGGATCTCGCCGCAGAACACCGGCCAGACCGGCCAGGCCCCACGGTGGGCGCCACTGTCGTGGGAATGGTCACGGCAGACGCTGCAATCGGCAGCGAGTAGTAGAACGAGGGGCAAGGGCGGCCAACCATCTGCGGTGCGAGATGAGGGCAAAGACACAGGGTTTACCCAGGTTCGGCCCCCCGGAGGGTAAAGACCTACTCCTGCTAGATTGTATTAGGGAGGTGTTACAATGGGCGAGCTCGGCGGCTAGGCGGCGAGTCGCTTAGGTGTACGAGGGAACGTGTCTCTACTCACCCCATAGGGAGGTTTATATAGGCTCACCTCCCCTAGGGTTTACATATCTCAACCGATTCGGTTACAGCTTCAGTAGTCGTTTAACCTAGTCCGACTGGGCCTATCTACTCGCCTGGGCCTTCAGCTTCAAGTCGCTCGGTACCTTGCTGGGCTTCAATCCACTCGCCGTTCTGCAGGCCCACTCGCCAGCCCTCGGGCCAGTCGGAAACGTCCTGCTGAGTATACCCCAGTAGGCGTATCCCCATCACAAGGGACCGATCCTCCCGACCAGGAACTACGCCATGGAACACGGTGTTGGTCCGTCTTAGGTTTTCCTCCGTCAAGTTCATATTTTGCAGTGTACCCAGGTACATGATGTTGATGATGCTTCCACTATCCACCATGCACTTGGTGAACTCCACGCCGTCAATCAATGGGTTGATGACCATGGCATACTGGTTCTCCGTGTTGGAGATATGCCCTAGAGGCAATAATAAATATAGTTATTATTATATCTTTGTGTTTATGATAAATGTTTAAATTCATGCTATAACAATATTAACAAGGAAACATTAATACTTGTGTGATTTGTAAACTAAATTAGAGTCCCTCGTAAAGCCTCTTTATAATACTAGCTTGTTGGTTAATAAATGACTGTGGTTTCCCTATCATGAACATTGAGATGTTATTAACAACAAGATCATATCGTTAGGAGAATGGTATGATGGGCATACTCCTATAGATAAGCGTAGCATAAAGATCAAGTCATTTTAATAGTTCAATTGCTATATGCTTTCTGATAAATAGTAACCTAATTCCTTCGACCATGAGATCATGCATATCACCATCACCGGAAGGATGCTTTGATGACATCAAACACCACACCGTAACTGGGTGGTTATAAAGGTGGCATTGAGTGTTCGGAAAGTATTGGTTGAGACACATGGATCAAGAGTGGGATTTGTCCATCCATATGACGGATAGATATACTCTGGGCCCTCTCGGTGGAATGTCATCCAATTGGCTTGCAAGCATGTGACTGGATCACAAGGGATCACATATCACGGGAACGAGAAAAGAGTACTTATCAGTAACGAGGTTGAACTAGGTATGCAGAGATACCGACGATCAAAACCTCGGATAAGTAAACTATCGTGAGACAAAGGGAAATTGGTATCGTATGTAAGTGGTTCATTCGATCGCAAAGTAATCGTAGAAATATGTGGGAACCATATGAATTTCCAGATTCCTCTATTGGTTATTGTTCGGAGAAGTGTCTCGATCATGTCCGCATAATTCATGAACCGTAGGGAGACACACTTAAGGATTCGATGTTGTTAAGTAGTTATGGAATGATGAGTAAGAGACCGAATGTTATTCGGAGTCTCGGATGGGATCCGGAATATCACGAGGAGATCCGGAATGGTCAGGAGAATAAGATTCGTATAAGGTAAGTCCTGTTTCGGGGTTGGAGAATGGTTCCGGTGTTTTCATCGGGAATGTTCTAGAAGGTTCCGGAAGGTCCGGCACTCCGGAGGGGAAGGGTACATGAATGTGTGATAACAAGTTGGAATGGTTGCATCATGTACTAGGTGTCATTGCTGAGCAAAATAAAGGGATAAATCAAATCCTAGTTTGCAAAGTCAAACGCCAATTTGAAAAGTCAAACAGCAAGTTTGCTTGGTGGAGGGAGAGTAGGAAACCTACTTGGGGAGGAAGTCCCTCTCCCTCCACTGCCGGCCTTGGAGGCCGAGTTGGGGGAGGACTCCCTCCCCCTTGGCCGGCGCCCTCCATCTATAAAAGGAGGGGCAGGGCTGCCCCTCTAGACCTACACCTTGCCCTCTCCAAACCCTAGCCCTAAGCCGCCAACGCCACCACCTCCTGCTGCTGCCGCCGCCTAGGGCAAACCCTAGCCACCGAATTGGGCTTCCCCAAGCCATAGCCACTAGCCTAGCCCCCTCTCCTTGGTGTGTCTAAACCCTAGATCGCCAAGGCCTCTCTCATAGTCCACCATACTCAATCCGTCTTAAGGCGAAGCCCTGCGAGATCTCCCCTCTACTTCCGGTACCACGCCGTCGTGCTGCCGGAATCGCGAGGAGAGTGCTACAACCTCCGCTGCCTGCTGGAACAAGGGAGAGGAAGGTCTTCGTCGAGTACCGAACGTGTGACCGACTGCGGAAGCGCTGCCGGAACGTAGCGCCGGAAGGATCGTCTACACGATCTTGAGATCGGCAAGAGTACGACTACATCACCCACGAGAATCCGCTCTCGTTAAACACTTTGGAATCTTCGAGGGTGAGTTATTCCATTGACTCGTTGCTACAATCTAGTAGATAGATCTTGGCTTGTTTGTTTGTATGCGGTAGAATTTTTTTATTTTCCATGCTACGAACCCCTACAGTGGTATCAGCGCCGTGTCTATATGTAGATCTGTTGCACGAGTAGAACACAATGGTCATTGTGGGCGGTGGTGCTTTTATTATCAATTTCTTCTTGTGTACTTTGCATCTTGCGGTATGATGGGATGAAGCGGCCCGGGCTAACCTTACATGACATCGTTCATGAGACTTGCTCCACGCTCAACATGCAACTTGTATTGCATAAGTGGCTTTGCGGGTGTCTGTCTCTCCCATTATAGTATAGATCCAATTTACAACGGGCACTTGATAGTTCAAACATCAACGTTGTGGTTATTGTTCGTAAGTTAGATCGACACTTATTAAAAGCCCCAAACCACGTAAAACATGCAAAGAAATTAGAGGCGTCTAACTTTGTTTTGCAGGGGTGTGCTGTGATGTGATATGGCCATGATTGTGATTATATTTGATGTATGCAATATTCCTTATTGTAAGTTGGCAACCGGCAGGAGCCATATGGTTGTCTTTAATTTCTGTTAAGACCCGCGTGTCTATTCAAAGTAGTTGTAATAGTTGAAGCCGGTGGACGACAACCATGGAGCAGCGTCATTGACCTTGATGCAATGCCGGTGATGATGGAGATCATGTTCGTGCTTGAAGATGGAGATCGGAAGCACAAAGAAGAAAGGCCATATCATATCACATATTATGAATTGCATGTGACTTTAATCCTTTATGCATCTTGTATTGCTTAGTTAACGACGGTAGCATTATAAGATGATCCCTCATGCGCATAAATTTCAAATTCTATAGTGTTCATCCTTAGTAAGCACCGTTGCTAAAGCTTGTTGTTTCGAAGCACCACGTGATGATCGGGTGTGTTAGATTCTGCAAGTGTATACAACGTGAGCAAGCCAGATTTGCTCATGCGGAAGCTAAGGTTTGATCTTGACGAGCCTAGCATGTACACACATGGTCTCGGAACACGGATCACCGAAAAGTAAAGCATGAATCATATAGTAGATATGATGAACATGTCGATTGTTCGCCATTGAAGCTACATCAACTCTCGTGATGATCGGTTTTGATGTGGTGGATTTGGTTCGTGTGATCACTAAAACAATGTGAGGGATATTGTTTTGAGTGGGAGTTCACCTAGATTAATTTAACTATTAATTAGAAATCAATTTGTCATAAACTTAGTCTAAACTATTGCAAACATGTTGTAGATCAATGGCGGCCCCTACCATCAATTTTAATGCGTTCCTAGAGAAAGAAAAGTTGAAAAACAATGGAAGTAACTTCGCGGATTGGTTCCGCAATTTGAGGATTGTCTTCAATGCTGGTAATTTGACATATGTGCTGGATGCACCGCTGGGTGACCCGCCTGCAGCTGATGCTACCGATGAAGTAAAGAACGCTTACCTCGCTCGGAAGAATCAGTACTCCACAGTTCAGTGTGCTATCTTGTATGGTTTGGAATCGGAGCTTCAGAAAAGGTTTGAGAATTTAGACCCACATGATATTGTCCGTGAACTCAAATTGATTTTTGAGACTCACGCGGCAGTTGAGAGCTATGAGGCTTCTGAAAAGTTCTTTAACTGCAAGATGGAAGAGGGCAGCTTCGTCAGTGAGCATGTGCTTAAGATGTCTGGGCACTCAAACAAACTCCAAAGCTTGGGTATAGTGATTCCTAATGCTTTGGGGATTTATCGTGTCCTCCAATCACTACCACCAAGTTACAAGAACTTTGTGATGAACTACAATATGCAAAGCATGAACAAGCAGTTGCCAGAACTCTTCTCCATGTTAAAATCTGCAGAAGTGGAGATCAAGAAAGAGCACCAAGTGTTGATGGTCAATAAGACCACCAAATACAAGAAAGGCAAGTACAAGCAAAAGGGACACTTCAAGAAGGGTGGTAAGAAAGTTACCGCACCGACGAAGAAGACCAAGGCTGGACCTAAGCCTGGTACTGAGTGCTTTTACTGCAAGGGAGAAGGTCACTGGAAGCGGAATTGCCCAAAGTACTTGGCGGATTTGAAGAACGGCAACATCAAGAAGAAAGGTATATCCGATATACATTTTATTGATGTGTATCTCACTAGTACTCGTAGTAGTGCCTAGGTATTTGATACTGGTTCGGTTGCTCATATTTGTAACTCGAAACAGGTGTTGTAGAATAAACGGAAGCTAGCGAAGAACAAGGTGACGATGCGCGTGGGAAATGGATCAAAGGTTGATGTGATCGCGGTCGGCACGCTACATCTTCATCTACCATCGGGATTAGTTTTATACTTAAATAATTGTTATTTGGTGCCTGCGTTAAGCATGAACATTATATCGGGATCTTGTTTATTGTGAGACAGTTACTTGTTTAAATCCGAGAATAATGGTTGTTCGATTTATATGAGTAATATGTTTTATGCACATGCACCTTTGATATATGGTCTATTCTTATTGAATCTCGATAGTGGAAATACACATATTAATAACATTGAAGCTAAACGTTTGAAATCGAGCGATAACTCGACCTATATGTGGCACTGTCGTCTTGGTCACATTGGAGTGAAGCGTATGAAGAAACTCCATTCCGATGGACTTCTTGAATCACTTGATTTTGAATCACTTGAAAGATGCAAAGCATGTCTGATGGGTAAAATGACTAAGACTCCATTTTCTGGTATGATGGAGCGAGCTACGGACTTGTTGGAAATCATACATACCGATGTGTGTGGTCCAATGAGTGTAGCATCACGCGGTGGTTATCGTTATGTTTGGATGACTTGAGTAGATATGGGTATATCTATTTCATGAAACATAAGTCCGAAACTTTCGAGAAGTTTAAGGAATTTCAAAGTGAGGTTGAGAATCAACGTAACAAGAAGATTAAATTTCTACGTTCTGATCGTGGAGGTGAATATCTAAGTTACGAGTTTGGCGAGCATTTGAAGAAATGCGGAATACTTTCACAATTGACACCGCCGGGAACACCACAGCGTAATGGTGTGTCCGAACGTCGTAATCGAACTCTTTTAGATATGGTTCGTTCTATGATGTCACTTACAGATTTACCGCTATCATTTTGGGGTTATGCATTAGAAACAACCGCATTCACTTTAAATAGGGCACCATCTAAATCCGTTGAAACGACACCGTATGAATTTATGGTTTGGGAAGAAACCTAAATTGTCGTTCCTTAAAGTTTGGGGTTGCGAAGCCTATGTAAAGAAGCTACAGCCGGACAAGCTTGAACCCAAAGCGGAAAAATGCGTTTTCATAGGATACCCAAAGGAAACTATTGGGTATACCTTCTATCATAGATCCGAAGGAAAAATCTTCGTTGCCAAGAATGGATCCTTTCTAGAGAAGGAATTTCTCTCGAAAGAAGTGACTGGAAGGAAAGTAGAACTTGACGAGGTTGTCGAACCTTCTCTCGAACTTGCGAGTAACACAGCACCGAAAAAAGTTCATGTGGTGCCTGCACCAATAAGAGAGGAAGCTAATGATGATGATCATGAAACTTCGGTTGAAGTTGCTACAGAACCTCGCAGGTCAACGAGAACTCGTACCACTCCTGATTGGTATGATCCCGTTATAAGTGTCATGTTGGTGGACAACACCGATGACCCTGCGACATATGAGGAAGCGATGATGAGCCCAGATTCCAATAAATGGCAAGAAGCCATGAAATCCGAAATTGGATCCATGTACGAAAACCAAGTATGGACTTTGGTGGACTTACCGGATGGCCGGAAGGCTGTCGAGAACAAATGGATTTTCAAGAAAAAAACAGATGCTGATGGTAATGTTACTGTCTATAAAGCTCGACTTGTCACAAAAGGGTTTCGACAAATTCAAGGAGTTGAATACGATGAGACTTTCTCACCTGTAGCAAAGCTAAAGTATGTGAGGATTATGTTAGCAATCGCTGCATATTATGATTATGAGATATGGCAGATGGATGTCAAAACAGCGTTCCTCAATGGAGACATTGATGAAGAGTTGTATATGATGCAACCCAAAGGTTTTGTGGATCCTAAAGATGCTAACAAGGTATGCAAACTTCAACGGTCCATATATGGATTGAAGCAAGCATCCCGAAGTTGGAATCAATGTTTTGATAAAGTAATCAAAAGCTTTGGTTTTATACAAACTTATGGAGAAGCTTGTATTTACAAGAAAGTGAGTGGGAGCTCTGTAGCATTCTTAATACTATATGTAGATGACATATTGTTGATTGGGAATGATGTAGACCTTCTTAATAGTGTCAAGGAATATTTGAATAACAGTTTTTTAATGAAAGATCTTGGCGAAGCAGCTTACATATTAGGCATAAAGATTTATAGAGATAGATCGAGACGCCTAATATCATTGTCACAAAGTACATATTTGGACAAAGTTCTAAAGAGGTTTGGAATGGAAGATAGCAAGAAAGGGTTCTTGCCCATGTTGCCCAATACGACGTTGAGTAAAACTCAAAGTCCAACAACGGCAGAAGATAGAGAAAGGATGAGTAAGACTCCCTATGCCTCAGCCATAGGATCTCTAATGTATGCCATGCTATGTACTAGACCCGACATTGCATATGCTGTTAGTTTGACTAGCAGATATCAAAGTGATCCAGGAGTGGATCATTGGACAGCGGTCAAAAACATCCTTAAGTACTTGAGAAGAACTAAGGATATGGTTCTTTCTTATGGAGGTGATGAACAACTCGTTGTTAATGGTTACACCGATGCTAGTTGGTACACCGATCCGGATGATTCTAAATCTCAATTTGGATACGTATTTACTTTGAATGGTGCAGCAGGTAGCTAGAGGAGTGCTAAGCAAAGCATTGTGGCGAGATCTTCAACTGAATCGGAATACATGGCTGCTTTCGAGGCTTCACAAGAAGCGATATGGATGAAGGAGTTCATTACAGAGCTCGGTGTGGTTCCAAGTGCGTTAGACCCAATGTCTATCTACTATGATAACATGGTTGCCATAGCCAATGCGCAAGAACCAAGGTCACACAAGAAGCTGAAGCACATCAAGCTACATTTTCACGCTATTCGAGAACATGTTCAAGATGGTGACATAAAGATTTGCAAAGTACACACAGATCTGAATGTGGCGGATCCGTTGACTAAACCTCTCATGAGGGCAAAACATGACCAACACCAAACTGCCATGGGTGTTCGGTATATTACCATGTAATCTAGATTAGTTGACTCTAGTGCAAGTGGGAGACTGTTGGAGATATGCCGTAGAGGCAATAATAAATATAGTTATTATTATATCTTTGTGTTTATGATAAATGTTTACATTCATGCTATAACAGTATTAACAAGGAAACATTAATACTTGTGTGATTTGTAAACTAAATTAGAGTCCCTAGTAAAGCCTCTTTATAATACTAGATTGTTGGTTAATAAATGATTGTGGTTTCCCTATCATGAACATTGAGATGTTATTAACAACAAGATCATATCGTTAGGAGAATGGTATGATGGACATAGTCCTATAGATAAGCGTAGCATAAAGATCAAGTCATTTTAATAGTTCCATTGCTATATGCTTTCTGATACATAGTAACCTAATTCCTTCGACCATGAGATCATGCATATCACCATCACCGGAAGGATGCTTTGATGACATCAAACACCACACCGTAACTGGGTGGTTATAAAGGTGGCATTGAGTGTTCGGAAAGTATTGGTTGAGACACATGGATCAAGAGTGGGATTTGTCCATCCATATTACGGATAGATATACTCTGGGCCCTCTCGGTGGAATGTCATCCAATTGGCTTGCAAGCATGTGACTGGATCACAAGGGATCACATATCACGGGAACGAGAAAAGAGTACTTATCAGTAACGAGGTTGAACTAGGTATGCAGAGATACCGACGATCAAAACCTCGGATAAGTAAACTATCGTGAGACAAAGGGAAATTGGTATCGTATGTAAGTGGTTCATTCGATCGCAAAGTAATCGTAGAAATATGTGGGAACCATATGAATTTCCAGATTCCTCTATTGGTTATTGTTCAGAGAAGTGTCTCGATCATGTCCGCATAATTCACGAACCATATGGAGACACACTTAAGGATTCGATGTTGTTGAGTAGTTATGGAATGATGAGTAAGATACCGAATGTTATTCGGAGTCTCGGATGGGATCCGGTATATCACGAGGAGATCCGGAATGGTCTGGAGAATAAGATTCATATAAGGAAAGTCCTGTTTCGGGGTTGGAGAATGGTTCCGGTGTTTTCATCGGGAATGTTCTAGAAGGTTTCGGAAGGTCTGGCACTCCGGAGGGGAAGGGTACATGAATATGTCATAACAAGTTGGAATGGTTGCATCATGTACTAGGTGTCATCGCTGAGCAAAATAAAGGGATAAATCAAATCCTAGTTTGAAAAGTCAAACGCCAATTTGAAAAGTCAAACGGCAAGTTTGCTTGGTGGAGGGAGAGTGGGAAACCTACTCGGGGAGGAAGTCCCTCTCCCTTCACCGCCGGCCTTGGAGGCCGAGTTGGGGAAGGACTCCCTCCCCCTTGGCCGGCGCCCTCCATCTATAAAAGGAGGGGCAGGGCTGCCCCTCTAGACCTACACCTTGCCCTCTCCAAACCCTAGCCCTAAGTCGCCGGCGCCACCACCTCCTGCTGCTGCCGCCGACTTGGGCTTCCCCAAGCCCTAGCCACCGGCCTATCCCCCTCTCCTTGGTGTGTCTAAACCCTAGATCGCCAAGGCCTCTCTCATAGTCCACCATACTCGCTCCGGCTTAAGGCGAAGCCCTGCGAGATCTCCCCTCTACTTCCGGTACCACGCCGTCGTGCTGCCGGAATCGCGAGGAGAGTGCTACAACCTCCGCTGCCTGCTGGAACAAGGGAGAGGAAGGTCTTCGTCGAGTACCGAACGTGTGACCTACTGCGGAAGCGCTGCCGGAACGCAGCGCCGGAAGGATCGTCTACACGATCTTGAGATTGGCAAGAGTACGACTACATCACCCACGAGAATCCGCTCTCGTTAAACACTTTGGAATCTTCGAGGGTGAGTTATTCCATCGACTCGTTGCTACAATCTAGTAGATAGATCTTGGCTTGTTTGTTTGTATGCGGTAGAATTTTTTTGTTTTCCATGCTACGAACCCCTACACTCCGTGGGCACAAGGTCTGGGTGGTCCGTCCTATCCCAAGTGATTGGAACCTCCGACCAGTGCAGGTATTGGGGAACTGGGGGGAGAGTGGCCATCAGGATCCTTAGAGAGGTCTTATGTTGTCGGACGGTGGGGGTGCCAAGGAAAGTGTGGTAGACTGGGGCCTTATTTGCGAAGGGGTTCTTGCCCTTGTCGTCGCTCTTGGCGGCATGCTGGGGATCAACGTCCTCGTCCATGTCACTTGAATCCTTGGACTCCTATTCCTTCTTCTTCCCCCTGCCCTTGCCTCGCAGTCTGTTCTTCCGACTTTGCTTGTAGCCGGACTCCGGGTCTTCCTTGAGGTCGTTGATGAACTTGCAGTGTCAATTGGTATGGGTGGCCTTGCCGTTGACATCGAGGTGTACGAGGCACGGCATATCACGGTACTCCTCGTATGTTTGGGGAACGCGGAGCGGCGCCGAGTTGGTTTCACTTCCTCGTTGCTGCCCACGGCCTGCTCCCCTTCCTCGTCCACGTTGCCCGCCTTCTCCTCGTCCTGCAAAAGTCATAGCGACCATGTCGGTAGATTGCTTTTCTTCTGGAGCGGTTTTCTGCTTTGTACTGCTGTTCCTCTGATCTTGGGTTGGAACGGCTGTTGCCGGCAAAGAGCCACGAGCATCGTCTTCGGCATCTACGAACTCACTAGCTAACGGAATCATCTGATTCAAGTCAAGATGATGATTGTCCTGCAAGCGCTTTAGCTTATGTCGGAGTAACGTGCCCCTTTCCAACCCATCAATGAAGGCGTCCATAGCGGTCTAAGCGTGCACTCCTGCGCAGGAATTCTTCATGTCCAGCCAGCGGGAGAGGTAGGCGCGAGATGTCTCGTCTTTCTCTTGCACACATCGCTGTAGATCACCCATGGTGCAGGGACGCTTGTATGTACCCTCAAAGTTCTTGGTGAATGCTTCTTGCATATCCAGCCAGTTGTAGATAGATTTCTCCGGCAGGTCGTCGATCCATTGACGGGCCGTACCCACCAACATTAACGGGAGGTACTTAACGGCGATGTTGGGGTTGCCTCCGGCAATCTCCACCGCGTTGCCGTAGTCCTGCAACCATGTGGCGGGCTTGACGGTGCCGTCATAGGGCTTGATGGTCTTGTCAATCCGGAAATCTTTGGGGTAAGTTGCGGACCGTATTGCAGGTCCAAAGCAACGTGGTCCCAGGTATGGTCCTTCCCGGGCCTCGTGGATCTTATCGATCCGCGAACGTGCATCGTATGGCTCCAGGTTCTTCTTCTTGTTGTCAACAGGGGATGGGCTGCGTGAACGACGCGGGCCTCTTCCGCCATGGTGACTGCTTGGCGGCGACGGAGGCGGAGGTGGCGGTGGGTTAGCCTTCTTGCTGCTACCCTCATACGACGCCTCACGTCTGTCATGGTTGCTTGTCGGACGCGGAGGGTCGTGGTGTGACCTGCTCTTGTGTCCTTGGTGGCGCTCTTCATCATGACGGGTCTGTGCTGTGTTGTCGCGGATGACGATACCACACTGCTTTGGAGGGGCATATCCGTACGATGGTGAGCCTTGTAATCTTCCTGATGTCGGGGGGATCGGGGCGGTGGCGATGGGCGGCGAGGTCGGGCTTTTTCTCCATGGTCGGAGGATATGGGGATAGCATCCTTCCTGTTGCGCGCATCCCTCCGTCTTCGTTCTGATGAACCCGTCTGTGATCCGACATCTTGAGGAGATCTGTCCCTTGGCGGTTTGTACTGGCTAGATCGGCAGAGCGCTGGGTCAGACTCAAGCCTCTGAGAGGTGGCCTTTTCCTGCTGCTTTACCGCCTTGGCCACTAGGTCATAGACCTGTTCTACTGCCTTAGGCGATCTATCCTGCTCCAAAAGGGTCTTGGCGACGGCGAGGTTAAGGAGTGGGGTGGGCATCACCTGCTTGCCTTCACTATCAATGTATGGCTTGGCCTGTGCTGGCTTCGAGGGAGCCCATCCTAGGTTGCGCCGTACACCAGGATCGTTGATGACGCGAGCCGGAGCTTTCTTAGCCTTCTGCTGCTGCAGCAGAGTCTTGTACTCGGCCTCCATTTCTCTAGCTTTCTCTATGGACTTCTGCGCGTTGACCAGATCTAGATCTAGTTTAGCGCATTGCTCCGCGATGGCTTGAGCCTCCTCCAGCAGCTGCTGGCGCTTCTCGTCAAGCTGGGTCACATTCCGGATATGATCAACGGTTAGTGGCTCGACGAGGAGATTGTCGTACATCACTCTATTAGCTGGAGTAACATGGGATGCTGCCGACGTGGATGCTGGAGGCGGCAATTTTGCGGTGTTGTTGTTTCTTGGACCGGTGTCGAGTTCCTGCGGATGCTGCACTGGGTTAGGCGGAGGAGGCATCACCTTTGCGCGATCATCGTCAGCAGAAATTAGTGGCCCCTTCCCCTTTTCCAGCGTCGTAGGCGGAGCTTGCCCGGGTTGATCTTCATCCATCGTTGTCCCAATGGTGACGAACACCCCTCGAGACATGACGGTGTTATTAGCTTGCTCGTCGCGCGAGTACTCCTCCTCCATCTCTTGCATAGCGGAGTCTAGCTCTTCTGGACTGAAGTCTATCTCCTCTGAATCTGCACTGAAATCAGCATAAAGCGCGTCAATGACAGAGTCGGAGGGTGCCAGGACTTCCTCGATGACGGGCGGTGGAGGTGCAACGGCCTCGACGATGACTGGAGGTGGTGGTGCTGCTATGACGATGGTGGCCGGAGGCGGTGGCGGTGGTGGCTGAATCGGAGGGGCTCCGTCAATGAGCGCAAGCGCTGTCTGAGCTGCCGCTTCAGCCTCCGTGTAGTTGTTGACAGTGTTCACCATGCCTTCGAAGGTAAGGCGTCCTGACGCCTGTTGCCGTCTTAGAGAATGTCGGAGAAGCGTACCATAGTCCAGTCCTTCCACAAAGTGATAAATAGCATCATCATTGGGGTAGTGGGCCAGATCGGCTCGTATACGGAGCCACCTGGCCAGGTAATCGCGGGGGTTTTCGCCCTCTCTCTGAACGCAGCGCGCCAGGTCGAAGATGGTAACCACGCCGACGAACTTGGATCTCTGCTGTCCAGACGCACGGACAAAGCCGGCGGACTTGCAGTGATCTTACACCTTTATATCCTGCACATGGGGCGGTTTGGGTGGGCCTTGAATTTTTCCGATCTTTGCCGGCAAACTCCAAGGAGAGATCCGACATCGATCCTTCCGCGAACGTATCCTGCCCGTAGGCGGTCCATGCGGGTCTTGATGCTCCTCCGACTCCCAGGGAACTAGTGCCCGAGTCGGTTTCGTCGATGAAGAGGTGGATGTCTCCGATAGGAACGATCAAACACCGCGTAGGGTTCGTCTTCGCCGGGATCCAGAACTCATCAGGGGGTACGATCGGAATGTTGCCGGAGAAGAGAACACGGCCGATGGGTACGGTTTCGCCGATTCCCATGAAGATCTTGGTCCTCGCCCGCTGAAGAGCCTGAAGCGCCTCTTGCCCCATGGTGGGCGCCAACTGTCGTGGTATTGCCGACGAGTACACCATAGAGGGGTCCTCACAGTGCGTGTTTAGAGACGTGGGGTAAGGCGGACGGTTGACGGGTATGAGGTAACACAGCTTACCCAGGTTCAGATCCTACAACGGTGGCGGAATCCTACTCCTGCTATAAATCACTATAAGAGCAATATGCTGAGTTACAGAGATAGGTTCGCTGTGCGAGGTTGTATGAGATTGTCTAAGTTATCGTGCCCTAAAGGTTCCCATAGGCCCGACTTATATAGTCGCCAGGTCCTAGGGTTACAGGGAAAAGTCCTAGCCGGACAGGTTACAGAGTCCTACACCGTCTATCACTAGTCTTGTGTATCTTGTACTCCAAGGCTCTGGGTATGCTGGTGACTCCACCGTAGCCTTCCTTTATCCGGCATGGGCCTCCCTTATGGATCCACCTAACTGGGCTGCCCAGCAGGCCATAGGCCATGCTACCGACTATGAGCCACCCGGGTTAGTCGGATAAGAGACATGCTATGAGGATACCCCATATAGCATATCCCCAACAGGTAGGGATTGGATGAGTTCTATCATGTAATCGAATAAGATTTGTTAGGGAATAGTGCCTAGTATCTCTATTAGTGCTATTTAACTTTTTTGCAACTTGTTATGCTTAATGCTTGTCACTAGGGCCCGAGTGCCATGATCTCAGATCTGAAATTATTATTGAATCATTATGATAGTATTGTTTGTGATCTTATCTGCAAGTTGTGTACACATATCATTGTCCGGATCCAAAGGCCCCAAAGTGACAATAATTAGGACAACCGGAGGGGATGGCTGTGGTGTGAGGATCACATGTGTTCACGGAGTGTTAATGCTTTGCTCCGGTGCTCTATTAAAAGGAGCACCTTAATTTCCAGTAGTTCCCTAGAGGCCCCGCTACCACGGGCTGGCTGGACATAAGATGTTGTGCAAGTTCTCATTGCGAGCACGTGTGACTATATTTGGAGCACATGCCTAGGATTGTTTAGTACTTGGATTCTTGTTATTATTTATATGCAATGCCCTAGATCTTGAAGTTACATGTTTAGACTCGTCAATGCAACGCCCGTCCATCCATCCCTATGCCTACCGCACTCGAATTCCACTGTTAGCGTTACTGTTACTATTGCTCCTATTTTACTATTGTTGTTGCTTTGTTGTTGCTACTACCAAACTGTTGCTACTGGTAAACTTCTGTGAGCAAGAACTAGTTCCAAGGTGCAGCTGAATTGACAACTCAGTTGTTAAGGCTTGCAAGTATTCTTTGGCTCCCCTTGTGTTGAATCAATATATTGGGTAATTCTACCCGCGAAGACTGTTGCGATCCCCTACACTTGTGGGTTATCAATAACCCCCCGGATCCCCTGAGGTTCGTGCATCATGTTCTCGTCGTGTTTTTGTTTCGATCTATTTCTGTCAGGAAATCTTCTCAAGTTTAGAGAACCATGGTCTCCGCCAACAACAAAGGCAAGAAGCCCGAAGAGGATGATCCTCAAAACCCCAAGGAGGAGGAGATCTTGGTTGGGGATGAAGAAGACATGAAGGAGGACAAGCATCCTGACATCTGCACCACCGTCGCAAGCATTGGAGTGGTGGCAAAATCTACCAAGCTTAGGAGGATGGCACGGATGTCTATAGGAGGGAAACATCCACGTCTTATCTATGCTCCACGGTCATCTCCTCCACGTACCAACAGACCCTTCCATACTCTTATACATGAGCATAAATATCAATAGGTGCCCAAAGGTAACTTGCCCTCGATGTGGGATTTGCCTCGTTCTAACAATGCAGGAGAGGAACACACTAAGAAGGAAGAGTGGGGAAAGAATAACAAGGACTCGAACTCTCGGTCCGATATGATCATGAACCGCATTGAGAAAAATTTGGAGTTGATTCGCACTTTGACCTTTGAGATTGAGGATTTGAAGAAATTGATTGAGGAGCTTATCAAGATAACACCACCACCACCGAAGGAGTAATTTGTCATCAGGTTTGGCATTCCCTTGGCTTGTTCCAAGCTTGGGGGAGTACCGTGGTATCACCATCATTATCTTTTATCTTTTACCTTTTTAGTGGATTCATATATTTGGTAGAGAGGTTATCTTATAGTTTGGTTTGATGTGGAAGTATCTCTCCTTTAGTTGGTTCTCTATGTATCCCTTGGTGTGAGTGCCTTTATGGAATATTAATGAGAAGTTTCATCTTTTACTTTTTGCACTTCTTATTTTAGTTTGCAATCTCTATTATATGATTGATCTTGTTGATCAGTATTGGCATCACTTTGGGAGCATCAAGTAAATCTAAATTGGTTTTGGCAAACCGAGCTCTGATCAGTAGCAACACTTTTTGAGGTTTGAAAGGAAAAAAGAAAAAGCTTACAGGTATTTTGTATCATTTATTTTCTTTCTTGTTGGCTCATAAGCTTAGTATTCTTTATTTAAGATCTTTTGTGTCTTCAAGGAAGGTTGCATGTTTGGCTTTATCACTTGTAGGTTTGCTTGCTTATTTTAACTCTTTTGCTTGCTACCCAGCCTTGCTATCCAAAAACCTGTTTTGAGAAGGCATACTTCTCATGCTTCCAACCCCTTTTAACCAAAACATGTGCCATTTGTGTCCACCATATTACCTATTAGCATTATTGCTATTCCAAGAAAATTCTCAAGCTTCATCTATCTTTCGAATTAAAAAGTATTTTGTTATGTGAAAACTAGTTAGTAAAGCTCTCACGAACTTGATGGCACACCTTATTTTCTTTGCCCCTAATAGACTTGAACCATTGTGTCATCGAAGTTGTATAAGCTTGCATATATACATTGGGATTAGCAGAACCGTGCTGCCACGGGGAACACTTTCAACACTTATGGATACATATCAAATTGATATCATGCTCTTTTGTTTGCGGATGTCGTCGGTGTGAAATAAGGAGGGAGCTTGTAATTCCATGGAGTGATGTATGTGTGTTAGAGAAATGCCTGGGCCGCTAGCCTAAGCCATGCCTAATCATGGTGGAAACTGGCAGCATCACCATAGTGAGCAATCTGTGAAGCATCCTCAATAAAAAGCTATGCATATAGTAAATAAAAAGATCGCTGAGATGCTCATTGTCTGCTTGCCTTGTATATTGGGTTATGGGATAGCTCATGTATCATGTGCAAGTGGTACCCCGTTGGCGGTTCTTTATTATACACATGTACTTACAATGACAAGAACTTACCGGTGACTAAAGTTGAGTAGCATGAGGAGCGGCCCTCGTACTCAAGGAACATGAGATTTCCAACTTATATTTTGTCAAGCATATACTCCATCCTTGTTCACTTTAACCTTAATCATCTCAAGATGCTTATCATAGGGGCAATGAGGGCTCAAAGCTAGTAAGTACCATAATCTTTTGGAAGCTATTTATGACTTGAAATCCCTGCTTCCCTCTATGAAGGGACCTTTCTCCTATTTCCATGTCTAAGCTTGGGAGGGAGTTGATACGTCCAATTTGCATCACCATTCTATATCATAATTTGCCTCTATTCATTGATATATGTCTTATTATGAGGTGTTATTTATGTATTTTCCTCTGTTTTTGCATGTTGGATGATTCTTGGAGGATGGACTGCCCGAGTCAGGTTTCTGATGGAAAAAGAGGTGTTTTGATGCAATTTCGTGAAGATCAGAAAAATACCAGAAAAATATTAGAAAATTATATTTTCCCAGAAGACGAAGGAAGCCAGAAGGGGAGGCATAGCTGGGCCACAGGGGGCCCACATCCCCTAGGCGTGGGCCCTCCTGGGCCGCGCCTAGGGCACGTGTGGTCCACCTCGCCGGCCTCCAACTCCGCCCACTCGCCTATAACTTCCTCTCGGAACCCTAACACCAGGGGAGGTACCACAGAAAGATTTCCGCTGCCTCTGCGGGGCGGAAAACACCAAGAGAGAAAGAGCTCTTTGGCAGCCAGATATCTGCCAGGTAAATTCCTTCCCGGAGAGGGGAGATCGTCGCCATCAACACCGTTATCAAGCTAGGCTTCATCGGGATCATCATCATCATCCACACCATCATCTCCACTAGAACCATCATCATCACTCCATCCCGCTGTAACAATCGTGTTGGATCTTGCATATTTCTTAGGGGAAACTTTCCCGGTGTTAATTACTATTGTAGTTGATGCTTGTGAGTGGAACCATTGGATTATTGTTTATGTTCATATTGTTATCCATCACCATATCATCTTTGATATTGATCCATATGATGTCTTGTGAGTTGTTCGTCTAGTTCTTGAGGACATGAGAGAAGTCATGTTGTTAGTAGTGGATTTGTGTTGAGTTATTATTCAATGATTTAGTATTTAAGTTGTGATGTTATTCTTCTAGTGGTGTTATGTGAACGTCGACTACATGATACTTCACCATTTATGGGCCTAGGGGAATGCATTGTGTATTTGGCTACTAATTGTGGGGTTGCCGGAGTGACAGAAACCCGTACCCCTGTTAGGACACCTTTGCACAAGGGAGTGTAGGATCTCAGAGTTTAAGGCTATGGTTAGGTTTATATATTAATTAATTTCATGTAGTTGTTGATGCTTGCAGGGGGTTTAATCACAAGTATGTATTAGTCCAAGTAAGGTCGGTACATTAGCACAGGTTCACCCACACAACACTTACAACACCAAAGAAGAGTACTCAACTATTTGAAGCAAAAGCACTTAACAGAATTCCCATGTGTCCTCGAGAACGTTTGGTCCTTATAAGTATTTCCATCGGCTTGTACTTTGCTAAGAAAGGATTGGGCCACTTGCTACAGTTGTCTGTTGTCTTTATTACTTGCACCTTGTTTTGTTTTTTTATTAGAAAACCCCTAAAAATCCGTTTGCTAAGTATTTACAGAGATTTCCTGCTCCATACCACTAGTCAACACCTTCTGCTCCTTGTTGGGATAGACACTCCTATTTATCGAAAGTACTGCGATACACCCCCTATACCTGTGGGTCATCACCCCAGCAGGAGGTGAGGCCAGGACCTCGTCGGAGACGAGGATGACACGGTGGAACGTGGCGTCGCCGGCGGAGGCAAGGAAGGGACTGGTTTGGGGAAGGTCTGGTCAGTGAGAGAAGGCTGGGGAAGCTCTGGTCGAAGGAAGAAGAAGAGCGCGTGTGTGGGGAAGAGGGCGAGATGGTGGTGGGCCGTGGCCCACGACGGAAGCGTGCGGCGCATCATCCCTGTGCCGCTAAAGGCGGGCGATAGCACCACCCGTCTTTGGTGGCATAGTTCCCAGCAATTGAGCCGTGCACCCCCCCCCTTCCGCGTCTCGACGGGGATTTGGTTATGGCCCAGCATCACGATCTTTTGTTTTTCATACTATTTATTTCATCTTTTTTGTTTATGTTTTCTTTTTCATTTGAATTATTTTTTTATGATTCATAAATATTTGAAAAATGTTCAAGTATTAAATATGTTTATATTTTGGAAATTTAGATTTGTAATGATTTAAAAAATGTCCGGGTTTGATAAATATTTGGATTTTGAAAATGTGAAGATTTGTAAAGGTTCAAATTTTGAAAAAATTTAGATTTTAGGAAAACTCATATTAGAAAAATAAATATTTTGAAAAACACAAAAAGAGGCATAAAAGAGGCAGTAGAAAACAAAAATAGAGGAAAGAAAAAATTCTGTTAATGAGCTGGCCAGCCCCACTCCTCAATTGTTGATCTTGAAGAGCTTGACCTCTCCCTTTTCCCCTATCATTCTTGTATCTTTTTGAGGGATTTAAGAGAGGAGATCTAGATCTACAATTCTCCCAAACAAAATCCCTTCTCTGTGAAGGAATTCTTGGGATCTATATCTTGGAGAGTTTTGTGTTCTTGTCTTGTGTTCTTTCTCCCTTAATATCCTCAATAGATTTTGTAGCTTTGTTAGAATTTAGGAGTAAAGGACTTGCCCTTATATTTGTTGCATAGGTTTGAGTTCTCCATAGAGATTCGGCGAGTACAAGCTTGTGGGCTTGTTACTCTTGGGTTCTTGGGACCCTAGATGGTTTGTATGGTTGGTGTGTTGATTTCTTGATGCCTCCATTGTGGAGTGGCATCAATCTTGTAGCCTTTTGTGGTCTTATAGCCTTTTGTGGCTTTGTTGCCTTTTGTGGCTTTGTTGTTGGGAGCCTCAAATTGAGTTATGGAGATAGCCCCATTCTTGTACGGGTTTTATAACCGCCCTCGAGTGTCCCTTAGTGGATCATGAGTAGGCCTTTGTGGCGAGATCACAGGAGAATATGCTGAGCCTGTTGTGACGTCGACGAGTTGTGTGCCTTCACTTATTGGGTGAGGCCTTGTATTGCGTTGGGTGAGCATCGAGCCACCACACCTCAAGGTGAGCCACTTGTGGCATTCGGAGAGCATTGCGCCATCGCACCACTCCAATGGAGACGTAGTTTCTCTAGAAGTAAACTTCGGAATAAAAATCTTTGTCTTCGCGTCCATCGGTTATCTCTCAACCGAGCCCTTTACTTATGCATTTTACATTGTGATAGCCTTTATGCTTGAAGTATCTCATTTTGCTATCACCTTGTTACTTGTTTTGCTTAGCATAGGTTGTTGGTGCATTTAGGTGAACCTAGCGGTTAGGTTTTGTTCTCAATAAATTAAACGTTAGTTTTTTATTTCTTATTTATTAGTGCCTTAACTGTAATAATTTTAAAAGCCTATTCACCCCCCCCCCCTCTAGGCGGCATCTATTGCACTTTCATATACCATTAAAGGTCCATTCAAAGAATATTTACAGGCATTTAAAGGAAGGTTAATTGGCAGAAGAGCTTGTTCCTTCAATTCTTTTTGGTTTCACAAACTTCACTCTCTTGAATATAGTCCGAAGCCCGATAGAAAATAGTTTTCTTTGAGATTTTCAAGGTATGTAGGCCTCTTCGAACCTCATTGTGAATTATTATATGTTTGTAAGTCCATTGTGTCATTGCTAAATTATATGCTACCATGTTGGCACCGATCTATCTGTGCTAAAAAAATATGAAGGTGGAGCCAAGGTTTAGGATCCTTTTTCATATTTTTTTTCGCATCGGTTGGAGATTCACAAATTTCAAGAAATATACAAAACTTCGTATACATGTTTCAAATTGTTTGGCCAGATTTAAATTCTTTTGGAAAAAATAAATGCAATGATGAGGAATTGAACTTCCAACCTGTAATCAATCAACAATCTAAGCACTCCACCACATTTACAACCTAGTACATGTTATGAATACTAGCTAAATGCCCGTGCGTTGCTACGGTTATTTCAAAAAAATTATTGTCGCCCGGATAAAATATAAAGGAACTTTATACATACACCAGCCGATAGCCAAATAAAAAAAATATTGTATATTACTTAAAAAACCATAATTCGACATAGCTTTATTTGTATCACATAAACGGATTCAAGTAGACTCAGTCATGAGACTCTTTTAATTCTCGCCCATTGTCATAGCTAAGATATTACCACATTATCAATATGTCTCTTCAATGACCTAAGCCGGTAGAATAATTTTCTTTTACTATGTTATTTTATTGTCTCATTTTGATTTTTCGTGATAGACACTTATGTGCTTGCTAAAAAAACCATTTCAAAATGGATGCCCTGAATGCGTGAATAGAGATTTTTATCCAACATCTCTTCAACTTATCCCCCTTACGCCTGATAATATTTATTTCAATTTGAAATAACAATATAAAATCATCCAGCATAGATAGCCAGTTGAAAAGACGCGTGTAGGTGATTTTCAAAGACAAAACAAATCGAACAAAAAGGGTTCATGACCTGGTAGGATTTGATATTGATATGCGGATCTACTGGGTGGATCTTGGAGGGGTTGGCAACTGCTGTAGTTTCGGAGCTAAATGCCCGTGCGTTGCCACGGAATAAAATAATATATTTTATATAAAAAACTATTTAATTTTGATATGCATATTACGTGGGCAAAAATGAAGTTTTAAAAAATGACGTCATAGTTTACACAAAATAAACCATTTTTATGGACATGATATGACCCAAGATTCGACCATTAGGACTGCTAGTATTACAATTATAATACAATGCAAGTGCAAGAACTACGAGTTGTCTACAACCACACCGGCCCGATATGTAAGCGAAGAAATTGTAATGCGAAAGACGCTTAGCTTCTTTGGCCTGTGATCATCGTCGTGGGCTCAAAATAGCCTGATTGATGAGTATTTGTACAGTTGTGCATGGCATGTGTAGAGACTGCTGCTCAGTACCAGCATGCGAATGTGCATAGTTTGCTCTGTCTAAACTTGCCAAAGAGTACAAAAATTATTATTCAGGTTGAACCTCCTTCAAAGAAGCATTACTTCATATAATCACCAAAGAGTGTACATATTTCTATGTTTACGGAAATGATTCATACGTACACAGACCAAGCTCAAATTTTTCAGCCCTCGAGTAAGCAGGAAAGAAACGAACTCATGTGTTGCATTTGCATGCAGTAGGCCTATGAACTGCAATTTCAGTTAGAATCGGCGATTCCAATCCAGTTGCAACCATGAACTATAGTTATTTAAGCTATAATCTAATACGTTCATGATTCATTCAACAACATGGGGCGATAGAAGGCATCATGTCATTCAGTAAAATGTTCTCCCGGTCCGGTAATGTGATTAATCGATAGTGCAAAGAACGGATGTCCTGATCAAAAGAATCCATCACATCTAGGCTGGGCCCCACCTCGGTTTGATGCCACGCAAGAGATAAAGGATTTCTATTCCCCCACCCAAATCCACCGAGCACAAGAGCCGAGAGGAGTGAGGCTGCCCTTGCAGCATCGTCCGTTCACCGTCCACCGCTGCACCGTTGTTGACTCGTTGGTCGATATACCTCCGCCTCTGTTTACCTCTTACTCTCCGTAGGAATCTCTCGAATCCGAGTAATCCACCGAAGGCAAAAAAGCAGCAGCAAGAAGCTAGCAATTGTCTCTTCGTCCTCGCTCAAATCCTCCCCAAAATCGCCACCTGCAAGGGCATCCATCCCGGTGAACTCGTCCAATCCTCTCTAGACCCACCCGCCCAGCACGATCCATCTACTCTCCGCCTGAACTTGCAGCACTCTTGCCTCTCTCCCTCAGAAATCTGACGGCCGGCGCCCGCCGCCCCTCTGCTCCACGACCTCGTCCGTCTCCATGGCGCCGCCATGGCCCCTCCTGCTATACGACCGTGCGCTCGCGATGGCAGGGTTGGGTCCGGCAGGCACGCAACCACCCTACTTTGCTGATCTGCTCCGCCTGCAGAGTTCCCATTCTCTCCAAGGCCCTTTACTCGCCCGACGACGCCCAGCCTCGGTTATAGCCACGCGACCGCTTACATTCCTGCTGCCAAGCACCAATGCCGCGCCGCAAAACATCCCGCACGCCGCTCTCTTCCTTGCTGCTCCAGCGCCACCGTAAAGTAGTACAGCCGCCGGTCGTCTGGGTTCAAGCCTATGGCGGCGGAAAACGACATACACCGGCCGACGGAGGGTCATCGGTGGCGAGGAGGAGGCTTCGATTGGGGGCATGTTTGGGAAGAGGGCAGAGCGGCTGGACGCACGCGTCGGCGAGGATGCGAGATTGTGACGAGGTGGAGTTTTGTTGACTTTCTCACTTGGCGGTGGCAGTGTTTGTAATACCCCCGATCACATAGGGGCAAAACGGTAAAATCCGGGCAGACGGAAAATTGGGCCGGATGACGAACGTTCCCAATCTTTTTAATAAGAAAAATGATACCTATCCCTCGGACGACCACCGTCCGGGTCATCTTTCCGCACCACACGTCTCCCTTCTCCCCTCCCTCGTCGCGGACCTTACTCCCCTTGCTAGTCGCCGCCGCCGCGCCCTCGTCGCCCTCTGCTCGACCCTCCTCGCGGAGCTCCGGCCGTGGCCCGTCTGCAGCGCCACTCTCGCCCGCGGCCACCGCCGCCGCCTGGACGAGGCGTGTACGGAGAGGCTGTCCAACGGCGAGCCCTGCCCTCGTACTGCTCCTCCGCCGGATAAAAAGCTGCGAAAGCCGAGCTTGCTTCCATGGGCAGCCGACCTTGCTGCCACGGGAGACCAAACTTGCTTCCAGCGGTAGCCGAGTTTGCTTCCACGGGCGGCCGAGCTTTGCTTCCAGCGGTGGCCGAGCTTGCTTCCATGGGCAGCCGACCTTGCACTACTAGAGAAAAGCCTATGCGAGGCGCATATCATATGCGCCTCTAGCTTCAAGCCTCGGGTAGTTTTTTATGCGAGGCGCATATGATATGCGCCTCCTATACTTCACATATGCGAGGCACATATCGATATGCGCCTCGCATATGTTTTACAATGCGCCTCGTATATTTATAGTATATGCGCCTCCTATAGTATCCTATATGCGCCTCCGGTAATATATTCGAAATTCAAGTTTTACAGACCACTATAAATAATAATATATAGATATTCAAATATACAATATAGTCCAGAATACAGTATAAAAAAGCACAATTTTTCAGAAACTTGCAATTTTCCAAAGCCAAACATTAAAATGAGGGGAAAATAGAATGGAAGGAGCCTACAAAGGAAACAGGGGAAAAAGAATCCCAGAGTCTGACGCTCCACGAGTTTCTTCACCGACAAATCTTCATTTACAATTTTATAGTGACAATTCATTCTTCGGTTCTCATTTGCATTTCATGCAGGCTGGTCTATTGGAATTCAACTGCTCCTTTAGATGGATGTTCATTTTCTCACGCTGCATAAAGAAAATTCAGGTTTCTTTTTAAACGTTTCCCTTCAAAATGTGATTTAATGATAATATCTTCAAGCTAAGAATCATACTTGGCCTACAAATGATCTTTCTGAAAGGCATAGAAGTAAATTGGTCAATTCTACTTCAGAATCACTAGTGTTTGATGCAGTTGAATCCGAGCATATTAGCACTATGAAGATTTGTCATGTAAACTTCCTTGGACTATTGCTCTAGCTAGTCAAGTATTCTTTCCCTCTCGTGTTTTTCTTGTCCACGCTCATCACATATCATTTGGCACAAAGTTTAGAAGCATACGAACATCATCTCTTATGAATTAAAACCAGGTAATTAGGGAGGAGAGATTTGTGCACCTTCAGTTCTTGAAGCAGGTACGTACATGAGGGTCGATTCCTGCAGCGTTAGATGTGGAGTTTTACAGCCGCCCTGAGTGACCCATCTTGAAGTTTTACTGCCTCGCGTCCATCTCAGATCTCTCCCTGACCTGCATCGCTAAAGCCCCATGCTCCACCGCCCCAGCAGAATGGAATCGAGATCTGGGACTGCGTGGATCGTGGAGAAGAAGTGGAGCGGGCCCATCGCATCTGGCGGGGAAGGAGGGACTTCGCGGCAGGGGCAGAGGTGATGTATAGCAGGGATTCCGGTGGTGATAGGGTTGTAGTGCAGCGCGGATTTGGTTCCCTCCGGATCCGCGAAGGCCTCCAACGCGGTGTGGAAGGGACCACCGCCGCGAGCTCCCGTAGAGTGGCGACAGCGACAGCTGCTATGGAGAAATTAATTGTTTATCTATTCACTTCTCCTCTGCTGTGTTGTTGATTTTATTGTTTTCTGTTGCGTCTTGAGTTGAATTGCCTTCATGTGCAAAAAGCTGGAAAAAAATGGTGCCAGGTTATGCGAGGCGCATATTGCATAATATGCGCCTCCTATAATTCAAACTATAGGAGGCGCATATAGCAATATGCGTCTCGCATATGCGGCCACCTACCACCGCCCGGGCCCGCAGGAGTTACCTGAGGCGCATCATATGCGCCTCGCATATTATCAAATATAGGAGGCGCATATAACCATATGCGCCTCGCATATTCGTGCACCTACCAACACGCGGGTCCATACAGATTATGCGAGGCGTATTCTGTCCATATGTGCATCGTCTATCTGATATATAGGAGGCGCATATGACTAAAATGCGCCTCGCATAATATGGGGCTGCTAGATTTCGAACGTACAGGGATTATAGGAGGCGCATTATTATCATATGCGCCTCGCATATTTTTATACTAGAGGCGCATGGAGAAGGAGTGTGCCTCGCCTATTATATAGGAGGCGCATATGGTCTAAATGTGCCTCGCATAAGGATGTCTCCTATAGCCTTTTCTCTAGTAGTGTTGCTGTCACGGGAGACCAAACTTGCTTCCAGCGGTAGCCGAGTTTGCTTCCACGGGCGGCCGAGCTTTGCTTCTAGCGGTGGCCGAGCTTGCTTCCATGGGTAGCCTTGGTTGCTGCCATGGGCGGGCGTGGTTACTGCCAGCGGCGACCGAGCTTTGCTTCCATGGGCAGCTTTGGTCGCTGCCATGGGCGGTCGTGGCTGTTGCCAGCGGTGGAGTTTTTTGCTATATTAGAAGAAATTTTTTGCTGCAACCGTCTTGTGGTTTTGCTACAACAATGTCAACTTTTTGCTACAAGGTCTCCGAAGTCGGTTTTGCTACATTAGTACAATTTTTTTGCTGCATGGCCTCCGACGAGGTCTCCGGCGAGACGTTCTATTTTTAAAACGAACCGTTTTTTTTTGCTTCGGAAGCAAAAGCGGGAACATATGCAGCAAACGCGGGATGTTTTGCAGCAAAAACGGGATTTGGGGCAATTTTGTGGACACGTGTCACGCAGGGAAGGAGGACGATGAGAACTCCCCATCGTCCGGGGGACGCCTAGCAGTTTCCTTTTAATAATATAGATAGATGAGTTACTTGTTATTGAACCGTAATGTATTGAATGTTTTCAAATTTGACCGAAACTTTCCTCCGAGATTATATTTTCTCGTCTCCTATACCGAGAATCGTTTATTTTATGAAATTCGCCCAAAATTTCGACCATTTTTTTCTCGCCTGGTGGACCACCCCGATTTAAAATCCTGGATCCGCCGCTCCAACATCGACTTCCCATCTTGCAGCCGTGGCGGCATTGTGAACAGGACACTGCTGTCGCAGCACCGGCGAGAACTCTCGAAGCACCAACCAGCGCCGTGTTCCCGGGTGGAGAAGTTGGCGATGCTTCGATCGATCTGGAGATGCCCGGCTTGGCTCGCCATGACGTGCTCACAGCGCACGCGTGCACGGCAACTATGTCGGCTGCTTTTCTCCTCATGCATCCTTTGATTAACTCAAAACCCACCAGCCACTTCAAGCTGCGTCGTCTCTACCAAAATAGGTTAGGTGCACGCACCGTTGTACGTCGGCTAGCAAAAGTTAGTAAACGTTGACTAGCGAAGGCAAACGGGCCATGATTGACTATATAGCAGACATGCATAAACAAACGAGGCAGAGCGTAAGATGCAAACAGAGACATAATGTATCCATCCGATCTGGACCTGGCGTTTCGGACGAGGTCAAAATTGTTAGTCGTACTTAAAGTGAAGTACTCCATCCGACCCATATTAACGGTTGTTGAATAGGATATATCTTATACTGAAACACGTTTACATACATCTACTTTAGTAATAATCTATCTATTATATACTAAAAGTAATATAAGGGTATTTCGAGGCACTACGCTTGATCCACATCATCTAAATTACTATGATGGTTAAATCTAAAATTTACGAATACGATTTAAACGAATGGTTACTAGTTACGTAACTTTTTAATTTAGGTTGACACGTATGTATGGTTATCAAATATAAACGGACCAACTTTTTATTTTACATCGAACCAGCCCAACTAACGACCAGGGCACCTTCTAAAATAGAAACGGCCGATAGAATGGCGCAACATAAGATCAGGGTCAGCTTTGTGATGTGTCAAATTGATACACATAAAAAACATATAAATGCTAGACATTGATTATTAATATATAAAATAGGAGAAATTCTGCCAAGGCCGACTGGATCCGCTGTAAATAAAAAACGACCAAATCTGGCACGTGAAGGTCAAAGAGAAATTACGTGTGTATATTTTGCTAACTACATTCAAGTATAGATTGGCTAGGATCACCACTGCACATTGGCTAGGTAAAAAAAAAAGTTAAGATTGGCTACTTAAAACGAAACAACACTACAGATTGGCTAGCCTGCTACGGGACAAACTCCTTTCCGCTAGAAATAGTTGTATTTCTAGCCTTTGTCTCATAAGTTAAAAATTAAAATTTGTCCAAATCTTATTGGTAAAATAGCAGCATTTATGATACAAAATTAGTGTCACTAGAGCCGTCTTAAAATGTAGTTTCATAATATACCATGCTACTATTTTCTATAAATCTGGTTAAATTTAAATAAGTTCAACCTAAGACAAAGTCCAGAAGTACACTTATTCCTTTATAGAGTATAAGGAAATAAGGATTCTCAATGTGCTCAAGAAATTATTAGTTAAAGTTTGATTCATGCACCCCAAAACTTCCAAGATGATAAGATCGCTACAAGTCCTCTGATACTCTTGCGTGTAAGATTTTAAGCACGGAACCAATCAAGGAACACAATGAGATATTCAATGTTCACTAGGTATTCCATCCTAGCTCGATAAGGTAAGAGTCTAATTGGTTCTAATTGAATCTTGAGTCAACATATGTATCTATCTATCTATCTATCTATCTATCTATCTATCTATCTACTAATTTACATAGAGATAGGTTCGTCCGTCTCCAATTTCTCGTTCCGATTTTTTTTGGACAAGTTTACCCCTGTCTGTTTGTGGTATTTACCTCTCCTGCCACCGCCAAGTGGTACTGTGCGCAAGTAAAAGAAAAAAAGTGGTACTGTGCGGTATGCTCCAACGGCGCAGCCTCAATCAATCCCCCCGACGCCTCCCGAGACCCCAGGTCTGCAACCGCCGGCAAGCTCCTCCACCGCTCCCCCATTGCTGGCAAGCTCCCTGCTCCGCCTCCCACCAAACCGGCGAGCTCCTCCATCTCCGGCGCACACCCGTCTCCATCCCCAGCAACCGTACCCCATTATCCCCCCAGCCGCCGCATCCCCATCCCCATCTCCACCCCAGCCGCTGCGGACCACTGCTTCCGCTCCAGACGCGGACACGCGCCCCAGCCGTCGCAACCCCATCTCGATTTGGCCGTGCAGGTCACGGTCGGGGACAGGGGACAGGGGACGCGGTGAAAGAGGAGGTCGGCGGAGGCCGCTTGCAGGGGGCGCGCTCGTAGACGCGGGTCGGCGAGGCGAGGGCGGGAGGTCGAGGACGGACGTCTGGCGGCACGCAGACGGTGGTGGTGCTTACGCGGGGAGGAGATGAGCTCGGGATTGGTGGCTACGTCGGGTGGAGGCAAGAGGACGATGGGGCCATGGTGGTTACGTGGCGATGGGGATCGGTTTCCGCGTGCGTGTCTAGCATCGTGGTGTGTGTGCGTTACAGCGGTATGTGTGTGGTGCACCGTGTGCGTGCGTGCTCGAGCTTAATGAACCTGCTTGGCAATCTGCCCACTTATCAGCTGATTGCAGACATGCCATAACAAAAGAACCTCTAGATGGCCATGGAGGCCAAGGAAATTTACAGGAGAACGTCACCGTCGTTATTCAAATTTCGAGATGCCACCATCAGGTTGTTCACTCGATCCGAAGAGTATTATCCTTGAACATGCTTCACATGAAATAAGGTTTAGCAGTGAAATTCATCATTCCTAATTTAGACTGTCCGCTCTTATGTTACTGTTATCATTTTAGATTATGTGTCTGAAGTGATCTCTCCAGATATCTCATGTACTATGTACGTGTAAATTTGTAGAGGAAACATGGAAAGGTCAGCATTATGAGGTCATGACAGAGTTGCAAGTTTCTTTCTCTTGTTGTTTGTCTAGAACAGATATTATGTGGAAGACGCTGCTAAATCAACATCCAAGTTAGCAATACAGATGATACTTTATTAATCTTTAGTTGACAAGCACTATCATTGGACATGGTGTTATTGACGGACACTGAAATGGCCATAATTAATGTACCTGCTGAAGCAGAAAAGATAGATTAAACCCCTCTTTTTACTATCATTGGTGTTTGATTTTAAACCTATAGGCATAAAAAACATGCAAAATAGTGGCTTAATACACAGAGAAATAAGAAAAATAAGTGATGTTTCGTGGCAACGCATGGGCATTCAGCTAGTTTTTATAATCAATATATTCCCTCATCTACCTCCACGATTATGAGATATTTGAAATATTTTGATCATTATAAATATTCACAGTTTATACATAAGCACCATCTCCTTTTAATTTTAAACCTTATTATAAGTATGTTGAAAACTAAAAATCAATAAATATGCTCATATTTAATTAGAATATTGTAGAATGAATGTATATATTAATAAAGGTAGTTAAACTTTTTTTGAAACATCAAATTTTAACTATACTTAAACAAATCATTAGTCTTCAAGATATATCATCCATGGATGAAAATCGTGGGTTTGTGGATGATAAATCATAAAAGGGACAACAACTGGAAGCTTGAAACAATTGTTTTCCCTGTTTACCAACATTCTTAGATGTGTTCATATAAGAAACCAAAATTATCATATTGAAGCACACATGATGAAATAAAAAAATAGAGACTGTATCAAAACCTATAGTTCTTGATCGTAAGCTTGTAGATATGTTAGGCATTATAATAATCAGTCAATAACTATATCTTCATAACCGCACATAACATCATCTGAAAAATATCTGGTGTATCTTTATTGCGTCATGACTAATTGATCTTATTAGGTATACCTAAATGTCACCAGGTAGAATTTCCTAACTAGAATCAACATACCAATTTTCTTGACTCTAAAACGATCTAAAATTGGTAAATACAAATTTACTTAACCTCATAATAAAAATAATAAACAAAACCTAAATCCGATCTCAAAGTATAAATTTAGTTTCATGAAATTATCACATGCTCCACATACAAAATAAATATATGGTTGTTGATAGGAAAAATACTAGGACCAAATAATTTTTTGATAAGCTAAATGTAATAATAGCATCAAACATTAGGCCGACAAGACTAATATAATTAATAATACTTTTTAATTCATACTGCAAGTGTAAAAGAGTTATTTCAATATTTATGTTTGCTTCAAATTTTATTTTCATTTCCTTAAGAAATACTCCATCCATGCCTATAACTTTTTTGAAAAGTCAAGCCATATAAAGTTTGACCAAACTTTTAGAAAAATCTATCAAGAAATATTATATTATATTATATAGATACCATATGAAAATGTATTTCATGATGTATGAAAGGGTATAGATTACGTATTGTAAATATTAATATTTTTCTCTAAAAACTAGGTCAACTTTAGGTAGTTTGACTTTTGAAACAAAATTATAGGCCTTAAGCCTTAGGGATGAGGTAGTATACATGTAAAACAAAAAAAAATTATCGGTTGTTTTTTGACACATAAAAGGAGATACCCTTGCAAATGCCCGATGGTTCATGCTTTGTTGTTTACAAAGCACACTCCTCGAATCAGGTTTTTACTCCGCTTTATAAATAAAGCACACAGGTGAGATCACTGTTGGGCCAGACAGAACAACGCCCAAAGGAAGAGACACACCACGATACTACAAGATGTTGGGGCAGCAACACACACACGCCCGAACTAAAACAAGATAAAAAAAAAAGGAGTGGAGACGGAGACGGATCAACTAGACGAGAAAGAGCGCAACCGCTGCACCCTCCAAAGCATGCCCGCCCCGCTCCTAGCCCCGACTCGTGAAGCACCAAGCAGCACCCTCAAGAGGGAAAGTGACCGCTGTTGCCCGGACCAGAGGCTGGCCCTAGGGTTTTACCCGACACATAGAGGGAAGTGGATGAAGGGTAGCCACGATGCCCTCCAGGAAGGAAGATGCCACCCGCGGGAGGCACCGATTCGGTGTTAGTCGAGCCGATAGGGATTTATCCCGAAGACCCTATCGGGAGGCACCGATTCGGTGTCAGTCGAGCCGACGAGGATTTATCCGAAGAGCCTATCCACAACCCCCACACGAGCCATTGCACAGGAAACCCGCAAGGGAGATGCGGTGAGCCAGCATACCACTGCATGATGTAGTACACTATAGTCGTTGGCATAACACCAATGAAACACTGTTCACTAGTATTACATCCCTCAGAGTAGTACAACCGAAACATAGCAGGTCCAAGACATGAATATAGGTTACAACTCAAATCTTTACACAAGATCCAGAGAACACTCTAGGTTAAAGAGAGAGAAAGAAACTTCTTACGAAGAAGAATCAGGAATAAATAACTCATAGCTACCATACTTATAAAGCTAGTAGCTGAAGTACTAGCTTGCATTGCTGCTATTGCAATAATCTACAGAGTAGGTTCTATGGTTAGAAATTCTATTCTTATCTAATCAGCAACTTAGTCTTCACTTGAGTTGATGTATATGTTGACTTTCTTGACTCCATTGAAGAGCTTTACCTTTTGATGATGATTCCTGGAGCATAACTTGATGTAGACGTCGTATGTACTGGATTTAGAACCTAGCAAGGGTTAAGAAGATACTTTGAGTATGAGCGTACTCAGCAAGTTCACTAGAAAAGGAGTGTTTGATGCACTATATCTACAGCCACAGACCGTAGGTCGTAGGCAATGCACGTTTTAGTAAATATTTCTTCAAAGGTTGCTTTTATTCTGAAAAACTATGTCCATCAGCCTTCACGGGTTTACCAGAACTTTCATGGAGTTCCTTTCCTGTCGCGTTCGCAGCTCCTTCCTGGAACAGGGAGTAACAAGTTACAGTTCTTACACTCTGCAGAGGTGCGTCACTTTACCCATGAGAGTGTTGCCTGCCAAAACCCACCGGCGAGCAGCGACGAGCAACACGGAGAGCCGGGAGGCTCCCAGGACTGCTGGTGGGCCCTGGTCCCTCGGGCAACGGCCCGCAAAACTCCGGCACACGTCCTGGCTTGGTTCGAGGGCGTGCCACCTGACCTATACCTGGTCAGGAAGGTGAAGGATTGCTTCGATTGGTTTCCTGCATGGTAAACAAGTATACGTAAAATTCGAGCCGTGACCGGCTCCCAGGTTTCCCTGTGAATCGGCTCCTAGAGCCGATTATCCCATGGTTCTGTATTAGATCTACGATAACATGGGGTTTTGCTTCATCAATACAAGTTAAATCGATCTACGACAGTTTAACGTTTTCACCACATAATTGGAACATCCTACACGTAATTGAGCCTGGTAGATACAAAAGATAATAGAAAACTAACCCTAGAGAAGGCCTAAAAACCAACGTAAAGTCAATTCCCGGAACAACTCCTCTCAGATTGGTAAACCATATCTTATATACTACTGGATCGTTCAACCCGTTTGCAAGGCCTGATCATGTAGATATCAAACTAAACCTTGGAGAACAAGGCACAACTATAACAGATCAAATCGACTTAAATAAAGATCAAGCAAGATGCCACCCTCACACCCGGGAAAAGGTGCAAAGGCGGCGAGATAGCTAGAGGCAGCATAACTAAACGATCATGGCAAAAAAGTACCGATGCTAGCCTAAACAAATCTATGATAATAGTGTTACTCGCCATCAACAAGGCTTCAGTACGAGTAACACCAGATAACGCATAAGTAGATACTGCCTAGATCGCAAGATGCGATCTAGGCAGCATGGCACTTACCCGAGAAAAACCCTAGAAACAAGGGGTGGCGATGCGCCGAGATTGTGTTTGTTGTGAACGTGATTGTCCTCTTTTTCTCGATAACCTTAGGTACATATTTATAGTCTGGAGACTTTCTATCTTTGGAATAACTCTACAACTCTATCTCTTACCTAAATCAAAACGGAACCTATTACAACATAAGATACACGTGCAATTTAGCCCAAATCAACGCACGAGGCCGATTCAACAACACGTTGTATATACGTATCTTCTAAGCCCATCTTGATTACGGCCCATCTCCTCCTTTGACCAAAATATGGCGATAACACATGCCCCCCTGGTTTTGGCAATAATAATTCCAAAACCACTCTGTTTTTTCCTTCTCCTCTTTTTTTCTGTATCGGGTTACGCGTTGCCAGAATGCGTTGCAGAACAGAATCGTCACGCCACCCCCTCATCATGATGCCCTGTCTTCTCCACTTCTCCGCAGTGCATGATTTGAAAATTTCGGCAGCACATTCTGGGAAACCGCTATAGCATTGAACCGCCTCCCACTATTCCCCTTATTTAACTTCATCTGAACAGTTTGTACCCCCATCTTCTTCCATCAGCCAAAAATCCCTCTTCCTCCGTCGAGAAAACCCTCTTCCTCCGCCATGGCCTCCTCTTCTTCATCTGGCCTGTCCTCCCAAGCCTCCAACACAATGAGCGACCGGGAGCCGACGCCAGAGCACCCGCCGACGGCGGCGTACAACGCTCTCGCCCCACAATGGTGGGACGAGAGGGATTGGGATTTCGCCACCTGGTCAGAGGACGACGCGTCCCTGACTGACGGCGAGGAGGGCCTGCAGTTCCTCGTCGACGGGGAACTGGAGGCGAAGAGCAGCGACGACGCCTGGTCCTGGGACGGTGTCGAATCCTCCGACGAGGAGGAGGATTCAGAGGAGGACACCTCCTCCGATGAGTATCCACCGGTGAAGCGCTTCCGCGCCGGGTCCAGCGAGGACACCGAAGACGACGACGAGGACGAGGAGGCCCCCGCTGGCATCTTCATCAGCAGCAGCGAAGACGACGCCGGCAGCAGCGCTGATGACAGCGAACAAGACGACGACGAAGACAGCGGCGACGACCTCGGCCTCTAGATTAGGAACTAGTAGTAGTAGTAGTAGATTTCCTTTTGTAAGCAATCAGCTCCTTTTGTAAGCAATCAGCTCCACTGTAAATAATCGTCTTTTGAATGAACGAAGATTGCTTTTCCGACCCAATTTCGCCGATAGTCAAAATAGGTCGATGCTCCAGAAGCCGATAGTACTGTATCGGCTTTCCCCACACTGCGCTCATACAGTCAAACAAGTCAAATCTCAAAGAGCCGATGGTAAAGCGTCGGCTTTCAAAAAACGTTGACAAGGTCAATTTTGGTCGCGTATCTAAACAAATCTGAGCGGCCACTTTCCAGTTTCAAACGGTAACCTGCGACCCTCTTCAAAAAGGGGCAACCCAGATCTCCAATTGCCCACCGACCAGATCGAGCTCACAGTCGACAAGAACCCTCGATCCCCAACTGCATAGATCCATCTCCGCCAGCAAACTAGATGGCGGAATCGTCCAACACCAACCCAGAGGTCTCCGGTCTGAAGGTACGCCTACTCCTCGCAGTCTGAACGCGATGCTAGAATTAATGGCGAACACCTGAATTAATGCCTTATTCCACCATTAAATTTTCTAGGTTTCAGACATTCTGCTGCCGCATCCTTCTCTCCCAAATTCTCTCTGTCTTGGCCCTCGTACAGAATCTAGTCCTGCCCATCTGATTTCTTGCGAAGCAAACAGAATCCCCTTCGTAAGCCAAGACCTAGATTTAAACTCTTGGGTCGACTGCTTGCGAGCCTGGCCTAATCCTCCTGAACATTGGGTCTCTTGGTTCAGCAGGGTAGCTAGAGCTTACCAATCCCAATGGGAAACCACGGGAATAGCTGATGCCTTGCATCTGTCATTGTCTCCTCTTGAGAAACATGAGAATCTTCTAAAAACCATCGGCTACTTCTGGTCTGACGCTCTGAACTGCTTCATGTTCGGTCATGGCCCTATGTCACCAACTCTGTTAGACGTGGTGATGATTACTGGTCTGGATGTTACATCACCCAGCCCCTCTGCTTTTAAACTGACCAAAGTCCCCTACAAACTGTCTTCTAAAACAGACTGCACGAACTGGGGTGCCTACCTCCAACGCCATAAGAAAACAAAGGGCCCTGTCACAGAGAAAGAACACACAGCCTTTCTCAACCTCTGGCTGGAACATTTCATATTCTGTGGCCCTTCCCTGGCTCCAACCAAGAATTACCTCTCCTTAGCCCACGAACTGGCCAAAGGCACTCAACTTGGCATCGGCAAACTGTTCCTTGGAGAGGTCTATCGATATCTCCAGTTGATGTCTGTCAAGCTGTTCTCTGGCATAGCAGTCAAAACAGGTGGTCCTTGGTGGTTCATTCAGCTATGGGCTCAGCTGTATTTTCAAAACCACGTCCCAAACTTCCCCCTTTTGGCGAGTTGCACCTTTCCAGATGCCAAAGGGAAGCAGATCCGATGCACCAGCTATGGCCAAGCTTTGTATAGACTGCCAGGTAGTAAACTGACCCCTCAGGAAGCATCTAAATGGTTCAGCATTTTCTTTCAAGGCCTGGATAATCCTATCTTCTTTCCTTACACGGAAGAATCGGAACATTTTGAAAATCCACTCTCCTTCAGGCTAGACAATTTTGCCGATGACACTAGCACTCGGCAGCTCTTTTCCATCGTGATCCGTCCCTGTTTCCTTCCAGTTGGCATGAGTACATCCAACAGAATAATCAAGCCTGGGTATGAACTCTACCAGCCGATCGTAGTGGCTCGGCAATTTGGCCTTGGACAAGTACCTCCCCATCTCTTTCTCCACCATCTTACGGAGAGCAGAGCCGACCTGCCTGATCCTCTCACCAGTCAAAGGTGTTACTCCTTCTTTGATGCTCTGACCATCCCTATTCCTAATGACCTCACCTTCGCCTCATCAACTGATGGCTTTGAAGACTGGTGGTCGATGTGGAAGACTCATGCCTTCAGGAGAGCTCTGGGACCGTTGCTGAAGCAGCTCGATGCTGACTATGACATCCCCGTGGAACAGGTACCACTACTTGTAAATTTTCTTGATGCAGCTCACAAATGATTCTTCTACTAACCCACTCTTTCTCTTTGCAGAAACAAGATGGACCTGAACCTAAGCACAGTGATGGCTCCCCCTTCGAGTTCTTTCCGCCAGCTCCTGTGGTTCTTTTCTGCAAAAACTCGCCACCTCTGAAAAAGGTCATGATGCAGAACCAGCCGATCATACCACAATCGGCTTCCAAGAACCAAGCAACTCCTAAATCAGCTGCCCCTCGAGTTCCAACTAAGACAAGAACGATGGTGAGGAAGGTAGCTGCCAGGAAGACCTCGAGGCGCCGGAGCCCTTCTCCAGAAAGCTCGCATGTAGGCTGATCCATGTCTTGGTCGATCCTTCTCATTCTTCCATTCTTGCAGACATGCTCGTGCTTACTGATTCTCCTTTTTTACAGGCTTCCGTCGAAGACACCTCTAGCGAGGACACTCAGACCAATCGAGGAGAACTAGGCCCCACAGATTCTGAGAGGACCAACACACTGAGCCAGCCAGATTCACCACCACCGGCTTCCAGGAAAAGGTCGGTTCCTGAACCTGCTGCCCCCCGAGCACCAGTCGAGGCGGGGCCAGCTGTGGGTCCCAAGAGAGCTCGCAAAGGACTGCAAGCTTCTTCGTCGAGCCAGGAGGTTTCGAAAATCATCACCCTTCATGCTCTTACCACTTACTTCTCTTTATCTGCCGATTCATCATCATTTACATCGGCTAAACACCTTCAATGCAGACGACTGACGTTTCTAGTGGGAAGGCTGGGGCAGTGCCGATGCCTTTAGCCAAGCCGGATTCAGCAATCCCCGAAGGTGCAGATGAAACGGCTACCACTTTGGCCAAGCCCCCAGCAACCACACACAAACCGATTGTCTCCTCATCTGCTGTCCCCTCGATCTTAGGAGAGGTATGTTAGCTTCTTTCGGCTCATCCTTACACGTTGGACGCGTACTGACGCTTTTTTCGGGCTGCCAGAGTTGTGATATTTCAGGCTTGCTGACGTTCGACCCTGAATCCATCGAACCAACTCCCTCTGTTGCCGATGATGAACCACGATCCAGGGCTGTTCCACCTCAATTCCAGCGTCATAAAACCCTGCTGTCCTCCCCGATCGAAGAGTTGATCGAGGGTTCTGAGGAGGTGAAGAGCGTTCTTGCTGAAATAAAAGACCAACTCCCAGTAGCATTGCAGGTGAAGCTTTGGCCCGTTGTAACTCTGTCTTTCTACGGGTCAAGGGTGAAGCTAGCTCGTGAAAGGATCAACCTGCGTCGTTCCCAACTTCCGCTGAAGGCCAATATTGCAGACAGATGTCAGCAGCTCAACGAGAAAAAGGCGTCTATGGATGCCAAAACTGACACCTCTGTCAGTACCGCCGAGCTCGCTTCCTTAAAAAGGGAGTTGGAAGATCTTGAAGAAAAGGTCCGGGCGACTAAACAGCTCATTCGTGACAAGGAAGCATCCATCGCCCGCTCCCAAGACGAAGCAGAAGGCCTCAGAGCTCAACTGAAGACTGATCTGGCAGAAATACGTGCCCTGAACAAGCAGCTAGTGACGGGCAAGGACGAAGATGACGAAGCCGAGATCGCCGAGGTGGACCGTGTCCGTGCTGACGCCCTTCACGCCTTCGAGGCATTTCTTCAGTAGCTCGTTTATGTAAACTGGCATATGCTTGTAACAGTTTGAACCTCTAGAGTCGATGGTTGTGCATCGGCTGTATATTTTGTTCATTGGCCGATTTCATGTATCGGCCCCCATATCTCATTGTCCATCATCCCACATGCTTGGGAAATATATATTTTTTTATTGGCCATTTCGTGTATCGGCCCCCATATCTCACTGTCCATCATCCCACATGCTTGGGAAATATTTCTTGAGATGCTGACCGTTGACAGCCACTGGGAATTTCACGCCATCCAGCTCCTCCAGCATGTACGCGTTCCCCCTTAAGACCTGATCGACCCTGTATGGCCCGTGCCAATTTGGAGACCATTTACCGTATGCTGCATCCTTGGTTCCTAACGGTAATACAGCTTCCCATACGAGATCGCCAACGTGGAACTCCTTTGGTCTCACTTTCTTATTATATGCACGATCTACCTTGGCCTTGTTTTCTTTGATCTTCTCAAGCGACCACAGCCTAAGCTCAGTCAAATCCTCAACACTGTCACTCATCAGGGCCGCATATTCTTCAGTCGTTAGATCGTTCTGAAAAGTGACACGTCTCGATCCAGCCGTAATTTCCCAGGGCAATACGGCTTCTTGTCCATAGACTAGATGGTATGGCGAGGTTTTTATCGCTCCATGACATGACATGCGGTAAGCCCATAAACCTCTGACAAAACCTCGTGCCAACGCCTAGGGTGATCGTCGACCTTCCTCTTGATCAGCTTGATAAGGCTCTGGTTGGACGCTTCAGCTTGTCCATTTGCTTGAGCATAGTATGGAGATGATCGAATCAGCTTGATCCCTATGTCCTCACAGAAATTTCTAAACTCGTGAGAAGTGAAGACCGAAACTCCATCGGTCGTGATAGTCTGGGGAATCCCGAATCTATGAATGACGTGTTCTTTCACAAAATCGATAACATCCTTCGAGCTTACTGACTTCATAGGGACGGCTTCCACCCATTTAGTGAAATAATCCGTAATGGCCAAAATCCACATGTGGCCTTTGCTTGATGGAGGATTGATCTTGCCGATCATGTCCATGCCCCAGCCTCGGAATGGCCACGGCTTGATGATGGGGTTCATCGCTGACGCGGGTACCATCTGAATTTTTCCAAATATCTGACATGCTTGACACCCTTTGTAGTACTTAAAACAGTCCTCAAGCATGGTAGGCCAATAAAACCCTGATCGCCTGATCAACCACTTCATCTTGTGAGCCGATTGGTGAGTTCCACAGGCGCCTTCGTGTACCTCATGCAGGAGCCGATTGGCCTCGGCTGTCCCCAGACATTTGAGCAATAACCCCTCCAGAGTCCTGTAAAACATGTCGTCCCCAATAAGCACATATTTCATGGCCTTGTACCTTATCCTTTTAGGTGCCCCCCGAGCCGAATCCTTCAAGTAATTTAAGATATCGGCTCTCCAGTCGTCTGCGTCCAGGAATTGTACCTGAACATCGGCTCCCTCTGCTACGTCCTTGTAGCCTGAAGCCATTTGTGCAAGATCATTCGCCTCTGTATTCTGCGATCGCGGGATCCAGTTAAAGTTTATGTACCGGAACTGTGCCATGAGCTCACGGCATTGCAACCATAATGGGAAGAGAGACTCGCTCTCACACTTGTATTCCTCCGTGAGCTGGGAAATCACCAATTTGGAGTCTCCAAAAATTCCCACTGCTTCTGCTCCAGCTTCGATGAGCAACTCCATTCCCTTGCGTATCGCCTCATACTCAGTGACGTTGTTGGTGCGAGGGGCAGATAACCTGATGGAGAAGGAAAATGTTGCCCCCCGGGGCGACACGAGTAGCATGCCGATGCCGCACCCATCGTCACAAACCGATCCATCAAAAAACATAGCCCACGCTCGTATAGATAGTGCTGCTATATTAGTGTTGATCCTTTCAGCGATAAGGTCGGCCAATGCCTGTCCCTTAACTGCTTTCGCGGGTTGATACCGGATGTCAAACTCCGATAATGCAAACATCCATTTGCCCAGTCGGCCTTTCAACATAGGAGCCGACATCATGTGCTTTATGACATCTGATTTGCATATGATGACAATCTCTGCTGATAGCAAAATGTGGCGCAGCTTGGTACAGGTGAAAAACAGGCAGAGGCACAACTTGTTGATCTCAGGATACCTTGTCTCTGCATCCAGCATCCTTCTGCTGATGTAAAATACAACTCGCTCCAGCCCATCATAAACTTGCACCACCACTGAGGCGATGGACGTGTCAGCTACTGATAAGTAAATGTAGAATGGCCTATCCGGCTGGGGCGAAACCAATACTGGCGGCTTCGTCAGATATTGTTTGATCTCGTCGAAGGCTCGTTGTTGTTCTGCCCCCCAGCTGAACTCCTTGTCAGATTTAATCTTCACCAGTCCCATGAACGGCTCTATTCTTCCTGACAGATTGGAGATGAATCTTCTGACGAAGTTGATCTTGCCGATGAGAGACTGCAGTTCTTTCTTCGTGGTAGGTGGCTTCATTGTTCGCACTGCCTCCTGACTTTTCAGGCCGATCTCAATTCCGCGTTCATGGACCAAGAACCCCAAGAACTGACCGGCCGTCACCCCAAAGGCACACTTTTTTGGATTCATCCGTAGCCCGAATTTTCTTGTTCGGTCCAGGACGTGTTGCAGATCGTCCAAGTGTCCTTGTACTAAAGCAGACTTGACCACCACGTCATCGATGTAAATTTCCACCAGCTTGCCGATCAGATCATGGAAAATGTAATTCATGGCTCTTTTGTATGTGGCGCCGGCATTCTTCAGTCCAAATGTCATGACTACATATTCAAACAACCCCACCGAACCTGGGACTCTGAATCCAGTCTTGTGTATGTCTTCTGGAGCCATAAAAATTTGGTTGTAACCGACATTGCCATCCATGAAGCTCAAGATCTTATGACCAGCCGCTGCGTTGATTAACGTTTCTTCCACCGGCATCGGATACTCATCCTTTGGAGTAGCTCTATTGAGATCCCGAAATCTATGGCAACACGCCAGCGGCCATCCTTTTTCTCTAAAGGTACGATACTAGAAATCCACTCAGCATACCTGCATGGCCTGATTAACTTGGCTGTCAACATTTTCTCGACCTCTTTCTTGACTTCTGCCAAAATTTCGGCCTTCATCTGTCGTGCTCGCTGCTGGAATGGCCGAAATCCTTTTTTAAGCGGGAGTCGATGCTCAATGATGCTCCTGTCTAATCCAGGCATCTCTGTATAGTCCCAGGCGAAGCAGTCTGGATATTCTTTCAACAAAGCTATCATCGGACCCCGCAGACTCGGATCTAACTTCTTGCTGATAAATGTTGGTCGTGGCTTATCCCCAGGACCGATGTCGATTTCCTCTAGTTCATCAGCGGATGTAAACCCATACCCTAGCTTTCCGTCACCTGTTAAATCGATGCTAAACACAGGGCAAACAGTAGGTGAGGATGACAAAAATAATTTGGGCCGATTGCCTGAATCGGCCCCCTTTTTGATTGCATTAGTCAAGGACGGTTTACACCTCATTCGTGTTTTACAATGGCAGGGAATCTCCCTGCTACGACTACATGATCTGCTTGTCGTAAGATTGCTGCCTTTTGTTTTTTGTGGCCGATCGCAGGGATCGGCCGTACCACGTACGATCGTGGACTTTGCTACTCTGTCAGGCCAGTGGATAAGACCAGCCTCACCCCGTTTTTTGTAGCTTCAATGCGTTCACAGCCGTCTAGACTGATTCCAGAGATCGACTCTTGGTCTTCTGCTTCCCAGATGTTCATGCCAGCTATGGAGATCTCGACAGAATCATCTGCATGAATGACCCCCACCTCATCTCCATCCCACTGTATTAGGCACTGGTGCATCGTGGATGGAATGCAGCAGTTAGCATGAATCCAATCTCTCCCTAGCAAGACAGCGTAGGTGCTTTTGCTGTCCACGACGAAGAATGACGTAGGGATGGTTTTTCTGCCCACGGTCAGATCCACGTTCAGTACGCCTTGCGTTTCTGAAGTTTGGCCGTTGAAGTCGCTTAACGTGACGTTGGTTTTGATCAGATCTGCAGTGGAGCGTCCCAAACGCCGTAGCATGGAGTATGGCATTATATTGACTGCCGCTCCGGTGTCCACCAACATCTTGCTGACAGGCTGCCCATTGATGTAACCTCGTAGGTACAGGGCTTTCAGATGTTTGTAGCCCTTCTCACGTGGCTTCTCAAAGATAACCGGCCGTGGGCCGCAGTCAAACTGTGCCACTGGTAGCTCGTTGGTTCTTGGCGCGCAGAACTCTGACGGAAGTATGAATACCATGTTTGTGCCAGCCGATGTCTTTGCATCCGCTTTTACCGGTTTGGGGCGCCACGCTTTCCTTTTCGGGCGATCTTCCGTTTCCAAAGTCTGCTGAATCTTAACGGCCAGATCGGGCCGTGCTTTCTTTAAAGCGTGGAGATACTGCGCTTCGGCTTCCTCCAAGTTACGCAGCCGCTGCACTCTACGCTTTTGGGTGTGTCTGAGTCCGTCGGGACACCACCTTGGACGGTGATATCTGTCTTTTTCTTTGTCATCCATTGGCTCCTCGAGATCTTTTGCTCGAGCGGACTCCCTGTATCGGCCCTGAGGTGGGAGAGACCCTAGACGCTTGAACACTGACACTGGCCCCGTGTCCTCCTTCTCCTGTCCACATTCCGGGCAGTTATCGATTGTAGGTAATCGGCTCATTCCCGCATCCCAGCAATACTTGAAGAAAGGACAATCCCAATGTTTGTCTGCGCCTTCCTTTTCTTTTGACGGTCCCCTAGCGAGGTGCTCATATCCTTCATCGTTTCCATCGTGCCGGCGACGTCGGTCATACTGACGCTCATACTTGTTAAGGAGATGCGTGGAATGTGGCTTCTGATATCGCACGCTCCTCACCTGTTCCTCAGTTAAATACCGCCTGTCATCGTAGCTGGGCCCGTCGCGTGGACCAGCCTCCTCTCTTTCTTTGCCCCGAGAGCGACCGCCTCCCTCCCTGTACGTGCCATGGTGGTACACCGGCCCTGCCATGTTGACATCGAACGAGAAATCCAACTGGCGCCTCGTGGAGTGGCTGTGTTCTACCATGTTGACGCCGGGAAACGGGTTGGTGTCTACTTTCATGGCGAATTGCCCCAGGATCAGACGGCCCTGCTCTATCGCCGTTTGGATCTGGCGACGTAGCTCTTTGCAGTCATTGGTGGTGTGGGTGAACGAGTGATGCCACTTGCAGTATGGTCTTCCGTTCATCTCTTGAGCCGTAGGGATTTTGTGGCCTTCGGGTAACTTCAGATGCTTTTCTTTCAGCAGTAAATCGAATATCTGCTCAGCTTTGCTCACATCGAAGTCGAACCCTTTTGCAGGCCCTTGCTGTTTCACCCATTTGCAGGATACATGATCTGCCCCCCGAGCCCATTCAGCCACGGCCACTTCTTGGTCTTGCGTAGGATCTTCTTCTTCTGTATCGACCAGGCCTATCGGACGTTTGAACTTGTCTTGGTACAACTCAGGGTGGCGCTGTTCATACATTGTCAGCTTCTGGGCCATGTGCGCCAATGATTTGTACTCTACTTGGAAAGCCAGATCCTTGATAGGTGCTGAGAGACCCAACACTGCCAGCTCGACTGCTTCTTTTTCAGTTAAATGAGCTGAGTAACATCGGTTCTTGACAGTCCTGAAGCGCTGGATGTACTCGGCTACAGTCTCTCCCCGCTTTTGCCGCACCTGTGCCAGGTCTGCAATGCCAGCCTCGGTAGCCTCTGAATGATACTGAATGTGGAACTGCTCTTCCAGTTGCTTCCAGGTCTGGATCGAATCAGGTGGCAGCGAGGTGTACCATCCAAAAGCTGGTCCTGTCAGAGATTGCGCAAAGAACCTTACGCGCAACTGATCCGATGCTGAAATCATGCCTAACTGTGCCAGGTATCGGCTCACGTGCTCGATCGAGATCGACCCTTCTGACCCGCTAAACCTTGAGAACTCAGGGAGCCGATCCTTGGGTGGTAGCGGAATCAGGTCAAACTCGTTGGGGTACGGCTTTGAATAGCTGATTGTCCTTCTCTTCGGCACGAAGCCGAACTGGTCTCTCAAGATGGTACAGATTTGCTCCACTGTTTGGGCTGCAGGGGCTAGATTCTCATGACTTGTTCCGGTGGCATACTTGGCTAGCCATGCCTGTTTATCAGCGTCCATCCCAGAGATTCCTGCTCCAGAAACACCTGCTCCCGAAGCCCCTGCTCCAGAAACTCCTGCCCCAGCAATCCCTGCGGTTGCAATCTGGTTCGTGCGCGTCAAGCTGTTGCAGTCCGGCACGTAGGTGCACACATATCCATGTGGGATTTCTTTAGGTGGTTCACACAGGAATTGGCAATCGCCTGGGTCGCCTCCGACCTTGTAGACGACGTACGCCGCTGCCCCTGGCGGCTCCTGAGCTGCAAGTGTGAATGGCAGCGGTGGCCTGGCCTGGAGCGGTCTTTCTCCCTGGTGAGTCCCCAGAGTAGGCCCCGACGAAGAGTACTGATGTTTCATGATCTCCTGAACTACGCGAACCGCGACACGCTCGAAAGCGTTCACTAAGCTCTCTGAATGGCGGTGAAGAGAATGAGCTACCATGTAATTAACTTCCTGTTGCAGAGCTCTGGTGCGCTCCTCTGAAGGAACGGACAGATCCACCTCATCAAGAGCACCTTCAGGTGAAAACCCTTTCCACCTGATACCATGTTTACGAGTCCTCTCAAAAGAGCCGATGAGGTCGTCTTCGAAGAGAGTTTTGATATCATCATACTTCGCCTTGTGCTCCTCAGGCAGATCGTCGTACGTGACCGGTCTGTTCTCCATCGTAGCGTCGTATGTTGACGTAGACGTTGTTGAAGGTCCCACCGGGCGTGCCAGAATGTGTTGCCTGCCAAAACCCACCGACGAGCAGCGACGGGCAACACGGAGAGCCGGGAGGCTCCCAGGACTGCTGGTGGGCCCTGGTCCCTCGGGCCACGGCCCGCAAAACTCCGGCACACGTCCTGGCTTGGTTTGAGGGCATGCCACCTGACCTATACCTGGTCAGGAAGGTGAAGGATTGCTTCGATTGGTTTCCTACATGGTAAACAAGTATACGTAAAATTCGAGCCGTGACCGGCTCCCAGGTTTCCCTGTGAATCGGCTCCTAGAGCCGATTATCCCATGGTTCTGTATTAGATCTACGATAACATGGGGTTTTGCTTCATCAATACAAGTTAAATCGATCTACGATAGTTTAACGTTTTCACCACATAATTGGAACATCCTACACGTAATTGAGCCTGGTAGATACAAAAGATAATAGAAAACTAACCCTAGAGAAGGCCTAAAAACCAACGTAAAGTCAATTCCCGGAACAACTCCTCTCAGATTGGTAAACCATATCTTATATACTACTGGATCGTTCAACCCGTTTGCAAGGCCTGATCATGTAGATATCAAACTAAACCTTGGAGAACAAGGCACAACTATAACAGATCAAATCGACTTAAATCAAGATCAAGCAAGATGCCACCCTCACACCCGGGAAAAGGTGCAAAGGCGGCGAGATAGCTAGAGGCAGCATAACTAAACGATCATGGCAAAAAAGTACCGATGCTAGCCTAAACAAATCTATGATAATAGTGTTACTCGCCATCAACAAGGCTTCAGTACGAGTAACACCAGATAACGCATAAGTAGATACTTCCTAGATCGCAAGATGCGATCTAGGCAGCATGGCACTTACCCGAGAAAAACCCTAGAAACAAGGGGTGGCGATGCGCCGAGATTGTGTTTGTTGTGAACGTGATTGTCCTCTTTTTCTCGATAACCTTAGGTACATATTTATAGTCCGGAGACTTTCTATCTTTGGAATAACTCTACAACTCTATCTCTTACCTAAATCAAAATGGAACCTATTACAACATAAGATACACGGGCAATTTAGCCCAAATCAACGCACGAGGCCGATTCAACAACACGTTGTATATACGTATCTTCTAAGCCCATCTTGATTACGGCCCATCTCCTCCTTTGGCCAAAATATGGCGATAACAGAGAGATCTTAGCTTTGTTGCACATCCGAATTGCAGGTTCGTTCACACTTCCTTGGTGTGAGGCCCTGACTAAGATCCAAGCCAATCACTGCCTTCTCCGCGACCCCGCATTTCTCCTTGGTGTACGCCAGCCCACCTATTGAATTACGGCAATGGGCAGTACATACCGTTCAAATGCCGGAACTATCGTGGGACGTTGAGGGCTCCCACTCATATGCTTCATATCCTCTACGAATTACCATAAATAATATGCACGCTACGAGTGATAATAGCCACGACCCGCACATCCAGCACCATGCGAGAGGGAAAAGATACAGCTGAATTCTCCGTCCCATTCCAAATCTCATGGTCAACGTGTAATATACGGCGCAAGAATCACTAGTGACATTGGTTGTTAAGTCCTAGATAATATGTTCCTTTACCACCAGAACTCTTATAGTAGGTTATTAACTCATGGTAAATAACCTATAATCACATTATTATGAAAATAGTGTTTTCTGACCTTTTTTAAATGCAGGTGATGACAATACTAGATTTGTAAATACTTTACAGAAAATAATCAAAGGACATGAGAAAGTGTGAACTTGCCTTTTGTGATTGCAAGATTATGCCCTCACGGTCTTCAAGATAATATAAGATCCGATAGTTGAAATCTGCATCATTGGTCCGGTAAGGACTAATGTTTAAAGAAGCAAGATGCTTTTATGCATAAGTAATGTAATGCAAGTTGATAAACGCGAATCCCGAGAATAACATTGTTCTAGGGTTTAGATGCTAGAAAGGGTTTCCTTGGAATGTGTTGCCCTTTTAGATTAAGTTTCACACATGTGCTTCTTATTATGGCTTGTGAATGTGTGTGAAACAACATGTAAACATAATGGCATACAATAATAAGATATACTACTGAGATGTGTTACTCAAGGACTGCTTATATGTGAATTATTTTATCTTCAAGTTTTACCTTGCAAGTGATTACATTTATAAGGAGCTGAAGTGTTAACAATCCTAGCTATATAAGTAAAGCTTAATGTAATGTGATTATTATTAATTGTCACTTGATGTTTGAAGTGGAAAAAAGAATAACATTTGAAGAAAATATTACTCAATTAAGCAAAAGTATTTAAGCTTTTAAGTTAACGTTATGAGGTGTTCTTTCTAGTTATAGTCTGTAAGTTAGAAAGAATTACTCTATTTAAATAATGACAACATTAGTATTTGAGACTTATCTATCTTGGTTTTTAACTTGGTTGGTTTGGTATTAAGATACTTTATAAATTAATTATAGCAGACCAAAGTTAACTATAAAACATAAAATAAAGTCTTTAGTATTATATTTAAAGTTTGGTAGACTAAAGTTAACTTCTAAAACATAGATGGAATTTAGGTGTAATGCTTGTTATACTTATGTCTTGTTCACCTTATAATGTTTCTTTAAAGTTACTTAAGAATGGTATTATTTTATTTGGCAGTGGTTTCTTTACATTATAAATATATAAAGGGGTTATTTTCCTTATAAGGTGTGTTTAAGGTTTATGAATAAGTAAACAATATTATTTACTACTTATGAACTCACTATAGTGTTTTCATTTGTTTATAAACTTGTGGTTAAAGTAAAGGAATAGGTTTTATTTCTTTACAAATTATTCTTGGAAATTTTATATTAGATAAGATTTCTTTTATAAAATAATTTATATTTATGGTTGAAGGATCATTAAATAAAATTGCATTTAAATGGTGTTAAATCATTTTGACTTCATAATGATAGTATTTAAGATTAATACTATTTATTACATTTAATTGGTTAATTTAAGAAATATTAACAAAATTTATTTGTCCCTTTATGAATTATTAACTAAAGAAATAGGTTTAAATTCAAGTTATGAAAGTGTTTAACTTTTCATTTAACTCAAAAGTGGAATATCACATTTTTAACATGTAGATATTTTTTTGTGATTATTTTGGTATATTACATTTATTTTTGTGATTTATAAATAATGAGATATGATTTTAATAAGGTTTATAACTATATAAATACTTAATAAATAATAAATATTTAATTAAGAGGAATAATAATTTATAATTATAGTTTTGAAGTATTGTTTTCATTTTTCCAAGATTTTTGATATTTTATTTATATTTTTAACATTTACAATTATTAAAATATGAATTATTAAAGTTTTATTACTTATAATTTTTTATTAAATAATATTTATTTAAATAATCATCATAATAATATTTGATAATGCTTTTAATTTGTAGATTTTATTTTTCTGAAATTTTTCATATATTAAACATATTTTTCTCAATTACAAAAGAAAAGTTATTGAATTTATAAATTTGAATCATTTTATGAATTTTTTTAATTAAATAACTAAATGTGTTTATTAGGTAATGCTGATGTCAGTACGAAACGAAGGGGTTTTCTCACCATATTTTATCCTATCCCCAGTCACTGACTGGTGGGACCTTAGCCATGTTATGCTTATTGGTTTTTATTTATTACAGAAATCTTATCACAATTTCTAAAATAATAAAAGAAAAACAGGAATATGACATCGGCATGATGTCATGCTAACATCATTCCAAGATCATCCTCAGATCAAGGTCGGATTCGTGAATCGGGTGCGTGCGCGGGGTTTTGCTTGGGCTTAACAGGAAGAGGGCGTGACGGCGAACCCAGCAGTGGCGGCGCCGACATTTTTTGGTCACCGGAGCGCGGCCAGTGACGGCGAATGGCAACGACGGCGACAGTTACACGGCGCGGGCTCGGTAGGGAAAAGGAGGAAAGCAAAGGGGAGGTCCTCAAGGACCAGGAACTCACCACTAGGTGGCCGGAATTGATGGCGAGCTCGACGACCGGAGGCGGGGAACGAGGGTCAAATTGCAGCAGAGGAGATCTCTCCTGGCATCACGGCGAGGTTTGGGACGGCCGGAGACGACGGGGACAGAGGGTTCCAGCGAGCTAGGGTTCCGGCTCAGAGGGGAATTAGGGAAAGAGGAGGAGATAGGGTTTGTCTCTGTGCAGGAGGGGGTCTTGTAGACGACATCTAGGACAGTAGCACGTATCTCCTCACAGTGGGCATCACGGCGAGACAGGAACGGCGCCGGTGTCGACATGCAGCTGCTCCTCGGCGGCGTCCTTCTATCGCGAGAAGGAAGAAAGGAAAAAAGGTCGAAGGGGTACGCGGGCTGCTGCTGGGCCGGAGTGGGCTGTAGCGGAGCGAGCGGAGGGGTTTGGCTGCGACCTGCGGCGACGAATAGAAAGAAGAGAGAATGGGTCGTGGGCCGGATGTGATTCCTCAATTTTTTCTCTTTATTTGTTTTTCCTATTTTCTGTTTTGTATTTTACTTTCTTTTCAGATTTGAATTATTCACACTTTTGTTTTAAGTTTTCCCAGAAATTTTTCTTTAGAAATTTTTTACTTAATATTCTGGTATGATTTATTATTATTATTATTATTATATACTTTATTTATTTACTCTTCTACATTTCCTTAATCATTAACATATAAGAAGTTATTATATTAAATGGAATAAATAGAATCTAGGGTTTTGGGGTTTAGGATTTGTTTAAATCTTATAAAAATGATTTCATTATTTTCTTTATGTATATACTTTTCTATAACATTGTTTTCACTTTTATTTGGAGTATTTAAGATTTAAAAGGTTTAATAATATTCATAGGTTTATTTATATGTATTTAATCACATAGTATAGGATAGAATGGTTTATAATATTGGATCCCCACTTATTCCATGCTCATATGGGATGAGTGGTTAGAGAAATGAATTAAAGACTTTGTCTGATGATTATAGATAGAATATTTATGAGATGTTGATGAGAAAACTTATTAATAAGTTTAGAGTTCTGAATTGTAATTACTCACCCTAGGGTTTAAGGTACTTACTATACCTCTTTTCTTTTGTTGATGTGAATAAATATTAATGGCTAAGCATGTTGTCTTTATGTTTGAGATCAGAATGATGTTATCTGGAATGTCTCATGAAAAGGATTTGGTAAATATAACTCTTAAGCACATATGATGATGATGGTTGAAAATGACAAAGCTGTGCTTAGGTGATTTGATATAATAAATATTTTTATGAAGCTTTGTATAAGTAAGATAATAGATCAATCATATGAAATGGATAATAAGTTTGGTTATAGAATTAAGTTTTGGTGTTTACCAAGAATTTCTATATTCTATAATTCATAATCCTGGAATTCTAACTAAAGAATTCCTTTCCTAGATATTCTTCTCCTTCATATCTATTCTTGGGTATATCAACTACTCTGCTGTTGATAATCCCCAATCCAACAAGTGATTACTTCTAACTCCAGTCATACTCTTCCTTAATCATCCTTCACTAATATCACTTCAATATATGTATCCATCAAATCCTACTCACCTCAAGTGCTAGTATTTCCAAAGAGGAAAATACTACTTCTTTAATCCAATGTTGCTCTAACATCATTTTAATCATACTATCTTGTCTCTTCTTAACCCCAGTATCTAACATTCCAACCTCACATTATATTAATGTGACTTGTAATGTCTAATATAGGATAATCTATCTATATTATGGTTCAATCATGTTTTATCCACCAATGTCACTTATACATAGTATAAGTATTCAATGTTGGTGAATAAGGCATGGTCATTATAATCCTTTGTGGTTTAGATTTCCAGTTGGCTAATCAAGGCTTCATCAATACTACATTACAGTTGTATTGAAATTATCTTCTTAGTATCTCTATTGGATTAAGAGATATAATTCATTGACTATACCTACTTTATCCAATAGGATGCTCCTGGGAACTTGCTTCAGAGTTCATCCTGGTAATCTTCTTTGTTACCATATTGATTTGATTTTCTTCAATCACTCCCATCCTAAAGATGATATCTAAAACTAGCTTCACTATTTACCTCTTCTTACTTCTTTCTTTATAAGCCTTAAGTGAATGCTATAAGAAGTACAAGAGTTGATCGGTCAAGAATTGCTAGGTTAAGAATTGGTGAATCAATAGTTCATTTCTCAATATTGATGAACAACAAATATAAGGATAGGATTCAGTAGAGATGATAAGGATTGATATGGAAAGAAAGATATATGATGAATGATCTTGACTTTGGTTTCTTTCCTACTCAATCTCACTAGAGAGCTAAAGTTAGGTATTTCCATGGTAGATGAGATTAAGATATAGTTGTTACATTCTTATTATTTGTGTTATATTTATAATTTGGTATTCATGAGTGATTATAATGAATACTATGATATGATCACCTAAGGATCAATTATAAATCATTAAGTAATGTATTAGGGTTTAATTTTATTCCATTTGATCTACCCTTAGATCAAATCATGTTTACCAAAATAAGGTTTTGGCAAAGGTCTTATTGAAACTTATCGCAGTCAACTTGATGATCTACTTCAATTCCATCAGGTTAAGAGAAGCTTTAATCACTTTGACAAGTTTTTATTTAAAAGCGCGAAAATTATCCAGATTTTCTATGCATGAATGCAATGCACACATCTGTGTTCAGTTTATTTCTAAGCTCTAATGCTAGGATGTTATAGACTCTCCCCCTTAAAATAAACTTCATCCTCGAAGTTCGTATACTCTCACGTTTCGGAGTAAGGAATTGACTTGCAATGATTATGATATGTTTCAACTCTGTGTTAACCTCAATGGGAATATTTGTAATATCCCATATCCGAATCTTTTTCCTTGAATTCTCATTCTTATTAACAATTTTAATCATGTTGTCTCCGATACTCCAAAATTCCTTTTACTTTATTCCCTTAGGAATATTTCCTTATTTTTAACTTCTTTAATTGATGTCTCTTATCTAGTTCATTTCCCTAAGTAGGTATCCTAATCTAATTCCCTTACCTGATCATTGAACTTCCTTACCATATTATGCAAAGTCTAGGAAGTCTCACTAAAACAGGTTTTAAATTTCTATTAGCTAATAGTTATAGTCGAAAGACTAATCTTTGATTTATCATTGTATGAGTTGTATTGGTAGTCCTTCCAAATATTGGATTTGGACACATTTAGTCCATACCCATTGGAATTTCTTGTTCTCTACAAATGCCCAAATGGATATGTTTTATTCTCTTTTAAAGGGTCACTTAAGAGTTGTTTCCTCTAGACTTAGTCTATTAGGATTAATCCATTTTATTACTTTAAGCTTTTACCTTATCAGGCTTTTAGACAATCTTTTGTTACTATCTTGAGTACTTCTATAATTATGACTTTCTTTTAACCTTATGAAAATAAGGCTTAATGTTGGCATAGGTTAGTATTTCCTCTCCAACCTTTACTTGGAAAGTCAGATAACAATACTTCCACAAATTGTTTACTCTCCCCCTTAGGTTTTAGTAATGGTCTCTAAACTGCCTTATAAAGTATTTCTTGATTTTATAAATATAATATTGGTCCCTATCCAGCTTTTACTCTGCCTAGTTAGGGTCTTATGAAAGATTGTATGGTGTATCCACACAATTGTGGATCTCCGAAATGAATCTTTCAGCATTATTTGTCTTACTTACTATTTGGACATTTTTGCTTTGATAGGTCAATTTTCGCGAAGATTCTCGAAAGACGATCGCTTAAGTTTTATACTCCTTTAGGTCTTACTTAATTTAGGCCAAATTTTATGCTCTTTATGAAACCATTAAGATGATCTGGTTAACTATGTCAACCAATTACCAGCTGCGGACAAGATACCAACTGTGGATCAAATACCAGCTGCGGATCATCATAGGTTGTATTTATTACCCTACGGTTTCCGACATACTTCTAGCATTCTCTCTGAATTTTCAGAGCTTGAATACCACTTTGGATTCCAAAACTTCTTCTTTGTACTTATTCATGATACTTCCATGAACTTGGTACAATTACTCCATTAACTTCTTAGCAATATTACCTTCTTTGGGGTGAATTTAAATTCATCACTTCTTGTTGCTCCATATATTTTCTATACTAATCTTCCTTCTTATTGCTGGCTATTAATGATCTGAATTTGATCCATCCTTCAAATTGGATTGATACTCCTCATACTTGCCTCATTCTTCATGTAAGTCTTCATCTTGGTCTTTGGAACTCGTCACTCCCTTACACGAATTCCCTTTTCTATCTAGGTCTATGACATCAAGTAGTAACTAGATGTTACAACATGCATTTGCACATCCAGTCAAACTTCATGTACAGATCTAGTCAATCAAGAAGATCCAAGAAAAACAAATAAATCCAAATGTGGTACGTATAACACACAATATTCTAAGCCCAGAATATATTAGTTGAGTATAATATATCTAGAATTCCGGCTTAGTTGTGTAGTATATGACACCTCCTCGTATAGGTTTACATCATGATACTTAGCATATAGGGTCAAACTATTCTTTGTTTCTTAATTTACCCAAATTGCTCAATTGCAATAGGATAATCTTAAGCAAAGTGGTCTCAAATTTGGTTTTGACTAAACCTTTGTCTCACCTTTGGAATGACTAACTATAACCATCTTTTCTTTATTAGTAAACTAACCTCACATGATTACTCCAAAAGAATAATCGGATTCTATTTGCTACTTAACCCAAAGTTTATTAGAAATTTCTAGCACCTACAACTTCTATCCTAGTTCTTCCATGTTATTTTCTTACTTCTACCTCATGATAATTTACTAATTACCTTTCATATTATACTCTCATCATGGTTTCGGAGATAATCTCACCATGCTCTTGTTTATTTTACCTATTCATTATGATTTAAGGGCTAATCTAACCATGCTAACTTTGTTTCTCACTACACTATCATTAAGTCTTAACCTAATTTCACTCCATCACGTAGAATTCTCAAGTGAATCCCACATGATTACTACTCATTACATCAACATTTATCCTAATGATTTTCATCATGTTGTCTTTGGTTATCAACGGTCACTATGATTTTACTGTTCTTACTTAAATTCTAGGATTAGGTTACACCATTAAGACTACTTCAATTGATGTCTTACACTTTCCGACAGTATCTTGGTGGTTTATGTCTCCCTCGGAAGACAATTCATAGCACTATACTAAGAAAGGATAAAATATTTACTCCTAAGAAAGAATGACTTAAGTATCTGACTTAGGTCTGACAAGGTTATCCTCAAATGGATACTCATCACAAGTCATAAGATCATTTGGTTTAGATAAGATGGCTCCTATAGTCACTATCCAACCTACAGATCTTCCTAAAAGGGTTTTTATCCTAAGGTCAAAGCATATGCTCTGATACCAACTGCGGTGACCCAGCATACCACTGCATGATGTAGTACACTATAGTCGTTGACATAACACCAATGAAACACCGTTCACTAGTATTACATCCCTCAGAGTAGTACAACAGAAACATAGCAGGTCCAAGACATGACTATAGGTTACAACTCAACTCTTTACACAAGATCCAGAGAACACTCTAGGTTAAAGAGAGAGAAAGAAACTTCTTACGAAGAAGAATCAGGAATAAATAACTTATAGCTACCATACTTATAAAGCTAGTAGCTGAACTACTGGCTTGCATTGCTGCTATTGCAATACCCTACAAAAGTAGGTTCTATGGTTAGAAATTCTATTCTTATCTAATCAGCAACTTAGTCTTCACTTGAGTTGATGTAAATGTTGACTTTCTTGACTCCATTGAAGAGCTTTACCTTTTGATGATGATTCCTGGAGCATAACTTGATGTAGACGTCGTATGTACTGGCTTTAGAACCTAGCAAGGGTTAAGAAGATACTTTGAGTATGAGCGTACTCAACAAGTTCACTAGAAAAGGAGTGTTTGATGCACTATATCTACAGCCACAGACCGTAGGTCGTAGGCAATGCAAGTTTTAGTAAATATTTCTTCAAAGGTTGCTTTTATTCTAAAAAACTATGTCCATCAGCCTTCATGGGTTTACCAGAACTTTCATGGAGTTCCTTTCCTGTCGCGTTCGCAGCTCCTTCCTGGAACAGGGAGTAACAAGTTACAGTTCTTACACTCTGCAGAGGTACGTCACTTTACCCATGAGAGATCTTAGCTTTGTTGCACATCCGAATTGCAGGTTCGTTCACACTTCCTTGGTGTGAGGCCCTGACTAAGATCCAAGCCAATCACTGCCTTCTCTGCGACCCCGCATGTCTCCTTGGTGTACGCCAGCCCACCTATTGAATTACGGCAATGGGCAGTACATACCGTTCAGATGCCGGAGCTATAGTGGGACGTTGAGGGCTCCCACTCATATGCTGCCTATCCTCTATGAATTACCATAAATAATATGCACGCTACGAGTGATAATAGCCACGACCCGCACATCCAGCACCATGCGAGAGGGAAAAGATACAGCTGACTTCTCCGTCCCATTCCAAATCTCATGGTCAACGTGTAATATACGGCGCAAGAATCACTGGCGACATTGGTTGTTAAGTCCTAGATAATATGTTCCTTTACCACCGGAACTCTTATAGTAGGTTATTAACTCATGGTAAATAACCTATAATCACATTATTATGAAAATAGTGTTTTCTGACCTTTTTCAAATGCAGGTGATGACAATACTAGATTTGTAAATACTTTACAGAAAATAATCAAAGGACATGAGCAAGTGTGAACTTGCCTTTTGTGATTGCAAGATTATGCCCTCACGGTCTTCAAGATAATATAAGATCCAATAGTTGAAATCTGCATCATTGGTCCGGTAAGGACTAATGTTTAAAGAAGCAAGATGCTTTTATGCATAAGTAATGTAATGCAAGTTGATAAACGTGAATCCCGAGAATAACATTGTTCTAGGGTTTAGATGTTGGAAACGGTTTCCTTGGAATGTGTTGCCCTTTTAGATTAAGTTTCACACATGTGCTTCTTATTAAGGCTTGTGAATGTGTGTGAAACAACATGTAAACATAATGGCATACAATAATAAGATATACTACTGAGATGTGTTACTCAAGGACTGCTTATATGTGAATTATCTTATCTTCAAGTTTTACCTTGCAAGTGATTACATTTATAAGGAGCTGAAGTGTTAACAATCCTAGCTATATAAGTAAAGCTTAATGTAATGTGATTATTATTAATTGTCACTTGATGTTTGAAGTGGCAAAAAGAATAACATTTGAAGAAAATATTACTCAATTAAGCAAAAGTATTTAAGCTTTTAAGTTAACGTTATGAGGTGTTCTTTCTAGTTATAGTTTGTAAGTAAGAAAGAATTACTCTATTTAAATAATGACAACATTAGTATTTGAGACTTATCTATCTTGGTTTTTAAGTTGGTTTGTTTGGTATTAAGATACTTTATAACTTAATTATAGCAGACCAAAGTTAACTATAAAACATATAATAAAGTGTTTAATATTATATTTAAAGTTTGGTAGACCAAAGTTAACTTTTAAAACATAGATGGAATTTAGGTGTAATGCTTGTTATACTTATGTCTTATTCACCTTATAATGTTTCTTTAAAGTTACTTAAGAATGGTATTATTTTTATTTGGTAGTGGTTTCTTTACATTATAAATATATAAAGGGGTTTGTTTCCTTATAAGGTGTGGTTAAGGTTTATGAATAAGTAAACAATATTATTTACTACTTATGAACTCACTATAGTGTTTTCATTTGTTTATAAACTTGTGGTTAAACTAAAGGAATAGGTTTTTTTCTTTACAAATTATTCTTGGAAATTTTATATTAGATAAGAATTCTTTATAAAATAATTTATATTTATGGTTGAAGGATCATTCAATAAAATTGCATTTAAATAGTGTTAAATCATTTTGACTTCATAATGTTAGTATTTAAGATTAATACTATTTATTACATTTAATTGGTAAATTTAAGAAATATTAACAAATTTTATTTGTCCTTTTATGAATTATTAACTAAAGAAATAAGTTTAAATTCAAGTTATAAAAGTGTTTAACTTTTTATTTAACTCAAATGTGAAATATCACCTTTTTAACTTGTAGGTATTTGTTTTGTGATTATTTTGGTATATTACATTTATTTTTGTGATTTATAAATAATGAGATATGATTTTAATAAGGTTTATAACTATATAAATACTTAATAAATAATAAATATTTAATTAAGAGGAATAATAATGTATAATTATAGTTTTGAAGCATTATTTTCATTTTTCCAAGATTTTTGGTATTTTATCTATATTTTTAACATTTACAATTATTAAAATATGACTCAATCTCACTAGAGAGCTAAAGTTAGGTATTTCCATGATACTCATGGTATAAGTAGATGAGATTAAGATATAGTTGTTACATTCTTATTATTTGTTTTATATTTATAATTTGGTATTCATGAGTGATTATAATGAATACTATGATATGATCACCTAAGGATCAAATATAAATCATTAAGTATTGTATTAGGGTTTAATTTTATTCCATTTGATCTACCCTTAGATCAAATCATGTTTACCAAAATAAGGTTTTAGCAAAGGTCATATTGAAACTTATCGCAGTCAACTTGATGATCTACTTAAATTCCATCAGGTTAAGAGAAGCTTCAATCATTTTGACAAGCTTTTATTTAAAAGCGCGAAAATTATTCAAATTTTCTATGCATGAATGTAATGCACACATCTGTGTTCAGCTTATTTCTAAGTTCTAATGCTGGGATGTTACAGGAGAGGCCTTGCCACCACCAAACTTGTTGCCCACGAGCATGTGACACTCCGGTACTGAATCCGCCATCATCGTCTCACCAAGCATGTCGTCGCGAGGTCTGCAACATCGCGGCACAGGTAGAACTGAAACAGAACCCACGGTACCGTGGCCGTGCGGGAGGAAACTTCCTCCACGGCCGAAGGTGGTAGTCGATCAAACGCGACGACAGACAAATGAGTCCTCCATAGGTCCAGCCAGGCCTAGCGGACCCATAACGCCTCCGCGGAGGCATACCAGGGCCATGGAGGTCCGGCCACACCCCAACGGGTCCATAAAATCCGCAACAGGCCGTCCGAGGACACCGCGGATCCCATCCATCCTACCCGCCAAGATCTGCAGAGCAGGCAAAACCGAGCCGGCCGGCCGGCCCTACCCATATCCAAGCCCAAAAAGGCCCGATCTAGGCCACCATGGCACCTCCATACAAAGGACTTATACGTGGTAAATTCACAATTTTATCCAGAGTATAATAATAAACTAAACCCTATATAGATATAAATACAAAACATCGTGTTACCATACACTAACACATACTCCATTTGTTTCACAATATAAGATTTTTTTGAAAGATATGTAAGCTTGCTAAAACGGCTTAGATTGTGGAAAAAACCGGCTTAGATTGTGTAACGGAGGTAGTACTATATTTCCATAGAAAAAATTACAAGACTGTTTATAAAAATGTATCAAACAGGTGTAAAATAAAAGAATCAATAAACATAGAATATAATACTTTCTTATTTTCTTCTATGCAAATGAATACATTATACAACTTGTTGGAATTATGCCCTAGAGGCAATAATAAAGATGTTATTATTATAATTCTTGTTCATGATAAAGTTTATATTTCATGCTAGAATTGTATTAAGCGGAAACTTTGATACTTGTGTGGTTTACGAACAACACCGTGTCCCTAGTACGCCTCTATGGACTAGCTCATTGATTAATGATGGTTAAGATTTCCTAACCATAGACATGAGTTGTCGATTGATAATGAGATCATGTCATTAGGAGAATGATATGATCGACAGACCCAAATTAAGCAGAGCAATTAGATCGTGTCATCGTGTTCATCTTTGTGAAACTTTTTCCTATGTCAAGTAATGTATTCTTTAGACCATGAGATAATACAACTCCCTGGTATCGGAACAAATCTTTGAGGTCATCAAACGTCATCCTATGTGAGGGTGATCATAAAGGTGTCTCTCAGGTGATCGGAAAGTACTTGTTGGGTTGTATGTATCGAGATGGAATTTTTCCCTCCCGAGTCGGAGATATATACTTCGGGCCCACTCGGTAATCGATATCAACACCGCTTGCAAGCGCGTGGTTAAGGAGTTAATCACAAAGTAATATCGCATTACCGAACTAGTAAAGTACTTGCTGTGAACGAGATTGAACTAGGTATGTCGATACCAACGATCGAATCTCGGGCAAGTAAAATATCGCGTGACGAAGGTAATACATATATGGGATTAATTGAATCCTAGCATCGTGGTTCATCCAATATGATCATCGATGAATATGTGGGAGTCAATATGGGTTTCCAGATCCCGCTGTTGATTATTGATAGAAGATCATGTTTGCATATTCTCGAACCCGTAGGGTCACACACTTAACATGCGTCGATGCTAGGATAGAATGGATAATTGGTTTATGAGTTTTTGTTCGGAGTCTCGGATGAGATCCAGGACATCACGAGAGGTTCCGAAATGGTCCGGAGAATAATATTCATATAAAGGAAAGCAGTTTTTGGATTTCAGAATCGTTTTGGAGTTTATCGGTACTGTACCGGAAGGTTCTAGAAGGTTCCAGAGTGGGACCAACATGGGCCCACTTGTCGGAGACCAGTGTGGGCCTAGGGGGAAGTGCCCTAGCCACTTTGGGCCTGGGGCACATGGACCCTAAGGCCCAGCCGGCCAGCCCTTAGGGGAAACCCTAAGGGAACCTTCTAGAAGAGGGGGGATGACTTGCCCCCACTCCACCCCTTGGGCCGCCGCCCTAGGGCTTGGAGGAGGGGTCAAGGGGCCGGCCAGCCCCCTGTATAAGGAGGGCAGGGTGCGCCTCCCCCATTCCAACCCTAGCCGCCGTCCAACTGCTGCCCCTCCACCTCTCTCTCTCTCCCGGCTGCGCGTAGGCGAAACCCTGCCGCCGAAACTCTCCACCATAAGCACCATGCCGTCGTGCTGCAGATCCAATCTATCTCTCCACCATCCTTGCTGGACCAAGGAAAGGAGGAGACGTCGCTGCACCATATGTGTGCATGTCTCGGAGGCGCCGCCACTTGCGGCGTAGGATCGGATAAGATCGCGAGGAGGAGACGGCGAGTACGACTACGTCAACCACGTTCTGTTGAACGTTTCCGCTGTGCGATTTCTTCAAGGGTATGAATATCTCATCAATCTCTCTCGTTGAATACATCTCCTAGATTAGATCTTGGCTTTCTTGTTCGCATCCATAGAATTTTTTTGATTTACTATGCTGCAAAACCCTTCAGTGGTACCAGAGCTAGATCTATGCGTAGATGTGTTTCACGAGTAGAATGCAACCTGATTGTTGCGGGCGTTGATGTTTTCTATTGCAAACCTCTTGTTGTGTATTTCTTATGGCGCGGCATAGTGAGATCGAAGCGGTCCAGGACAACTTTACGCGACCTCGTTCGCGAGACCGGCTCCGCACTTGACGTGTGGCTTGTTCCACACATGCGGCTGGTGGATGCCAGTTTCTCTCACTATAGTAGTCATGGGATTTACAACGGATGTTAGCAACCATAATATCACCATTGTGGCTTTCTGTAGGTAAGAATTGTTCTTAGCTTGTTACTCCCATAAGCCACGTAAAACATGCAACAACAAAGTAGAGGCGTCTAACTTGTTTTTGTAGGGAGTGTTTTGTGATATGGTATGGCCCAATACATGATGTGTATGAATTGAGATGTATGCAATGATCATGTTTTATAATATTTCACGACTTGCATGTCGATGAGTTCACAACCGGCAGGAGCCGTATGGTTGTCTTTATAATTGTATCTGACCTGCGTGTCAACTTATTATACGCCATGTAATAGCTTTACTTTATCGCTAAGTAGTTAGCAATATTTGTAGTTGCTATTCGTGGTGGAGACAATCATGGTGGAGTGATGGAGATCATGCTGGGGCGCACAAGATGGAGATCATTGCGCGCAGATTGGTTATACCATGTCACATAAAATTATATGCATGTGATGTTTATCCTTTTATGTATCTTATTATGCTTAGATCGCGACTGTAGCATTATAAGATGATTCCTCACTTAAAGATCAAGATAAAATTGTGTTCTCCCCATGTATGCACCGTTGCGAAAGTTCGTCGTTTTCAAGCACCTCGTGGTGATCGGGTGCTATAAACTCTACGTTCACATACAAATGGTGCAAGCCAGTTTTGCACACGCGGAATGGGTTTGACTTGACGAGCCTAGCATGTACAGACATGGCCTCGGAACACACGAACCGAAAGGTTAAACATGAGTCATATGAATGATATGATCGACACTTTATTGTCCACCATTGAAACCACATCTCTTCTCATGAAGATCGGATTAGGTGTGGTTGTAGGGTTTCGTCGCATGGAAAACAAAAAATTTCTACCGCATACAAACAAACAAGCCAAGATCTATCTACTAGATTGTAGCAACAATTCGATGGAATAACTCACCCTCGAAGATTCCAAAGTGTTTAACGAGAGCGGATTCTCGTGGGTGATGTAGTCGTACTCTTCCCGATCTCAAGATCGCGTAGACGATACTTCCGGCGATGCGTTCAGGCAGCGCTCCCGCAGTCGGTCACACGTTCGGTACTCGACGAAGACCTTCCTCTCCCTTGTTCCAGCAGGCAGCGGAGGTTGTAGCACTCTCCTCGCGATTCCGGCAGCACAACGGCGTGGTACCGGAAGTAGAGGGGAGATCTCGCAGGGCTTCACCTTAAGCCGGAGCGAGTATGGTGGACTATGAGAGAGCTCCTCGGCGATCTAGGGTTTAGACACACCAAGGAGGAGGTTCTAGGGCCGGCGGCTAGGGCTTGGGGTTTGCCCAAGTCGGCGGCTGGGGGAGCCCTGGGCGGCGGCAACAGGAGGTGGCGGCGTCGGGCTAGGGTTTTGGGGTGGGAAACTTGTGTGTTAGGAGGGGCAACCCTGCCCCTCCCTTTATAGGTGGGAGGAGTCGGCCAAGGGGAGGGAGTTCCTCCCCAACTCGGATCCCTAGTGGACCGGCGGTGGAGGAGGAACTCCTCCCCAACTCGGTTTCCCACTTCCCTCCACTTTCCAAAATAGCCGTTTGACTTTTCAAATTGGCGTTTGACTTTTCAAACTAGGATTTGATTAAACCCTTTATTTTGTTCAGCGATGACACCTAGTACATGATGCAATCATTCCAACTTGGTATGACACATTCATGTAGCCTTCCCCTTCGGAGTGCCGGACCTTCCGGAACCTTCTAGAACATTCCCGATGAAAACACCGGAACCATTCTCCAACTCCGAAACAGGACTTTCCTTATATGAATCTTATTCTCCGGACCATTCCGGATCTCCTCGTGATATCCCGGATCCCATCCGAGACTCCGAACAACATTCGGTATCTTTCGCATCATTCCATAACTACTCAAACAACATCGAATCCTTAAGTGTGTCTCCCTACGGTTCGTGAATTATGCGGACATGATCGAGACACTTCTCCGAAAAATAACCAATAGAGGAATCTGGAAATTCATATGGCTCCCACATATTTCTACGATTACTTTGCGATCGAATGAACCACTTACATACGATACCAATTTCCCTTTGTCTCACGATAGTTTACTTATCCGAGGTTATGATCGTCGGTATCTCTGCATACCTAGTTCAACCTCATTACTGATAAGTACTCTTTTATCGTTCCCGTGATATGTGATCCCTTGTGAGCCAGTCACATGCTTGCAAGCTAATTGGATGACATTTCACCGAGAGGGCCCAGAGTATATCTATCCGTCATATGGATGGACAAATCCCACTCTTGATCCATGTGTCTCAACCAATACTTTCCGAACACTCAATGCCACCTTTATAGCCACCCAATTACGGTGTGGTGTTTGATGTCATCAAAGCATCCTTCCGGTGAAGGTGATATGCATGATCTCATGGTCGAAGGAATTAGGTTACTATGTATCAGAAAGCATATAGCAATTGAACTATTAAACACTACTAGAGAAAAGCCTATGCGAGGCACACCTAAAAGCCTATCCGAGGCGCATATCATATGCGCCTTTAGCTTCAAGCCTCGGGTATTTCTTATGCGAGGCGCATATCGATATGCGCCTCGCATATGTGAAGTATAGGAGGCGCATATCATATGCGCCTCGCATATGTTTTACAATGCGCCTCGGATATTTATAGTATATGCGCCTCCTATAGTATCCTATATGCGCCTCCGGTAATATTTTCGAAATTCAAGTTTTACAGACCACTATAAATAATAATATACAGATATTCAAATATACAATATAGTCCAGAATACAGTATAAAGAGCACATAATTTTTTAGAAACTTGCAATTTGCCAAAGCATAATAGAACCAACATGAATACAATACATTACACATCAATCATGGCATACAAGTTCATACATCAAGTGTTTGTTCCACAAGTTCACACCTCCGAGTACAAGTCCACAATCACATTACACCTTCGAGTACAAGTTCACAATCACATTACAACTCCAACGACGTAGCTCTACCTAGATGAAGTGGAACACATAACCTACAATGAAGAGCAACAAGGTGGTGATCACGAGGAAGTTCCTCCACTTCTTCCTTCCATGCCTCCTCCACTTCTCTTCCGCCACCTCTCTACTCTCATAGCCTTGGTAGCTGTTGCCCGAGAAGTTGTTCACTTGCTTCTGGAAGTCTTTCCACTCCTCGTACACACCTGGAACCCGACCGACGTACACGACATAACACCTCGGCATCTCCTACACATAATAAAGATGATATTACTTATGTCAGTGGAAAGCAATAGCTAGCAGTTCACAAGATAGAATCATGCATATATATATGGGTGCAACAAAATGTAAGAAATCACGTTCTAATCATCGGCATTTCGAAGAAAGAGCAAAAAAAATCAAACCAAGAATGACATGGATTAGTGCCTCATACTTACATTGGGCACGAAAATAACAATGCTCGCTGTTTGATCTTGTGCGGCAAGTAGAGTATATGCCCAAATTACTAGTCTACTTGGCACACAAGATCGAACAGCGGCATAATCATACACGTGACACCACAACATGTTCTAATCATAGGCATTTCGAAGAAAGACAAAGAAAGCAAACCACAAGAAAGTAGGGAAGCAATGACAAATGAAAAGCAACAAGCACTTAAAATAGTTCGTAACACAAATAACTAGCTAGTGTCTCTCACAATCAAGTTCAAAGGTTGACGAAACATATTCTAGAGGTTTTGCTAGGCAAGTTTAACATAGTGATAAGAGGTTACAACACGAGTTCGGAACTAACAGCTAGGTACCCAGGCAATGCAATCATGAAGTCTTCTTCGGCTCTTTAGTCGGCTTTGGGGGGGCATTGATGAAGCCCGACCGAGTTTTCGCCATTTGCATGAACATCCTGCCGTCACCCTGCTGCGCTAAGCGTTCGTCTATCTCCCTGTTGGACGGTGTATAGCCGCCGTGGAAGGTGCCTCCGGTTTTTATGACTCCCTGGTACACGATTGTCGCGATCTCCTCCTGGATGTTGAAGAAGTGTTGCCTGAGGTTGCGAGCCTATATGCATGCAAGCTTTTCAGCCCACTTCACGAGGTCAGATGGCAGCGTTTTGGTCCCATGTCATTGAAGAACGCCTTCATGTGGTAAATGGCGTAGAAGGCATCCTTCCCACTGCCAGGCGGCTGCTTGACGCAGGCAAACTTCGTCGTGTGGCGGAACACGTGCGCGCCGAACTTTACATGTGGCCTTGCCGGTTTGACGCCTCCCGCTGCGACGTAGCCGGTGAGAGCGCCATCAAGAATTTTCTTGATATTGGTGTAGTTTTTTTGGATCGCACTGTTTGAGTCGAGTTACAAGGTTGTTGAGTGTTTCGAATTCAAGCTTATGAGCACACAGCCTGTCCGATCATCCTCCGTGATGGGATGGTAGGGAAGGAGAATCACATCCTTGTCCGAGTATGTTTGCAGGAAGTTTGAGAGGTAGTCGGTCGCCAGATCTATGGCCTCAGCATCTTTCAGGACGACGTCACGCATGAAGTAGGGATCCACTATCTGGATGCCCGGGATCTTGTCTCTGGTGATCTCCATGGACATATTGAGGGAGAACAGCCGGACCAGGGTATTGTGCAGTCGAAACCCGTTCAACATGTCAAACAGGTCGGTATGCCGCACGTAGAAGATATCCCCGGGGGGTACAGTGACGAAGCACGGCATATGAGAAGTCACCTTAGCCTTGAAAACGAGTGTAACACCCTTAGAATCGACCCTATGCAAGTTTTAGCGAAACTCGCCAAACCCGCATAGAAACGATTCAAAGGTGCCCACCAGGCACTTTCGTGCGGGTGGAAAACGAAGTAATAACATTACACAACAGTCCTTGATGGGACCCATAGAACAGATATATATATACAACACGACTCCATGAGTCAAGAATAGAGATATAAGGTACAAAGATCCAAATCACCTTGAAAAGATAGAGCGTCCGACTACGGACAAGATGCAAATGGGGCTAAGAGCCCTGAAGAATAACCAATGGCGTCCATAACCCTGCCCAGGCCAAGCCGGAAGGGTAACCCTGCTAACGACGTCAATCTCAAAACCTGCTTAAACAAAAGGGGTGCCGACAAAGGGCAAAGGAAAAAGAGGAGCGTCAGTACTGAGGCCAGTACACGGCGAGGCTAGAATTCGGCGGTCCTCGCCTACATAGGTATGGTGGACTGAGCGGCAGCGGCAGCATGCACTAAACAACCTATAGAGACTCGATACAACTGGCGGCTATCAGGGAGGGATAAGAAATACCTATCCGGAACCAACCTGATTCTACCATCACACAAACCCATCCTGGTGTTTCCCCCTCGAGACCAAACGAGGAAGTTAACCGAGGAACTCACACCGTTGGCAGTTTTACTTATTCAGTTATCGTTGCAGCAATTACTAGTCAGGTTTAGATAGCCATCCTGATAAAATAAGCGGTGTGCACTTTTAGTTAACCATTCCATGATAGTTGCAACACTTACTAGTCAGATACAATTAGCATGAGATAAACCCAAAACCCAGCAGTTGTTGGTACTTTTATTTAGCCATTCCGTTGCAGTGAAGCTGATTACTAGTCATATCGGATACAAGTCAATTTATAACAGTAAACTTTAGTTTTGGTTGTCTATGATCCAGCACTGTGCTCCAAGTCGTCCATATCCGCGGACACGGCTTCTCGAAAAGATTTAACCCTGCAGGGGTGCACCAAAGTATCCACAAGCACTTCGACCCTTTTTGCCAGATCAGTTAACATACACCCATCGGTATGTCGGCGGGGCCTAAGTCATGACGTTCCCAGACCCAAAGCAAGCACGAGGGGCCACCCCACTAAGTACACCCGCAACGAAGTCGGCCGGTCTCCGAGACGGACTCAGGGTTTGCGTCAGTGGCTGTAAATGACAGCAAATCCCAAAACTGGGACTGTCGATACCGCGAAAACACTCCGCTTCCTAAACAGTACAGCGTGCTCCTCACACAATCGTAAATAAAGCAGTAAAGCATGGCATAGGTACAGGATAGTAAATAAAACCTCAAACTAGTTGTGGCCCCCGGTACAATACTTTGAAATCAGGTACTAATCAATGGGGGGCCCATATCTCCCCACCTGTGGTTACCGCGCTCGATCTCGGAACAGGTGTCAAGAACTCGGGGTCCTACGGGACACAAGTGGGCGGTCGGAAACCAGATATTATCTATCACCCACCGGTGCCTCTTCTTACCTACTTCAATTTTAGTTGTTAAACAGTAATTAAAGTGAACAATAAGTAAAGCCATGATCATCTCCAACATCAACATGCGGCAATACTCCGACAACTGTGGTACTTGACGACACGCAACAGCACTTGAGCGAGCGACTACGGCGCGCGGGTCCAACTATCTACCAAACAACAGGTAATAGGAGGTGTCCAAGGCAATATATGGCTGCAAGGGATATCACGGGTACGGAAACTAGAGCATCGCAACACAGATAGCAATAGATCAACAGGAGGGGAATAAATACTATAAAATAAGATAGGTAGAAAGGGGGAGATGCTCGCCTGAAAACATTGTCGAAGGGTCATCCGAAGATCGGGGCGAAGCTCACATCAACTCAACCGCCTTATCCGCGAAGAAGCAAAACACTAGAATAAACACCGGATGCACCATTTAATACTATGGAAAAAGATCGGGCATGGTGCATGTATGATGTATGACATGGCAAGGTGCGATGCAATTAGGCCATATTACGCGGAACCGGGGTCCCGACAATTAATTAGATGGTTCAAGTTGTTTATCTACCCCGCAAATTAAATGTTGTAATAACAAGGCAAGAGAAGTTACCGGTTCGCTACACCAATTTAAATGAGGCCAATATAAGGCTAGATTTGCCCGCATATGGGCCCCATATTTAATTATGCAGTGAATCGGCATAGTGCCCCCAAACCACAGACAAGGATGCATGCGAGATGAATGATTAATATGCAACAGGTTTTATATTTAGCATTTATAAAATAGGGGCTCGGAAAAAAGGTTCACACATTAGGGGGTCTCGACGAACTTGGGGTTCCGGGGGTTCGGGGTCCGACAGGGTTCGGATCTGGGGTTCGGTCTCGGCGGGAACGTTCTCGGATTACTGGGGTAGATCTTGTCGCATCCGGGAAGCAGGACTTGTCGTCCAGGGTCTCGGTGTTCGGGGTGAAGTACTAGGCGTCCTCGAGGGAGTACTTGTCGTATCCGCATCGGCGACCTTGGCGTGCGGGTCCTCGGGTATCGGATCTGGGGAGAAGTACTTGTCGCATCTACCGTCCTCGGGTTTGCTTCAATCGGGTCCATGACGGAGTACTTGATGTTCCGTGATGGAGTTCTTGGAAGTAGGCATCCTTGTGTCGAAGGCCTTGGGGTTCACCGTCGGCGGCCTTCGGGTTCTCCTCTCAGACTCTCGAAGGCACTGGGATCTTGTCGCTTCGTCAGAGTTCTCCGCCTTGTTGGTATCGGCACGGAACAAAAGGGTGCAGGGCATCTTGGACTAGAAGCTGAGCACAGAACCGAGGCGAGACTCGGTGGCTGCTGCGGTCGACGGAGAGAACGGGACGGAGGAGCTCGACGGGAGACGGCCGGAAGACGGGCGGAAGGCGAGGCGAGGGCGGCTCCGGCGAGGCGAAGGCCGCGGGCGGCGGAGGGGAGAGGAGGCCCAGGGCGGAGGGGAGAGCCGCGGCCGACGACGGGCGGAGCTCGGGCGAGACGGGGCGATGCGCGGCGGGAAGGAGGCGAGCAGGGCGCCGGGGTGAGGGGATTCGGGCGGCGGCGCTGGAGGAGCTCAACGACGCGGCGGTGCGGAGCTCGGGCCGACGGCAGGGCGAGGCCGACGCGGGCTCGCCGGCGGTGGCGTGCGGTGGAGGATGACGGGGAGGAGTCGAGGAGCCGCGGGGCGCGGGGTCGTGCGCGGCAAGAGGTGGGAGACGCGGCGGCTCCGGCGAGCGACGCCGGGCGCGGCGAGACCGGAGGCGGGGAGGCGGCGCCGCGGGGCTCGGAGCCAGGTGGGGCGAGGGGCCGGAGAGGAGAGGGCCACTGGCGGCGCGGGAGAGGAGGAGCCGGCGACGAGGGGGTGGAGGGGCGAGCTCTGGCCGGCGGGGTCGCGGGAGGGGGGCCGCCGGAGAGGAGGGGGAAACAAGGGGACGCCGGGCATGGGAGAGAAAGGGAGGAGGGAGACGCGGGGTGAGGGAGGAGGTAGCGGGAGGTGGGGGACGGGGTGGGGAACGGGCAGGTGTGGTGGGACCCAGGGGCAGGTGGTGGGCCAGGCGTGGGGGCGGGGCTGGGGCAGAGTGGGGTTGGTGGGGGGTGTCGGTGGGAGGGTGAGTGGAGAGAGAGGGGTTGGGCAGGTGGCGGCATGGGATTGGTTAGAGGGGAGGGAGAGGGTGAGGTGGCAGCCAGGGATTGGTCCGGGTGAGGTGGAGGAGGGGTGGGTAGAATAGGACTGGTAGTTTTAGGATTTTGGGTGGACCGTTCTGAACTGGGGGTGGCCGACTGGGTCGGATCGGCCCGGTTTGGCTGCCCCCATTAAAATAATTTAATAATTTTATTTGTTTCAAACAGACTTTTGCAAATCGATAGCAAACAAATCAAAATAATCCGGAGACCCGGGTTTGCGTGTTGAACAAAGACGGGGCGTTTAGAAAACAAAAATAGGTTTTTCGAAAATAGTTTTATGCGAACAAATGCAAGATGATGACGATGCTCAAATGCAATGTGGCATGATGGCATGAGCATGCGGTCATGATGATGCAATGCACAAAAACAACACGGTTTTCTAGTAGTGTTTTTTGCGGGATGCCACAACGAGGTACGACTGATCGTTGTCGCGAATGCGGCACTGCTCAATTGTGAGACATCCATAATGAATACTACGCATATGCGAGCCTGCGACCTCGAGCATCGATTTACACATCATCGGTACACCTGCCACGTGCTGCTGATTCCTGGCTTGCCCCACAGCGCCATCCCGGAAAAGAGGATTTGGATCCTGGCCCCGATCAACCTTAGGCTTCCTTTTGCGACCCTTCTTGCTCTTTACGGCTTCGGCCACTGCGTTCACCTCACCGACCGTCTTATGGAGGGTGTCGGGGCTGATCAAAGGAACTACTGGCCTTGGAGGCTCGGTGAAGGGGACAGGTGGCGGTGTCTCCTGACTAGTTGGGAAGGGACGCACCTTGCAAGGGGGTTTCGCTGGTGCTGGTTGGGTCTCGGCAACTTGATGTGTGCCTGATGGTCCCGGCTCATACAAATCAGAAAACCTTGTGTTAACAAACTGGTCACCGTAGTTCAGGTCAATTTCTTCATCATCATCGGGATTCTGTGCCATGTTGTCCAAGTCTCCCATCTCGAAGTCTTCATCATGTGCTGGTTGTGCTGCCTCTAGGGTGATGTTGAGCTGGTCCTCTGTCCCCAAACGGATCTGGCTCTTCGGCCATAGGTACAAGTAGCCGAAGTCGGTATTGAGGACCGCTGCCATGTCCTCATCATCCCATCCTTGAGGTTGAGCGGGAGGTTCCACTTGCTCGTAGCCCGGAAGCACCATACTGTATTTGACCCTCATCATGTCAGGTGGCATTGTGACATTGTGCATTTTGCGGTTCTCTGGTTGAACAATAGTACCCTTGGCAACATCCATCAACTGGCCGCCCACCCAATGCATTAGAGTGCAAGGAGTGTCTCCCTGCGAAAGATCGACATGTAGGCCGAGCATTAGAAAAACAGAGATCAAGTCATCGGTGTGGTTGAGCCTCCCAACTCTCGCTTTAATTAGTTAGTTACCTTGAGGGCGTCAAACTCGGTCAATGTCGAGGCACCGACACCGACAGGCTTGACCACGCAAGTGGCGGAGTGGCTGCCTGATGGCACGGTGGTGCGGGCCGGTGCCTTCGCCGTAGTGGGCAAGTTAAGCTCCGGAGCTAGAGGAGTCTCCACCACCACCAGCCCTGCTGGAGGAGTCACCAACGCCTCCGGCCGCGCCACATTGTCCGATTGGGCGTTGTTGAGGTTGTGAACCGGTGGCGGCCCCCGTTTACCACCCTTCTGCCACTTGTTGTACTTTTCCATGTAGACGGGAAGGATGGTGTTGAGCTTCTCGTTCACTTGTGAATGGACTTGTGACTGGACTTGTGTCTGTACTTGTTCTTGGAACTTTGTCTCGGCAGCCGACATAGCCTTGTTCACGGCATCTTGGACTATATTTGGAAAGGCTTCCACCTGTTCCCTTAGGAGTTTTACCTCGGCGATTTCGGCCTTCTTGCCCTTCCGCTCCGGGGTGCCATAGTACTCGGACCATGATATGCCGCCAAAGCCGACCACACGACCAGCCGACGGGGCTGCCAGGGGATCGACACTCTTGGTCCGGTTCAGCGCCCTATTAAAAGTGGTGTCCCACTTGGCGACAGGCGGTGGCGCTGACCCCTGGGATGAGGGGCTCCTACACTCCTCGTCCTGCGCACAAGGAACGCGAAGCATTTGATCAGAAAACTGGACTTCATTGATTAATCATGAATGCAATTAATCGACTTGCATGCAAACTACTTACATATTTTTGCATGAAGTCCTTCACCCTCGGAGCAAAGGGGCCGGCGGGCTCCGAAGAATAATCAGAACCCCCTTTCGGCGGGGAAAACCGGGCCCTGACGAAGTTCTTTGCCTGCTCCTCCTTTATGTCGTCAAAGGGACGTGTCAACCCCTTTGCACGAGCGTCGGTGTCCTCCTTATCCCATTTGGGCCTCGCGACTCTATAACCGCCGGAGCCGAGATGGTGGGTACCAATGTTTTGGGATCTCATATTCTTGCCCTTCTCAGTCCTGGCCTTGCCCAAGGCGGAGTTACATCTGGCCTTGAACACATTGTAGTCTTCTTCCTTGACTAGAGGCTCCTTCTTGACGAGCTCTGGATAACTTAGCTTCTCCTCGAAAATCAGATTCTTCACCCGAGCCTTCCAATTTGACAAGGCCTTGATCATCCTCCCGAGGGCATACTTGTTCACCGGATTCCCTTTGAGATTGTCATTATTATACTTGTTTTCCTCATCACCCGGGAACGCGTATCTTGCGTGCAGCTTCCGGAAAAGCTGGATGAGGAAACCCTTGTTCTCTTCGGCCTTCAGGTTCTCCATGTTGATCATGACGGTGCTCCGGAGGATTGCCGCGAGCTGGTTAGAGTAACCCCCAACAAATTCTTCTGGCTCCAAAGGCGCACCTTTAGGGCTCACGCTTGTGATGATGGACCTTTTGTGGTCGACCACGATCGGGGTCCGATCCTTCCGAGACTTCTTCGATGCGCTACCATCGTCTGTAGTAGCTTCACCGCCGCCATCAGTGGTAGTGGCGTCGCCATCGGCGTCGCCATCGGCGTCCCCCATCTCCTCATTGCCCGACGAGGTATCCTCGTCCTCCTCCATCTCGTCGTCCCGCGGAACAAATTCCGGGGCCTCTAGGGATTCCATCTCCGCCTGCTGCTCCCAAAAGGGCTTCTGGCTAGAAGGGCCCGGATCCGACATTTCTAAACACACAAATAAATGAAACTAATAAGCACAAAAATTCACAGAAAATTTTGGCATGAACTTTGCTAATTTTCTATGTCTAGGAGTGCCAGAAATTCACCGGAACGGAAATGAATCAACATTCCGGTGAAACATTGGCAACTCAAAAAGAAAAACCTGCACAAAAAGGATCAACTGCCATCATCACAGCCATTTTGCTGCCAGCATACACAAACACATACATACATACATACATACAGTATCCGAGTTTTGCTGAACTCACATAATTCCTGAAGGTAGAACATAGATTCATAATTTCACAGTATAGCAGAAAACAACTGATTTGAAACTACAGAAGAAACTCAAAATCTGAGAGCAGTATGACCATTGATCATCAAAATTTCAGAGTTAAGCACAGAGTTAAGTATACAGATATGTGTAGTATCCTGGTGCAGTTTTCCTGCATACAGATATGTGCATACAGGTAAACGACTACACAAGCACTGTATACAAATATGTGCAGGCTTTTCCTATATCCTGGTGCAGTTTTCTTTCATTTATTAACAACTGAAACCAGGTGATCAAATATCAAATGTTGGCATTAAGTCATGTCATCTTAATTCTTTTACTACACAAGCACTGCATCAGGTAAACGACTACACAAGCACTGTATACAGATAGAGCCAAGGATCCCTGAGGCATTCCAGTATACACAACTACACAAGCACTGCATCAGGTAAACGACTGAAGAAACGACTCCATATCCCAAGTGTGACGTATGTTTTATCACATTATAATCATCGCTAAGTATAGTACTCACTGTCTTACTCTGCTAGATGAACCATACTAAGTTAACGACATTATCACAATTAGCAATCATCAATGCCTCTCATCTTTTCTATTTGCCTAAAACCTAAACTTGAACCTGAACTTCTATGCCTAAAATTAGCAATCAGCAATTAGCAATCAGCACACACTATGAACCTGAACCTGCACACACTATGAAACACACTATGAAACACAATCAGCAATTAGCAATCAGCAGTATTTTTTTCACTCCTAGAACCTGAACTTCTATGCCTAAAATTCAAAAACACAAGGAGTACTGAATATTGACAGTTCAAGTCTGAATATTGACAGGGCAACAAGTCTGAATATTGACAAGAAACTCTCATTTCAGTTGCCTACTAACACTTGAGGATTACACACACAATGACACAGAGAAAGCTGCAGAACACATTCGTTCCTTTATTGTCTTTTAGCCATTCATTCTCTGTTTGCGTAAGCCAAATGACCATGAAACTTGAGATGAGCACTCAGATCATGCTAAACAAATTATCAAGACCAAAGAGAAATCAATATAAGGGACAAGCACACCATCGCCCAAGCATATGGCGGCCACCATCGCCCAAGCATCTGGTGGCCACCATCGCCCAAGCATCTGGCGGCCACCATCGCCCAAGCCAGGGAAGGGCGGAGGTGGACGCCGGCAGCGGCTGAGAAACCCTAGAAGGGGAGGAGAGGGGAAGAGGCGTGGGTGGGTGGGGGGCGGGGACTCACCAGAGAGAGGGGAAGAGGCGTGGGTGGGTGGGGGGCGTGGGTGGGTGGGAAGCCGGCGTCGGGCTCCTCCTTCACGGGGCGGCGGCGTCGGGCTCCTCCTTCACGGGGAAGGCGGTGTCGGGCTCCTCCTCCACGGGGCGGCGGGGAGCTCCTCCTTCACGGGGACGGCGGCGTCGGGCTCCTCCTCCACGGGGCGGCAGCGAGCTCCTCCTTCACGGGGACGGCGGCGTCGGGCTCCTCCTCCACGGGGCGGCGTCGGGCTCCTCCTCCACGGCGGTGACGGCTTCGATCGATGTGGCGTCGGGCTCTGAGATATGTGAAGTCGTGTATGTACTAGTTGTAGTACTAGCGCTGTGTGACTTGATCGATGTGTGCCGGTTATGCGAGGCGCATATCGCAAAGTGCGCCTCGTATAATATTACGCGAGGCGCATCTGGGCTAAATGCGCCTCGCATAATATGCAATCCTAGACAAAGAGGGCAGTGCGCATGTTTCTATCAACAAACACACAGTAGCCTAGTGGTAGTACATGCCTTGTCCTATTTCACTGCTGGCCACCCAGGTTCGAATCCTAAGGTTAACAATTTTTTGGAAATTTTTTTAAAGGCCATTTTTCATGTAAAAGCATTGTCCAAACACAATATGAACTATAAAATATACTACAAATATTTTAAATATTCAAATATTGCTAAAACAACAAAAGTGAGTATTCTCAATGAATGTGTCTTGTCGATACATAATATTCTCAATGCAATATTATTATAACACACACATAATGAAAATTAAGAATGTTTTGATACATAATAGTAGGCCACACACATGACGGTTCTTGACAATGGTCGGAGCGCGCTAGCGTTTCTTAACAATGGTCGTCTTCTTGCCCTTCTTTGTCGCGGTTGCATAGGTTAGGTCCGGGACGTCTTAACTACTTCTCTTGAACGGAAGTCCTTTCTTAGGTAGGGTTGTGGTGTACGGTGTTTGGTTGCCATACCCGTCTTCTATCTTCGGGTCGCCGTTCTGGTCAAAGTCTTGCTCGTTGGCGACTCCGTCCATTCCGATAATGTTCCTTTTGCCTCTCCTGACGACAACCCGGCTAGGCTTTGACGGGTCTTTGATGTACCAGCATTGGTCGACTTTGCTAGCCAAAACCCAAGGCTCATTTCTTGCGGGTGCATTCGCGCTGGTGGTCTTTGACGGTATAACCATCGTGGTGAAATACCGGTCTTCTTTCTCGACGCTCTTGGCCCACCTGACACGGAACATCGGCACCTTCTCCGTAACATAGTCGAGCTCCCAAATCTCCTCGATCCTTCCGTAGTATCTTTCTGGGATGTCGCCGGTGTAGAATATCCCTATTACCCCTAAGTTCTTGTAATCGCAGTTATTGTCTTTTTCCTCTGTGTAGAACGTGTATCCGTTGATATCGTAAGCCTGATAGGTCATCAGGTTGTGCGAGGCGCCCTGTGACAGTGAGAATATGAGTTTATCTTCCTCCGAGTACTCGCCCTGCGGTGGATTAGCTATGACCTTCTCCCTAAACCACCGCGTGAAACCGGAGTTGTGCTCCTTGATAACATCTTCCTCCCTCGGGACCTGGCGCCCCTGATCAGCGTAATTCTTCTTGATAAACACTTTGTGCTCATGTATGTATGGATCAACCACCTGCAGGTGTTGCAGCGCGACCAGGTTTTCTCTTTCAAAGTCCTTGGTTCGGCCCTCCATGTAGACATTCTTTGCACGTCGACCCTCGCGGTGACCCCATCCAGCGAGCCTCCCGAGGTGCTTGTTGAATGGCATACCAAGAGGGGTCTCGGTTTGCAGAAAGTTCGAGCAGAAAGAGATGCACTCTTCGGCCAGGAAGCCGTTTTCTATGCTTCCATCTGGATGGGACTTGTTCTTGTAACATCCCTAAATTCATATTCCAAAACTCATTCATATCATCTAAGCATTCATCATAATTTAGGGTTCTTCTCAAAAACAGAAGCTTGTGCTATGATTTCATGTGAGCAAAATTTCACTCATTAGACCATCACTTTTTGAAACTTAAATGTTAAGGAACTTGTTTGCTTGCCCCACTATTGGAAAGATTGAGTGTAAAAGTTTAACCAAAATGTTCAAATTAGAAATAATTCCCAAAACCTCTATTTCAAACATTTGCAAAATGGTGCATAGTCTCTGTTTGTTTGAAATCCAAGTCTGACCAAGCCCTTGCAAGGAAGCCCCACAAGTTTTGACCTATTTCTAAGACCAATTCACCCCTGCAAAACCCCAGGAGAATTTGAATTCAAATTGTATTTGAAACCATTTGAAAACATAACCAGAAAATCGAATTAGAAAAGAAAAAGGACTAGACAAAGGAAAAGGGCCGAGCGCCAGGTTTCTGGCCCAACAGAGGATCGAGCCCAACTAGCCCACCCGGGGAGTTCCTTTTCTTTTCTCACGCGCGAACGCACACAGCCAGTCGCTGACAAACAGACCCCACCCCCATTTCGCACACATCACTGACAAGCGGGCCCTGGCCACGCTGTCATCGTCTTCCCCAAACCCCGCCCGCGACCACGTCGCAGCTGCAGTGACTGCCGGTGATGGCGCGGCTTAATTGGGCAATTAAACACAGGCGTTTCCTGTCGAGGCACCGGCTATAAGATCCCCACATCCCCATGATCATTTTCCCCCAGTCAATCTCACACTCACGCCACCAGGCTGCCCACGACTCGCTCGAGACCGCCGCAGATAGAGCCAACTCCGGCGAACCTGGTAAGACCCCTCTCCCTCTCGCGGACGATGTAGAACGTCGGCGCCGCCGTAGTCAGACGTGCCGCCGCTAGTCAACGCCGCCAGCGCCACCCGTTCGTGGCTTGATGGTTTGGTCCGTTGGATCTGCATCGTAGCGCTAGGATAGATCTAGGCCGAAGAGGTACGCGCGCGTCTGGATCGTTAGATCTAAGTTAGATCCTATGGCCTACGACTGCCGATCCGCGCGAAGCGGTACGCACCAGTAAGGTTGCGACGCGTGGCAGGGTTTAATTCAAAAACAGAATTTAAAACCAGATTTTGATCCAAACTTTAAACCGCCATAACTTTTGAATGCCACGTTGGATTTTTACAAATTCTATACCGTTGGATTCAGTGAAACCAAACCTTTCTGAATGTCCAATTTGTTTAACAAATAGTAACCATTAAAATGACTTTATTTGTGGAATCATATTTAAAGCTATTTTGAGTATAGATTTGTTTTGATAATTAGTTTTAATGTTAAATAAGTTTGTTATGGCAAATTTTGTGTCCTGTTATGTTTCAGTATCATGCACATGCTTGGTAAAATTTCCAAAATCACCACTTAGTAAAATTCTTGCATGCATGCATTCATATTATTTTTGATTGAATAAATTGTGTGAAATTGAATGCTATAATTTTTCTTGTAGATTTTGCTAGTGATTGTGATTGTGAAGAGTGCTACTCTCCCCACTACCAAGGCAAGTGATATTTTCATGAATATTTCTATCCTATGTTTTGACTAGCATTAGATATTTTGCTAAGTATTGCATGCTATTTTGCCTAATGCTAAGTTGGGAAATCCTAAGTAGTGTAGAATTGTAGAATTGCTAAGGAATTTTCCTAAGTTAGGTTATCCTACCATGCTTAGCCTAGCTATTTAGCAAACAAGGGTTGGTGGAAATCTATACACACTATGATGAAAATATTTCTAAGTCATGAGACTTATGCTTTTCTAATAAAACAACTAAGTCAAATGAACCTCCTGGGTGGAATGGAAAGATGGGGTTATGTTGAGTGGTTACACAAGGCCATGGACTTGGGTTGTGTATCTCACTTGTGGTATGCCACCCAGGCACAAAGGGATTTGGAGGCCAAGTGTTGAGAAAGCTTACAGTGCAACCACTTGGCAATATGGGCTCTGCCATGATCATATAGGTTGCTAGAACTTAGTCACTTGGACAGTTGGTGGTAGTTGGGATGATAGGTTGGAGCGCGTCCATTTTGACTAAGGAAAGGATTCTGAAAGGTCCTGTCTTGGGAAACCAAGTCTGGTGGGGAAAGTGCACAACCTCTGCAGATGGAAAGTCCAAGGCAATGGACAATTTGAGCATCAAGACATGGAAGCTACAAGAATCTCATCACTCCAACTTCTAAGTAAAACATTGTGGGTGAACAAGGGTGAAGGACCCCAATGTCTATTGGTGGTTCCTTGGGAATGTTTTGACAAAGAAAAATTTAGTGATTTCAACTAATAGGAAAAACTTATTTTCAAGCAAAGCAAGCCAAGCTACACTTAGCCAAAATGCATATAGTAAAATAGTCCACTTAAAATGTACTAAGGTATCACTTGCCAATACTATTCCAAAGTATTGACCCTCTGTGGCTGTAACTTGTGATGTTGCAGGTTATTCCGATGATGAATAGGAGTCATGAGTCTACACTCAACATGCTTGCCTGTGGCACATGAAGATGAAGACTTATGTTTATTTACTTATTATATAAACTTGTCTATTCTTCTCGTAAAACTTTTCTAATCTCTTTCAACTTCCTTTGTAGATGAACTCCATCAACGAAGCCGTGAAGAAGGGACCACTCATGACCATGACCTTGGAGTGTGAAACTGAGTTTCCCAATATTCTCAAGGACCTCATGGTGGCAATGGAAGCACATGGTGCAGCTGTGTACAAGGGCTTTCCAGTGATGGATGAAGGAGTGGAGTATTGGTGGGTGCAACTTCACTTGTACAAAAACAAGGAAGACAACCACAAAGAAAGGGGATTCTGCATGTTCACCAACACTACAATGCACACCACATTCTTTGAGTCAGCCAGGGATGCAGCTTGGAGGACTATCAAAGAACTAAGTGCTAGAGTCAAGTGCAGAATGCTCAACCTCCAAAAGGACTTAGAGAAAGAGAAGGAGCTTACTCAAGAGTTGGAAGCCACCAACCAAGAGATAAGGGGAGATGTTATAGACTTAGTGATAGAGTCAAGAGAGCAAGATTGGTGGATTGCCTCTAGGAACATTGTGTTTGCTAATAGATCCCGTGAGATTGGATTATAAGGGCACTTCGTTAGTTGGACCACCACTTATCACCTTATTTCCAAAAATGATGCTTTAAATAAGTATGGACCTTGATTGATGTAATGGACTTATGTATGCATGACTTGTGAGATGATTGTGTTCTATGGATATGTATGAATGTTTGTCTTGATTTACCTTGAATTGTGTTATTCTAACTTTTTCATTCTTATAAATAGATGCCTATTGCCATCAGCACTGTTGAGGAGTTTCAGGTTACTCGTTTTGGTCTCCGTATCGTTGAGCTTACCACTCTGCTCGATCTCCCTCTTCCCACCATCACGGTGTACCCACTTACCAAGTTCGAGAGGAAGGACCTCTGGGGCTTCAAGGTGAACCAGACCGGACGCCAGACTGAGCCTACTACGGAGGCCATTGTCTTCAAGCTGATGCACGACGACAGGGAGAGAGGCATGGAGGTAGTCATGCAGGACCTGATAGGACGACTGTTAGGCCGTCACTCCCGACAGGTTAGGGGCACCCACTTTCACGTCTTCGGAAGACGTGATGTTGATGGAGAGTCCATCGACTTTGAGGACGACTCGAGGGGCACTGCGGAGCCGATACGTCTCTACCTTCAGGACTTAGAGACTCTTCTCAGGCACGTAGATACGGACAGGACGAACGTCATGCTCGGAAATGACGAGCTTCAGGTGCAGCTTCGCGAGAAGGACAAGCTTTTTGCGCAGCAGGATGAGATGATCAAGGAAATGGAGACAAAGTTCGAAGCCCAGGACCGCAAGTTCAAGAGTCAGGAGAAACGCGTCCAGGATAGGAACAAGAAGATCCGGGACATGACCGAGGAACTAAAGTCCAAGGATTTCGAGCTAGAGCAGCAGCAGATGGTTATTGAGAGGCTTCGTTCCCAGAAGAGGGCTCTCAAGGCCAAGGTCGATTCCTTGACCACTACGATTGAGGAGAACAAGACCGCGATGGAGAACACAGGTCTTACCTTCGTCGAGGAGGAGATTGTTATTGATGAGTAGACTTGACTATTCGTACACCTTTCATGTTCATACTTGTTATTGTGAACTTGTTATTGGACCATCTGACATGTGGATGGCTTGCTACTTGTGTGTTTTATTTCATGAACTTATCATCTGGTTGTTGAGTTTTATTCTTATGTTGCATGTTATGTGAATTGCTTGTGATGTATTGTGCATAAAACATCTAAGGGTATCTCATACTTATCTATTTGAACAAACCACAGATGCCTCCCCGTCGCGCAAACCCCAACCCCAATAACATCACCCCGGAAATGCAACAAATGATGAATGCGCAAACACAGCTTATGCAAATGATGACAACATTCATTCAAAACCAGAATAACAACAACAACCCCAACAACAACAACCCCAATAACAACAACAACAACCCACCGGGTTTTGATATGCTCACCAGATTTCTGCGATTGAGGCCAGCAAAGTTTTCGGGAACAACTGACCCCATGGTGGCCAATGACTGGCTACGTTCCGTGAACAAGGACTTAGTGACCGTGGGCTGCACGGATGCTGAAAAAGTCAGATTCGCAGCACATCTGTTGGAAGGACCAGCCGCCACATGGTGGGACAACTTCCAAATCACCACTCCTATTGATGAGGTGACTTGGGCTATCTTTGAAGATGGATTTCGCACTGCTCATATCTCATCAGGAATGATGAGTCTGAAAAAGAAGGAGTTTCACAACCTGAAACAGCGCCACCTCAGCGTGGCAGAATACATAGAAGAGTTCAACAATCTGGCGCGCTATGCACCGGATGAGGTTGACACAGATGCCAAAAGAAAGGAAAAATTTCTGGAGGGCTTGAATGATGAGCTGAATCTGCATTTGTCTGTGGCATATGTTCCAACTTATCAGTCTTTGTGTGACAAGCTATTTTGGAAAGTAAAATGAAGCAAGTCGAGAGTAGAAAGAGGAAACACTCCGACAAACACAACTCGGGATCGTCTCACAAACGATCTCACTATGATGACAGTGGCAACTCAGGATCCCATAAACATGGGAAATTCAGCAAGCACAACCACAACCGTCATGACAACAAGCATCACCGCAGTCATGACAAGGACAAGTACAAGAACCACAAGGGTGGACATAAGAGCCACTATGGTGGAAATGGTAGTGGAAGTGGAGGCCAACCTCCTAAAAAGGACATCAGTCAGGTTGAGTGCTTCAAATGCAAGAAGTTGGGGCATTATGCTAATGAGTGCCCTGAGAAGAAAGTTGAAGGACCTAACAAGACAAATCCTTTTCAGAAAGGACAGGTTAACCACATCAATGTGGAGGAGGTCTATGAGGAGCCTGATGTCGTGGCTGGTAAGTTCAGACTCAATTCAATTTCAGCATTTGTACTCTTTGATACCGGTGCATCTCATTCATTCATATCAAAGGCATTTGTTGATAGAAATTGGTTTGCCTCAGAAAACATTGGGTGTCCAATAAAGGTTAGTTCTCCGGGGGGAGATATGATAGTAAGCCTTGGATGCCGGGATCTCATCATAGAGTTTGGTAAGCATAAGTTTCCAGTAAGCCTGATAATCCTAGATTCCCAAGGACTAGACGTAATTTTGGGAATGGATTGGATGGCTAAGAATGAAGGAGTATTAGATTGTGCCAATCGTACAGTTACACTCACAACCCCCGGAGGAAAAAGAATAAAATTCAAGTCAAACTTTGAATCCAAAGGAAGTAAGCTGAATTCTCTTAAGGGGGTTAGCATGGACAGTGTGCCAATAGTATGTGAGTATCCGGATGTGTTTCCGGAAGAGTTACCAGGAATGCCACCGGATAGAGATGTGGAGTTTCTGATAGATTTGGTGCCAGGTTCAGGACCAATAGCTAAGAGACCGTACAAAATGTCAGTTGATGAACTGAAAGAGCTCAAGAAGCAGCTAGGAGAACAGTTGCAGAAAGGGTTTATTCAACCAAGTTCTTCATCTTGGGGAGCCCCAGTATTGTTCGTGGAGAAGAAGGATAGAACACAAAGATTATGTATTGACTACCGTTCTCTCAACGAGGTTACCATCAAGAACAAATATCCTTTGCCAAGAATCAACGATTTTTTTGATCAGCTAGAAGGAGCATGTGTATTCTCGAAGATTGATCTCCGGTCAGGTTATTTTCAACTCAAAATAAGAGAACAAGACATACCAAAAACAGCATTCACCACAAGATATGGATTGTATGAGTATACTGTGATGCCTTTTGGTTTAACCAACGCTCCGGCATACTTCATGAATATGATGAACAAGGTGTTCATGGAATTTCTTGACAAGTTCGTTGTCGTTTTCATCGATGACATCTTGGTCTACTCCAAGAGCAAGGAAGAACATGAAAGACACTTACGCTTGATACTTGCGAAACTGAGGGAACATAAACTTTATGCCAAATTCAGCAAGTGTGAGTTCTGGTTAGAGAAAGTTGGTTTTCTTGGTCACGTGATGACGAAGGATGGTGTGGCAGTTGATCCTGCTAAGGTTTCAGCTGTGACAGAATGGGAATCACCCAAGAATGTGAAAGAAGTTCGTAGTTTCCTCGGCTTAGCAGGTTACTACAGAAGGTTCATTGAAAATTTCTCGAAGGTTGCTAAGCCAATGACGAAATTGATAAAGAAGGACAAGAAATTTGCTTGGTCTGAAGGTTGTGAAGTCAGCTTCCAAGAATTGAAGAAGAGACTAGTGACAGCACCAGTTCTATGTCTGCCAGATTTGGAAAAGGATTTCCAAGTATATTGTGATGCGTCTCATCAAGGTTTGGGTGCCGTACTTATGCAAGACGGTAAAGTCGTAGCCTATGCTTCGAGACAACTCAAAACTCATGAAGTAAACTATCCTACTCATGATTTGGAGTTGGCCTCTGTCGTCCATGCACTCAAAACATGGAGACATTACCTTTTGGGAAAACGATGTGAAGTATTCACCGATCATAAAAGCTTGAAGTATATCTTCACCCAGAAGGAAATCAACATGAGACAAAGAAGATGGTTAGAGCTTATCAAGGATTACGACTTAAGTTTGCAATACCACCCCGGTAAAGCAAATGTAGTAGCGGATGCTCTAAGTCGTAAGACGTTTGTAAATGGCCTTACCAAAGGTGATTTGCCAGAAGACTTGTGTAAGCAATTCAAAGAACTCAGATTGGAAATTGTGCCTGAAGGACATCTCGTGTCTTTGGATGTTCAACCCACTCTATTGGACAAGATCCAAGAAGCTCAGAAGACCGATAAGGAAATTGAAAAGATTAAGGAAAATATTAGTCTAGGGAAAGCTAAGAGTTTCCATATAGACGAACAAGGTACTTTATGGAACGGGAAACGTATATGTGTTCCACAAGACCCGGAGTTGCGGAAACTGATCCTACAAGAAGGTCACAACTCTCCGTATTCTATTCACCCAGGAAACACCAAGATGTACATGGATATGAAAGAAAGATTTTGGTGGAACAATCTAAAAAGGGACATCGCCGAGCATATTTCTTTGTGTGATGTGTGTAGCAGAGTAAAAGCGGAGCACCAGAAACCAGCGGGTTTACTTCAACCACTGCCTATTCCTGAATGGAAGTGGGAAAATATTGGTATGGATTTCATTACCGGATTACCAAGGACAAGGTCAGGGTATGATTCCATATGGGTAGTAGTGGATCGCCTAACTAAAGTGGCTCATTTTATACCCGTGAAGACAACCTATACAAGTGCCAAGTTAGCAAAAATCTACATGAGCAGAATCGTATGCCTTCACGGTGTGCCTAAGAGTATTGTATCAGATAGAGGAACTCAGTTCACTTCTCACTTTTGGAGATAGCTTCATGAATCTTTGGGAACAAGATTGGAATTCAGCACTGCTTTTCATCCTCAAACTGATGGACAAACAGAAAGGACTAACCAAATTCTTGAAGACATGTTGAGGGCATGTGCCTTAGACTACGGAGCAAGTTGGGATGAAAGCTTGCCTTACGCAGAGTTCTCTTACAATAACAGTTATCAATCTAGTATTGGAATGGCACCGTTTGAGCTACTCTACGGAAGGAAGTGTACCACCCCATTGTTATGGAATGGTGTGGGAGAAAGAAGCTTATTTGGACCTGATCTTATCAAAGACGCCGAAGAGAAAGTCAAATTGGTTAAAGACAGGTTGAAGGTAGCACAATCCCGACAGAAAAGCTACGCGGATTCTAAGCGTAGAGAGGTCACCTACGAAGTTGGGGATAGAGCTTATCTTAGAGTATCGCCACTTCGTGGAGTAAAAAGGTTTGGAGTCAAAGGGAAGTTGGCACCAAGATATGTTGGGCCATTCAAAATTCTAAGTCGCAAGGGAGAAGTTGCATATGAAGTTGAATTGCCAGAATCTCTGTCAGCTGTCCATAATGTGTTTCACGTGAGTCAGCTTAAAAAATGTCACCCAGAGATGGAAGAATCATCTTTGAAGGATACCATACCTTTGGAAGAAGTCCAATTAGAAAGTGATCTCACCTATGAGGAAAAGCCTGTCAAGATTCTTGAGACCGCAGAAAGAGTCACAAGGACAAAAACTATCAAGTTTTGCAAAGTGCAATGGAATCATCACTCCGAAGAGGAAGCAACATGGGAAAGAGAAGATTATCTTCGGAAAGACCACCCTCACCTATTTGCTAGCCAATCCGAATCTCGAGGGCGAGATTCATCTTAAGGGGGTTAGATTTGTAACATCCCTAAATTCATATTCCAAAACTCATTCATATCATCTAAGCATTCATCATAATTTAGGGTTCTTCTCAAAAACAGAAGCTTGTGCTATGATTTCATGTGAGTAAAATTTCACTCATTAGACCATCACTTTTTGAAACTTAAATGTTAAGGAACTTGTTTGCTTGCCCCACTATTGGAAAGATTGAGTGTAAAAGTTTAACCAAAATGTTCAAATTAGAAATAATTCCCAAAACCTCTATTTCAAACATTTGCAAAATGGTGCATAGTCTCTGTTTGTTTGAAATCCAAGTCTGACCAAGCCCTTGCAAGGAAGCCCCACAAGTTTTGACCTATTTCTAAGACCAATTCACCCCTGCAAAACCCCAGGAGAATTTGAATTCAAATTGTATTTGAAACCATTTGAAAACATAACCAGAAAATCGAATTAGAAAAGAAAAAGGACTAGACAAAGGAAAAGGGCCGAGCGCCAGGTTTCTGGCCCAACAGAGGATCGAGCCCAACTAGCCCACCCGGGGAGTTCCTTTTCTTTTCCCACGCTGAACGCACACAGCCAGTCGCTGACAAACAGACCCCACCCCCATTTCGCACACATCGCTGACAAGCGGGCCCTGGCCACACTGTCATCGTCTTCCCCAAACCCCGCCCGCGACCACGTCGCAGCTGCAGTGACTGCCGGTGATGGCGCGGCTTAATTGGGCAATTAAACACAGGCGTTTCCTGTCGAGGCACCAGCTATAAGATCCCCACATCCCCATGATCATTTTCCCCCAGTCAATCTCACACTCACGCCACCAGGCTGCCCACGACTCGCTCGAGACCGCCGCAGATAGAGCCAACTCCGGCGAACCTGGTAAGACCCCTCTCCCTCTCGCGGACGATGTAGAACGTCGGCGCCGCCGTAGTCAGACGCGCCGCCGCTAGTCAACGCCGCCAGCGCCACCCGTTCGTGGCTTGATGGTTTGGTCCGTTGGATCTGCATCGTAGCGCTAGGATAGATCTAGGCCGAAGAGGTACGCGCGCGTCTGGATCGTTAGATCTAAGTTAGATCCTATGGCATGCGACTGCCGATCCGCGCGAAGCGGTACGCACCAGTAAGGTTGCGACGCGTGGCAGGGTTTAATTCAAAAACAGAATTTAAAACCAGATTTTGATCCAAACTTTAAACCGCCATAACTTTTGAATGCCACGTTGGATTTTTACAAATTCTATACCGTTGGATTCAGTGAAACCAGACCTTTCTGAATGTCCAATTTGTTTAACAAATAGTAACCATTAAAATGACTTTATTTGTGGAATCATATTTAAAGCTATTTTGAGTATAGATTTGTTTTGATAATTAGTTTTAATGTTAAATAAGTTTGTGTCCTGTTATGTTTCAGTATCATGCACATGCTTGGTAAAATTTCCAAAATCACCACTTAGTAAAATTCTTGCATGCATGCATTCATATTATTTTTGATTGAATAAATTGTGTGAAATTGAATGCTATAATTTTTCTTGTAGATTTTGCTAGTGATTGTGATTGTGAAGAGTGCTACTCTCCCCACTACCAAGGCAAGTGATATTTTCATGAATATTTCTATCCTATGTTTTGTACTAGCATTAGATATTTTGCTAAGTATTGCATGCTATTTTGCCTAATGCTAAGTTGGGAAATCCTAAGTAGTGTAGAATTGTAGAATTGCTAAGGAATTTTCCTAAGTTAGGTTATCCTACCATGCTTAGCCTAGCTATTTAGCAAACAAGGGTTGGTGGAAATCTATACACACTATGATGAAAATATTTCTAAGTCATGAGACTTATGCTTTTCTAATAAAACAACTAAGTCAAATGAACCTCCTGGGTGGAATGGAAAGATGGGGTTATGTTGAGTGGTTACACAAGGCCATGGACTTGGGTTGTGTATCTCACTTGTGGTATGCCACCCAGGCACAAAGGGATTTGGAGGCCAAGTGTTGAGAAAGCTTACAGTGCAACCACTTGGCAATATGGGCTCTGCCATGATCATATAGGTTGCTAGAACTTAGTCACTTGGACAGTTGGTGGTAGTTGGGATGATAGGTTGGAGCGCGTCCATTTTGACTAAGGAAAGGCTTCTGAAAGGTCCTGTCTTGGGAAACCAAGTCTGGTGGGGAAAGTGCACAACCTCTGCAGATGGAAAACCTAAGTACTTAGCCTAGTCCAAGGCCATGGACAATTTGAGCATCAAGACATGGAAGCTACAAGAATCTCATCACTCCAACTTCTAAGTAAAACATTGTGGGTGAACAAGGGTGAAGGACCCCAATGTCTATTGGTGGTTCCTTGGGAATGTTTTGACAAAGAAACATTTAGTGATTTCAACTAATAGGAAAAACTTATTTTCAAGCAAAGAAAGCCAAGCTACACTTAGCCAAAATGCATATAGTAAAATAGTCCACTTAAAATGTACTAAGGTATCACTTGCCAATACTATTCCAAAGTATTGACCCTCTGTGGTTGTAACTTGTGATGTTGCAGGTTATTCCGATGATGAATAGGAGTCATGAGTCTACACTCAACATGCTTGCCTGTGGCACATGAAGATGAAGACTTATGTTTATTTACTTATTCTATAAACTCTTGTATTAGGCCTTTGGCCCTGAGTTGTAAAAGACTATGTTTTATCTCTGGAATGAATGTAATAAACGACCTTTGTATATGTGTACTTCATCTTAAACTGTGGATGCTAGCATTGATCCAGGGACTAGCATTGCAATCACAGGGATCCTTTCCTTTATAAAGGAGGGGTCTAACAGTTCTTAACGTATCCCTTGATGTGTCCATTGAGCCTATCGAACGGCATCATGCTTCGCAGAAACGCAGGACCGAGCTGGACGATATCCTCCACGACATGGAGAAGCAGATGAAGCATGATGTCGAAGAAAGCCGGGGGGGGGGGAATAGATCTCGACCTCGCACATTATCACCACGATCTCGTCCTGTAGCCTCGTGAGCTGCTTAATGCCTATCGACTTCCGAGAGATGACGTCAAAAAAGTTGTAGAGGCCAAACAGAGTTTCACGGATGTGCTTGTCCATTATACCTCGGATCGCGACCGGGAGTACCTGCGTCAATAGCACGGCGACATCGTGAGACTTCATCCCGCTGAAGCGCTGCTTCGCCTCGTCTAGCCATCTTCTTATCTTCCCCGCGTAGCCGTTCGGAAATTTGACCCCGAGGAGGCACTTCATAAACTGTATGGCCTCCTTCTTACTCAGAGTGAAGCATGAGGCCTTGAGCTTGACCTCTCCCTTCTTAACCTTTTTCCCCTTGCGACGATGGCTATTCTGTGTTTCTGTCTCCTCCACCTCGTCCTCCTCCTCATCATCGCTAGGTGGTGGTTGAAGTTCATCCCTGATGCCCATATGCTTCAAGTCGTTCCTTGCCTTCGGCCCATCTTTGGTCTTGTCGGTGTTAAGGAGGGTGGCAAGAAGACTCTCGCCCACGTTCTTCGTGATATGCATGAGATCAAGGCTATGAGGCACGCGGAGGATCTTCCAGTATGGCAAGTCCCAGAAAACAGACCTCGCCTTCCATACCTTCAGCAACGGCTCTGGCTTCTTCTGGGTCTTTCCTGGCGCAGGGCACTCCTTCCAGTTATTCAACATCTTGTAGATTTCCGCGCCACTCTTCTGGTGTGGGATTCCTCGGAGCTCGATCGTCCCATCGAACAGATGTCCTAGCTTTCTCCAGGCGTGATTCTTGGGAAGCCACCTCCGAGCCCCAAGGAACACGGTTTTCCCGGACCCGGGATCTTTCTGTAGATGGCGGTACGTTGTATTATCCTTGCACCTAACGCACCCATAGAATCCTTGGACCACCTGCCCCGAGAAGTATCCGTAACCGGGATAGTCTTGCACCGTCGTGATCACCGCCGCTCTCATGTCAAAGTACTCTTGTCTCGAGGCGTCCCATGTACGGGCTCCTTCTTCCCATAACGTGGCCAACTCCTCTTTCAACAACGTGAGATACAGATTGATGTCTGTACCAGGTTGTTTTGGCCCTTGAACGAGCATACTCATGGTTACGTACTTCTTCTTCATGCACAACTAGGGAGGGAGGTTGTAGATCCATACAAACACGGGCCAAGTGCTGTGTGTGCTGCTCTGGCTTCCAAACGGATTGAGTCCGTCAGTGCTCACGCCCAGCCTGAGGTTCCTTGACTCTTTCCCAAAATGTTGGTAATATTGTAGGTCCAACGCCTTCCACTGGCAAGCATCCGAAGGGTGCCTCAACATTTCCTCCTTCTCCGGATCATCGTCTTCCGGCCTCTTTCTTTCCGCGTGCCAGCGCATGAGCTGTGCTTCCTTAGGGTCTGCGAAATACCGCTGCAAACGAGGAGTTAGAGGAAAGTAAGACACCACCTTCCTAGGAGCTTTCTTGGTCCCTCTCTTGTATCGAGAGGTCTTGCACACCGGACACGTGGTCTTCTCCGCGTCCTCGCCCCGGTAGATGATGCAATCATTTATGCAGACGTGGTATTTCACGTGCGGTAGATTGAGAGGGCACACGACTTTCTTCGCCTCAGCGATACTAGTCAGACATGTGTTCCCCTTCTTGGGAAGAATATCGTGCCAGAATACAATGTTGTCGTCGAAACATTCGTCGGTCATTTTGTGTTTTGCCTTCATCTCCAGAGCCCTAAGCGTTACATTTAGACGGGTATCCCCGTCGTTTCATCCGTCAAACAATGGAGTGACCGCGTCTTTCTCCATTTGCTCCAGTTTAGCCTTCTCTCTACCGGCGGCTCTGGCGTTACTCGTCTCCTTGAGAAGCAGATCTTGGACATGAGGGTCTCGCAACCAGCTCGAATCATGGTCGGCACCACCTTGATCATCTTCGTGTCCATGCCCGATGCCACCTTGATCATCTTCGTGTCCATGTCCAGTGCCACCACCCTGATCTTCATGATCGTGACTGGCGTCTTGATCTTCGTGATCATCACTGGCATCTTGATCTTCGTGATCATCACGTATCCATTGAGTGTAGCCATCCATGAAACTACGTCGAAGCAGGTGCGACTCCAGCATTCCGGAATCATGCCTTATCAGATACATCAGCTTGCAGTCCCGACATGGACATCTTATCTCTGTCTTGTTTGCATGTTCCATGTCGGCCCTCGCGCATGTCATCCACCTATCCACACGGGCTTTGTTGATCAGTGGTCGGACCATGGCCGCCTGCGTGGTACAAAGAGCAAGAGAATAATTAGAGCATATATGGACGTGGATCGCCGGAAAAATTCGGCATGACCTCCCCTAAAAAGAGGACATCCGCGAGTGCCAGAAATTCACCGGAAAATAAATAAATCGACATTCCGGCGAAACATTGGCATCTCAAATGAAATCCCTGCACAAAAAGTAGCACCACAACACAATCATATAGTCGGTGTCTCCGACAACGCGCATACATGCAAGCAACGCCTTCACGCTTCCTCCAACAACGACTTGCGCAAGAGAGCCGGAGGAGAAGTAAATGGACATGTTGTAGATTTAGAGGAGCAAGAGACTTCACTTACATATGGGTGTCAACCAATGGATGTTGAGCAAGCTTATATGGTGAATCAATGGGGGAAATGAGGTGGGGAGGAGGAGGGGGGCGACCATATTTGTCTTGGTGGAGGAGGAAGAAGTGACACAAGTGAGTGGGGTGGTAGTTGCCTCCATGTGCAAAAAGCTGGAAAAAAGTGGTGCCAGCTTATGCGAGGCGCATATTGCACAATATGCGCCTCCTATAATTCAAACTATAGGAGGCGCATATAGCAATATGCGCCTCGCATATGCGGCCACCTACCACCGCCCAGGCCCGCATGAGTTACTTGAGGCGCATATGGCCATATGCGCCTCGCATATTATCAAATATAGGAGGCGCATATAGCCATATGCGCCTCGCATATTCGTGCACCTACCAACACGCGGGCCCACACAGAATATGCGAGGCGCATTCTGTCCATATGCGCCTCGCCTATCAAATATATAGGAGGCACATATGACTAGAATGCGCCTCGCATAATATGGGGCTGCTAGATTCCGTCCGTACAGGGATTATAGGAGGCGCATTCTTATCATATGCGCCTCGCCTATTTTTATACTAGAGGCGCATATCGCAAAGTGCGCCTCTCCTATTTTTATAGGAGGCGCATATGTCTAAATGTGCCTCGCATAAGCATGTCTCCTATAGCCTTTTCTCTAGTAGTGAAAATGACTTAATCTTTATGCTACGCTTATCTATAGGAGAATGTCCACCATATCATTCTCCTAATGATATGATCTTGTTGTTAATAACATCTCAATGTTCATGATAGGGAAACCACAATCATTTATTAACCAACAAGCTAGTATTATGAAGAGGCTTTACTAGGGACTTCAATTTAAGTTTACAAATCACACAAGTATTAATGTTTCCTTGTTAATACTATTATAGCATGAATGTAAACATTTATCATAAACACAAAGATATAATTGTAGGGTTTCGTAGCATGGAAAACAAAAATTTTCTACCGCATACAAACAAACAAGCCAAGATCTATCTACTAGATTGTAGCAACGAGTCGATAGAATAACTCACCCTCGAAGATTCCAAAGTGTTTAACGAGAGCGGATTCTCGTGGGTGATGTAGTCGTACTCTTCCCGATCTCAAGATCGCGTAGACGATCCTTCCGGCGCTGCGTTCCGGCAGCGCTCCCGCAGTCGGTCACATGTTCGGTACTCGATGAAGACCTTCCTCTCCCTTGTTCCAGCAGGCAGCGGAGGTTGTATCACTCTCCTCGCGATTCCGGCAGCACAACGGCGTGGTACCGGAAGTAGAGGTTAGATCTCGTAGGGCTTCGCCTTAAGCCGGAGCGAGTATGGTGAAGTATGAGAGAGTCCCTCGACGATCTAGTGTTTAGACACACCGAGGAGGGGGCTAGGCCGGCGGCTAGGGTTTCACCTAGGCGGCGGTGGCGAGTGCCCTAGGGCCGGCGGCGGCTATGGAGGCGGCGGCAGCTTGGGGCTAGGGTTTGGAGGAGAGGATCTTGTGTGTCTCTAGGAGGGAGCCCTGCCCCTCCTTATATAGGTGGAGGGGCCGGCCGGCCAAGGGGAGGGAGAGGAGTCCCTCCCCAACTCGGCTTGGTGGGGCGCCGGTGGTGGGGAGGAGGGACTCCTCCCCAACTCGGTTTCCTCCTCTTTTTCCACTTCCGAAAAATAGCCGTTTGACTTTCAAACTAGCCGTTTGACTTTTCAAACTAGGATTTTATTTAATCCTTTATTTTGTTCAGCGATGACACTTAGTACATGATGCAATCATACCAACTTGATATAACACATTCATGTACCCTTCCCCTCCGGAGTGCCGGACATTCCGGAACCTTCTAGAACATTCCCGATGAAAACACCGGAATCATTCTCCAACTCCGAACGGGACTTTCCTTATATGAATCTTATTCTCCGGACCATTCCGGATCTCCTCGTGATATCCCGAATCCCATTCGAGACTCCGAACAACATTCGAACTCTTTCTCATCATTCCATAACTACTCAAACAACGTCGGATCCTTAAGTGTGTCTCCCTACGTTTCGTGAATTATGCGGACATGATCGAGACACTTCTCCGATCAATAACCAATAGAGGAATCTGGAAATTCATATGGCTCCCACATATTTCTACGATTACTTTGCGATCGAATGAACCATTTACATACGATATCAATTTCCCTTTGTCTCACGATAGTTTACTTATCCGAGGTTATGATCGTCGGTATCTCTGCATACCTAGTTCAACCTCGTTACCGATAAGTACTCTTTTCTCGTTCCCGTGATATGTGATCCCTTGTGAGCCAGTCACATGCTTGCAAGCTAATTGGATGACATTTCACCGAGAGGGCCCAGAGCATATCTATCCGTCATATGGATGGACAAATCCAACTCTTGATCCATGTGTTTCAACCAATACTTTCCGAACACTCAATGCCACCTTTATAGCCACCCAGTTACGGTGTGGTGTTTGATGTCATCAAAGCATCCATCCGGTAAAGGTGATATGCATGATCTCATGGTCGAAGGAATTAGATTACTATGTATCAGAAAGCATATAGCAATTGAACTATTAAAATGACTTGATCTTTATGCTACGCTTATCTATAGGAGTATGTCCACCATATCATTCTCCTAACGATATGATCTTATTGTTAATAACATCTCAATGTTCATGATATGGAAACCACAATCATCTATTAACCAACAAGCTAGTATTATATAGAGGCTTTACTAGGGACTTCAAATTAAGTTTACAAATCACACAAGTATTAATGTTTCCTTGTTAATACTATTATAGCATGAATGTAAACATTTATCATAAACACAAAGATATAATAATAACTACATTTATTATTGCCTCTAGGGCATATCTCCAACAGTCTCCCACTTGCACTAGAGTCATCTAATCTAGATTACATGGTAATATACCGAACACCCATGGCAGTTTGGTGCTGGTCATGTTTTGCCCTCGGGAGAGGTTTAGTCAACGGATCCGCCACATTCAGATCTGTGTGTACTTTGCAAATCTTTATATCCCCATCTTGGATATGTTCTCGAATAGCGTGAAAATGTAGCTTGATGTGCTTCAGCTTCTTGTGTGACCTTGGTTCTTGCGCATTGGCTATGGTGCCCATGTTATCACAGTAGATAGACATTGGGTCCAGCGCACTAGGAACCACACCCAGCTCTGTAATGAACTCTTTCATCCATATCGCTTCTTGTGAAGCCTCCGAAGTAGCCATGTATTCCGATTCAGTTGAAGATCTCGCCACAACACTTTGCTTTGCACTCCTCCAGCTAACTGCTGCAGCATTCAAAATAAATACGTATCCAGATTGTGATTTAGAATCATCCGGATCGGTGTTCCAACTAGCATCGGTGTAACCATTAACAACGAGCTGTTCATCACCTCCATAAGAAAGAACCATATCCTTCGTTCATCTCAAGTACTTAAGGATGTTTTTGACTGCTGTCCAATGATCCACTCCTGGATCACTTTGATATCTACTAGTTAAACTAACAGCATATGCAATGTCGGGTCTAGTACATAGCATGGCATACATTAGAGATCCTATGGCTGAGACATAGGGAGTCTTACTCATCTTTTCTCTATCTTCTGCCGTTGTCGGACTTTGAGTTTTACTCAAGGTCGTATTGGGCAACATGGGCAAGAACCCTTTCTTGCTATCTTCCATTCCAAACCTCTTTAGAACTTTGTCCAAATATGTACTTTGTGAAAATGATATTAGGCATCTCGATCTATCTCTATAAATCTTTATGCCTAATATGTAAGCTGCTTCGCCAAGATCCTTCATTGAAAAACTATTATTCAAATATTCCTTGACACTATTAAGAAGGTCTACATCATTCCCAATCAACAATATGTCATCTACATATAGTATTAAGAATGCTACAGAGCTCCCCCTCACTTTCTTGTAAATACAAGATTCTCCATAAAGTTTGTATAAAACCAAAACTTTTGATCACCTTATCAAAACGTTGATTCCAACTTCAGGATGCTTGCTTCAATCCATAGATGGACCGTTGAAGTTTGCATACCTTGTTAGCATCTTTAGGATCGACAAAACCTTTGGGTTGCATCATATACAACTCTTCATCAATGTCTCCATTGAGGAATGTTGTTTTGACATCCATCTGCCATATCTCATAATCATAATATGCAGCGATTGCTAACATGATCCTCACGGACTTTAGCTTCGCTATAGGTGAGAAAGTCTCATCGTAGTCAACTCCTTGAAATTGTCGAAACCCTTTTGCGACAAGTCGAGCTTTATAGACAGTAACATTACCATCAGCATCTGTTTTCTTCTTGAAAATCCATTTGTTCTCGACAGCCTTCCGGCCATCCGGTAAGTCCACCAAAGTCCATACTTGGTTTTCATACGGTGTCGTCTCAATGGATTTAGATGGTGCCCTATTTAAAGTGAATGTGGCTGTTTCTAATGCATAACCCCAAAATTATAGCGGTAAATCTGTAAGTGACATCATAGAACGAACCATATCTAAGAGAGTTCGATTACGACGATCGGACACACCATTACGCTGTGGTGTTCCCAACGGTGTCAATTCTGAAAGTATTCCGCATTTCTTCAAATGCTCGCCAAACTCGTAACTTAGATATTCACCTCCAGGATCAGAACGTAGAAATTTAATCTTCTTGTTACGTTGATTCTCTACCTCACTTTGAAATTCCTTAAACTTCTCGAAAGTTTCGTACTTATGTTTCATGAAATAGATATACCCATATCTACTCAAGTCATCCGTGAAGGTAAGAACATAATGATAACCACCGCGCGATGCTACACTCATTGGACCACACACATCGGTATGTATGATTTCCAATAAGTCCGTAGCTCGCTCCATCATACCAGAAAATGGAGTCTTAGTCATTTTACCCATCAGACATGCTTCGCATCTTTCAAGTGATTCATGAAGTCCATCGGAATGGAGTTTCTTCATACGCTTCACTCCAATGTGACCAAGACGATAGTGCCACATATAGGTCAAGTTATCGCTCGATTTCAAACGTTTAGCCTCAATGTTATTAATATGTGTATTTCCACTATCGAGATTCAATAAGAATAGACCATCTATCAAAGGTGCATGTGCATAAAATATATTACTCATATAAATCGAACAACCATTATTCTTAGACTTAAACAAGTAACCGTCTCGCAATAAACAAGATCCCGATATAATGTTCATGCTTAACGCAGGCAACAAATAACAATTATTTAAGTATAAAACTAATCCCGATGGTAGATGAAGGGGTAGCGTGCCGACCGCGATCACATCAACCTTTGATCCGTTTCCCACGCGCATTGTCACCTCGTTCTTCGCTAGCTTCCGTTTATTCTGCAGCACCTGTTTCGAGTTACAAATATGAGCAACCGAACCAGTATCAAATACCCAGGCACTACTACGAGTACTAGTGAGATACACATCAATAACATGTATATCAGATATACCTTTCTTCTTGATGTTGCCGTTCTTCAAATCCGCCAAGTACTTTGGGCAATTCCGCTTCCAGTCACCTTCTCCCTTGCAGTAAAAGCACTCAGTATCAGGCTTAGTTCCAGCCTTGGTCTTCTTCGTCGGCGCGGTAACTTTCTTACCACCCTTCTTGAAGTGTCCCTTTTGCTTAGACTTGCCTTTCTTGAATTTGGTGATCTTATTGACCATCAACACTTGGTGCTCTTTCTTGATCTCCACTTCTGCAGATTTCAACATGGCAAAGAGTTCTGGCAACTGCTTGTTCATGTTTTGCATATTGTAGTTCATCACAAAGTTCTTGTAACTTGGTGGTAGTGATTGGAGGAAACGGTAAATCCTCAAAGCATTAGGAATCACTATACCCAAGCTTTGAAGTTTGTTTGCGTGCCCAGACATCTTAAGCACATGCTCACTGACGGAGCTGCCCTCTTCCATCTTGCAGTTAAAGAACTTTTCAGAAGCCTCATAGCTCTCAATTTCCGCGTGAGTCTCAAAGATGAATTTGAGATCACGGACAATATCATGTGGGTCTGAATCCTCAAACCTTTTCTGAAGCTCCGATTCTAAACCATACAAGATAGCACACTGAATTGTGGAGTACTGAGTCTTCCGAGCGAGGTAAACATTCTTTAGTTCATCGGTAGCAGTAGCTGCAGGTGGGTCACCCAGTGGTGCATCCAGCACATAGGTCAAATACCAGCTGTGAGGACAATCCTCAAATTGCGGAACCAATCCGCGAAGTTGCTTCCATTGTTTTTCAACTTTTCTTTCTCTAGGAACGCATTAAAATTGATGGTAGGGGCCGCCATTGATCTACAACATATTTGCAATAGTTTAGACTAAGTTTATGACAAATTGAGTTCTAATTAATAGTTAAATTAATCTAGGTCAACTCCCACTCAAAACAATATCCCTCACATTGTTTTAGTGATCACACGAACCAAATCCACCACATCAACACCGATCATCACGAGAGTTGATATAGTTTCAATGGCGAACAATCGACATGTTCATCATATCTACTATATGATTCATGCTTTAACTTTCGGTGATCCGTGTTCTGAGACCATGTCTGTACATGCTAGGCTCGTCAAATCAAACCTTAGCTTCCGCATGAGCAAATATGGCTTGCTCACGTTGTATACACTTGCGGAATCTAACACACCCGATCATCACGTGGTGCTTCGAAACAACAAGCTTTAGCAACGGTGCTAACTAAGGGTGAACACTTTATGACTTGAAATTCATGTGCATGAGGGATCATCTTATAATGCTATCGTCGTTAACTAAGCAATACAAGATGCATAAAGGATTAACATCACATGCAATTCATAATATGTGATATAATATGGCCTTTCTTCTTTGTGCTTCCGATCTCCATCTTCAAGCACGAACATGATCTCCATCATCACCGGCATTGCATCAAGGTCAATGACGCTTCTCCATGGTTGTCGTCCACCGGCTTCAACTATTACAACTACTTTGAATAGACACGCAGGTCTTAGCATAAATTAAAGACAGCCATATGGCTCCTGCCGGTTGCCAACTTACAATAAGGAACATTGCATACATCAAATATAATCACAATAATGGCCATATCACATCACTGGACACCCCTGCAAAACAAAGTTAGATGCCTCTACTTTATTTGCATGTTTTACGTGGTTTGGGGCTTTCAATAAGTGCCGTTCTAACTTACGAACATGAACCACAACATTGATACTAGTATTGACAATCACCCGTTGTAAATTGAATCTTAACTATGCTGGGAGAAACAGGCACCCGCAAAGCCACTTATGCAATACAAGTTGCATGTCAAGCGTGGAGAAAGTCTCATGAACGATGTCATGTAAGGTTAGCCCGGGCCGCTTCATCCCAACATCCCGCAAGATGCAAAGTACACAAGAAGCAATCGACAATAAAAGCATCAACGCCCAAAATGACAATTGTGTTCTACTCGTGCAACAGATCTACATATAGACACGGCTCTGATACCACTGTAGGGTTTCGTAGCATGGAAAACAAAAAAATTCTACCGCATACAAACAAACAAGCCAAGATCTATCTACTAGATTGTAGCAACGAGTCGATGGAATAACTCACCCTCGAAGATTCCAAAGTGTTTAACGAGAGCGGATTCTCATGGGTGATGTAGTCGTACTCTTCTCGATCTCAAGATCGCGTAGACGATCCTTCCGGCGCTGCGTTCCGGCAGCGCTCCCGCAGTCGGTCACACGTTCGGTACTCGACGAAGACCTTCCTCTCCCTTGTTCCAGCAGGCAGCAGAGGTTGTAGAACTCTCCTCGCGATTCCGGCAGCACAACGGCGTGGTACCGGAGGTAGAGGGGAGATCTCGCAGGGCTTCACCTTAAGCCGGAGCGAGTATGGTGGACTATGAGAGAGCTCCTCGGCGATCTAGGGTTTAGACACGCCAAGGAGGAGGTGCTAGGGCCGGCGTCTAGGGCTTGGGGCTTGCCCAAGTCGGCGGCTAGGGGAGCCCTAGGAGGTGGCGGCAACAGGAGGTGGCGGCGCCGGGCTAGGGTTTTGGGGTGGGGAACTTGTGTGTTAGGAGGGGAAGCCCTGCCCCTCCCTTTATAGGTGGGAGGCGCCGGCCAAGGGGAGGGAGTCCCTCCCCAACTCAGATCCCTAGTCGGCCGGCGGTGGAGGAGGAACTCCTCCCCAACTCGGTTTCCCACTTCCCTCCACTTTCCAAAATAGCCGTTTGACTTTTCAAATTGGCGCTTGACTTTTCAAACTAGGATTTGATTAAACCCTTTATTTTGTTCAGCGATGACACCTAGTACATGATGCAATCATTCCAACTTGGTATGACACATTCATGTATCCTTCCCCTTCGGAGTGCCGGACCTTCCGGAACCTTCTAGAACATTCCCGATGAAAACACCGGAACCATTCTCCAACTCCGAAACAGGAATTTCCTTATATGAATCTTATTCTCCAGACCATTCCAGATCTCCTCGTGATATCCCGGATCCCATCCGAGACTCAGAACAACATTCGGTCTCTTTCTCATCATTCCATAACTACTCAAACAACGTCGAATCCTTAAGTGTGTCTCCCTACGGTTCGTGAATTATGCGGACATGATCGAGACACTTATCCGAACAATAACCAATAGAGGAATCTGGAAATTCATATGGCTCCCACATATTTCTACGATTACTTTGCGATAGAATGAACCACTTACATACGATACCAATTTCCCTTTGTCTCACGATAGTTTACTTATCCGAGGTTATGATCGTCGATATCTCTGCATACCTAGTTCAACCTCGTTACTGATAAGTACTCTTTTCTCGTTTCCGTGATATGTGATCCCTTGTGAGCCAGTCACATGCTTGCAAGCTAATTGGATGACATTTCACCGAGAGGGCCTAGAGTATATCTATCCGTCATATGGATGGACAAATCCCACTCTTGATCCATGTGTCTCAACCAATACTTTCCGAACACTCAATGCCACCTTTATAGCCACCCAGTTACGGTGTGGTGTTTGATGTTATCAAAGCATCCTTCCGGTGAAGGTGATATGCATGATCTCATGGTCGAAGGAATTAGGTTACTATGTATCAGAAAGCATATAGCAATTGAACTATTAAAATGACTTGATCTTTATGCTACGCTTATCTATAGGAGTATGTCCACCATATCATTCTCCTAATGATATGATCTTTTTGTTAATAACATCTCAATGTTCATGATAGGGAAACCACAATCATTTATTAACCAACAAGCTAGTATTATGAAGAGGCTTTACTAGGGACTTCAATTTAAGTTTACAAATCACACAAGTATTAATGTTTGCTTGTTAATACTATTATAGCATGAATGTAAACATTTATCATAAACACAAAGATATAATAATAACTACATTTATTATTGCCTCTAGGGCATATCTCCAACAGTGGTGAATTTGGATCGTGTTCACTAAACAACTTGAGGGATGTTGAATTTAGTGGGAGTTCATCTAGTAATTTGATTAAGTTGAACTAGTTATCATGAACATAGTCTAAATTGTATTTGCAAATTTTGAAGATCAAATGGATAAGTCCAACTTCAACTTCAACATTTTTGCTTAGAAAAAAAAAGCTTAAGAACAATGGGTCTAACTTCACCAACTGGTTCCGCAATCTGAGAATCATTCTCGCTGGCGGACAAAAAGCCTATGTACTTGAGAAAGCACTAGGTGACACCCCTGCTACTGATGCGCCAGCTGATGAAAAATCTGTTTATCAGTCACTCAAAGATGATTATGGAGTGATTAATAGTACCATGTTGTTTGCTATGGAACCGGAACTTCAAAATCGTTTTGAGGAGTTCGACGGGCACTTTGAGATACTTGAGGAACTGAAAACCATGTTTCAGACTCAGGACCGTTCTGAGAGATATGAGATCTCTGAGAAGTTCTTTAACTGCAAGATGGAGGAAGGGAGTTCTGTTAGTGAGCATGCCATTAAGATGCCGGGCTACACTCAACGTCTTGAGCAAATGGACTGCAAGATTCCAGAAGAGCTCAAGATTGACACAGTTCTGCAATCACTCCCTCCTAGCTACAAAGGTTTTGTAGTTACTCACAATCAAATTGGTTCCACTGATACGATCACTGAGCTCTTCGCTAAGCTGAAAGCTGCGGAGGTGGATATCAAGAAAGATAATCATGTGTTGATGGTCAACAAGACCACTAGCTTTAAGAAAGCTAAGGGTGCAAAGAAATCCTTCAAGAAAGGCAGTGGCAAGCGCATTGTCCCTGCTGCGAAGAAGCTCAAGTCTGGACCTAAGCCGGACACTGAGTGCTTCTATTACAAGGACAAGGGTCACTGGAAGCGCAACTGTCTGAAGTACTTAGCGGACAAGAAGGCTGGCACCATTAAAGGTATATTTGATATACATGTTATTGATGTTTACCTTACTAGCGCTCGTTGTAGTGCCTGGGTATATGATACTGGTTCAGTTGCTAATATTTGTAACTCGAAACAGGAGCGACGGAATATTCGACGGCTAGCAAAGGATGAGGTGACGATGCATGTTGGCAATGGATCAAAAGTTGATGTGATGGTCGTCGGCACGCTCTCCTTAGTTTTACCTTCGGGATTAGTTTTAAACCTTAATAAGTGTTATTATGTGTCTGCGTTGAGCATGAACACTATATCTGGATCGTGTTTATTGCAAGACGGTTATTCATTTAAATCAGAGAATAATGGTTGTTCTATTTATATGAATAACATCTTTTATGGTCATTCACCTGTTGTGAATGGTTTATTTCTTCTGAATCTCGAAAGCAATGAAACGCACATCCATAACATTGAGGCTAAGAGATGCAAAGTAGATAGTGATAATCCAACTTATTTGTGGCACTGCCGTCTAGGTCATATTGGTGTAAAACGCATGAAGAAACTCCATTCTAATGGACTTTTGGAGTCTCTTGATTTTGAATCATTTGACACATGCGAGCCGTGCCTCATGGTGATAGGGAAAAGGTGTCTGATCTTTCGATGAGATGGTGATAGTCGATTTGGTGGAGTTCGGGCTTGACGGTCCGACTACACGTGTGAGCACGAGCGCCAATGCAATCGCTAGGCCAATCTCCTGAAGGTTACCGATCCTGCGGAAACACGATCAGCCTGACCAGCGAGGGTCTTAATTCCTACCTGAAATCGAGAACAAGTAAGAACTAATATTGCAATCAAGATATTGCGGATTAAGATGAAAGCTTTATTGAAAAGGTGGGATCCTGTATAGGTGTGAAGTACAAGAGGCCTCTGCGACGCTCGAGCCTTGGCGAAGTTGCTATGATGGCTAACTTAATGTCAAAACAAAATCCGAGTCTAGGGTGACGGCTATGGGGAGTATTTAAGGAGGAAAAGGTGGGGTTTCGGCCAGCCATAGAAGTGGTGGCCGAATCCAACCCTAGAAGTCATTTTCTCCTCAAATACGGACTCTAAAAAGTAGCTATTTAAAATCCTGCGAAAATTACATGGGCCTGGCCCAAAATAAAGGTGTCGCAGCACCATATTAAGCTATGGACGAATTTGTGAAGTATTAATCTTGAATATTTCGTCCAAGCCTTCTTTCTTCATTATGGTGGCCTCAAAGTTCTGAAATCTTCATCCGTGGCCTTCTCTTGAATCATCACTTGCTTGCTGCCATGTCCATGCATGTCCATGCTCCAATGCTTGTCCCTCTCATCCATGCTTGGTCCATCATCCCTAAGAGTAAGAAATACATCTGATTTAGGCAGCATCATATTCTCATGTATGTGAGAAATAGTTCCAAGAAACGAAAGTACGTTATAGTTAAGTTGTTTGGCACGAGATCTTGTGATAGGTCCTTGTATGTGTGTAGCTGTAGGTACAGCGGTTGTATCAATAGATGGGATGTCCACATCATGCTCCCCTTCTTGAATTGAAGTCGTCCTCGACGCAATCTCATCTTTCTCACCAAAGTAAGGCTTCAAATATGCAATGTTAAACGTAGGACTAACCATACCAAAGTCTGCAGGCAACTCAAGTTTATATGTATTATCGTTTATTTTCTCTAACGCCTTGAAGGGACCAGCAGCACGTGGCATTAACTTAGACTTGCGTAAATCAGGAAAACGATCTTTACGCAAATGTAACCAAACAAGATCTCCAACATCAAACACAACATACTTTCTCCCTTTATCCCCAGCAAGTTTATACTTAGCATTCATGTGTTCTATGTTATCTTTAGTATTCTTATGCAAGTTTAATATAATTTCAGCGTGTTGTGTAGCATCCAAATTATTTTGCACTGAAGAAGGTAAAGGCAATAAATCAGTAGGTGCAAGAGGAGCAAAACCATACACGATCTCAAACGGGCACATCTTTGTGGTAGAATGCAACGAACGATTATAAGAAAATTCTATATGAGGTAAACACTCTTCCCACAATTTTAAGTTCTTCTTTAAAACAGCCCGCAACATAGTAGATAAAGTTCTATTTACTATTTCAATTTGTCCATTAGTTTGGGGATGACATGTAGTACTAAACAGCAATTTAGTCCCCAACTTAGCCCATAAACATCTCCAAAAGTGGCTAAGAAATTTAGTATCACGAACAGAAACAATAGTATTTGGCACACCATGTAAACGAACAATTTCACGAAAGAACAAATCAGCAATATGCGCAGTAGCATCCGTTTTATGACAAGGAATAAAGTGTGTCATCTTAGAAAACCGATCCACAACAACAAAAATACTATCCCTCCCCTTCTGTGTACGTGGAAATCCCAAACCAAAGTCCATAGAAATATCCTCCCAAGGAACACTAGGAACAGGAAGAGGCATATATAAACCATGTGGATTAAGGCGAGACTTAGCTTTTTGACAAGTAGTGCAGCGTGCCACAAATCTCTCAACATCTCGATGCATACGTGGCTAAAAGAAGTGTGCAGCAAGAACATCCTCCGTTTTCTTGACACCAAAGTGTCCCATCAATCCTCCTCCATGCGCCTCCTGTAACAACAAAAGACGAACAGAACTATCTGGAATGCATAGTTTGTTAGCACGGAACACAAATCCATCATTGAAGACGAACTTGTTCCATGTTCTACCATCTCTACAATTCTGCAACACATCTTTAAATTCAGCATCATGCACATATTGTTCCTTAATAGTTTCCAATCCAAATATTTTGAAGTCAAGTTGAGATAACAAAGTATAACGGCGCGACAAAGCATCAACCATAATATTATCTTTACCCTTTTTGTGTTTGATAACATAAGGAAAAGACTCAATAAATTCAACCCACTTTGCATGACGACGATTCAACTTAGCTTGACTACGAATATGCTTCAAAGATTCATGATCAGAATGTATAACAAATTCTTTAGGCCATAGATAATGTTGCCAAGTTTCTAATTTCCGAACCAATGCATATAATTATTTATCATAAGTAGAATAGTTAAGACTAGCCCCACTCAATTTCTCACTAAAATATGCAATAGGTTTTCCCTCTTGTAATAACACACTGCTCAAACCAATTCCACTAGCATCACATTCAAGCTCAAAAGTCTTACTAAAATCAGGAAGTTGGAGTAAGGGAGCATGTGTTAGATTATCTTTCAATATGACGAAGGCCTGTTGTTGTGCATCGCCCCAAACAAAGGGCACATCCTTCTTGGTAAGTTCATTCAGCGGCGCGGCAATTGATCCAAAGTCTTTGACAAAACGCCTATAAAAACCAGCGAGGCCAAGAAAACTCCTCACTTGTGTGATGGTCTTGGGCTGCGGCCAATTCTCAATAGCTTCAATCTTGGCTGGATCCACTTCAATACCTTGTGATGTAACAACATAGCCAAGAAACGCAACTCGATTGGTGCAAAAGGTGCACTTCTCAAGATTACCAAAGAAACGTGCATCACGTAAAGCATTGAAAACAGCACATAAATGGTCCAAATGATCCTCTAAAGATTTGTTATAAATCAGAATATCATCAAAGTAGACTACCATAAAACGTCCAATGAAAACACGTAAAACTTCGTTCATTAATCTCATGAAAGTGCTGGTTGCATTAGTTAAACCAAACGGAATCACTAACCACTCATATAAATCGAACTTAGTTTTAAATATTGTTTTCCATTCATCTCCTAATTTCATACAAATCTGGTGGTAACCACTACGAAAATCAACTTTAGAAAATATGGTAGAGCCACTCAATTCATCAAGCATGTCATCCAAACGTGGAATAGGATGACGATATCGAATAGTAATATTATTGATAGTGAAGGGTTTAGCGGCATAGTAAATCAAAATTTTCTACGGATGCGAACATAAGGGAAGCCAAGATCTAATCTAGGAGATGCAAACAACGAGAGAGATTGGATTAGATCTTCATACCCTTGAAGATTCGCACAGCGGAACGTTCGTCGGAACATGGGTGATGTAGTCGTACTCGCTTCTCCTCCTCGCGATCCGATCCGATCTAGCACCACAAGTGGCGGTGCCTCCGTGATATGCACACGTGCAGCACCTCGACGTCTCCTCCTTCCTCGGACCAGCAAGTATGGTGGAGAGACGGATTGGATCTACAACACGACGGCGTGGTGTATATGGTGGAGAATTTCTGCAGCAGGGCTTCGCCTACAAACAGTCGGGAGGGAGAGAGGAGGGCAGCAGGGCGGCTAGGGTTGGAGGGGAAGGTGTGTAGTGGTGCGCCCCAGCCCTCTTTATATAGAGGGGTGGGCGGCTGCCCTTGCCCCTCCCCCAAGTCCAAACCGGCGGCCCCAAAGGAGGAGGAGTTGGGGGCAAGGAAACCCCCCCCCCCTTCTAGAAGCTCTATCTAGGGTTTAAACCCTCTTTGGCCGGCTGGGCCCTATGGGGCCTTGTGCCCCTGGCCCAATGCGTCCAGGGAACTCCCTCATAGGCCCATGCCCCCTCCCGGAAGGTGGGGCCATGTTGGTCCCTTTCCGGAAGGTTCTAGAAGCTTCCGGTACAATACCGATTAATCCGGAACAATTCCGAACTCCAAAAACTGCACTGCCTTATATGAATCTTATTCTTTGGACCACTCGTGATGTCCCGGATCCCATCCGAGACTCCGAACAAAAACTCATAAACCAATTATCCAATCTATCCTAGCGTCGAGACACATTAAGTGTGTGACCCTGCGGGTTCGAGAATATGCAGACATGATCTTCTATCAATAATCAACAGCGGGGTCTGGACACCCATATTGACTCCCACACATTCATCGATGATCATATCGGATGAACCACGATGCCAGGATTCAATCAATCCCATATATATATTCCCTTCGTCTCGCGATATTTTACTTGCCCGAGATTCGATCGTCGGTACCGTCATACCTAGTTCAATCTCATTCATAGCAAGTACTTTACTCGTTCCGTAATCCGATATCACTTTGTGATTAACTCCTTAACCACATGCTTGCAAGCGGTGTTGATATCGATTACCGAGTGGGCCCAAAGTATATCTCTCCGACTTGGGAGGGACAAATCCCATCTCGATACATACAACCCAACAGATACTTTCCGATTACCTGAGAGACACCTTTATGATCGCCCTCTCATAGGATGACGTTTGATGACCTCAAAGATTTCTTCCGATACCAGGGAGTTGTATTATCTCATGGTCTAAGGAATACAATATTTGACATAAGAAAAGCTTCGCAAAGACGAACACGATGACACGATCTAATTGCTTTGCTTAGTTTGGGTCTGTCCACCATATCATTCTCCCAATGATATGATCTCATTATTAATTGACAACTCATGTCCATGGTTAGGAAACCTTAACCATCATTAATCAATGAGCTAGTCCATAGAGGCATACTAGGGACACGGTGTTGTTTCACAAACCACACAAGTATTAAAGTTTCCGCTTAATACAATTCTAGCATGGAATATAAACATTATCATGAACAAGAATTATAATAATAACATCTTTATTATTGCCTCTAGGGAATAATTCCAACAGTCTCCCACTTGCACTAGAGTCAATAATCTAGTTTACATTTGGAAACAATCTCACACCCATGGCACTGAGGTGCTGATCATGTTTTACACGTGGAAGAGGTTTAGTCAATAGATCTGCGACATTCAGATATGTATGTACTTTGCTAATCTTCAGATCTCCATCTGCTATATAATCTCGGATTATATGAAACTTGCGGTTGATATGCTTGGTCTTTGGATGATATCTTGGTTCCTTAGCGAGTGCTATGGCGCCAGTGTTGTCACACAATATCTCCAGTGGGTCCAATCCACTTGGAACCACGCCAAGCTCAGTGATGAAGTTCCTGATCCAAACTCCTTCACTTGACGATTCTGCAGCAGCCATGTATTCCGCTTGTATCTACAAGAAAGTGAGTGGGAGATCGGTGACATTTTTAGTACTATATGTGGATGACATATTGATTATTGGAAATGACATTGGTATGCTTAACGATGTGAAGAGTTATTTGAATAAATGTTTTTCAATGAAAGACCTAGGAGAAGCTGCTTATATATTAGGCATCAAAATCTATAGAGATAGACAAAGACGCCTAATAGCTTTAAGCCAAAGTACTATCTAGACAAAGTTCTAAAAAGGTTCAGAATGGATAAAGCAAATAAAGGTTCATTGCCCATGTTGTCAGGTAAGATATTGAGCAAGGCTCAGTGTCCAGCTACAGTAAACGATAGAGATACTATGAGCAAAGTGCCATATGCCTCGGCCATAGGTTCTATCATGTATGCCATGCTATGTACTAGACCGGATGTGTCAAATTCTCTTAGTTTGACGAGCAGATACCAAAGTGATCCAGAAGTGGAACACTGGACAACCGTAAAGAACATCCTAAAGTATTTAAATAGGACTAAAGAAAATTTTCTTGGTCTATGGAGGTGATGAGCACCTCTCGTAAAAGGTTACGTCGACGCAAGTTTCGACACCGACCCGGATGATTCTAATTCTCAGACAGAATACGTTTATATTTTGAATGGTGGAGCTGTGAGCTGGAGAAATGCAACAGAGCGTAATCGCGAGATCTACAACAGAATCGGAATACATGGCTGCTTCAGAAGCGTCAAGTGAGGGAGTTTGAATCAGGAACTTCATCACTGAGCTTGGTGTGGTTCCAAGTGCCTTGGACCCACTGGAGATATTGTGCGACAACACTGGCGCCATAGCACTGGCTAAGGAACCAAGATATCATCCAAAGACCAAGCACATCAACCGCCATTTTCATATAATTCGAGATTATATAGCAGATGGAGATCTGAAGATTAGAAAAGTACATACAGATCTGAATGTCGCAGATCCGTTGACTAAACCTCTTCCACGAGCAAGACATGATCAGCACCTTAATGCCATGGGTGTTAGATTGTTGCCAGATGTAAACTAGATTATTGACTCTAGTGCAAGTGGGAGACTGTTGGAATTATGCCCTAGAGGCAATAATAAAGATGTTATTATTATAATTCTAGTTCATGATAAAGTTTATATTCCATGCTAGAATTTTATTAAGCGGAAACTTTGATACTTGTGTGGTTTATGAACAACACCGTGTCCCTAATACGCCTCTATGGACTAGCTCATTGATTAATGATGGTTAAGATTTTCTAACCATAGACATGAGTTGTCGATTGATAATGAGATCATGTCATTAGGAGAATGATATGATGGACAGACCCAAATTAAGCAGAGCAATTAGATTGTGTCATCGTGTTCATCTTTGCGAATCTTTTTCCTATGTCAAGTATTGTATTACTTAGACCATGAGATAATACAACTCCCTGGTATCGGAAGAAAGCTTTGAGGTCATCAAACGTCATCCTATGTGAGGGTGATCATAAAGGTGTCTCTCAGGTGATCGGAAAGTACTTGTTGGGTTGTATGTATCGAGATGGAATTTGTCCCTCCCGAGTCGGAGAGATATACTTCGGGCCCACTCGGTAATTGATATCAACACTGTTTGCAAGTACGTGGTTAAGGAGTTAATCACAAAGTGATATCGGATTACGGAACGAGTAAAGTACTTGCTGTGAACGAGATTGAACTAGGTATGCCGATACCAACGATCAAATCTTGGGCAAGTAAAATATCGCGTGACGAAGGGAATATATATATGGGATTAATTAAATCCTGGCATCGTGGTTCATCCGATATGATCATCGATGAATATGTGGGAGTCAATATGGGTTTCCAGATCCCGATGTTGATTATTGTTAGAAGATCATGTCTGCATATTCTCGAACCCGTAGGGTCACACACTTAACGTGCATCGACGCTAGGATAGAATGGATAATTGGTTTATGAGTTTTTGTTCGGAGTCTCGGATGAGACCCAGGACATCACGAGAGGTTTCGGAATGGTCCGGGAAATAAGATTCATATAAACATGGACGTACTTAGGGGACAGGGTGAAGGAGAACCTCTGAAGAATGACGGCGATGACAGCCTTGGCTTCGGTCATGGCGAAGTTCTGGCCTATGCAGGCTATCAAACGAGAAGCGAAAAGTGGCTCAGCGCTTGTATGAGCATGGCAGTGTCGTGCGTGGCAGTGACAGCCGCAGCACTGCCCAAAAACATGTGGACTACCAAACATCCCCTACTTCAAGCTACATCGCCTTTACTAAAATAGGGTATGGTAGGTGCATGTACGTCGGCTAGCAAAAGTAGTAAATGTTGACTAGTGAAGCCAAACGGGTGATGGTTGACTATATAGCAACATAAACAAACGAGGCAGAGTGTGAGATGCAAGCAGAGGCATAATGTATCCATGTGGAACTCGCGTTGCGAACGAGGTTAAGATTGTTAGTCGTAAATGAAGTGAAGTGTTGTTTAATGTTTATGGTTACATAGTGAAAATTTTAGTCTCGCCGGAGCAAACGCATTGGAAGGATCTATTACAAACATAAGCTGAATGACAATTTTGAAAATATTGCCACATGGCAAAATTTTCAGGGCCAAGATAAAAGACACCGGGCAACTTTCCCTCTCAGCCGCGCAAAGGAACAACTGAGCCATGATGGTTGAAGTTTTCTTATTTGCAAAGCACACTTATACGATGGTAAATTAACAATTATATCTAACATATAATAATAAACTAAACCCGTAGAGATATACTAAATTCATAACATCATGGAGAATGTTAGATAGATCTCTCCCACGTTCGGGCCCAACGGCCCGAACGGAGTCCCTCATTGCGCCCTAATCGGGGGCGCCCAACCCTATCCATGGTTGGTGGGCCCCTGTCGCCAGCGCGTATATAAAGAGGTGGGGGGCCGGACGCACAAGGTAAGAGGTTCACCGTGCGCCGCAGCCCCCACCCACACACCCACCGATTAGGGTTCGCGCTAGGTCGACAGGAAGCTCCGCCGACACCACTCTCTACCATCCACGCCCACGCCGTCGCCTCCTTTTCCCATGGCTAACGACGGCGGCTCTAGCTCCGGCATCCCCTCTGGCTCGTGTTTGTCGAGCCAGGGCGCAGTGAATATTTGACTAGAGAATATGAAAGAGGCAGAATTTTTTCTGTAAAGTTTAAAGTTTATGAAAGTTATTAAGAATGTTTCCGCTGCAAATAGTTGATTTAAATTGCAATAATGCAATAAAGTTTGTTTAAATTTTGTTATAAATATGTGACAAAGTAATTAAAGATGATTGTGTCTCATGTTATTAATTGACCAACGTTATTAATAAGCATGATCATGATCCTTTTCATTGAGTATTAAAGGTGCATTTAATTTTATTTCTACCCGGCCAACAATGATGTAATTTTAAATGGCACAAACAATCGCATGTTTAATTTATATCAACGTTGGATTAATGCATACAGTTGTTTTCTTTGGTGATCTCACATCTTTTGTAGTTTTCAGGAGGTCTCAACCTCATGAGCTGTTTGAAGGACATCCCGCTGCTAAGGGGGGACAACTACTCCGAATGGAGGAAAAAGGTTGATCTGGCGTTTATATGCGCCGAAGTGGACTGGGTGGTTGACACCAAGCAACCAGTCAAGCCTGCTGACTGTAACACCCTCAGAATCGGACCTATGCAAGTTTGAGCAAAATTCGCCAAACCCGCATAGAAACGATTCAAAGGTGCCCACCAGGCACTTTCGTGCGGGTGGAAAACGAAGTAATAACATTACACAACAGTCCTCGATGGAACCCACAGAACATATATATATAGCAGCGACTCAGAGAGTCAAGAATACAGAGATAATATACAAAGATCCAAATCACCTTGAAATAATCGAGCGTCCGACTACGGACAAGATGCAAATGGGGCTAAGAGCCCTGAAGAATAACCAATGGCGTCCATAACCCTGCCCAGGCCAAGCCGGAAGGGTAACCCTGCTAACGGCGTCGATCTCAAAACCTGCTTAAACAAAAGGGGGTGCCGACAAAGGGCAAAGGAAAAAGAGGAGCGTCAGTACTGAGGCCAGTACACGGCGAGGCTAGAATTCGGCGGTCCTCGCCTACATAGGTATGGTGACTGAAGCGGCAGCGGCAACATGCACTAAACAACCTATAGAGACTCGATACAACTGGCGGATATCAGAGAGGGATAAGAATGACCTAACCGGATCCAACCTGAAGCTAACACCAAACAAACCCATCCTGGCGTTTCCCCCTCGAGACCAAACGAGGAAGTCAACCGAGGAACTCACACCGTTGGCAGTTTTATTTATTCAGTTATCGTTGCAGCAATTACTAGTCAAGTATAGATAATCATCCTGATAAAGTAGGCAGTGGGCACTTTTAGTTAACCATTCCGTGATAGTTGCAACAATTACTAATCAGATACAGATGGCATGAGATAAACCCAAAACCCAACAGTTGTTGGTACTTTTATTCAGCCATTCCGTTGTAGTTGCATTACTTACTAGTCAGGTACAATGGTCGCAAACGACACTTCAAAACAAGCAATTGTGGGCAGTATTAATTAGACATTCCGTTATAGTGAAGCTGATTACTAGTCATTATAAAGTCAAATTTATAACAGTAAACTTTAGTTATGCTTGTCTATGGTCGAGATACTGTGCTCCAAGTCGTCCATATCCGCGGACACGGCTTTCAGAAAGTTTTACCCGGCCGGGGTGCACCAATAGCAACACACACTCGATCAACCTCGGAAAAACCAAATCAAAACCCAACGAGGCCTTCACGACAAAGCAATCACAAGATTCAGAAATATTTCAGGGGGCCACCCCTTAAGTAGATCCCGCAACGGAGTAAGCAAGCTCCGAGATGGCCTCAAGGTCTGCGACAATGGCTGTAAGCGTCTGGGAACCCCAAACGGGGCTTGTCGATACCGCGTAAACATTCCGCTTCCAAAACAGTACAGTGTGCAGTACCTCGCACAATCGTAAATAAAGCGGTAAACATGGCATAAGTACAGGATCGTAAATAAAACCTCAAACTAGTTTGTGGCCCCAAGAAATAAGACGGAATCAAGCTCTGGCTAAGGGGGGTCCCATATACCTCCCGGATGTGGATAGCGCGATAAATCAAGGAACAGGTATCAAGTACTCGGGGTCTTACGGGACACAAGTGGGCGTTCGGAAACCAAATATTATCTATCACCCACCGATGCCTCTGCTTAATCACTTTTAGTTGTTAAACAGAAATTAAAGTGAACAATAAGTAAAACTATGATCAGCTCCAACAACATCATGCGGCAATACATCAACAGCTGTGGCATTTGACAACACGCAACATCACTTGAGCAAGCGACTACGACGCGCAAGTCCAACTATCTACCAAACAACAGGTAATAGGATGTGTCCAAGGCAATATAAGGCTGCAAGGGATATCACGGGTACGAAACACTAGAGCATCGCAACACAGATAGCAATAGATCAACAGGAGGGAATAAATACTATAAAAGTAAGATAGGTAGAAAGGGGGAGATGCTCGCCTGAAAACATTGTCGAAGGGTTCAACCGAAGATCGGGTCGAAGCTCACATCCACTCAACGGACTTATCCGCGAAGAACCAAATCACTAGAAGAAACACCGGATACAATATTTAATAAAACGGCAGAAGATCGGCATGATGCATGTATGATGGATGACATGGCAAGGTGCGATGCAATTAGGTCATATTAAGTGGAACCGGGGTCCCGACAATTAATTAAATGGTTCATGTTATTTAGAAACCCCGCATTTTAAATGTTGTTTAACATGGCAGAAGTTATTACCGGGTTCGCTACACCAATTTAAATGAGGCCGATATGAGACTAGATTTGCCCGCATATGGGCCCCATAATTAATTATTAGGTGAATCGGCATAAGGCCCCCAAACCACAGATATGCATGCGAGATGAATGACAATTCAATATGCAACAAGTTGTTATTATGTTATCAAATAGGGTTTGCGGGAAGGGGTTCACACATTAGGGTCCGGCGATCTTGGAGATTCCGGGGTTCGGGGTTCGGGGTCGGTCTCGGGGTTCAGGGTTCGACGGATTGGTCTCGGCGGGAACGTTCTCGGTGTCCGGGGTGAAACACTTGGCGTTCCGGGAAGCCGTACTTGGTTCGGCGTCGGGGCGCATCGGATTCTTCCGGGTCGGCGCCGTTCTTGTAGTCGCGAAGGTCTTGTCGGGTCCTCAAGTCGGGTCGGTCTTGGCTTCGGGGTGAAGGGCTTGTCGTTCTCGTGGCGACCTTTGCGTTCCCCCCGGTGCGGGCCTTGGCGTCCGAGGTAGATCTTGGCGTGTCGAGGTCTCGGTGGGGTCGTCCTTCGGTGCCGGAAGAAGTTCTTGGTGCTCCGCGAGGAAGATCTTGTCGGTTCCACCCCGAAGATCTTGTGGTTCCGTGACGGAGAACTCCGGGTTCGGTTCGCGGTTCCTCGTCGACGGTTCGGGTCATGGTACTCGGAGGAGATCTTGTCGAGGAGACGACCTTGGCATCGTAGCCTCGCTCGGGATATGGTTGTCTCGGTCTTAGCTGAAGCATCTTCACATAAACACTATACCCATCTGAAGATTGTGGCCAACATCGGATCACAAGGCAAACACAGGGACACATGCACATGTACCCACGAGAACATGGGGACATGGAAAAAGTGCGGTGTCCAGCGCAAGCGCGGCCGGAGGGGCGAGATCTTGCGCGGCAGAGAAGGAGCTACAGGACAGAGCAGCAGCTGCAGGGGACAGCCACCAACAGACCGCACGAGCTCGGCAAGGGGAACTGGCAGGGCGGACGCGGCCGCAGGGGGGCTCGCTCGGGGCGGAAGGGAGGCGCCCGGGGAAATGCCTGCGGAGCTCCGGCGGAGGAGGGAAGAGGCCGACGGAGGGGCGGCTTGCGGGCGGTGGCGCAGGGAGGCGGCCAGGCGAGGTGGAGGGCTCGCGTGCGGACGGGGCGAGCGCGGGGGCCGCAGTGGCGGGCCGGGGTGGCGCTCGCAGGCGGGGAACGGCGGGGCTAAGGCGGGCGGTGGCGTGACCTGTGGAGGCGGTTAGAGGAGCGGCGCCGACGAGGAGACTGCGGCGCGCGGAGGAGCTGCGGAGGGGGGAGGAGGGGCTGGCGGCGCGGCGAGGTGCTGGAAGGCCCTGGCGGCGAGCGGCGGCGGGGCAGGTGAGCGCCGGGGAGCGGAGGAGGGCCGGAGGAGCTGCGGGGGAGGAGGGCTGGCGGCGCGGCGAGGTACGGCCGGACGGAGCGGCGGTTGAGCGGGGGGCGCGGCGGAGGGGTGCGGTCGCCGGCGAGCGCTGGCGGGGAGGAACGCGGAGAGCGGCGCGGCGGGGAGACGCGCGCCAGGCGCGGAGAGGCGGCGAGAAGCGGAGCCGCAGGCGGCGCGTGAGGCGCTGAGCGGAGGGAGGTTGCGCAGGATGGAGGGTGCGCAGCGGCGCGGCGAGCGGAGGGCGCGGCGACGGGGTGCGCGGGCTCGGGTTGGAGGCGAGGGCGGGGATGGCGAGCGGAGGCGCTGGCGGCGAGCGGGGCCCGACGCGGAGGCGGAGCGCGCTCGGGGGAAGCGGCGGCGGGGCGGAGGAGAGGCGCGGGCGGCGAGCCAGGCGGAGGACGAGCGAGCGCCGGCGAGGCTAGGAAGGGAGAGGACGCGTGCGGGGTGCCTGAGAGGAAGAAGGAGGTGCGGGACGCGTGGGGGCGTGGGGTGGGGCCAGGGCGTGGGCCAGCAGGAAGGGGACAGGCAGGTGTGGCGTTGAGTGCATGTGTGGGTGGGGGCGCTGGGCAGCGGGGGCCGCGCGGGAGTGGGTCTCGGGGTCATAGGGGTGAGTTGAGAGGCTGGTAGGCGTGCGTGGCCGGCTGGGGTGAGTTTGGGGGTTGGTGGGTTGTGTGAGTGGAGGGAAAAGAGGAGAGAGAGAGGGGGTGGGTGAGTTAGACTAGGTGGCAGATTATGAGTGGTTGGGGAAGGGGGAGGGGTGAGGTGGCGACTAACTATTGGATGGGGTGATGTGGCCAGCGGGCTGGGTAGGAAGTTGGGTAGAAATAGGATTAGATGGGGCTGATTGGGGTGGACCGTTTTAGTTTTTCCTGGGGCGGTCGATCGGGTCTATTTGGCCCGTTCGTCTGCCCCTACTGAAAATAATTGAACTTTGTATTTGTTTTAAACGGGCCGAAGCAAACCGATAGCGGCCAAAATAAAATACTCCGGCGACCCGGTTTTGGATGTTTGAAACAATAGGGGGCGTTTTAGAAAACAAAACGGGTGTTGCAAAAATAGTTTTGGCAAACAATGCATGATGATGACGATGCAATGCACAAATTCAACGCGATTTTCTAGTAGTGGTTTTGCGGGATGCCACACTGACCCTGTGAGGGGCGATGCTGAGGAAAGTGCTGCGTTTGAAAAAATAAAGAGGGACCATGCTCCTTTGGAGCTGGCCTACTCGATAGACAATCAAAAGTGGGCGAACGCCAACAAGAAATGTTTGGCTTTTGTAAAGAACACAATTGAGAACGCTATAGTGGGCTCAATTTGAGAGTGTGCCTCCGTGGGCGAATACCTTGCAAATATAAAGAGCCAATTTACTGGCTCTTCAAAGATGTATGCAACCCAGCTGTTAAAACAGCTGGTGACAGAAAAGTACACGAGAAGGCCACACGGCATAAGAGAGCACATCTTGAGGTTGTCAAACATGGCAGCCAAGCTGAATCCCATGGATGAGGACCTCGAGCTAAAGCCTGCACTTCTGGTGCACCTGGTGATGGCCTCTCTTCCACAGCCATTCGAGAACTTCGTAATCAACTATAACATGTCCCCTGAAAAGTGGGACATTGAAAAGACCATTGGGATGTGCTCCCAAGAGGAGGAAAGGCTGAAGGCTCTTCACGGTGGTTCCTTGAACTTCGTGAAGGACAATAGGAAGAGGAACTTCACCAATAGTAACCATGGTGGCTCACCTTCCAAGCCACATGGCAAGGGCCCACAGCAGCACCAGCACCAGTACCAGCAGTCCACCCCTGGGGAAAAAGACTAGTGCCACCAGTGCAAAAAGGTTGGCCACTACAAGAAGGATTGTCCAGTATGGCTGAAGTACATAATGGCCAAAAACGGTAAAGATATAGTCTCTTTTGGTAATGAATCTCTGTATGAAAAGTTTTCTAGATCTACTTGGTGGATTGACTCTGGTGCAACTGTTCATGTTGCCAACTCTTTACAGGGGTTCCATTCGACAAGGATTTTGCCAAAAAGAGAAAGACTCATTGAAGTGGTGAATGGGATTGAAACAGAAGTGGAGGCTGTTGGCGACATTCCTCTGGAGCTGGCTGATGGCTCTTCCCTTTTGCTTAAGGATGTTCTTTTTGTTCCTTCCATTCATAGAAATTTAATAAGTGCATCGTGCTTGGACAAAGATTCGTATGAGTGCTATTTTGGACAAGGCAAATGTGCTATTTGGTTAAAAGATATTTGTGTGGGTGTTGCTATCCTACATGACAAGATATATTTATTATCTTTTTATGAGAAAGTATTTTCTGTGTGTGATGTGAATGAACAAGTCCCTTGTCGAACAAAGAACAAAACAAAAGAAAGCGAACTCTTGACTCATCGAAGTTATGGCACTGCAGATTAGGCCATATTTCGAGGGAAAGAATAGAAAGCCTCGTTAAAAATGACATTCTTCCTCCGTTAGAGTTCTCGGACATAGAACAATGCATAGATTGCATTAAAGGAAAGTATGTAGAACAAATTAAAAAGGGTGCAAACCGAAGTATAGCTACACTAGAAATAATCCACACGGATATTTGTGGACCGTTTCCGGTGAAAAGTGTGGATGGCTATGATTCATTCATAACATTCACGGATGATCACTCCCGATATGGTTATATTTATCCAATTAAAGCAAGATCTGAAGAATTGGATAAATTTAAAATTTTCAAAGTTGAAGTCAAAAATCAGCATGATAAAAGAATTAAGATAGTTCGGTCCGATCGTGGGAGGGAGTACTACGGTCGGCATACTCCATATGGTCAAGTGCCAGGACCTTTTTCAAGGTTCCTGCAGGAAAATGGAATAGTCGCCCAGTATTCTATGCCGAGCGAACCTCAGCAAAACGGAGTAGCTGAAAGGCGTAACCGTACCCTTATGGATATGGTGCGCAGTATGATGAGCTATTCCACCCTTCCATTGGGATTGTGGATGGAGGCGCTTAAAACCGCCATTCACATTCTCAACAGAGTACCAAGTAAGTCGGTGCCCAAAACACCGTATGAATTGTGGACAGGCAGAGTCCCCTCTCTGCACCACTTGAGGGTCTGGGGGAGCCCAGCTGAGGCAAAAGTTTTCAATCCAAACATTGCAAAGTTAGACCCAAAAACAGTATCTTGCCACTTCATTGGCTATCCAGATAAGTCAAAAGGCTTTCGTTTCTACTGTCCTGACAGATACACAAAGTTTGTAGAAACGAGACATGCAGTCTTCTTGGAGGACGAATTGATGAGGGGGAGCACGGTAGCTCGGGAAATTGATCTTGAGGAGAAGAGGGTGCATGCACCTAATCCGATGACTCAGGAGCCATTTTTCTCGCTACCTGTTGTGCCACCATCTACAACCCCTGAGGTTGTGGTGCCGGCACCTGTTGTGACTCCACACGTGACAACAATGGGCGAAAGTTCGGAACCTGTCCATCAGGAGCCACCTGAACCCACTGTTGAGCACGAAAGGGAGCCAGAACAGCCACATACTATAACTGTGTCTGGACCCGAGGCAAGAAATGAGCAAGAGTCTGATGAACTCAGAAGGTCTAAAAGAGAATGAAGACCAGCCATTTCCAAAGAAATTTACAAAGTCTACAACGTAGTTCATATGGAGGGCGATCCTACCTCATATGAAGAAGCCATGAGTAGCCCTCACTCAGCCAAGTGGGTGGAGGCAATGGAAGATGAAATGAAATCAATGAGTTCCAACAACGTTTGGGACTTAGAGGAAATTCCTAAAGGATCCAAAACAGTAGGATGCAAATGGGTCTACAAAACAAAGTATGACTCCAATGGGAATGTAGAAAAATACAAAGCTAGACTTGTGGCAAAAGGCTTTACGCAAAGAGAATGCGTAGATTACAATGAGACTTTTTCTCCGGTCCCATGTAAGGACTCCTTCAGAATCATCATGGCACTAGTTGCACATTTTGATTTAGAGTTGCATCAAATGGATGTTAAGACGGCATTTCTAAATGGAGATTTAGAAGAAAATGTTTACATGAAACAACCCAAGGGTTTTTTCACGGAGGGGAAGGAACATATGGGATGCCGCCTAAAGAAATCCATTTATGGGTTAAAGCAAGCCTCTAGGCAGTGGTATTTAAAGTTTAATGATACAATTAAAAGATTTGGATTCAAGGAAAATGTTGAGGACAACTGCATTTATGCAAAGTTCAAAAGTGGGAAATATATTTTCCTAATTCTGTATGTGGATGACATCCTGCTTGCCAGCAGTGATGTTAGTCTACTACTAGAGACAAAGAAGTTCTTGTCATCAAATTTTGACATGAAAGACCTTGGTGAAGCTTCTTATGTTTTGGGCATAGAAATTCACCAAGATAGAAAGAATGGAGTGTTAGGACTATCGCAGAAAGCATATTGTGAAAAGATTCTAAAGAAATACAATATGCATGCGAGTAATGCAACACCTGCTCCCATAGTCAAGGGCGATAGTTTTGGGAAATCCCAATGTCCAAAGAATCAATATGAGATCAATCAAATGAAGTCAGTACCATATGCTTTGCTTAGTTTGGGCCTGTCCACCATATCATTCTCCCAATGATATGATATCATTATTAATTGACAACTCATGTCCATGGTTAGGAAACCTTAACCATCATTAATCAATGAGCTAGTCCATAGAGGCATACTAGGGACACGGTGTTGTTTCACAAACCACACAAGTATTAAAGTTTCCGCTTAATACAATTCTAGCATGGAATATAAACATTATCATGAACAAGAATTATAATAATAACATCTTTATTATTGCCTCTAGGGAATAATTCCAACAGTCTCCCACTTGCACTAGAGTCAATAATCTAGTTTACATTTGGAAACAATCTCACACCCATGGCACTGAGGTGCTGATCATGTTTTACACGTGGAAGAGGTTTAGTCAATGGATCTGCGACATTCAGATATGTATGTACTTTGCTAATCTTCAGATCTCCATATGCTATATAATCTCGGATTATATGAAACTTGCGGTTGATATGCTTGGTCTTTGGATGATATCTTGGTTCCTTAGCGAGTGCTATGGCCCCAGTGTTGTCACACAATATCTCCAGTGGGTCCAATCCACTTGGAACCACGCCAAGCTCAGTGATGAAGTTCCTGATCCAAACTCCTTCACTTGACGATTCTGCAGCAGCCATGTATTCCGCTTCTACTGTAGATCCCACAATCACGCTTTGCTTGCAGATTCTCCAGCTCACAGCTCCTCCATTCAAAATATACACGTATCCTGTCTGAGATTTAGACTCATCCTTGTCGGTGTCGAAACTAGCGTCGACGTAACCTTTTACGACGAGTTGTTCATCACCCCCATAGACTAAGAACATTTCTTTAGTTCTATTTAGGTACTTTAGGATGTTCTTCACGGCTGTCCAGTGTTCCACTCCTGGATCACTTTGATACCTGCTCGTCAAACTAAGATCATTGGACACATCCGGTCTAGTACACAGCATGGCATACATGATAGAACCTATGGCCGAGGCATAAGGCACTTTGCTCATAGCTTCCCTATCATTTACCGTAGCTGGACACTGAGCCTTGCTCAATATCTTACCTGACAACATAGGCACTGAACCTTTCTTTGCCTTATCCATTCTGAACCTTTTCAGAACTTTGTCTAGGTATGTACTCTGGCTTAAAGCTATCAGGCGTCTTTGTCTATCTCTATAGATTTTGATGCCCAATATATAAGCAGATTCACCTAGGTCTTTCATTGAAAAACACTTGTTCAAATAACTCTTCACATCGTTAAGCATGTTGATGTCATTTCCGATAATCAATATGTCATCCACATATAGTAACAGAAACGTCACCGAGCTCCCACTCACTTTCTTGTAGATGCAAGCTTCGTAGCAATTTGGAACAAATCCAAAGCTCTTGATCACTTGATCAAAATGAAGGTTCCAACTCCGAGATGCTTGCTTCAGTCCATAAATGGAACGCTGAAGTTTGCATACTTTATCAGCATCCTTAGGGTCGACAAAACCTTCGGGTTGCATCATATACAACTCTTCATCAATGTTGCCATTGAGGAAAGCAGTCTTGACATCCATCTGCCATATTTCATAATCATGAAACGCAGCAATTGCTAATAAAATCCGAATGGACTTAAACATCACTACGGGAGAGAAAGTCTCATCGTAGTCAACACCTTGAACTTGTCGAAAACCTTTTGCGACAAGCCGTGCTTTATAGACGGTAACATTACCATCTGCGTCTGTTTTCTTCTTGAAAATCCATTTGCACTCAACGGCCTTTCGGTCGCTAGGAGGGTCCACCAAAGTCCATACTTGGTTTTCGCTCATGGATCCCAATTCGGATTTCATGGCTTCTAGCCATTTCTCAGAGTCTGGGCTCATCATCGCTTCCTCATAGTTCATAGGTTCACTGTCTTCTACCAACAAGACAGTCAAGACAGGGTTGCCGTACCACTCAGGAGGGGCACGCGACCTTGTCGACCTGCGACATTCAGTAGCAGCATCGTCCGAAGCTTCATGATCCTTGTCATTAGCTTCCTCTATCGTTGGTGCAGGCGGCACTGGAACAATTTCAGATGCTGCGCTACTCTCCAATTCAAGAGAAGGTTCAATAACCTCGTCTAGCTCTACTTTCCTCCCACTCACTTCTTTCGAGAGAAACTCCTTCTCAAGAAAGGAACCATTCTTTGTGACAAACACTTTGCCTTCGGTTCTGTGATAGAAGGTATACCCAATAGTTTCCTTAGGGTATCCTATGAAGACACATTTCTCCGCTTTGGGTTCGAGCTTGTCCGGCATCAACTTCTTGAAGTAAGCTTCGCATCCCCAAACTTTAAGAAACAACAACTTAGGTTTAGCACCAAACCATAGTTCATACGGTGTCGTCTCAACGGATTTAGATGGAGCCCTAATTAAAGTGAATGCAGCGGTTTCTAATGCATAACCCCAAAATGATAACGGCAAATCAGTAAGAGACATCATCGATCGGACCATATCTAATAGGGTTCGGTTCCGGCGTTCAGACACACCATTGCGTTGTGGTGTTCCAGGTGGCGTGAGTTGTGAAACGATTCCACTTGCTTTAAGATGCGTGAGAAAATCATAACTCAAATATTCACCTCCACGATCGGATCGTAGAAACTTAATCTTTCTGTTACGATGGTTCTCCACTTCATTCTGAAATTCTTTGAACTTTTCAAACATTTTAGATTTATGTTTCATTAAATAGATATACCCATATCTACTCAATTCATCGGTAATAGTGAGAAAATAGCGATATCCACCGCGCGTCGAAACACTCATCGGTCCGCATACATCGGTATGTATGATTTCCAACAAGTCCATTGCTCGCTCCATCATACCGGAGAACGGGGTTTTGATCATCTTGCCCATGAGGCATGGTTCGCATGTGTCAAATGATTCAAAATCAAGAGACTCCAAAAGTCCATCAGAATGGAGTTTCTTCATGCGCTTTACACCAATATGACCTAGACGACAGTGCCACAAATAAGTAGTATTATCACTATCTACTTTGCATCTCTTAGCCTCAATGTTATGGATGTGTGTTTCATCCCTTTCGAGATTTAGAAGAAATAAACCATTCACAATAGGTGCATGACCATAAAAGATGTTACTCATATAAATAGAACAACCATTATTCTTCGATTTAAATGAATAACCGTCTTGCAATAAACAAGATCCAGAAATAATGTTCATGCTCAACGCAGGCACATAATAACATTTATTGATGTTTAAAACTAATCCCGAAGGTAAAACTAAGGAGAGCGTGCCGACGGCCATCACATGAACTCTTGATCCGTTGCCAACGCGCATCGTCACCTCATCCCTCGCAAGCCGCCGTCTATTTCGTAGCTCCTGTTTCGAGTTACAAATATTAGCAACTGAACCGGTATCAAATACCCAGGCACTACAATGAGGGCTAGTAAGGAAAACATCAATAACATGTATATCAAATATACCTTTGATGGTGCCAGCCTTCTTGTCCGCTAAGTACTTCGGACAGTTGCGCTTCTAGTGACCCTTGTCCTTGCAATAGAAGCACTCAGTGTCCGGCTTAGGACCAGACCCGAACTTCTTCTCAGCAGGGGCAACGCGCTTGCCGCCGCCTTTCTTGAAGGGCTTCTTTGCACCCTTACCTTTCTTAAAGGTGGGATTGTTGACCATCAACACATGATTATCATTTTTGATGTCCACTTCTGCGGCCTTCAGCTTTGCGAAGAGCTCGGTGATCGTATCAGTGGAACCAATCTGATTATGAGTCACTACAAAACTTTTGTAGCTGGGAGGGAGTGATTGCAGAACCCTGTCAATCTTGAGCTCCTATGGAATCGTGCATTCCAGTTGCTCAAGGCGTTGAGTGTAGCCCGTCATCTTAATGGCGTGCTCACTAACGGAACTCCCTTCCTCCATCTTGTAGTTAAAGAACTTCTCAGAGATCTCATATCTCACAGAACGGGCCTGAGTCTGAAACATGGTTTTCAGCTCTTCGAGAATCTCAAAGGGCCCGAGATAGTCTTCAAAACTATTTTGAAGTTCCGGTTCCATAGCAAACAACATGGTGCTCTTAATCACACCATAATCATCTTTGCGCGACTGATAGACAGCTTTCTCATCAGCCGGCGCAGTTGACGCAGGGGGGGCACCTATCACTTTCCCAAGGACATAGTCCTTTTGACCGCCAGAGAGAATGATTCTTAGATTGCGGAACCAATTGGTGAAGTTAGACCCATTGTTTTTAAGCTTTTCCTTCTCAGCAAAATCGTTGAAGTTGAAGTTGAACTTAGCCATTTGATCTACAATATTAGCAAGTACAATTTAGACTATGTTCATGATAAGTAGTTCAACTTAATCAAATTACTAGATGAACTCCCACTAAATTCAACATCCCTCAAGTTGTTTAGTGAACATGATCCAAATTCACCACACCTAATCCGATCATCACGAGAAGAGATGTGTTTTCAATGGTGGACAACGAAGTGTCGATCATATCATTCATATGACTCATGCTTAACCTTTCGGTTCATGTGTTCCGAGGCCATGTCTGTACATGCTAGGCTCTTCAAGTTAGACCCAAGTATTTCCGCGTGTGCAAAACTGGCTTGCACCCGTTGTATGTGAGCATAGAGTCTATAGCACTCGATCATCACATGATTCTTGGACACGACGAACTTTCGCAATGGTGCATACTCGGGGAGAACACAGTTTTTATCTTGATCTTTAAGTGAGGAATCATCTTATAATGCTACCGTCGCGATCTAAGCATGATAAGATACATAAAAGGATAAACATCACATGCATATAACTTTAATGTGACATGGTATAGCCAATCTTCGCGCAATGATCTCCATCTTGCGCGTTCCGTCATGATCTCCATCACTCCACCATGATTTCCTCCACCACGAATAGCAACTACAACTATTGCTAACTACTTAGCGATTAAGTGAAACTATTACATGGCGCATAAGAAGTTGACACACAGGTCATACACAATTATAAAGACAACCATATGGCTCCTGCCGGTTGTGTACTCATCGACATGCAAGTCGTGAAACATTACAAAACATGATCATCGCATACATTATACACATCACATCTTGGGCCATACCATATCACAGAAAACACTCCCTGCAAAAACAAGTTAGACGCCTCTACTTTGTTGTTGCATGTTTTACGTGGCTTATGGGAGTAGATGCTAAGAACGATTCTTACTTACAGAAAGCCACAACGGTGATATTATGGTTGCCAAACTCCGGTGTTAATCCCATGACAACTATAGTGAGAGAAACTGACATCCACCAGCCGCATGTGTGGAACAAGCCACACGTCAAGTGCGGAGCCGGTCTCGCGAACGACGTCGCGTAAGGTTGGCCTGGACCGCTTCAATCTCACTATCCCGCGTCATAAGAAGAACACAAACAAGAGACTTGCAACAGAAAACATCAACGCCCGCAACAACCATGTTGCGTTCTACTCGTGAAACACATCTACGCATAGATCTAGCTCTGATACCACTGAAGGGTTTCGCGGCATAGTAAATCAAAATTTTCTACGGATGCGAACAGAAGGGAAGCCAAGATCTAATCTAGGAGATGCAAACAATGAGAGAGATTGGATTAGATCTTCATACCCTTGAAGATTCGCACATTGGAACGTTCATCGGAACGTGGGTGATGTAGTCGTACTCGCTTCTCCTCCTCGCGATCCGATCCGATCTAGCACCACAAGTGGCGGTGCCTCCGTGAGATGCACACGTGCAGCACCTCAACGTCTCCTCCTTCCTCGGACCAGCAAGTATGGTGGAGAGACGGATTGGATCTACAACACGACGGCGTGGTGTATATGGTGGAGAATTTCTGCAGCAGGGCTTCGCCTACAAACAGTCGGGAGGGAGAGAGGAGGGCAGCAGGGCGGCTAGGGTTGGAGGGGAAGGTGTGTGGTGGTGCGCCCCCAGCCCTCTTTATATAGATGGGTGGGCGGCTGCCCTTGCCCCTCCCCCAAGTCCAAACCGGCGGCCCCAAAGGAGGAGGAGTGGGGGGCAAGGAAACCCCCCCCCCTTCTAGAAGCTCTATCTAGGGTTTAAACCCTCTTTGGCCGGCTGGGCCCTATGGGGCCTTGTGCCCCTGGCCCAATGCGGCCAGGGCACTCCCTCATAGGCCCATGCCCCCTCCCGGAAGGTGGGGCCACGTTGGTCCCCTTCCGGAAGGTTCTAGAAGCTTCCGATACAATACCGATTAATCCGGAACAATTCCGAACTCCAAAAACTGCACTGCCTTATATGAATCTTATTCTCCGGACCACTCCGGAACCTCTCGTGATGTCCCGGATCCCATCCGAGACTCCGAACAAAAACTCATAAACCAATTATCCAATCTATCCTAGCGTCGAGACACGTTAAGTGTGTGACCCTACGGGTTCGAGAATATGCAGACATGATCTTCTATCAATAATCAACAGCGGGGTCTGGTCACCCATATTGACTCCCACACATTCATAGATGATCATATCGGATGAACCACGATGCCAGGATTCAATCAATCCCATATATATATTCCCTTCGTCTCGCGATATTTTACTTGCCCGAGATTCGATCATCGGTACCGTCATACCTAGTTCAATCTCGTTCACAGCAAGTACTTTACTCGTTCTGTAATCCGATATCACTTTGTGATTAACTCCTTAACCACATGCTTGCAAGCGGTGTTGATATCGATTACCGAGTGGGACAGAAGTATATCTCTCCGACTTGGGAGGGACAAATCCCATCTCGATACATACAACCCAACAGATACTTTCCGATCACCTGAGAGACACCTTTATGATCACCCTCTCATAGGATGACGTTTGATGACCTCAAAGCTTTCTTCCGATACCAGAGAGTTGTATTATCTCATGGTCTAAGGAATACAATATTTGACATAAGAAAAGCTTCGCAAAGACGAACACGATGACACGATCTAATTGCTTTGCTTAGTTTGGGTCTGTCCACCATATCATTCTCCCAATGATATGATCTCATTATTAATTGACAACTCATGTCCATGGTTAGGAAACCTTAACCATCATTAATCAATGAGCTAGTCCATAGAGGCATACTAGGGACACGGTGTTGTTTCACAAACCACACAAGTATTAAAGTTTCCGCTTAATACAATTCTAGCATGGAATATAAACATTATCATGAACAAGAATTATAATAATAACATCTTTATTATTGCCTCTAGGGCATAATTCCAACAGGTAGCTCTACAATCAGTACACATGCGCGAAGAACCATCTTTATTAGGTACCAAAATAATAGGAACAACACAGGGGCTAAGGGACTCATGAATATGATCTCTGTCGAGTAGTTCCTGAATTTGGCGTTGTATCTCCTTTGTATCCTCTGGATTGATTCTATATGGCGCGCGGTTGGGCAACGTAGCACCAGGAATTAGATAAATTTGGTGCTCAATTCCTCTAATAGGAGGTAGTCCTGGTGGCAGCTCAGCGAGAAAAACGTCCTCATATTCCTGCAAAAGGTTAGCAATAACGGGTGGCAAAGAAGGAGGCATATCCTCAAATGAAAACAAAACCTCTTTGCAGACAATTGCATAACATTGAGTATTGTTTACATCTAGTTCGGCAATATCAATTTTATTTGCAAGCATACATGGACTCTTCAAACGAATTTCAGTAGCATTTTTAGAATCAGATTTAGTGTTTTTTGGTGGTACAAAATCTGCAGCAATAATCTGATTCTCACTTTTATTTTTCTTCTCAGTTTTAGCTCTACTAGCTCTAGCAAGATCATCTTTTAAAATCTGTTCGGGAGTCATAGGTTTTAGACCAATTTTCTTTCCATCATGCATAAGATAATAGTGATTAGTTTTGCCATTATGAACAGATTCTCTATCAAATTGCCATGGTCTACCAAGTAACAAAGAACAAGCTTGCATAAGTACAACATCACAATCAACAAAATCAGAATATGTACCAATAGTAAAATGCACGTGTACCATTCTTGTTACCTTGATCTTGCGAGAACTCTGAAACCATTGGATGTAATATGAATGTGTGCGTTGTCCTGTTGGAAGTGCAAGCTTCTCTACCATGTCAACACTAGCCAGATTATTACAACTCCCTCCACCAATGATGATCCTTATAGATCTTTCCTTGACAACACAACGTGTTTGGAACAGGTTGTGGCGTTGATCTTGCTCAGATTTGCTCAATTGCACACTCAACACACGTTGTGTAATTAAGCTCTTGTATTGATCAGCAGTTTCAGCTCCCATTACCTCTGTCTCTTCATTAGAATCACAATTGTCTCCATCTCGAGCAGAAATAAGGGCTATTGTATCTTCATCAAAGTCACTCGCTGAATCATATTGACCATCATCACGCACCATCATAACACGTTGTGTTGTGCACTGTCTCTCAATATGACCAAAACCCCAGCACTTGCGGCATTGTATATCCTTTGTTTTACCCGTGGAAGCCATAGAAGACGCACTACGAGCAGGAGCATTGGATGACGATGGAGGAGCAGCTGGCAGAAATTTTGTGGTGGCCTTGGATGTGGTAGTAGCTGATGGAGAATCACGAGAAGGAGGCGTTGATTGTCGGGATGTCCAAGTGGATGTGCGACCTACAGAATTGTTAGTCCTCCTCCATGGTGTTTGGCGATCCTACACTTCACGTTCAGCTTTGCAAGCAAGATGAAACAAACGAGTGATGGAATTATATTCTTTATATTCTAATATGTGTTGAATGTCCTTGTTTAATCCACCAAACAAACGTGCAAGCATTTGTTCAGTAGATTCAACAAGACCACACCGAACCATCCCCGTTTGCAATTCCTGATAATACTCTTCTACAGATTTTTCCCTTGTTCCAAACGTGTCGGATTCTTTAGTAAATCACGTTGATAAGTGGGAGGCACAAAACGAACACGCATGCATAGCAATTTTTAAAGCAGTCCAAGTACGAGAAATAGTAGTAGGATTTAAACGACAATACTCAGACCACCAAAGGGAAGCAAATTTAGTAAATTCACATGTAGCGGCACTAACACGCATATTCTCAGGATATTTTAAACATGCAAAATGTTTTTCTACTTCCATCTCCCATGTAAGATATGCATCAGGATTATATTTACCCTCAAAAGATGGAATACTTAATTTAAGCTTTGCAACATGGTCATCATCACGTACCGGTGGTCGACCGTTGCGGTGGTAATGTCGGGGACGGCCAGCAGGGTGTGGAGGTTGTTCAACCTTCTCGTCAAACAGATCGTCGTCATCCGGGTCATAGTAGTACCCATCGTATGTTCCCAATGTCGCAGCAGCAGCGGCGGTGGAAGTCTGAGGTGCCTCAGCTGCAGCGGTAGCCGCCTGAGGTGCGGCGGTAGCCGAACCAGCAGTACGACCCGTGATCGGAATGCGCCGTGTACCATGCCGAGGTGCCAATGGGGCGGGTGCGGGTGCCGGCAATCTGTCCAAAACCTCCTTGAACCGAGCGTCAAGCTTGTCGTTTAAGGATTTCCCGAGTCCATCGATCTTGTCCATGGCATTGGTGAGCTTTGTGTCAAACTCCTCTAGTCGTGCATCCACATCTTCAACGCGACCGACCAAGAGCTCGGAGAAGTGGGCATGTAGTTCTTGGTTCGTCATTGTGGCAGGGTTCCGCGAAGTATCTGTCATGGTTAGTCCTTTAAAGAGCACGGGTATATATGCCTATAACTATGGAAATATGGTGGAAGGCACGCGTAATCCGTCAAGCAATATACGAAGCTCTTACAAGTTCTTACCAAGCAGCAGGAAAAGGCGATGTGCATGTTGGAATTATGCCCTAGAGGCAATAATAAAGATGTTATTATTATAATTCTTGTTCATGATAAAGTTTATGTTCCATGCTAGAATTGTATTAAGCGGAAACTTTAATACTTGTGTGGTTTGTAAACAACACCGTGTCCCTAGTACGCCTCTATGGACTAGCTCATTGATCAATGATGGTTAAGGTTTCCTAACCATAGACATGAGTTGTCAATTGATAATGAGATCATATCATTGGGAGAATGATATGGTGGATAGACCCAAACAAAGCAGAGCAATTAGATCGTGTCATCGTGTTCGTCTTTGCGAAGCTTTTCCTATGTCAAATATTGTATTCCTTAGACCATGAGATAATGCAACTCCCTGGTATCGGAAGAAAGCTTTGAGGTCATCAAACGTCATCCTATGAGAGGGTGATCATAAAGGTGTCTCTCAGGTGATCGGAAAGTATCTGTTGGGTTGTATGTATCGAGATGGAATTTGTCCCTCCCAAGTCGGAGAGATATACTTCGGGCCCACTCGGTAATCGATATCAACACCTCTTGCAAGCATGTGGTTAAGGAGTTAATCACAAAGTGATATCGGATTACAGAACGAGTAAAGTACTTGCTGTGAACGAGATTGAACTAGGTATGACGGTACCAACGATCGAATCTCGGGCAAGTAAAATATCGCGAGACGAAGGGAATATATATATGGGATTGATTGAATCCTGGCATCGTGGTTCATCCGATATGATCATCGATGAATGTGTGGGAGTCAATATGGGTGCCCAGACCCCGCTGTTGATTATTGATAGAAGATCATGTCTGCATATTCTCGAACCCGCAGGGTCACACACTTAACGTATCTCGACGCTAGGATAGATTGGATAATTGGTTTATGAATTTTTGTTCGGAGTCTCGGATGGGATCCGGGATATCACGAGAGGTTCCGGAATGGTCCGGAGAATAAGATTCATATAAGGCAGTGCAGTTTTTGGAGTTCGGAATTGTTCCGGGTTAATCGGTATTGTACCGGAAGCTTCTAGAACCTTCCGGAAGGGGACCAACGTGGCCCCACCTTCCGGGAGGGGGCATGGGCCTATGAGGGAGTGTCCTGGACGCATTGGGCCAGGGGCACAAGGCCCCATAGGGCCCAGCCGATTCTAGAGAGATTTGACTCGTTTAAATCTCGGGATAGAATTTCTAGATAAGGGAGAGTTTAAATCGTTTAAACTAGAGATAGGATTTCTAGATAAGGGAGAGTTTAAATTGTTTAAACTAGAGATAGGCTTGGAGGAGGGGCAAGGGCTGGCCGCCCCCCCTCTATATATAGAGGGGTGGTGTGCCCCCTCCCCATACACACCTCTCCTCCAAGCCCTAGCAGCCTTGCTATCTTCCTCTCTCCCTCCCGACTGTTTGTAGGCAAAGCCCTGCAGCAGAAATTCTCCACCATATACACCACGCCGTAGTGTTGTAGATCCAATCTATCTCTCCACCATACTCGCTGGTCCGAGGAAGGAGGAGACGTCGAGGTGCTGCACGTGTGCATCTCACGGAGGCACCGCCACTTGTGGTGCTAGATCGGATCGGATCGCGAGGAGGAGAAGCGAGTACGACTACATCACCCATGTTCCGACGAACGTTCCGCTGTGCGAATCTTCAAGGGTATGAAGATCTAATCCAATCTCTCTCGTTGTTTGCATCTCCTAGATTAGATCTTGGCTTTCCCTCTGTTCGCTCCGTAGAAATTTTTGATTTACTATGCCGCGAAACCCTTCAGTGCAACCGCGAGGAGCAGTGGGTCCAGAGATTGAACCGAGCGCTTACCAGGAGTCGAGACACCGCACGTGGAGAAATCTGTGGAGCTCTGGGAAGGCTTAGCAAAGGGGTTAGCAATTATCAAAACAGCAATGCAAATGTTGAAAGAATGATCAACGAAGGTAATGTGCTGGTCCTAGGCTAGTCTGTACTAGAGACGCGAGCCTAGATCACCAACGATGTCACAAAGCGACACAACAAGCAATGTATGATGATATGGCACCCTGAAAAGCGAACCGAGAGGTCGAAAATCACTATGATGGCGAGTATCTAGAATTGATCGACGGGGTCTAAAAACAGGTTAGCCCCAAAAAAATCGATTTTTTTGTATTATGCTTCGGAAAGCGCGCAGGCGCCAAAAAAATATCGCTATAACGGCCGATGGAGAAAAGTGATCCCGAGAGCCGAAAATCAGTATAGCCAGAAAATCGGCCAAATTTTTTTTTGCTCTCCTTCTGGACTTACGGCTGAACTTCTAACTCGAATCGAACTTTAGCTCAACACGGAAACAACAAAGAAGGAAAGTAAAAAAAGAAAAACTAGGAAACAATAACTCAACTCAGACTCGTGTCGCGGCAGGAAAGGTTATGGCGGAGTTTTAGGGTTTATGGTGGCTGGGTGTATGGCGGCGGAATATGGTGGCGGTGATCTGCGAGTGTGGCGGTGACTATTGTGATCAGAACTCGAAACTCTAAGGGATGAGACACTACAATGCAGACACAAATTCAACAATGCAAAACTAAAAAGATAATGTGAGGCGTAGATTGGTGATGGGATGGATCCAAAATCTAACTGTGTTTTTGGATTTTTCGTGGGTTATAGGTAAAATAGATCTAATCTACGAAAGCAGTAAAATCTCACCGAGCAACCTGAAATCTGATACCACTTGATAGGGCAAAGGTGTCCGATGTTTCGATGAGATGGTGATATTCGATTTGGTGGAGTTTGGGCTTGACGATCCGACTACACGTGCGAGCACGAGCGCCAATGCAATTGCTAGGCCAATCTCCTGGAGGTTACCGATCCTGCGGGAACACGATCAGCCTGACCAGCGAGGGTCTTAATTCCTACCTGAAATCAAGAACAAGTAAGAACTAATATTGAAATCAAGATATTGCGGATTAAGATGAAAGCTTTATTGAAAAGGTGGGATCCTGTATAGGTGCGAAGTACAAGAGGCCTCTGCGATGCTCGAGCCTTGGCGAAGTGCTATGATGGCTAACTTAATGTCTAAACAAAATCCGAGTCTAGGGTGACGGCTATGGGGAGTATTTAAGGAGGAAAAAGTGGGGTTTCGGCCATCCATAGAAGTGGTGGCCGAATCCAACCCTAGAAGTCCTTTTCTCCTCAAATACGGACTCTAAAAAGTGGCTATTTAAAATCCTGCGAAAATTACATGGGCCTGGCCCAAAATAAAGGTCTCGCAGCACCATATTAAGCTATGGACGAATTTGTGAAGTATTAATCTTGAATATTTCGTCCAAGGCTTCTTTCTTCATTATGGTGGCCTCAAAGTTCTAAAATCTTCATCCGTGGCCTTCTCTTGAATCATCACATGTTTGCTGCCATCTCCATGCATGGCCATGCTCCAATGCTTGTCCCTCTCATCCATGCTTGGTCCATCATTCCTAAGAGTAAGAAATACATCTGATTTAGGCAGCATCATATTCTCATGTATGTAAGGAATAGTTCCAAGAAACGAAAGTATCTGATAGTTAAGTTGTTTGGCATGAGATCTTGTGATAGGTACTTGTATGTGTGTAGCTGTAGGTACAACGGTTGTATCAATAGATGGGATGTCCACATCACATGGGCAAGATGATCAAAACCCCGTTCTCCGGAATAATGGAGCGAGCAACGGACTTATTGGAAATCATACATACCGATGTATGCGGACCAATGAGTGTTTCGACGCGCGGTGGATATCGCTATTTTCTCACTTTTACTGATGACTTAAGTAGATATGGGTATATCTATTTAATGAAACATAAATCTGAAACGTTTGAAAAGTTCAAAGAATTTCAGAACGAAGTGGAAAACCATCGTAACGGGAAAATTAAATTTCTACGATCCGATCGTGGAGGTGAATATTTGAGTTATGATTTTCTCACGCATCTTAAAGCAAGCGGAATCATTTCACAACTCACGCCACCCGGAACACCACAGCGCAATGGTATGTCTGAACACCGGAATCGAACTCTATTAGATATGGCGCGATCAATGATGTCTCTTACAGATTTGCCGTTATCATTTTGGGGTTATGCATTAGAAACAGATGCATTCACTTTAAATAGGGCACCATCTAAATCCATCGAGACGACACCGTATGAACTATGGTTTGGTGCTAAACCCAAGTTGTCGTTTCTTAATCTTTAGGGATGCGAATCTTACGTCAAGAAGTTGATGCCGGACAAGCTCGAACCCAAAGCGGAGAAATGCGTCTTCATAGGATACCCTAAGGAAACAATTGGGTATACCTTATACCACAGATCCGAAGGAAAAGTGTTTGTTGCAAAGAACGGATCCTTTCTTGAGAAGGAGTTTCTCTCGAAAGAAGTGAGTGGGAGGAAGGTAGAGCTAGACGAGGTTATTGAACCTTCTCTCGAGTTGGAGAGTAGCGCAGCACCTGAAATTGTTCCAGTGCCGTCTGCACCAACAAGAGAGGAAGCTAATGACGAGGATCATGAAACTTCGAACGATGCTACTACTGAACTTCGCAGGTAGACAAGGTCACGTGCCACTCCTGAATGGTACAGCAACCCTGTCTTAACCGTCTTGTTGTTAGACAACAGTGAACCTGCAAATTATGAGGAAGCAATGATGAGCCCAGACTCTGAGAAATGGCTAGAGGCCATGAAATCCGAATTGGGATCCATGAGAGAAAACCAAGTATGGACTTTGGTGGACCCTCCTAGCGACCGTAAGGTCGTTGAGTGCAAATGGATTTTCAAGAAGAAAACGGACGCGGTTGGTAATATTACTGTCTATAAAGCTCGGCTTGTCGCAAAATGGTTTCGGCAAGTTCCAGGTGTTGACTACGATGAGACTTTCTCTCCCGTAGCGATGTTTAAGTCCATTAGAATTTTATTAGCAATTACTGCATTTCATGATTATGAAATATGGCAGATGGATGTCAAGACTACGTTCCTCAATGGCAACATTGATGAAGAGTTGTATATGATGCAACCCGAAGGTTTTGTCGATCCTAAGGATGCTAATAAGGTGTGCAAGCTTTAGCGTTCCATTTATGGACTGAAGCAAGCATCTCGGAGTTGGAACCTTCGTTTTAATCAAGTGATCAAGATTTTTTGATTTTTTCCAAATTGTTACGAAGCTTGTATCTACAAGAAAGTGAGTGGGAGATCGGTGACATTTTTAGTACTATATGTGGATGACATATTGATTATTGGAAATGACATTGGTATGCTTAACGATGTGAAGAGTTATTTGAATAAATGTTTTTCAATGAAAGACCTAGGAGAAGCTGCTTATATATTAGGCATCAAAATCTATAGAGATAGACAAAGACGCCTAATAGATTTAAGCCAAAGTACTATCTAGACAAAGTTCTAAAAAGGTTCAGAATGGATAAAGCAAATAAAGGTTCATTGCCCATGTTGTCAGGTAAGATATTGAGCAAGGCTCAGTGTCCAGCTACAGTAAACGATAGAGATACTATGAGCAAAGTGCCATATGCCTCGGCCATAGGTTCTATCATGTATGCCATGCTATGTACTAGACCGGATGTGTCAAATGCTCTTAGTTTGACGAGCAGATACCAAAGTGATCCAGAAGTGGAACACTGGACAACCGTAAAGAACATCCTAAAGTATTTAAATAGGACTAAAGAAAATGTTCTTGGTCTATGGAGGTGATGAGCACCTCTCGTAAAAGGTTACGTCGACGCAAGTTTCGACACCGACCCGGATGATTCTAATTCTCAGACAGAATACGTTTATATTTTGAATGGTGGAGCTGTGAGCTGGAGAAACTGCAAGCAGAGCGTAATCGCGAGATCTACAACAGAATCGGAATACATGGCTGCTTCAGAAGCGTCAAGTGAGGGAGTTTGAATCAGGAACTTCATCACTGAGCTTGGTGTGGTTCCAAGTGCCTTGGACCCACTGGAGATATTGTGCGACAACACTGGCGCCATAGCACTGGCTAAGGAACCAAGATATCATCCAAAGACCAAGCACATCAACCGCCATTTTCATATAATTCGAGATTATATAGCAGATGGAGATTTGAAGATTAGAAAAGTACATACAGATCTGAATGTCGCAGATCCGTTGACTAAACCTCTTCCACGAGCAAGACATGATCAGCACCTTAATGCCATGGGTGTTAGATTGTTGCCAGATGTAAACTAGATTATTGACTCTAGTGCAAGTGGGAGACTGTTGGAATTATGCCCTAGAGGCAATAATAAAGATGTTATTATTATAATTCTAGTTCATGATAAAGTTTATATTCCATGCTAGAATTTTATTAAGCGGAAACTTTGATACTTGTGTGGTTTATGAACAACACCGTGTCCCTAATACGCCTCTATGGACTAGCTCATTGATTAATGATGGTTAAGATTTTCTAACCATAGACATGAGTTGTCGATTGATAATGAGATCATGTCATTAGGAGAATGATATGATGGACAGACCCAAATTAAGCAGAGCAATTAGATTGTGTCATCGTGTTCATCTTTGCGAATCTTTTTCCTATGTCAAGTATTGTATTACTTAGACCATGAGATAATACAACTCCCTGGTATCGGAAGAAAGCTTTGAGGTCATCAAACGTCATCCTATGTGAGGGTGATCATAAAGGTGTCTCTCAGGTGATCGGAAAGTACTTGTTGGGTTGTATGTATCGAGATAGAATTTGTCCCTCCCGAGTCGGAGAGATATACTTCGGGCCCACTCGGTAATTGATATCAACACCGTTTGCAAGTACGTGGTTAAGGAGTTAATCACAAAGTGATATCGGATTACGGAACGAGTAAAGTACTTGCTATGAACGAGATTGAACTAGGTATGCCGATACCAACGATCAAATCTTGGGCAAGTAAAATATCGCGTGACGAAGGGAATATATATATGGGATTAATTAAATCCTGGCATCGTGGTTCATCCGATATGATTATCGATGAATATGTGGGAGTCAATATGGGTTTCCAGATCCCGCTGTTGATTATTGATAGAAGATCATGTCTGCATATTCTCGAACACGTAGGGTCACACACTTAACGTGCATCGACGCTAGGATAGAATGGATAATTGGTTTATGAGTTTTTGTTCGGAGTCTCGGATGAGACCCAGGACATCACGAGAGGTTTCGGAATGGTCCGGGAAATAAGATTCATATAAACATGGACGTACTTAGGGGACAGGGTGAAGGAGAACCTCTCAAGAATGACGGCGATGACAGCCTTGGCTTCGGTCATGGCGAAGTTCTGGCCTATGCAGGCTATCAAACGAGAAGCGAAAAGTGGCTCAGCGCTTGTATGAGCATGGCAGTGTCGTGCGTGGCAGTGACAGCCGCAGCACTGCCCAAAAACATGTGGACTACCAAACATCCCCTACTTCAAGCTACATCGCCTTTACTAAAATAGGGTATGGTAGGTGCATGTACGTCGGCTAGCAAAAGTAGTAAATGTTGACTAGTGAAGCCAAACGGGTGATGGTTGACTATATAGCAACATAAACAAACGAGGCAGAGTGTGAGATGCAAGCAGAGGCATAATGTATCCATGTGGAACTCGCGTTGCGAACGAGGTTAAGATTGTTAGTCGTAAATGAAGTGAAGTGTTGTTTAATGTTTATGGTTACATAGTGAAAATTTTAGTCTCGACGGAGCAAACGCATTGGAAGGATCTATTACAAACATAAGCTGAATGACAATTTTGAAAATATTGCCACATGGAAAAAATTTCAGGGCCAAGATAAAAGACACCGGGCAACTTTCCCTCTCAGCCGCGCAAAGGAACAACTGAGCCATGATGGTTGAAGTTTTCTTATTTGCAAATCACACTTATACGATGGTAAATTAACAATTATATCTAACATATAATAATAAACTAAACCCGTAGAGATATACTAAATTCATAACATCATGGAGAATGTTAGATAGATCTCTCCCACGTGTCCCTCATCGCGCCCTAATCGGGGGCGCCCAACCCTATCCATGGTTGGTGGGCCCCTGTCGCCAGCGCGTATATAAAGAGGTGGGGGGCCGGACGCACACGGTAAGAGGTTCACCGTGCGCCGCAGCCCCCACCCACACACCCACCGATTAGGGTTCGCGCTAGGTCGACAGGAAGCTCCGCCGACACCACTCTCTACCATCCACGCCCACGCCGTCGCCCCCTTTTCCCATGGCTAACGACGGCGGCTCTAGCTCCGGCATCCCCTCAGGCTCGTGTTTGTCGAGCCAGGGCGCAGTGAATATTTGACTAGAGAATATGAAAGAGGCAGAATTTTTTCTGTAAAGTTTAAAGTTTATGAAAGTTATTAAGAATGTTTCCGCTGCAAATAGTTGATTTAAATTGCAATAATGCAATAAAGTTTGTTTAAATTTTGTTATAAAGATGTGACAAAGTAATTAAAGATGATTGTGTCTCATGTTATTAATTGACCAACGTTATTAATAAGCATGATCATGATCCTTTTCATTGAGTATTAAAGGTGCATTTAATTTTATTTCTACCCGGCCAACAGTGATGTAATTTTAAATGGCACAAACAATTGCATGTTTAATTTATACCAACGTTGGATTAATGCATACAGTTGTTTTCTTTGGTGATCTCACATATTTTGTAGTTTTCAGGAGGTCTCAACCTCATGAGCTGTTTGAAGGACATCCCGCTGCTAAGGGGGGACAACTACTCCGAATGGAGGAAAAAGGTTGATCTGGCGTTTATATGCGCCGAAGTGGACTGGGTGGTTGACACCAAGCAACCACTCAAGCCTGCTGACCCTGTGAGGGGCGATGCTGAGGAAAGTGCTGCGTTTGAAAAAAGAAAGAGGGACCATGCTCCTTTGGAGCTGGCCTACTCGATAGACAATCAAAAGTGGGCGAACGCCAACAAGAAATGTTTGGCTTTTGTAAAGAACACAATTTAGAATGCTATAGTGGGCTCAATTGGAGAGTGTGCCTCCGTGGGCGAATACCTTGCAAATATAAAGATCCAATTTACTGGCTCTTCAAAGATGTATGCAACCCAGCTGTTAAAACAGCTGGTGACAGAAAAGTACACGAGAGGGCCACACGGCATAAGAGAGCACATCTTGAGGTTGTCAAACATGGCAGCCAAGCTGAATCCCATGGATGAGGACCTCGAGCTAAATCCTGCACTTCTGGTGCACCTGGTGATGGCCTCTCTTCCACAGCCATTCGAGAACTTCGTAATCAACTATAACATGTCCCCTGAAAAGTGGGACATTGAAAAGACCATTGGGATGTGCTCCCAAGAGGAGGAAAGGCTGAAGGCTCTTCACGGTGGTTCCTTGAACTTCGTGAAGGACAATAGGAAGAGGAACTTCACCAATAGTAACCATGGTGGCTCACCTTCCAAGCCACATGGCAAGGGCCCACAGCAGCACCAGCACCAGTACCAGCAGTCCACCCCTGGGGAAAAAGACTAGTGCCACCACTGCAAAAAGGTTGGCCACTACAAGAAGGATTGTCCAGTATGGCTGAAGTACATAATGGCCAAAAACGGTAAAGATATAGTCTCTTTTGGTAATGAATCTCTGTATGAAAAGTTTTCTAGATCTACTTGGTGGATTGACTCTGGTGCAACTGTTCATGTTGCCAACTCTTTACAGGGGTTCCATTCGACAAGGATTTTGCCAAAAAGAGAAAGACTCATTGAAGTGGTGAATGGGATTGAAACAGAAGTGGAGGCTGTTGGCGACATTCCTCTGGAGCTGGCTGATGGCTCTTCCCTTTTGCTTAAGGATGTTCTTTTTGTTCCTTCCATTCATAGAAATTTAATAAGTGTATCGTGCTTGGACAAAGATTCGTATGAGTGCTATTTTGGACAAGGCAAATGTGCCATTTGGTTAAAAGATATTTGTGTGGGTGTTGCTATCCTACATGACAAGCTATATTTATTATCTTTTTATGAGAAAGTATTTTCTGTGTGTGATGTGAATGAACAAGTCCCTTGTCGAACAAAGAACAAAACAAAAGAAAGCGAACTCTTGACTCATCGAAGTTATGGCACTGCAGATTAGGCCATATTTCGAGGGAAAGAATAGAAAGCCTCGTTAAAAATGACATTCTTCCTCCGTTAGAGTTCTCGGACATAGAACAATGCATAGATTGCATTAAAGGAAAGTATGTAGAACAAATTAAAAAGGGTGCAAACCGAAGTATAGCTACACTAGAAATAATCCACACGGATATTTGTGGACCGTTTCCGGTGAAAAGTGTGGATGGCTATGATTCATTCATAACATTCACGGATGATCACTCCCGATATGGTTATATTTATCCAATTAAAGCAAGATCTGAAGAATTGGATAAATTTAAAATTTTCAAAGTTGAAGTCAAAAATCAGCATGATAAAAGAATTAAGATAGTTCGGTCCGATCGTGGGAGGGAGTACTACGGTCGGCATACTCCATATGGTCAAGTGCCAGGACCTTTTTCAAGGTTCCTGCAGGAAAATGGAATAGTCGCCCAGTATTCTATGCCGAGCGAACCTCAGCAAAACGGAGTAGCTGAAAGGCGTAACCGTACCCTTATGGATATGGTGCGCAGTATGATGAGCTATTCCACCCTTCCATTGGGATTGTGGATGGAGGTGCTTAAAACCGCCATTCACATTCTCAACAGAGTACCAAGTAAGTCGGTGCCCAAAACACCGTATGAATTGTGGACAGGCAGAGTCCCCTCTCTGCACCACTTGAGGGTCTGGGGGAGCCCAGCTGAGGCAAAAGTTTTCAATCCAAACATTACAAAGTTAGACCCAAAAACAGTATCTTGCCACTTCATTGGCTATCCAGATAAGTCAAAAGGCTTTCGTTTCTACTGTCCTGACAGATACACAAAGTTTGTAGAAACGAGACATGCAGTCTTCTTGGAGGACGAATTGATGAGGGGGAGCACGGTAGCTCGGGAAATTGATCTTGAGGAGAAGAGGGTGCATGCACCTAATCCGATGACTCAGGAGCCATTTTTCTCGCTACCTGTTGTGCCACCATCTACAACCCCTGAGGTTGTGGTGCCGGCACCTGTTGTGACTCCACACGTGACAACAATGGGCGAAAGTTCGGAACCTGTCCATCAGGAGCCACCTGAACCCACTGTTGAGCACGAAAGGGAGCCAGAACAGCCACATACTGTAACTGTGCCTGGACCCGAGGCAAGAAATGAGCAAGAGTCTGATGAACTCAGAAGGTCTAAAAGAGAACGAAGACCAGCCATTTCCAAAGAAATTTACAAAGTCTACAACGTAGTTCATATGGAGGGCGATCCTACCTCATATGAAGAAGCCATGAGTAGCCCTCACTCAGCCAAGTGGGTGGAGGCAATGGAAGATGAAATGAAATCAATGAGTTCCAACAACGTTTGGGACTTAGAGGAAATTCCTAAAGGATCCAAAACAGTAGGATGCAAATGGGTCTACAAAACAAAGTATGACTCCAATGGAAATGTAGAAAAATACAAAGCTAGACTTGTGGCAAAAGGTTTTACGCAAAGAGAATGCATAGATTACAATGAGACTTTTTCTCCGGTCCCATGTAAGGACTCCTTCAGAATCATCATGGCACTAGTTGCACATTTTGATTTAGAGTTGCATCAAATGGATGTTAAGACGGCATTTCTAAATGGAGATTTAGAAGAAAATGTTTACATGAAACAACCCAAGGGTTTTTTCATGGAGGGGAAGGAACATATGGGATGCCGCCTAAAGAAATCCATTTATGGGTTAAAGCAAGCCTCTAGGCAGTGGTATTTAAAGTTTAATGATACAATTAAAAGATTTGGATTCAAGGAAAATGTTGAGGACAACTGCATTTATGCAAAGTTCAAAAGTGGGAAATATATTTTCCTAATTCTGTATGTGGATGACATCCTGCTTGCCAGCAGTGATGTTAGTCTACTACTAGAGACAAAGAAGTTCTTGTCATCAAATTTTGACATGAAAGACCTTGGTGAAGCTTCTTATGTTTTGGGCATAGAAATTCACCAAGATAGAAAGAATGGAGTGTTAGGACTATCGCAGAAAGCATATTGTGAAAAGATTCTAAAAAAATACAATATGCATGCGAGTAATGCAACACCTGCTCCCATAGTCAAGGGCGATAGTTTTGGGAAATCCCAATGTCCAAAGAATCAATATGAGATCGATCAAATAAAGTCAGTACCATATGCTTCTGCTGTTGGAAGCTTACAGTATGCACAAGTGTGCACTCGCCCTGACTTAGCTTTTATCACCGGGGTACTCGGTAGATATCAAGAGAATCCAGGCATAGAGCACTAGAAGATGGTAAAGAAAGCTTTGCGTTATGTGCAAGGCACAAAAGGCCTCATGCTAACATATAAAAGATCTGATTCCCTAGAGATAAAAGGGTATTCAGATACGGACTTTGCGGGAGATAAAGACGACAGAAAGTCCACGACAGGGTATGTATTTACTCTCGCAGGTGGTGCTATTTCGTGGAGAAGCGTCAAACAGTCGATGGTTGCATCATCTACGATGTATGCAGAATTTATAGCATGTTATGAGGCCATGGGACAGGCGTTATGGTTAAAGAAATTTTTGCCCGACTTGAAAGTGGTTGACTGCATCAGCAGGCCACTAAAGATGTACTGTGACAACGAGCCCGCAGTATTCTATGCTCACAACAACAAGTCGAGTAATGCTACAAAGTCTATAGATATAAAGTATTATGTTGTGAAGGACAAAGTCCAGGATCAAACTATAAGACTCGAGCATATAAGGACAAAGAATATGCTTGCGGATCCGCTAACGAAAGGCTTACCACCCAATGTGTTCAAGGAACACATAGCCGGCATGGGTTTAATGGAAAGCCTATGATTCCTGGACTACAGAGGCCCAAAAGTAAGAGGATTTGTTTCAAAACATGAAGGTATATAGTGGTTGTCTGATTCTATCGGCAATTGAGCTGAGAAGATGAAACTTGCTCTATGTATCATTCTGTGATGAAATAAGTAAAGTACAAAGTTAAAAGTAAAGTCGAGATCTAGGGGGAGAATGTTAGATAGATCTCTCCCATGTTCGGGCCCAACGGCCCGAACGGAGTCCCTCATCGCGCCCTAATCGGGGGCGCCCAACCCTATCCATGGTTGGTGGGCTCCTGTCGCCAGCGCGTATATAAAGAGGCGGGGGGCCGGACGCACACGGTACGAGGTTCACCGTGCGCCGCAGCCCCCACCTACACACCCACCGATTAGGTTCGCGCTAGGCCGACGGGAAGCTCCGCCGCCACCACTCTCTACCATCCACGCTCACGCCGTCGCCCCCTTTTCCCATGGCTTACGACGGCGGCTCCAGCTCCGGCACGAGCTCCGGCATCCCCTCTGGCTCGTGTTTGTCGAGCCAGGGCGCAGGTGGTTCTCTTCTCTCTCTCTCTCTCTCTCTCTCTCTGTGTGTCTGTCTGTCTCAGATACCACAGATCTACCCCAGTAGTATCTACCGAGAATATACTAGACCTAACAGTTACTATACACTAAGTCACTAACGCACACAGAAAATTGCAACGCCTTTACAAATTAAAAATGTGTCTGATAGGTGACTAAAATAAAATAATCAACAAACATAGAAATACTTTCTTATTTTTTTCTATGCAAATGAATACATTATACGTTGGCAAACTAACTTCACATATATATAGTGTACAAACTAAAATAAATCTCGGTGAAGTAAGTACATATTACAAAACATCGTGTTGGTCAGCACGAATACAGTATATGCAAATTATCTCGCTCTACATCTCGAGGCTCCTTAGGAGCATGGGAAGCCCAAACTTGGGCCGCAGCGTGATGACGTCCATCGGGGCATGGACGTACTTAGGTGATAGGGTGAAGGAGAACCTCTGAAGAATGACGGCGATGACGGCCTTGGCTTCGATCATGGCGAAGTTCTGCCCTATGCACGACCTCGGCCCGCTCGAGAAAGACAGCAACGCATTGGGGTGCTTGGCAGCCATGGTCACACCTTTCTCGAACCTCATAGGCTTGAACTCATCAGCGTCCTCACCCCAGACCTCCTTGTCACGATGGATCGTCGCGATGGGGATGGTCAGGATCGTGCCTTCTGGCACCTTGATGCCACCAACCTCGAGGTCTGAGCCCGCCTTCCTCTGGATGGTGGATACAGGGGCGTATAGCCTGAGAGTTTCCAGCAGGAACATGTTGACCAGCTTGAGCCTGTTGAGCATGTCGCCGGTGGGAACCTCGTGGCCACACTCCCCCAGCACCTCTTCCCTGAGCTTCTCCTGCCACTCCGGGTGCGTGCTGAGCAAGAACATGGTCCACGTGAGCAGGTGCGAGCTGGTGTCGTGGCCGGCGAAGAAGAAGGTCTTGCACTCGTCGATGATCTCGTCCATGCTCAGGAGCGGAGTCTCCCCGTGCTCCGGCGCGCACGCCTCCAGCATAAGCCCCAGCAGGTCGTGTCCGTATCCCATGGTGTCTTTGGCGGCGAGACGACTTTTGATGATGTTCATGAGCATGGTCCTCACCTCCCTATCGAGCTTGGATATCTGAAGGTTCTTTTTGGTTGGAAGGTACCTGAGCAATTTCACAGCGGTTGATTAATTTTCTGCTGTGTGGAACTGTTTATGTATTTTGTGTCTGTTTGAACTGGCAAAAATAGGGGAAAAGTAAGTAAGTTGTGGTTTACCTGAATCCTGGGATTTGGACGTTGAAAACGGTGGAGAAGGCAAGAAACTGGAGCTCCCTCTGGGCAAGGAAGACCTTTTTCCCCTCCGTGTAGCTGCTCCCGAACGCCGTGTGGGAGATGACATCCGCGGTTAGCTCCTCAAACTGGGTGCTGAGGTCGATCTCCACGGCGCCGCCCTTGTCCATCTTGGCTTCCCACTCCGACATCATTGACCCGGCGCAGTCGGACATGGTCACAGTCATCATCTTTTTTTTTATGGCACCCGAAATGTCAATGCACAAAACGTCAGGGAAAGTGACACACATATATATATTATGTGTACTAAAAAGATTTAGTAGTACAAAACAATTAGAAATGTCGTGCTGCTAGATTCGCGCAGACGTCACGTCACAGATACCTTGAGCTTGTCCATGTTGAATGCCGGGTGGACGACCTTCCGGTGGCGCTTCCAGTCGTCGCCGTCGGTGAGCACGAGGCCCTTGCCGAGTAGGCGGGCGATGTGCGGGTTGCCGATGGTCTTGGGGTAGAGCCCTTTGCGGTCGGAGAGCACCTGCTTCACCACGTTCACGTCGGCGATGCACACGTTCGGCTTCGCCCCGAACCAGTACAGGAACGTGCGTCCTGCAGAAACAGGGAACCCGCGGACGTAAGAACAGGAACTAGCTACACCGAATTCCGAAGGAATTGTTACAGGTTGAGAGTATTTCGATCGTACCGTAGATGGGGATCCACTTGCGGAAGTGGGGCTGCACCATGGGGACGAAGTCGTGGGAGCCGATGTCCAGCGCGTCGCCGGCGGTCTCGGCGCGGAGCCGCTTGATCTCGGCGAGGTTCCCCGAGAAGAAGTTGTAGCGCGGCCCGCCCACGCCCTGCGCGCGGAGCTGCCTGGTGATGGCGCGCGGCCTCCACACGAGGTACACCAGCGCGTTGAACGCCCACGAGAGCAGCACCGCCGCGACGGCCGCCGCCACCATCCAGACCAGACCCACGGTCATGGTGTGGTCGCTGATCGAGGAGTCGGGAACAAGCTAGCGGGGGTTGGTCGCCGATCAAGGTCAGCTAGCTCGGGGACTCTTGAGAAGAACGGTGGCCGAGAAAATGTATGGCTCTGCTTTTGGTAGGTATGGCTGCTGGTTTGAGTTCGTGGAGACTGGAAATGTGATCTGATTCTGTTTGAGCAGCCGATGAGAGTCGGGTCGAGGAGGGGGATATTTATACGGGATTGGCTTTGAGCCTTTGACCATGGGTCGGCGTTTCTACGTTGGGTAGCTGCCTAGCTGGCCACGCACCCCGGGCACAGTAGAGGGTGACATCAGCTGTGATGCAGGCTCTCCAGCTCGTGGGAACGTGTGGTTTCGCGCTAGGAGCCGCTGCACGTACAAATGGTCCTGAAGGTCGATATGGACGCACGAGGGCTTCTAGAGAAACTAAAAAGCAGCCAAGCAAAGCGACCATGTACACCTTCACTAACCACTACAGTACTACCAAGTTCTGGACCATTGGATCTACAAATGTTCGGTTGGGATCAACTGGTCATTCCTTCCAGAGATTCTTGCACCTAGAAACCCCTGAACTTTTGCCAAAATCAACAACCCTGCACTTTCTTCATCATCCATCAGTCCACGATATGATATTTTTCTTGAAACTAGCATGGTGGCCCTCGCAATGCGAGGGCAACATCTCAAAAGTCTATTTTAATTTTCAAAACCTTCCTATTTATTTCATATTTTTAATTTGTAATTTTATAGAATTAATGTTATGTAATTATTAAAAGTATAAAACCTGTAGAATCTAATAAATTTTAGCAATGTAAATGATTTTTACTTGCTTATTGTATTTGTGGTTGTATACAACATGTTTCTATGTCATATATTTGTGAATATTCGTGTCTCCCTTCCATTATGTGTTTGTACAATCGGCATTGATGCATGAATTAGTTAAATCAAGATAGAATGACTTAGATAATACTTAAGAACAAACAATCATAACAATAGTTTAGAATTAAAAAACTAAAAGTATTGTTTCTTTGAGGTTTGAGTAAATCAAAATGTAAAATATTTCACATTGTTGAACTAACATTATGTGATTTGTTTGCTTCGCAGAGTATGTATTTTTAAACATCTTGTAGAGGTTGTTATCCTAGTCATGGACCATATACTACCTTCGTTTGGGATTATAAGTCCCGCGCGGATAACTAGGTTGCCAATTTAAACAAGATAATATAAATATTATAGCATAAAAATTATATCATTAGATACTTTAGAGGTTATATTTTTTAATGGTATAATTTTTGTGAAGTATAAGTTATATTTTATTAGTTAAATTAACAACCTAGGTATGCGCGTAGGACCTATAATCCTGAACAGATGGAGTAATTCATTGGCCAAATTTGAAGTGTGAATGATAGTTATTTTCTATCCAAATGTTTTTCCTTGCATTTACATCTAAATAATGAAAATTTGAATTTTACCTTGTCCACATATTTCTTCCTCTCGTTTAATCTAGTTTGAAGGAATGTACATGACGTTTTCGCTGTCTATTTTGAAGTCAATGATATTTTAGACATAGGCACTGGCCTCAAAGATGTAAGTTTGACTAATATGTTTTACTCGCAAGACAAAGACATGTTACACTTGGTGAAAATTTGTCTTTTAAACTGAGCTTGATAGTAGAAAAAATCCTACAGTTTTATGGCTGAATTCATCGGACCTGACATATATTATATATGTAGGGCTATACATTGATTGGAAGGAGTAATTTGCCATATTTAAATTGTGTTAAGGTTAAGCCAAATCTAGAACATTTAAATTGTTTGGGGCTACTCAGTGCTCAAAGTGAATGCATAGATCCATATATGCTCACACTTTATTGTTTATTTTTGGTATGCTTTTAGTATCGGTTGTTGTTTTATGTATGCAATATAGTTTATTCTTCAATATGGGTTTTAAAATTTCTCCTACTATGAATCTATTTTGTACAAAACATATTTTTAGTGGTTTATGTTAAGGTATTCGATATGAAAAGTGCAATGTTACATGCACTTTGAATTTTTTCTATATTTTAAAACATGGATAATGTCGGCGATGACAACCAACTTTCCTAGGTACTATGTTTTTTTGCGGGGAGGGTACTATGGGGTTTAAGAGAATTATATCTCTACTCCCTTTAGACATAGTTTTAGACAGATATTTTAATACTTGTATATAGACATCACACATGCATATTTTTTTTCAAAACAATGCCATATTATTAGATCAACTTGGTAATTTCGAGCTATTTTCTCAGGAAAGTAAGATCATCTTTTAGTCTCGCAGTTTGGAAGAATAACATATCTACCTTTGTGTGGGCAACACTTCCTCACCTTTATTTAGCTGCTTACTACTTATTTGAGTGAGGTATAGAACGCGTGAATCTGTAGTGTACTACTTCATATAATCATTCATACATGGAAGATTTTCTTATCATTGAACAATCAGTGTGTTGGATATACGAACATGCTTAATTTAAGCCAAAATAAGTTCATCGGATATTCATAATTTTTCTTTCTAAGTAACAATGTTACTTAAAAAAACCTGACATCGGTATCGAAATTTATTTTTTCTCTCTAAAAAACAGCATGGGCAAACTCATAAGAGAAACAAATAAATTATCTTTAAAAAGATGTGTGTGTATACTTTGTTTTTGACTGAAGTAGTAATGTAGCTGTTTTCATGTGCATTCGGTTGCGCATAGCTAATTTCTAGCCCAAACTTGTTTTTCTTGCAATTCCTTGTGCAGCCACGGCCGGATATCCCGGTCATTTTTTTTCTCTAATCCTGTCAATCGTTCACGCATGGAGTCCTTCTCATTTACGGCCGGCTGAAAAACACTGACCGTGTATGTATGGCCAGCCGCAAGTTAAGGGCCGATGGACTGTAAACATGTGTATATATTTTCTGAGACTAAAATTATAGATCTAACTGTCTATACATAGATCCTTTTTTCTTGAACTCCACGTGAAGTGGACGTGGACGTGGACGTGGACGTGGACGTGGCATTCCTTTTCCCTTGAACTTTGAAGAGACGTGGTAGCTACCTAATATGTGTGGTATTTCACGTTGATTTTAGTTCGAGATAGACTAACGTGACATAAGACTTCTTTTATATTACTTTTACGTAACACTAATTATCTTTTAATCTCAGCTTACATCTACACCATTAATTATAGATCTAATAGCTAAAATAATTTTGATGATGTGAATCAACGTGGTGTCTCGATAAACACCTTTATATTGCTTTTAGTATATAATAGACTAGAACTGAACTATATACTTTCAGTCGGATGACTGATTTAGAACCCGTTCTGACAATCATCTTTACCTTGGCGAGATATTTCGAATAGGCTCGGCCTGGAATATGTTTTCAAGATAACAAAATTCATGTTTTAAAACTCGACTCAAACACTCACAAAACTTACTGAAACCAAATATCTTGTTGATACGAGTTCCATGTGGCTTTTAGAGAGTCTCGTTGTCATTTGATGATTTTATATAGTATTTTTGGCACGTTTTAGTGGAGCATAGTGGTTTCAGTTTCTCTTGTGTTATAATTATAGTTTTCATATGATTTTTACCGAGTTTCTATTCGACAAGGGATTATATTACTACCAAAAAGATACAATCACACACAACCTCTGCAACAACATAATATCCAGAGCAACGGCTACAACAACATAATATCCAAAGCAAATATAGACATCACGGTTGCACACAACCAAAAAATAAAAAGAAGAGAAAGGAAAACAAAGGCCCCGTTGAAACAAAGAGAGACTCACATCAACTAGAGCACCACTAGTGGTGGAGCACCTACTCCGAAAAAGATTCTCCAAAAAAAGACGTCGTTAGAAAGGTTATAGTGCACAAACAACAACATCATCCAGCCCAACCATTATAGTTAGATCATGTGTTTTCATCTTAGAGAAGGTCCAATCTCCAAACAATAAAGTCAACAAAGATACAACTAGGAAGCCACCATTGCCAGGTACAAGACCTAAGGTTTTCATCCCGGAAACTGAGACCGTTAAGAACGAAGTCCGCCAGTGTCGCCACCCCAATCGCTAGATGACTGTTGCAAAACTCGAATCACCCGACACACAAACTTCTTTCGATATGACCCATTCATTATTCTACTTACTGTTAGGTTGATCTCTCACGTACGAGCCCAACGGCTCGAATGGAAGCCCTTGACCGCGCCCTGATCGGGGGCGCCCAACCTTTTATGGTTGGTGGGCCCCTGTCGCCAGTGCCATATAAAGAGGCGGGGGGGGGGGGACGCACATGGTACGAGGTTCACCGTGCGCCGCACCCCCCCACCAACACACCCACCGATTAGGGTTTTAGCGATGTGCAACGGGAAACGCCGCCACCACTCACCCACGCTCTCGCCACTGCCCATCGCCATGGACACCGGCTCGAGCTCGTCGAGCCAGGGCTTAGGTATACACCCTCTCCCTCTCTGATCCCTCTGTCCTCTTTCTCTCTCTGAACCCTAGATCAACACCAAAAGCACTACCGTGATTATCTAGACTAGAAGATCCAAAGTATGAAATAGCATTGGTATCAGAGTACTCTTATCTAGACAGGAAAATGGAATAGTCTCCTAGTACTCTATGCCGGGCGAACCTCAGCAAAATGGAGTAGTTAAAAGGCATAAGCGTACTCTTATGGATATGGTGCATAGTATGATGAGTTACTCTATCCTACCATTGTGATTATGGATGGAGGCGCTTAAAACCGTCATTCACATTCTCAACATAGTACCAAGCAAGTCGGTGTCCAAAACACTGTACGGGTTGTGGACAGGCAGAGTCCCCTCTCTGCGCCACTTGAGGGTCTGGGGAAGCCTAGCTGAGACAAAAGTTTTTAATCCAAATATTGCAAAGTTAGACCCCAAAACAGTTACTTGCCACTTCATTGGCTATCCCGATAGATCAAAAGGTTATCATTTCTACTGTCCTGCCAAATACACAAAGTTTGTATAAACGAGACATGCAGTCTTCTTGGAGGACGAATTCATGAGGGGGGCATGGTAGCTCGGAAAATTGATCTTGAGGAGAAGAGGGTGCATGCACCCAATCCGATGACTCAGGAGCCATTTTTCTCGCTACCTGTTATGCCACCATCGACAACCCCTGAGGTTGTGGTGCAGGCACCTATTGTGACTCCACACGTGACAACAATGGTACAAGGTTCAGAACATGTTCGTCAGGAGCCGCCTGAACCCACTGTTGAGCACGAAATGGATCCGGAACAGCCACACACAGAAAATGTGCCAGAACCTGAGGCATAAAATGAGCAAGAGTCTGAGGAACTCAGAAAGTCTAAAAGAGCAAGAAGACCAACCATTTCTAAAAAAGTTTATAACACAGAAACAATTCATATGGGAGGTGATCCCACCTCATATGAAAAAGCCATGAAAATCCCTCACTCAGTCAAGTGAGTGGAGACAATGAAAGATGAAATGAAATTCATGAGTTCCATTTGTGGGCAGCAGTGCATCGCCGAAGATCTCGGACAAAGGGCACGAAATAGTTTCAAATAATGAACATTTGTGGGCAGCAGCGGATGGCATCATGCCCCTCGCCTCCGTCGCTATGGATGACCGCGGCTGGAGAGGCGTGTGTCTAGCCAGATTTTGACCAAACTTTATGAGTGTAGTGTTATCTTGTCCGGCAAGGACCTTGCTTGGCAGGAAAGCTGGATTATTCTTGAGGAGCGAGGATCGGAGGAAGAGAAGTCAATTGGGATAAATTAAGCGCTGCTTCAGTCACGGGGCCAGCGGCGATTTGTGTTGTTAACAAATGGAAATTGTTGACGTCTAGTACTGTATTCTTCTTCTTGCTCTAGAAGCAGATCAGTGACACGGTTTGGGATTCCCTCTGGTAGCGGTGTTTTTGTAGTGCTGCATTGAAGAAGACGCACGGGGTGCAAATGGTTGCTTGGCTGCTAGTACTGGAGTACTAGTAGTATCTTGATAAGTTGATATTCTCTAGAACGCCTCGTGCGTCGAAGTCGACCTCCAGCAGGACCATGCGTACGTCCAACGGCACCTAGCGCCAAACCACACGTTCCCACGGGCTCGACAGACCATCCATCCATCCATCCATCCAGTTGGTGCATGAATCACGGCTGATGTCACCCGCACCGCGATCGAGGAGTTGACCCTCTCTACTGTGTCCCAGGCGCGTGGCCAGCAACCCCAACATAGAAACGCCGGCCCATGGTCAAAGGCTCAAAGCGCAGCCACAGCAAACCCACCCGCGTATAAATATCCCCGTCGTCGGCCCGACTTTCATCGCTCAAACATAATCAGATCACATTTCCAGTCTCGATCGTCGACTCACAGCCATACTTACTACTCGGCCACCGTACAGTACTTCTCTAGAGTCCTGGGCGACCAATCCCTGAGCGAGCTGACCCTGATCGGCGACCACACCATGACCGTGGGTCTGGTCTGGATGGTGGCGGCGGCCGTCGCGGCGGTGCTGCTCTCGTGGGCGTTCAACGCGCTGGTGTACCTCGTGTGGAGGCCGCGCGCCATCACCAGGCAGCTCCGCGCGCAGGGCGTGGGCGGGCCGCGCTACAACTTCTTCTCGGGGAACCTCGCCGAGATCAAGCGGCTCCGCGCCGAGACCGCCGGCGACGCGCTGGACATCGGCTCCCACGACTTCGTCCCCATGGTGCAGCCCCACTTCCGCAAGTGGATCCCCATCTACGGTACGATCGAAATACTCTCAACCTGTAACAATTCCTTCGGAATTCGGTGTAGCTAGTTCCTGTTCTTACGTCCGCGGGTTCCCTGTTTCTGCAGGACGCACGTTCCTGTACTGGTTCGGGGCGAAGCCGAACGTGTGCATCGCCGACGTGAACGTGGTGAAGCAGGTGCTCTCCGACCGCAAAGGGCTCTACCCCAAGACCATCGGCAACCCGCACATCGCCCGCCTACTCGGCAAGGGCCTCGTGCTCACCGACGGCGACGACTGGAAGCGCCACCGGAAGGTCGTCCACCCGGCATTCAACATGGACAAGCTCAAGGTATCTGTGACGTGACGTCTGCGCGAATCTAGCAGCACGACATTTCTAATTGTTTTGTACTACTAAATCTTTTTAGTACACATAATATATATATGTGTGTCACTTTCCCTGACGTTTTGTGCATTGACATTTCGGGTGCCATAAAAAAAAAGATGATGACTGTGACCATGTCCGACTGCGCCGGGTCAATGATGTCGGAGTGGAAAGCCAAGATGGACAAGGGCGGCGACGTGGAGATCGACCTCAGCACCCAGTTCGAGGAGCTAACCGCGGATGTCATCTCCCACACGGCGTTCGGGAGCAGCTACACGGAGGGGAAAAAGGTCTTCCTTGCCCAGAGGGAGCTCCAGTTTCTTGCCTTCTCCACCGTTTTCAACGTCCAAATCCCAGGATTCAGGTAAACCACAACAACTCACATTCAAACGGGTCCAAAATATACATAAACAGTTTCACATACCAGAAAATTAATTAACCGCTGTGAAATTGTTCAGGTACCTTCCAACCAAAAAGAACCTTGAGATATCCAAGCTCGATAGGGAGGTGAGGACCATGCTCATGAACATCATCAAAAGTCGTCTCGCCGCCAAAGACGCCATGGGCTACGGACACGACCTGCTGGGGCTTATGCTGGAGGCGTGCGCGCCGGAGCACGGGGAGACTCCGCTCCTGAGCATGGATGAGATCATCGACGAGTGCAAGACCTTCTTCTTCGCCGGCCACGACACCAGCTCGCACCTGCTCACGTGGACCATGCTCTTGCTCAGCACGCACCCGGAGTGGCAGGAGAAGCTCAGAGAGGAGGTGCTGGGAGAGTGTGGCAGCGAGGTTCCCACCGGCGACATGCTCAACAGGCTGAAGCTGGTCAACATGTTCCTGCTGGAAACTCTCAGGTTATACGCCCCTGTATCCGCCATCCAGAGGAAGGCCGGTTCAGACCTCGAGGTTGGTGGCATCAAGGTGCCCGAAGGCACGATCCTGACGATCCCCATCGCGACGATCCATCGTGACAAGGAGGTCTGGGGCGAGGACGCCGATGAATTCAAGCCTATGAGGTTCGAGAAAGGTGTGACCATGGCCGCGAAGCACCCCAATGCGTTGCTGTCTTTCTCGAGCGGGCCGAGGTCCTGCATAGGCCAGAACTTCGCCATGATCGAAGCCAAGGCCGTCATCGCCATCATTCTTCAGAGGTTCTCCTTCACCCTATCCCCTAAGTACGTCCATGCCCCGATGGACGTCATCACGCTGCGGCCCAAGTTTGGGCTTCCCATGCTCCTAAGGAGCCTCCAGATGTAGACAACGTGTATTCCTGTTAACTAACACGATATTTTGTATTTATTACTCCAACGGGGTTTGTTTTAGATTGTATACTACATATGTGAATTTAGTGTTTGCCAACGTCTGATGTATTCATTTGCATGGGAAAATAATAAAACAAGAAGTATTGTATTTGTATGTTTCTAGATTATTTATTTTATCACCTATCAGACACATTTTTATAATCGTTTTGCAATTTTTTGTATGCAAATATAGTGTGTTAGTGTTGAGTAAGACGATATTTTGTATTTATATCTCTAGGGTCTAGTTTATTATTTTACACTAGATATAACTTTGGATTTACCATCTTATAAGTGTGCTTTGTAAATAATAAAACTTCAGTCGTCGTGGCGGGCATGCTTCCGAGCGGCTGAGAGGAAAAGTATTCAGGTCTCCTTTTGTTTTTAGCTCTGACAATTTTGCCACATGGCAATATTTTTCTTTTCAAAATTGTCATTAGATCCTACCTATGTGTTTGCTCCGCTCACGTTCGCTTCCTATAATTTAGGTAAACCTTTATATTATGATTTTGTTGTCCAAGCATCTATCGACCGCAGTTTTACAATTGTTTTTTCAGTCAATCCCCACATAAATGGAAAACGTTCTACAAAAAGAAAGCCAATCAAAAAAAATGGAAAACGTTCAATGAGATCTTTTGATTTTTGTTTATCTGTACTATTGAAGAGACATTGGTGCCATCCGTGGTTCATTCAACTTTCTCCCGAATTGAGAGACTCGGTGTGCCTTGATTTTTGTTTACGCTTTGAATGATGTTTAGGTTTTGATTTTAAGTGTATTGATAGTCCAACTTAACTATCACTTGTCATAGATTACATGAAAAAGATCCTCAAGAAAAAACAAAGGATATATGAAAATGAAGTCAAACAATATGTATGTTCAGATGTGTAGCAGCCTGCATGATGTATGTTGACTCACTTTATTAGAAATAAAAAATTTATGGTTTTTAAAATGTACTTGGGACTAAACATGGCCCTGGTAGTTTTTCGGGCTGGATGGCCCAAAATCTTGGGTCGGGTAATGCCACAGCATGCCATCGGGCTTTGTATTTTGGACCCGGCGATGGAGCCACGATGGGGCAAATGGCAGGTCACAACGATGGACCCTGCCCAAGGCTTGATGGGCTTTTTATGTTTGGGCCGTGCTCGAACCTATTTTTGCGGCCCAACAGTTGGGCTGGTCCATGCTCGACCCTAGGTTTTCGAGATCGAATTTTCTTTGACCCGGCTCAAATCTTAGCCTAGCCCAAGGTATGGCTAGGAATACTTGAGACATAGTACCTCCGTTATATGGAATAAGATGCACGCGTATTTCAAGATAAAGTTTGTCCGAAAAAATAAAGCAACAATATATAGATTATATTATGTATAATTAGTACCGCTAGATTCACATTGAAAAACACTTTTTGGCAAGGCTAATTTTATAGCAACATTGTTATATATTTAGATAAATTCTTGGTTAAAAAATACGCAAAACGAGATTATCTTATTCGTTAGGATGGAGGGAGTATAGACATATATGTTTGTTAGTTTATGAATCATGAGATCACGGGATTAGACTATATATATAAGAAAAAAGCAGTCTAGAGGGAAGGACTCGACTCGGTATTTTTCATAATTATTAAGATAAGATAAGAAGAATCGGGAAAGATATGTCAGGGGGCCAGAAGGATAGTACCTGGTTGGCTTGGAGTCACAATACACTGTCTCAACCGGTGAGTTAAAACGCTCAGTTCTTGATTCGACTATGTATATATTACTTCTTCTCATATAGACTATGAGTTGTCGGCACAAGCAGGGAGGTAAAAAAACCTAGATTAGTTCCGGCGTGTCATGGTGGAAGCCGCACAAACACTTATGTAGAGCAGCTCAAAAAATTCTGTATAAAACACGAGTGGATCGAGTCCACTTCATGCACATTTGGGCTGGTTACACTAGCCGACCCAAACCAACTGACTTTTGACATGTCTGTCAAAACCACGTCAGTTTTGTGAGTAATAAAAAGATAAGCTCGGCTCATTCTGCAAAGCGCGGCGAGCGGACGAGCGTCATCATCAGAGGAGCGTGCGTACAATACTTCTCTTCACACTCATTTGCATAGTGACGAGACTCTCCAGTTTATAAGCTTGTGTAACTCTTTCTCTAACTTTTCATATAAAACTAAACGTTGGCTCTTACTCCTCTTACCATACATATATATATAAGTTGTCACCAATTTAAACACATAGACTTCTACTTTAAGATTTAGGAAAAGTCTGAAGTCACATGTGGACCAAATAATTTGTAACACAGGTGCGGCAACCCGTGGCACGAGCCACCTCGACACTCTCATGTCCTTCTTCTTCGTGGTGATCAAGGCCAAGGCCGAGGTAGCCGTGATCATCCGGAGGTTTGCCGTTTGCGTTGGCGCTCTCGCCGACGTACGTCCACGCCGCCGGACGTGATCACGCTCCGCTCTCCCGATGATCATCACAAGGCTTGACGCGTAACGCCGATCGTTGAACAGAGGCTTGCATTGTCATCTGAACAGATTGTCACGGGCAAACGCGTCCCGCTGAGCTTGCCATCTGAGCAACTCAGCTGAGTTCAGGTTCACACTAGCCGTGAAACGAAATGAAACGTTCCCACTAAAACTTGCCTCCGAGTCCGAACTACACGCGCGGCGTCGAAGGCTCGGCTCGATGCTCTTCCCCGCCGTCAGGCACCGGCTGAAACCGAGGCCACATTTCCCTCCTCCTGCTTCCTCGCCAGCGGCACCTCCCGCTTCCCCTTCCGCCGCCCCTCGCCGCGGCTCTCACTCAGCCGCCTCCCTCGTCTCCCACGCGTCGCTGCTCCTCCGGCTACGGTCAGGGCCCGCACTCGCCGAGGCACAGCGGTTGCACGCGGCGCTGCTCGTCGGCGGCCACCACCGCCACGGCGCCGTCCTCGCCGCGCAGCTGGTGCAGGCGTACGCTAGGCTCGGGGAGACCGGGCACGCTCTGCGGGTGCTCGACGGAATGCCCAGGAGGAACTCCTTCGCGTGGAACGCCGCGATCAAGGGCCTCGTTGACGCCGGCCGGTTCTCCGAGGCGCTGGAGACGTACCGGGCCATGGCCGACGACACCTCGGTCGCCGCGGATGGCTTCACCTACCCTCCCGTCATCAAGGCGTGCGCCGCGCTCGGAGCGGTGGAGGAGGGGAGGGTGATAAGAGACCTTATGGAAACGTGCATTGCCAGTGGCGACGCGACGCACAACGTGTTTGCGCAGTGCGCGCTCGTGGACATGTTTGCCAAGTGCGGGTGCCTGGACGAGGCGAGGAGTGTGTTCGAGAGCATGCAGAACAGGGATCTGGCCGCATGGACTGCGATGATCGGAGGGGCCGTACATGCCGGGGAGTGGCTTGACGCCATGAGTCTGTTCAACCGGATGAGGTCAGAAGGGTTCCGTGCTGATTCGGTGATCCTTTCCACCGTCGTTCCAGCATGTGGCAGGATGAAAGAGCTAATCACTGGAACAGCGTTGCACGGATGCGCGGTGAGAAGTGGTGTTGCCGATCATACCTGTGTTTCTAATGCTCTAGTCGACATGTACTGCAAATGCGGTTGCCTGGAGACGGCTGATTATCTGTTCCGTTCTATCCGTCTCAAGGACGTTGTCTCCTGGAGTACCTTAATCGCAGGGTATTCGCAGAATGGAATGTATCACGTCAGCGTCAGTTTGTTTGCTGAAATGGTGAGTGCTGCAGGGTTAAAACCGAATTCCAATACCATGGCAAGTATACTTCCTAGTCTTTCTGAGCTGAAGCTACTCGGGCATGGAAAAGAGATCCATGGCTTCTCCTTAAGAAGTGGACTTGACCAGAGCAAGTTTCTGGGGAGCGCGTTCATGGACTTCTATAGTAGGCAAGGATTCATAAGGAAAGCACAAACTGTATTTGAGCTCATGCCAAAGACAGATGTAGTCATGTGGAATTCAATGGTTGCTGGATATGCCGTGAATGGGGATACAGATTCTGCACTGTGTGCATTTAGAGCACTGCAGAAAGTGGGACTTAAACCTGATCATGTGACTGTCATCTCAGTTCTGCCGCTATGCAATCACCATTCCAGGCTCATCCAAGGTAAGGAACTGCACGCTTATGTTGTTAGGCATTGCATGAGTTCAGTCTGCTCAGTCAGTAACGCGCTTATCGATATGTACTGCAAATGTTGCTGCCTAGAGAAGGGCAAAGAGATTTTTCAACGGATGAATGAGAGAGATACTGCTACATATAACACACTGATTTCTTCGTTCGGAAAGCATGGACATGAAGACCAAGCTATAATGTTATTTGACCTAATGAAGAGAGACAGAATTGCGCCTGATAAAGTGACCTTTGTGGCTCTGTTATCTTCTTGTAGCCATGCAGGACTTATTGACAAGGGCTTGTACTTCTATGATTCCATGTTAAAAGACTACAATATTTCCCCAGATAAGGAGCATTACTCATGCATTGTTGATCTTTACAGCAGATCTGGGAAACTTGACGATGCCTGGAAGTTCATTTCAAATTTGCAAGAAGGGACAGAAATAGATGTTCTTGGATGCCTATTGGGGGCTTGCAGAGTGCATAACAGAGTGGATATTGCTGAGCTAGTTTCAAAAACAATATTTGAACAGAACCCGAGTGATCCTGGCTATCATATTTTGTTGTCCAATATATATGCTGATGCTGGAATGTGGTCTGATGTTACCAGGATCAGAACTATGATAGAAGAGAGGAGTTTGAAGAATAAAACAGGAAAAAGTCTGATGTAATAAGTTGATCATACCATGATTTGGGGATCGTACATACTTATCAGTCCATTGTTAAAACAAGAAAACACTTCATAGTTTCATTGGGGGGGTGGGGGCACTGAAAAGCCGTTCATCAGGACATGAGGAAACACCTGATGGTTACTTCGTACCATATGATGGATATAGGAGGCAAGTTTAAAAGTGCAGAAGTGTGCAGAAAATGTCTGACCTGGAGGAGAATGTCAGGGAAATATTCTTCAGCGCGCTGTTAGAAGATATTCTTCATAGGAAGCAACTCCATATTTGTAGATACATGTAAGGTAAAAGGTGAACTGGATTATATTTACTCTATTTCTTATGGAGTTATGTGTTGAGTGGTTCATAGTTTTGCTTGTTTTCAACCTGCAGCCTTATGCTCCTTTTGCTACTTCTTATCTACTCCCTCTGTTTTAAAATATAAGATGTTTTAGCTTTGTGAAGCAAATGTATCTAGACTTCTTTTAATATCTAGGTTCACTTAGGTTTAGAGTGAATCCATACACTAAAACAAGTCTAGATACATTTCTTTCACAAACCTAAAACATCTTATATTTTGAAACGGAGGGAGTAGCAATAAATAGAACAGAGGCTGTGCTGATTTGTCTAAGGTCAGAACTTCACATTCCTTTCACTTTGACTACCATCGGTTCTATATATAATTCTTAATGTTGAATGCTTATATTTTGTAGGCCTGTTTTATATGGGCACTATTTATTTTTTCTGGTTTCAACGTGCTGTTAGAAGATTTTCTTTATAAGAAACAATTCCATATCTGTAGATACAGGTGGTAAAATGGGAACTGGATTATATTTAGTGTATTGTGTTTCTTTCTTTTGGAGTTATGTGTTTGGTGGTTCACTATTTTGCTTGTTCTTCTACCTGCAGCCTTATGCTTCTTCTGCTACTTGTTAGCTACTCCCTCCGTTTCAAAATATAAGATGTTTTAGCTTTGTGAAGCAAATATATCTAGACTTGTTTTAGTATATAGGTTCACTCAACTTTGGGGTGAATCTATACACTAAAAGAAGTCTAGATTCATTTTCTTCACAAACCTAAAACATCTTATATTTTGAAACGGAGGGAGTATAAATTAATGAACAGAAGCTGTGCTGATTTGTTTAAGGTCGAAAGTTCACATTCCATTCTCTTTGAATACCATTAGATTTTACATAATTCTTAGCGTTGAATGTTTTCATTCTATAGGCCTGTTTCATTTGCGTCTTAATATGTTGATTCTGTTCTAATGCAGATTTTCTTTGAACAGGATTGTCTTTATGAATCACCAAGCACTATATTACAGTAATGCAAAGCTCATGGCATGATAAATCACTCATCAAGGAGAAAAAAAAAGGAAACTGCAGTTAGGTAATTTCCCGGATTCCAGCACAGTCAGACTAATTGATTTTGCACTTGTGTTGCAGACAGTCATAGTTCGCAATCTACTAGTCTGGTCTTATTTTACACAACGCACAAACTACTGATATTTCTTAATAGTGTATGAAGAAACAGCATTAATCCAGTGCAAGTTCGACCTCCAGCTGTTGATGTTTGCAAAGGAAATGTGGACCTACACATATTGGATTATACGGGTAAAACCGGAAGCCCTTTCAGTAACTATTTTAAGTTCACAATGATTCTTTGAAATATCTACTACCATGAGTCTGAATTTTGTTCACCACAGACACGGCAACTGGACCACACGACACATAAGCCAGGCATCTAAATGCAGTGTTTCTCCACCAAGGGTTCTGCACCATACCACACTACATGGTCATGCTTAAATCCCTTCACCTGTTGTTACCATGTACTACAACGACAATGTTTCCATCAAAGCAGTGTGAAAAGCAGAAGGATTATGAAAGTGGATCGTGTAAAGCATCCGGAAATCACTGCTGGATAGTTGATCAGTGGAATTGTTGAGCCTACACAAAGGAGTGGGCTCACCGCATGTCTATATCAGACAGGTAGATGCCCTGCCTTTCCTGCTGACTTTTGCTTATATCCGAAGTTTGTGCAGAGGACAACAACATGGTCTATATTATTACAGCTTTTCTTGTGTCGATTCAGATTTCTGGAATCGGTGGGACAGGAGGCTGCTAACTTGCCTACTTTGTGTATCAGTCGGCCGATCCACAACGATGCTTCAATTATGCATGGTATGGTATGACGTTCTTTCTTACTGTTGCTTACCTTTCAAAGCGTAAACACTGCTATTTTGACTTTATATTACCGTATTGCTTGTTTCTGGGGGGAGTTGCATCGCCCCACTGCTCAAGAAGAGAGATTTTGTCTCTTTTCACCTCTCGAAAATCTTTGATGAATCAACTAGTGATGTCTCTATCACCTCTTGAAAATCTTTTTTGAATCAACTAGTGATGTCTGCAATGACTAATTAGTTCCTTATTATGGTGCAAGGTCGACAGATTGACTTGCAAGATCCAAGAAAGCAAATGGGCATCGTTATCCTATCTATCCAGGTCACGTCTGCACACCAACTCCGAAAGTTGGCATGGCCGGTATGATTCGGGCCACCTGCCTTCCCGCAACGGTAACTATCTTCCTCCACTCCACGGAATCTGAAACTCTGGGTTTATATACACATAATCCATACCAATTATGGTCAGCCCTAGTTAGTAGTAGTACCACTTGTATCCACTTAGATCACAGTCACATGTTGCCACACTTAGCCAGCTAACCCACAGCACTGCCGTCTGCAGATATACCGGAGCAAGCAACGAAAGCCAAACACATGTTCTGGAGTCTTGCTTTGCACATTTGGCTACCCAGAGTTACTACACTGATTACCATTGTTTAAGCTTGAGGGTATATGATTGGCTGCCCGAATCAGAAAACTGGCAGGTTCTTAATACTACTATTGTCAAGGCTGGGGGGGTTGATTGAACATCGAAGCTTGAATGCCACACCCATCCATGTGCAGGGGCAGATAAGGACGCTCTCGGCTCTCCTGAGAAGGAGGTACCGACCCACGCCCCTCTCTTCACGCTGCAGCCACCCATCCATGTGCTCATCCTGAATTGCTTTGATGTCATGTTTCACCGTCCAGGGAGGGGAGGGGCTGCCGGCTGCAGCCTGCAGGAGACAGGTTTGGACGTTTGCGTGATCTGATGATTCATTGGCTCATAATTTTTCTGTAGGGCGCTGCTGCATCTGCGGCACTGTGGCGTAGTGCAGCTCAGTTCCTGCAGTAGTGGTATGGAGCCTGGACCCAGTCGATTCATGTGCGATGGCAGGGTGTCCACATCATGTACCGAGGCCACTCTGATATTTTAGTCATGCAAGATTATATGCATTATGACTACTAGCTCCATTATATGTCGTGTTGATTTGATCCTACGCTGCCGAACCGCTGATTAGACGGGCTTGTAGTTTATTTAGAATACTGAATGTCAATTTGCCAACTGCCAGTGACCAGGTGTGAGTGTAGCCTATTTTCCATTTTGCACTCGGTCCCTTCTGTTTAAACGTTGCTGTCTACTAATAGTACAGTTTGTAGTGTGACTGTTCTGTTCTGGGACAACCGGGCTGGGTCGTGCTTGAAAATGCACTGCCCAAGCAAAACTTAGCCAAGACCAAGCTGTAAACATCAGGTTTAAAATGTCAACCGTGCCCAACTATAAAATTGTAGGATGATACTCCTACCTTTCAGTCCTGGAGGCATCTTATACTTTCGAGCTGAAGAACATGTAAAGGCATCAATCTTTCAGTCGTGGAGGCATATTATACTTTTTGAGTTGGACAACATGTAAATGCATCGATACATCTCGATCTTCCAGCTGGTATGCATTTTACTTTAGTTCTTTCCAGGTAGCCGTCCAACCGTCCCCTGGATGGATCCACATGAACATGCTACGGAATAAACACCTCTCTGTCGAGCTTAGCTTAGGTCAGCTCACTTGAGATGATTCGCTTTTTACAGCAAGAGAAGTCCGTTTTAGTGTGCAGCCATCTTTAATCATGCAAGCTCTTGCTTGATTGATCATGACGCAGGGCATTCTGGAGGAACAAATAATGGATGGACCCTGCTACGTACGTGCATGATCACACTAAACACTACCTAATGTCATGTCACTCCAAAGGAGATCTCTCGGGCATACCCACCCCGGATGCCTCCGCTGTGGCGTGACAGAGAGCTCAGTGTGACCGGTAGACAGACGTTGCTGTCGTGCCAACTCTGAGTTCCGTTTCAAAGGCGAACGGGTTGAAGCGTTGTACTCCCTCTCATCCGCAATACTCTCTTCGTCCGTAAATAAGTGTACTTCTAGTCTTGTCCTAAGTCAAAGTTAGCAAAGTTTGACTAACTTTATAGGAAAATGTAGCAACATTTATGACACTAGATTGGTACCATTAGATATGTTTACAAATTTAATTTCATAATATGTCAATTTGATGTAATATATGTTGTTATATTTATCTATAAAGTTGGTCAAACTTGATAAAGTTTGACTAAGGCAAAAGCTAGAAGTACACTTATATGCAGACGGAGGGAGTAAGTATCTCTGATTTAATACTTTTTTTACTAAATTAGTGACACTTATTACGAATTGTAGGGAATAGTATTAGAGCACCTCTACTCGTTAGACTTTATATAGAGCGGCTCAGGAAACCCTAACGGAGGCGAACATGGGCCGAGTCCACGTTACGCACGTTCGGGTCGGTTACAGTAGCCCACGATCCAGGAGCGACCCGAATAAGCTGACTGTTTGACACGTCTGTCAATTTTTCTGAGCAGCAAAATAAAGTTCGGCTCGGCGAGATTCCCGCAACCCGCGGCACGCGCGCGTCGTGACGAGACGAGACGAGACGAGGCGAACGTGCGTGCGAGCGGCGGCGTCGTCGGAGGAGCAGCGCACGTGTGTATCTCTCTTATTGCCACTCACTTACAAAGATCCCGAGCGACCTGATAAGAAGTGAACATAGAGATGTCAGCACACACATGAACATTAGCACCCGTATCAAGCCACCAACACGGTGATTGAAATACTGAAAGAACAGTAAATAAATTACCATACCCATCAGTATTGCTAGCGGTCACGACGTTGACAGTCTTGACCTTTTTCCCTCTGCGGTCTGCGCGTTCTGGACAGTCCTTGGAAAAATGGCCGGGCTCTCCACAAGTGTAACAAGACAGTTCACTCTTATCCCTGTTCGTCTTCTTCTTCTTGAAGGTTGTAGTATTTACATGCTTGTTAAAGGAGGGTTTGAAGTTTCCTTTGTTCTTGCCTACGGATTTGCCTTTCTGCACAAAGTTAGCAGTAGCAAGACCCTCTCCTTTCTCAGTAGTGTCCTTAGCCCGAGCCTTCTCCTCAACATCAAGGGACCCTATCAGATTTTCAACTGATATCTCCTGTCTCTTGTGTTTGAGAGTTGTGGCAAAGTTCCTCCATGAAGGGGGCAACTTAGCAATAATGCATCCCGCCATAAACTTGTTGGGTAAGGTACACTTAAGGAGTTCGAGCTCCTTGGCAATGCACTGTATCTCATGAGCTTGTTGAACCACAGGAAGGTCCTTAGTCATCTTAAAATCATGAAAGCTCTCCATGATATACAGTTCACTGTCAGCATCTGCAGCACCAAACTTGGCATCCAGTGCATCCCAGAGCTCCTTTCCGTCTTTTATATGCATAAACACATCACACATACGGTCAGCAAGAATGCTCAGAATACATCCCACAAACACAGTATTAGCATTCTCGAACTTCTTCTGATCCTCGTCAGATATAGTTCCTTCAGGTTTGCCTTTACTGATGTGGAACACTTTCATCGTGGTCAGCCAAAGCTCAGCCTTGTGCTGCCACCTCTTAAAGTGCACACCGGTAAACTTATCCGGCCTCAGTGCATCAGTAAAACCAGCCATTGTTAATTCAGAAAATTGCCTACAATAAGGTTTTTGGATTGTTGAATTATTAGGCATAATTTCCACGATTAATTCCAGAATATAAATCATGACAAAACCATCTACTACCTCATGTAACTCGAACATACTAGATGTACTAAACAACAGGATGATCGGAAACAAACAGTAGCTTAACATGTACTCGCAGAACATGATGAATAACCAAACAGGATCACGTAGCACGTATCGTTCGGTTGTCGTAGTAGAAACTTTGGGGAACAGTGATCGCAACAGATGGCGACGAAGACGGCGGTAGACAGCACCGCCTGACTTGGATGGAAAACGACCCGTGATGGAGAACTCGAGCAGTCGCGCAGAGCGCTTCCCAAAAACTTTATTCGTCCTCTTCCGTACAGGATCACAAGGGCGAGTGGTTCCGGAGACCTGCTCTCCCGTCCGTCGGTGCACGCCGGCAAGCGGGATGGAGTAGACTACGGTGACGACGCAAGTAGAGAGGATGGCAAAACCCTAGATTGGTTTTCGGTGGTGTTGTGGCGGTAGCCGCGCAGGACTTTATATAGAGCGGCTCAGGAAACCCTAACGGAGGCGAACGTGGGCCGAGTCCACGTTACGCACGTTCGGGTCGGTTACAGTAGCCCACGATCCGGGAGCGACCCGAGTAAGCTGACTGTCTGACACGTCTGTCAATTTTCTGAGCAGCAAAATAAAGCTCGGCTCGGGAAGATTCTCGCAACCCGTGGCGCGCTCGTGACGAGACGAGACGAGGCGTGCGTGCGTGCAAGCGGCGGCGTCGGAGGAGGAATGCGCGTGTGTATCTCTCTTATTGCCACTCACTTACAAAGCGGTGCAACACTCCACCTTATAAGGTGGTGCAACTCTCCTCCAACTTTCCATGTGGGACTAAACTTTAGCTCTTACTCCACTCCCATGTGAGCTGCCATAAACATGGGCCCAAACATATATGAGCTGCCACAAATTTGGGCTTTAAGATTTAGGGAAAATCTGAAATACTCATGGGCCTAAATGGATTAGCCCCGTTATTTCTAACACATTTTAGAGTTCATATGAACCACTTGTTGCCCGGTTCACATTTTCTCCGGTTTGATGTTTTGAACGAGTTCCCAGCATTTTTTTTGTTGTTGTTGTTGTTGCTGCTTCTGCTGAAATCTGATTGCTGCAAGAGTTGGACTTTCCCCGTGCAACGGCTAGGCACCACCCCGTTGATGTGGATCCGCTGACCTGGCTGGATCTCGAGCATCAAATAATAATACGACCAAGTCCGGCCAAGGGGAGGACCGCGCTTGGTTGAAGAAAGAGGTATAGTGGCGAGGCACCACGGGTTCGCCGACACTACCGAGTTATCGTTTGTTTGTGCTACTACCTGGCAGGCAAGCTCCACACCATCGCTCGGTCTACCTCACAAAGCCTGAAAACAAAGTGTGAACTCAACAGAAAACACATCACGAATTACTTGGCAGTCAAAATAGTCCCCAATAATAAAAGAATTAGCAGTCAAAATTTAGCCGACGCGGTTGTCTGTTGTTCTGCTCCAGCCTCGTAATAACCTTCAACGCTAAGCAAGAAAAACCCCCACCAACGGATATACTCTGAAGAGTGAAGAGGCGCGTTTGTTTGTCCACGCAGAAAACCCGGCGCGTAAACCTCGAATTCGTAACAAACAAACCCGGGGGTTCTGCCGCGCTGGCACTGGCAGTGGCCGGCCGTTGGAGCCGAACAGCGAAGCGCACGCGGCCGGGGGAACCTTCGGATCCGATCCGATCCATCGAGCCTCGAACGTCACACCGTCGGGCCTCGCCTCGCCTCGTCGTCTTTATAAAGCGGCCTCGCACGCGCTCCTCCTCCTCATCAGCGGCATCACACCATACCTGCAACCTACCTTTCCTCCTCCTTGCTCAGTTGGTCTTTGGGGTTTTCCTGCGAGAGAGAAGATGGCGGACGAGGGCACGGCGAACTGCATCGACATCATCCTCGCCATCATCCTGCCGCCGCTCGGCGTCTTCTTCAAGTTCGCCTGCGGGGTGAGTGACTGACCCACCGACCGACCGACAGAGCCTGTCTCTCTGTCTCCTCCTCCTCCTGGCTGCTTCTTCTTCTTCAAGTTCCCATGCGGGGTTAACTGATGGCTTGTTGTAATTGCAGATCGAGTTCTGGATCTGCTTGCTGCTCACCTTCTTCGGCTACCTCCCCGGCATCATCTACGCCGTCTGGGTCATCACCAGGTAGAGAGGGAGCCCCTCCCTGCCCTCACACAGGTACGCGTGCCCTTTCAGGAAACTTCGAAATTTCCCCATGGTTTTGACTTCTGAACCATCCTGCCTGTGGTCATCAGCGTCTCTGCTCACACAGTCACACTCTTCGCTTGCCTCCTTAAGGAAATCATTAAGAAAAAATATACCCCATCTTCCAAGAAACTGAACTTCACAAATCCAGCAAATAAACGCTCAACTCTACCTGTTCTTACTCCACCTTTGGTCCCAAAACAGAGTGGTGTTTTTTTTTTTGTTACAACTGCTTGAGGCTGCGGATGAACTAACTAAACCGATCTCTGTTTTTGTTCGTGGCAGGTGATGGCGATTGCTGGTATCAGTGAGCTGTCTGTTTGAGACCCGAGCCACGGCTCATGGTGCTGCCGTGTGATGTGCATGTGTTTGTCTAATGTCTTCGTGTTGTACATCTCTTTCGTGTTTGTGCTTAGCTTTTTGCTACTGTTCTGCTACCTTCTCCCCTCCGGTGTATCATCGTCATCATCCAGTTCCCTCCGCGTGTTTCGGTCCATGTACTTGGATTAATTAATTAATCAAATTGATTGATGGAGAAATTTGTGTTTAATCTGTTTCTTGAGAATTTAGTATGCAGTACTGTACTACTGCATACTAGAGCTATTTTTTTCCCTGCGAATTGTTTAGCGAGTTCTCCGTGCCGCAGTTGCGAAATTCAAACGGATGTGATGATGAAAGGATCACGGATCGGGAAACAGCGGGCGTTGGTCACGTTCGCAGTGGAGCGGGACCGCAGTCACTCTCTCACCCCCTCTCTTTATTTTTTTCCCCTTTCGAATACCGCTTTGGAGAAGCGACGGTGGCGCGTGACGGATGATCCTCACGAAAAGCAAAGCTCCTCTCGCCGTGGCACCTAGTGTATGTACAGTGTCGTGTATTGCGCTGTGACGTACGAGCGGTGAAAATCCAGAGGTACACACTAGAAAGGGCACAGGTCGATCGATCGCCAGAAACCGGAAAATATTTTTACGGGACCTGGTCCACGGATTTAGAGGCGTGGACCAATTTCAGCAAATGACACGTGTCTAAAACAGAAAAGAAAAACAAGATTTGAAACCGTTTTCTAGATCTAAATTGCCACGTGTCAATCATGTAAGTTGGTCCAGGTCCCATAAAAATATTTTCCCCCAGAAACCAGCCCGCCATAGTTTTGTCTTTAAGAGCATCTCCAACCACCTTGCAAACCGACTTTTTAAGTCCAAACAACAAAAATTCATTCAGTCGTGTTGTCAGGAGAATAGTTTTCACGGATTTGGCCCAATTACATCTGGCGTTCTTAAGCCAAACCCGGGGCACTCGAAACGTCGGATGAAGCTGAATCGGCGAGGAAAAAAATTAATGTTGGTGGACCCGCCCTGTCAGCGTCTAAAGCGAGTCGTACTCATCTGACTCCTGTGATGGACCGCAGGGTAAACGGTCGCCTCACCACTCGCCCACACGTCACCATAATAGAGCGCCACCATCCGCTACACCTCTCCCACCCTCGCCACACTTTCCCCTTTTGGCATTAAATGTCGTCCGCTCTCGCCGTCTCTAGAGCACACACTCCCGCCCCATTTCCCAATCCCAAAAGCTCCCGTTTCGGCGAAGAGGAGAAGAGCTCGATGGCTACGATGGCGGAGCGCTATCCCGGTGTCCCAGCGGCGGAGAACGGTCTCGGTCGCCGCTCTCTGTGGCCCTGGGAGGCCCGCCTCCTCCATGACGCCGACCACCCGGTGCCGCCGGACTTCCGCTACACGCCGACGTGGAAACTCAGCGTGGGCTGCGTGCCCGTTGATAAGTGCATGTTTGTATCATGTTTAGATCATTATTTTGCATTGTAGTTGTAGGATCTTGGTATTTTACGGTGTTCGCACGCATCTTTTATGTTTATTTTTACCAGGATCAGGATAGATGACACAACTCTTGGAACATTTATATTGGAGTAAAAAGGAGCAAAAACAACGTAAATCGCTTATTCGAAAAATATCAATAATACCAGAAGAAACCTCGAAACGATTGGAGGATACAGAAGAGTTGACGACCAACTCTACGGCGGGAAAAATTTTCTGGCCGTATAGTTGGCGCCGCCTCTACCTTCTCAAATAGTTTTACCCCGTTCAACTGGATCGGAGAGACGACATATAGAACACCCAGAAGTCGCTGAAAACCTCACCTTCGGAAGGGATCTAGAGAGGGAACTTGCCCTAGGGATCCATGTTTGCCCTAAGAAGATCTGGGGGGCCAAGGCATTGATCTCCATCTTCATCAACCGCTGCATCTTCATCACCACCATCATCTCCATCCATCACATCTAGATCTTGTTGTAATTCTTGCACTAGTTGTAGATTTATACAAGTACTATTCATCGATAATCGTTTCCATTACCATTGTTATGATGCTGTTTGCCTCCATGTCTGAGTAGATCATTAGTTCTTGGGGAGATGGAGAAACCCTAATATATGATTGAGATGAGATAAGTATTATTATTTTATATATCATTATATGTATGTGTTAATTGTCTTCATCTTGATGTTGGAAGTTGTGCATCTCCTTAATATTTGCCTCTTACAGGGACTTGATGAAAGGGATTACTTGTTGGTAGACGAAGGGATGGTAGCACTTACTATGACTATAAAGTCATTGTCATCCTTTACGTACTAACTCGGGGAATCAAGGAGAACTCATTAAGCTATGTCCATGCCATAGTATAAATCCCTTAATAGCGGAATAATACGATTGATGTCATTTATCTGTCAGTTATGGTTATAACGGATGGTGTGAGCAGTGGTTGCTGTCTAATCATCCATATATGGAGCTCCTCCCACGTACATGCATATCATGAGAATATTCATTATAATAATCTTGATTGCTTAGTCTAAATTGCTAGCGGTGTATCCACCACTCCCTGAGAACGCTTTTTCCCCTATTGCAGTTTCAATCTTTCTTACACACGCGATTACTGCTTTCTGCATTAAGTTTTACTTCACTTTAATTTACTGTTTCACTCAACCCTAAGCCCAAAAACAATTATACTTTTCTTGCATCTTAGAATTATTATTTAAGTACTTCGTTTAGTTTTAGTTAAAAGCATTTTAGTCTTTCGCCTACTGCTCCCTGTGGGATCGATATCTTTATTTTAAAACTAGCTACAAATGGTCTGTGCACTTGCAGTCATCACCCGTGCCGCTGGTTCCGGCGGGGGAGGAGAGGATGGAGGAGATCCAGGCCGCCATCACAGGCATGGACCCCGAGGAGGCGTAAGACCGGGAGAACGAGGCGTACCGGGACGCGTTCTTCGCCGAACGACGGGCGAGGCAGATGGACCACCACGAGGGCGGATGGCCACCACCGGCGCACAACAACTCTGAAGGCCGTCACCGATGGTGGAGCATGCCCGGACGGATTCTCGTCGCCGTCCTCGACCATGTTGCCGCGGCAACAACCCACACCTGGGCTACCCACCGCGTTCGCTGTCGGCCTTCTCTCGGCGGCGCGGCGACACTTCCTGGATTCCGAGGTGGATGTGACGAGGATCGATCTCGTCAATGCCCATTGTTATGAGCTTGGGTTTTGGAGAAGATGGGTGTTGAAGATATGCCCTAGAGGCAATAATAAATGTAGTTATTATTATATCTTTGTGTTTATGATAAATGTTTACATTCATGCTATAATAGTATTAACAAGGAAACATTGATACTTGTGTGATTTGTAAACTTAATTTGAAGTCCCTAGTATAGCCTCTATACAACACCAGCTTGTTGGTTGATATATGATTGTGGTTTCCCTATCATGAACATTGAGATGTTATCAACAACAAGATCATATCGTTAGGAGAATGATATGGTGGACATACTCCTATAGATAAGCGTAGCATAAAGATCAAGTCATTTAAATAGTTCAATTGCTATATGCTTTCTGATACATAGTAACCTAATTCCTTCGACCATGAGATCATGCATATCACCTTTACCGGATGGATGCTTTGATGACATCAAACACCACACCGTAACTGGGTGGCTATAAAGGTGGCATTGAGTGTTCGGAAAGTATTGGTTGAGACACATGGATCAAGAGTGAGATTTGTCCATCCATATGACGGATAGATATACTCTGGGCCCTCTCGGTGGAATGTCATCCAATTAGCTTGCAAGCATGTGACTGGATCACAAGGGATCACATATCACGGGAACGAGAAAATAGTACTTATCGGTAACGAGGTTGAACTAGGTATGCAGAGATACCGACGATCATAACCTCGGATAAGTAAACTATCGTGAGACAAAGGGAAATTGGTATCGTATGTAAGTGGTTCATTCGATCGCAAAGTAATCGTAGAAATATTTGGGAGCCATATGAATTTCCAGATTCCTCTGTTGGTTATTGTTCGGAGAAGTGTCTCGATCATGTCCGCATAATTCACGAACCGTAGGGAGACACACTTAAGGATTCGACGTTGTTTGAGTAGTTATGGTATTATGAGAAAGAGACCGAATGTTGTTCGGAGTCTCGGATGGGATCCGGGATATCACGAGGTGATCCGGAATGGTCCGGAGAATAAGATTCATATAAGGAAAGTTCCGTTTCGGAGTTCGGGAATGATTCCGGTGTTTTCATCGGGAATGTTCTAGAAGGTTCCGGAATGTCCGGCACTCCGGAGGGGAAGGGGTACATGAGTGTGTCATTGCAAGTTGGAATGATTGCATCATGTACTAAGTGTATTCGCTGTCCAAAATAAAGGGTTTATTCAAATCCTAAATTGAAAAGTCAAACGGCTAGTTTGAAAGTCAAACGGCAAGTTTTGGAAAGTGGAAAAGAGGAGGAAGGAGGGAAACCGAGTTGGGGAGGGAATCCCTCCTCCAACCGGCGGCCCACCTCCAAGCCGAGTTGGGGAGGGACTCCCCTCCCTTCCCTTGGCGCGGCCGGCCCCTCCACCTATATAAGGAGGGGCAGGGCTCCCTCCTCTAGACACACAAGTCCCTCACCTCAAACCCTAGAAGCTGCAGCCCTCCATAGCCGCCGCCACCACCTAGGGTTTTTCCCTAGCCGCCGACTTGGGGTCCCCGGAACCCTAGCCGCCGGCTCTAGCCCCTCCTCCTTGGTGTGTCTAAACCCTAGATCGCCGAGGAGCTCTCTCATACTCCACCATACTCGCTCCGGCTTAAGGCGAAGCCCTGCGAGATCTCCCCTCTACTTCCGGTACCACGCCGTTGTGCTGCCGGAATCTCGAGGAGAGTGCTACAACCTCCGCTGCCTGCTGGAACAAGGGAGAGGAAGGTCTTCGTCGAGTACCGAACGTGTGACCGACTGCGGGAGCGCTGCCGGAATGCAGCGCCGGAAGGATCGTCTACGCGATCTTGAGATCGGGAAGAGTACGACTACATCACCCACGAGAATCCGCTCTCGTTAAACACTTTGGAATCTTCGAGGGTAAGTTATTCCATCGACTCGTTGCTACAATCTAGTAGATAGATCTTGGCTTGTTTGTTTGTATGCGATAGAAAATTGTTGTTTTCCATGCTACGAATCCCTACAATGGGGTCCTGGAGATTGCGGAACGGTTAACAGACAAGCAACTAGGGGACATGAGATTTACCCAGGTTCAGGCCCCCGGAGGGAAAACCCTACTCCTACTTGTCTGCTCTTGATTACGACGGAACCAAAAGTTACAAGGGAGCGCAGATGCAATCTGGCGTGGAGGTGTGTCTGCGGTGGTATGAGAGGTCTAGATCTGTAGATCTATTGTGGAGGTGGAGATCGTAGATCTGTCTATTGGGGGGTTTATGGCGTGCGTAGATCGTGCCCTCCTCGTTGAACCCTCCTAGCCTTTATATATGGGAAGGTTAGGTCTCAGGTACCGATACGAGTTAGTTACAAGTTGTATTCAAACTGTAGTCTTGAACTTTCCTTGTCTTGTGCGCTTGGGTGTCCGTGTCCATATGGTCTTCATAGCAGCCGAACCGTCATAGGCGTCATGGACCTTGGCAGGTCTTCGAGTGGGCCTTCCGTCGGGCTGGACCAGGTAGTCTAACATCGGGTACCGGTAGGGCATATCCATGTCAGGATGGCCGGTGGCGCATCGTCGTCCTCGGCATCGGCATCGCGCTCCTCTGGCTCGGCGCCAGTGAGCTCAGTGTGCGTCATGGCACCACTCTGGCCGGTGAAGGGGGAGGCGGAGTCGCCACCATGGACGCGTTCGCATTGCATCATCATCAATGAATGCCACGCGCCATCACTGCCGAGTAGCTACCTTCGACTATCCAGGCCGAAGCTGCATAAGCCAAAGACAGTGTCGGCGGACTAGGCGATTCCGGTCAACGAGGATGAGTTCCTCCTAAAGATGGCGCTGGAGGCGTCTCTAAACGACGTGTCACCGATGCCGACAGGAGGAGACCGACGGACATGCCGCTGACGCATGCGCCTGGTCGAGGACGAACTCCCAGCAGGAGGAGGCCGAGCACGTCCAGCGTCTGCACGAGCAGGCCGAGCGCCAGGGCGTGCATAGGACTCATCAAGAGGGCGCCTACCAGGACGTGCTGTGAAGGACTTATGCCTTAGAGACAAATAATAATATGGATTATTGTCATATTTCATAAAGTTTATAATTAAATTCTATATTATGCTATAACTATATTGATTGGAAACGGCAATGCACGTGTGATATACAAATACCTAGGAGTTCCTAGTGAAATCGCTAGTCACTGGTTCATTGGTCAACAGATAATCAAGGTTTCATCGGCGCTAATTGACAATGGAGTCATCTCATTGGAGAATAAGATGGTGAACATACCCTATCTAAGCATCATAACACGATCATGTCACGAAGTTCGGGTTATGATGATTAGGAAACGTAGTGACTTGTTCCTTAGACCGTGAGATCATATCTAATCACTGCCTTCCGAGAATACTTAGAGAGCATCTAACATCACTCAATGGAATAGTGATCATAAGGGTGTTTTTCGGTATTCAGAGGAGAAGGTAGAGGTGTATGCGTAATGTAACACCCTCAGAATCGACCCTATGCAGGTTTCAGCGATTCCCGCCAAACCCGCATAGAAACGATTCAAAGGTGCCCACCAGGCACTTTTGTGCGGGTGGAAAACGAAGTAATAACATTACACAACAGTCCTCGATGGGACCCACAGAACAGATATATATACAACAGCGACTCAATGAGTCAGGAATACAGATATACAATACAAAGATCCAAATCACCTTGAAAATGATAGAGCGACCGACTACGGACAAGATGCAAATGGGGCTAAGAGCCCCGAAGAATAACCAATGGCGTCCATAACCCTGCCCAGGCCAAGCCGGAAGGGTAACCCTGCTAACGACGTCGATCTCAAAACCTGCTTAAACAAAAGGGGTGCCGACAAGGGCAAAAGAAAAAGAGGAGCGTCAGTATTGAGGCCAGTACACGGCGAGGCTAGAATTCGGCGGTCCTCCTACATAGGTATGGTGGACTGAAGCGGCAGCGACAGCATGCACTGAACACCCTATAGAGACTCGATACAACTGGCGGCAATCAGAGAGGGGTAAGAAAGACCTAATCGGAACCAACCTGATACTACCATCAAACAAACCCATCCTGGTGTTTCCCCCTCGAGACCAACGAGGAAGTCAACCGAGGAACACACACAGTTGGCAGTTTTATTTATTCAGTTATCGTTGCAGCAATTACTAGTCAGGTGTAGATAATCATTCTGATAAAATAAGCAGTGGGCACTTTTAGTTAACCGTTCCGTTATAGTTGCAACACTTATTAGTCAGATACAATTAGCATGAGATAACCCCAAAAACCCAGTAGTTGTGGGTACTTTATTTAGCCATTCCGTTATAGTTGCAGTACTTACTAGTCAGATACAATGGTCGCAAGCGACAACCCAAATAAGCAATTGTTGGCAGTTTTATTTAGCCATTCCGTTGTAGTGAAGCTGATTACTAGTCATTATAAAGTCAAATTTATAGCACTACTTTAGTTATAGTTGTCTATGATCGAGATACTGTGCTCCAAGTCGTCCATAACCGCGGACACGGCTTTCAGAAAGTTTTACCCGGCCAGGGTGCACAAATAGCAACACACACTCGATCAACCTCGGAAAAACCAAATCAAAACCCAACGAGGCCTTCACGACAAAGCAATCACAAGATTCAGAAATATTTCAGGGGGCCACCCCATTAAGCTACCCGCAACGAAGTTAGCTGACTCCGAGACGGACTCAAGGTTTGCGTCAATGGCTGTAAACGACTGGGAACCCGAAAATGTGACTGGGCTTGTCGATACCGCGAAAACACTCCGCTTACCTAAACAATATAGTGTGCTCCTCGCACAATCGTAATAAAGCAGTAAAGCATGGCATAAGTACATGATAGTAAATAAAACCTCAAACTAGTTTGTGGCCCCAAGAAATAAGAATGAATCAAGCTCTGGCTCAGGGGGGTCCCATAATCCTCCCGGATGTGGATAGCGCGAATATTCAAGGAACAGGTATCAAGTACTCGGGGTCCTACGGGACACAAGTGGACGGTTAACAACCAAAAAACATCTATTGCCCACCTGTGCCTCTGCTTACCTACTTCAATTTTAGTTATTAAACAATAATTAAAGTGAACGATAAGTAAAGCCGGGATCATCTCCAACATCAAACATGTGGCAATACTCCAACACCTGTGGTACATGGCGACACGCAACAGCACTTGAGCAAGCGACTACGATGCGCAAGTCCAACTATCTACCAAACAACAGGTAATAGGAGGTGGCCATGGCAATATAAGGCTGCAAGGGATATCATGGGTACGAAAAACTATAGCATCGCAACACAGATAGCAATAGATCAACAGGAGGGAATAAATACTATAATAGTAAGATAGGTAGAAAGGGGGAGATGCTCGCCTGAAAACATTGCCGAAGGTTCAACCGAAGATCGGGTCGACACTCGCATCGGCCTTATCCGCGAAGAACCAAAACGCTAGAATAAACACCGGATGCAATATTTAATACTACGGCAAAAGATCGGCATGCTTATGATATGATGCATGGCATGGCAAAGGTGCGATGCAATTGGGTCATATTAAGCGGAACCGGGGTCCCGAAAATTAAATATATGGTTCAAGTTGTTTAGATACCTCACAATTTAAGTGTTGTCTTAACAAGACAAAATATATCACCGGTTCGCTACACAAATTTAAATGAGGCTAATAAAAGACTAGATTTGCCCGCATATGGGCCCCATATTTAATTATAAGGTGAATCGGCTTAAGGCCCCCAAACCACAGACAAGTATGCATGCATGAACAATTTAATATGCATCAGATATATCATTTATAAAATAAGGTCTCGGGTTTGGGTTCACACATTAGGGTTCGACGATCTTGGGTTCCGAGGGGTTTGGGGTTCGGTCTCAGGGTTCGGATCTGGGGTTCGGCCTCGGCGGGTTCGTTCTCTGATAACGGAGGTAGATCTTGGCGCATCCGTGGTCTTCGGGTCATGTCGACGGTCATGGCGTATCGAACTTATCGCGTCCTCGGTAGATCTTGTTGACTCCACTCCGAAGACCTTGTCGTTCTGCAGCAGAGATCATGGGGTCATCGGTGTCCGGGTCTTGGTCGGGTCGCTGGTAGTTCTTGGTGTCCAGGGGATGCTCCGGGTCCGGGGTTCGCCGCTCCGTGAGGTGGATCTTGTCGTTCCGTGTCGAAGTCCTTGGGGTTTTCTCCTTATTCTCCGGTGGCGAACTTGGAACGGCGTCAGGGTCCTCGGGGGGGGGGGGGGGAGGGGTACGCCATGTACATTATTCAGAAACATCATCATCTAGACGGTCTTGTCGACAGAGAAAACTTGATGACTTGTTGGCGTTCCGGTCGGTCATCTTCCTGGTTTGCCTCTCGTCATGTTGACACCGGAGGCAAAGCGCGCTCGACGGGGAAGCGGCGGCGAGGACGTCCGGCGGCGGTGCTAGGGACTCCGAGCGGTGGAGGTTGCCGGCAGGGCTGAAGGAAGCGGTGGCGGACGGGCTTGGTGGCGATGTGGGGCCCGGCGAGGCGGCGGCCACAGGCGGAGGGCGGCGGTCTGCGTCTGGGAGGTGGTGGGCGGCGCGCTCGCTTGAGAGGCAGAGGGGAGGGAACGCGCTCGGGGGCGGACGGCGAGGAGGACGCCGGAGGTCCGGTGGCGGGGAGGAAAGGGGCCGGCGGGGTGGAGCTCGACGGCGCGGGGGCGGCTCGAGGCCGGCGAGGCCGACGGACGGAGGAGGCGGCGCCGCGGGCGGAGCTCGGAGCCGGGAGGGGCGGTCGCGGCGTCCGGCGAGGCGGAGGCCGACGGACGGAGGTCGGGCGCGGCGGCGCGGTAGGAGGCCGCGGAGGAAGCGAGGCGGCGGGGCCGACGCGCGCGAGGGGGACGCGGCGACGCGGAGGGGAGGAGGGCCGGCGAGGGCCTGCTGGCGGGCACGCGGCCGGGGCGGGGTCGCGGCCGGAGGAGCAGAGCGGCGGCGAGAGGGGAGGCGCTCGGGGCGAGCTCGCGAGGAGGGAGGAGGCGAGGCCGGAGGGGAGGGGAGGCCGGTGGCGGGCTCGAGCGCGGGGGAGGCGAGGCAGCCGGCAGTGCTGGAGGGCCGCGGCGAGGGGTGGCTGCCGGAGAGGGCGGGGCCCGGCGATGGAGGAGAACGGGGAGGAAGAGGGAGGAAGAGGACGGGGTGGGGAACGGGGCAGCTGGTGGGCCGCGCGGGGGTGGGGCTGTGGCCAGGTGGGGCCGGGTGTGTGTGGGGGGTTGGGGAGAGGAGCGCGTGGGGAAGGTGGGTCCGCGGGTCCAGGGAGTGGGTAAGAGGAGGTTTGGCCAGGGAGTGGGGCCGAGCGCATGAGGTGGGACCGGCTGCAGAGAGAGGGGTAGGGAAACTGTGTGTGAGAGAGGGAGTTGGGGGTGAGGTGGCAGCGGGTTGGGGTGGGGCCAGGCTGTAAGAGAGAGAGGGTAGATGGGGCTGTGTGAGAAAGAGAGAGAGGGGGAAAAAGAGGGGGATTGGTGAGGTGGCAAGGTGGGTAGGGATTGGGGGAGAGGGTGAGGTGGCGAGCTGTGATTGGTGGGTAGATTTGGTTTGGGTAGGAATAGGAATTCGGGTGGGCTGGTTTAGGTGGACCGATTTTATTCCGGGGTGGTCGACTGGGTCGAATCGGCCCGTTCGACTGCCCCACTAAAAATAATTAAATATTTTATTTATTTCAAACAGGGCTTTTGCAAACTGATAGCAGACAAAACAAAATAATCCGGAGACCCGGGTTTTGTGTTTGAACAAAGACGGGGCGTTTAGAAAACAGGAATAGGTTTTTCCGTAAATAGTTTTATGCAAGCAAATGCAAGATGATGACGATGCTCAAATGCAATGTGGCATGATGACATGAGCATGCGGTCATGATGATGCAATGCACAAAAACAACGCGATTTTCTAGTAGTGGTTTTGCGGGATGCCACACGTAAAGAGCGGGATTTGTCCATCCGTGTAATAGAATATACTCTGGTCCCACTCGGATGAGCTATATCCATAAGTTGTGCAACATGTGACTAGGTTACAAGGATATCACTTATCGAATTGAGTAAAAGAGCACTTGTCGGTAACGAGGTTGAACCCGACATGGTGATGTCATTGATCAAGCCTCGGACAATGCAAGTATCGCAGAGACAAAAGGAATAAGACACGACGTTGATGGTTCAACGACAAGTTTTGTGGAATGCTTAGGTGATCATCATGGGCATCCAGGTCCCGCTGATGATCATGGGTCCAATAGGGGTCTCGACCATGTATGGAGTATTCCCGAATTATTGGGTAGTACGCTTATGGGTTTGACGAAGCTCGAAGATCATTTTGGGATCATCAGAATCGCCGAAGAAAAGAGAGGGAGAAACCTAAAGGGTTCCGGGAAGGTCTGGAGGTTGGAATTAAATAATATATAATTAAATGTTAAATAATAATTTAATCATTTATTTATATTTATTTAATAAAAAGGGATTAAAGTCCCTATTGGGCCAATTTCCATAGGGAAAAATGTCCATGAGGGAAAGAGGCAAAGGGAGGAGGGGCCGCATGGGCCCCATGCAACCACCGGCGGGGCCCATGTGGGCCTTGGCCGACGGCCACCTCCCCTCCCCCTCTTTTCTCCTTGTTTAGTCTCACATGGCTTAGGGAATAAGCCGTGTGCCCTCTTTTCCCCTATATAAAGAGAGGCATAGTTGACAATTAAATCACCGGGAAATAAATAAAGGCTTTCTAGCTTTGGGAATTGCGTCCAGTTGCATCTCTCTCTCTCTCTCTCCTGTGACCGTGGCCCCATTGTTAGGGTTGCGCGAACGAGGGGCTTCTTCAAGCGGAGCGTCGTCGCGCTGCAGAATTCGGATCCAGGAGATCTACTTACGCAATCTCAGATGGATCAGAAAGAAGCGGGAGTCGTTGTCAAACACCATGACATGTGTGACTCCCTCGGGCGGTGCCGTACTTTTGGCACTAGGAGTTGTCGGAGATGTTAGACTTCAAACGACCTCGAGGTCGGTGTCAGTATGACTTCATCAATCACGTTCATCGCGGTACGTTAACCGCGTTCGGTCTTCAAAGGTATGAATACTATATCCCCGCCCGTTACTGCAATACTAATAGATATATCACGGTATTAGGGTTTCAAGCGGAGGAATTTTTGTTTTCTGCCATCGAACCCCCAACACGTTGCTCATCCACCTCGACGAGGAGGATGAGGGCGGCCGGGGCCTTCGTCGCAGCGGTGGCACTACGGTGACACCGGTCAGGGTAGCTCCCGGCCACCACAGCTGCCGAGCAACAACGACGGCACCAGTGACGGCAACTACATCGTCTTGTACCGCCACTTCGGCATGTGATCGCGCCGTTGGCATCGTCTTCGATTTTACTGCTTTTGATTTTTTTAAGTTTTTATTAGCCTACTGTTGTCAAAATTCGGGTATATGTTCGAATTTGATATAATATGTACGAACTCGTCTATATCTTAATGCAATAGTTCGAATTAGTTTAGATTTCTCCATAGTCATGAAATTTTGTGTGAACTTTTGAATTTCCACGAACGCGTCGTGGAAACGCGAGTGGCGATTTAACCGTTTGTTAGATCTATTTGACGCTGAATAGCATCGGATTTCAATCTGAGAACGCCAAACGAGTGGAGATGCTCTAAGGCATGAAAACAGTAAAATCCTAAGGTAAATTAGCAAGTCTTGATCAGGCCGGCCTTGAGGGGCCCCAAAACCAAGGGGGGCCCAACTCCCAACTAGAACCCAATTAGACGTCATTGAAGCAGCTCTGTACTCTGTTATTACAGTTGAGGGAAGCAAAGGACGAAGGCACGAAGCTTTATCAAGAAAGCATCATGCTGAAACTTGGGCTTTGACTCTTTATGTTGGATTGGGCTTTGCTCACCTGGTTAGGCTTTCTCCTTTTCGTTAGGTATATATAGGAACCAAAGCTCAAGGCCTCGACGCTTTGAAGCTAAATGGCCACGTGAAAAGGGATTTAGGCAAGTGGTCCAACAGGCGTGGGCGTCGGCGAGTTTGTTTTCATCAAACGGCGTTCTGGCCAAGCTTGGCCACATACATGCAACCCTACATGCATGGAACAGATCCGTGCTAAAAGAGACGAAGAAGGTAGAACTAGAGAAAGCACAGATAGAACTAGAGAAAGCAATGACTGGTCCTTTGACAGAGGAGAATGACAATCTCGCTAAGGAGATGGTGAGTCTGGTTGAACTGTTGCTGGAACAAGAGGAAATACACTGGTTACAGCGTTCTCGAGCAAATTGGCTATATTTGGGGGATCGATATACAAGTTTTTTCCACAACTTTGCATCGGCTCGAAGGAAGAAAAATTTCAAAAAGAGACTGAAAAATGATAGCGATGATTGGGTGGAAGGTATGGAGTTATTAAAACCCCTTGTACTAAATTACTTTACTAATATATTTTCATTAGAAGTACGGGCGACTAAGCCTGAACTTTTGGAGAAGATAATGCCCAGGGTTACTGATGCTATGAATGAAAGACTTTTGGCCCCTTTCACTTCAGAGGAGGTCAAGAAGGCCTTATTCACTATAGTTGACTTCAAATCCCCTGGACCAGATGGATTACATGTTGTCTTCTATAAGCAATTATAGGAGCTCTTTGGAGAGGAGATATCACAAGAGGTGCTACATGCTTTAAATACGGGTGTGATGCCGGAGGGATGGAATGATACCACAATTGTTCTTATTCGGAAGGTTGATATCCCTGAAGAAATTACTCAATATAGACCGATCATCTTGTACAATGTTATATACAAAATTATTTAAAAAATGCTAGCTCTCTGCTTGAAGGTAATTCTCCTAGAGGTCATAGCACCAACTCAGAGTGCTTTTGTCCCCGGTCGACTCATCACAGATAATGTTTTGGTGGCTTATGAGTGTGTCCATTCTATCAAAAATAAAAGATCGAGATCTTCAGGTTCTTGTGTGGTCAAGCTTGATATGCATAAGGCGTATGACCGGGTTGAGTGGATTTTTTGGAGAATATGATGCGAAAATTGGGCTTTTCCGAGAGATGGATTTATCTCACGATGGCATGTGTGAGATCAGTCAGGTACCAAGTAAGGTTCAATTCTGAAGAGACTAATATGTTTGTTCCAACGAGGGGTCTTCGACAGGGAGATCCGCTATCGCCATATCTTTTCCTCCTATGTGCAGAGGGTTTAGCTAGTCTTCTGTTGTACGAAGAAGAAGTTGGTGGCATTGATGTGGTAAGGGTGAGCAGGAATGCACCGTCAGTTTCACATCTTTTATTTCCTGATGATTCCCTTATTCTCATGAAAGCAGATACGACTAATGCAACTTCCTTACAACAAGTTCTGGACACCTACTGTGAAAATTCAGGATAGATGGTGAGTTTGGAAAAATCAAGTATTTTCTTTTCACCCAATACAAATAGTCTGGCGCGAAGTGAGATTTGTGAGGTTCTTCATATTGATACCGAGGCTCTCTCGGATAAATATCTTGGACTTCCAGCCTTGGTGGGTGCGGATAGAAGTGATTGTTTTAAGCATTTCATTGAAAGAATTATCCAGATAATTAATGGATGAAAGGAGAAGCTATTGTCAATGATGGGTAAATAAATCCTTTTGAAAGCAGTGGTACAAGCTATACCTATGTATCCTATGTCAGTGTTCCAAATACCTAAGGGGGTGTGTAAGAGTATGATGGACGATATTTCTCACTTCTGGTGGGGAGATGACGAGAACTCCAAAAAGATGCATTGGATGGCTTGGTGGAAATTATGCTATCCAAAAAACGAAGGAGGTATGTGATCAGGGGCGAAGGACCCCTTTGGACAAGGTATGGCAGCTGCCCTACCTTGAATTTTTGAAAAAAATTGCATATATATAACCTTCTATTCGACATACATATAGTTCTCTGCAAAGTACATGAGTTCTGAAGAAAAACTACTACTCCCTTCGATCCATATTAATTGACTCACATTTTTCTAGATTTGGATGAATCTAGACACTATTTAGCATATAGATCATCCAAATTTTGACAAATTCAAGTCAATTAATATGGGATGGAGGGAGTACCAAAAATAGAAAATGGTCTACGTTGGAGGGGATTCGGCCGTACTGGTCGTTTGATGGGCCACGCACTAGGGAGCAGTAGACCCCCTGATCGTGTGTGCGTATGTGGCCGGAGCCCCTTCCTGTCTTCGCCCCAGAGCCATCGAAGCCTACGAGTCCAGGACTCGAGCGACGAGCAGGAGGAACGCCGCTGTCTTCTACTAATCTACTCCCTGCCGGAAAAACTGCCCGCCAATCAGGCCGCCCTCCCCATAATCCTCCTCCGACCTTCTCATTTTCTTAAATTTTAAATTCTCACGGTGACACGGTTCACCCAGCTAGGGCTCCTTCTCATCTCAGTTATAATTTCTGACCCTGCTTCAAAATATAGGGTTATGCTCCTTCCTATTAGTGGCCTCTAGGCTCCGCAAATTTGTGGTAGAGATAGACAAGAAGGGGAAGAAACCTGCGGCTTCAAAGGGGACAGCTATAATTTGTGATTTTGTGGTCAATTGAACTATTGAAGCAAGTTTGAATTTGTGGTCAACTGATTATGTTATTACCATTGTATCGATACAATTTTGATTTTTTGCATCATATTTTTTATACCTTAGAGTTTGCCCGACCTTAATTTTTTTCTCGTCCTTCGCCACTGTATGTGATGACCCACAAGTATAGGGGGTGTATCGCAGTACTTTCGATAAATAGGAGTGTCGATCCCAACGAGGAGCAGAAGGTGTTGACTAGTGGTATGTAGCAGGAAATCTCTGTAAATACTTAGCAAACGGATTTTTAGTGGTTTTCTGATAAAGCAACAAAACAAAGTGCAAGTAACAAAGACAACGAGCAAACGCAACAAGTGGCCCAATCCTTTCTTAGCAAAGGACAAGTCGGTGGAAATACTTATAAGGACCAAACGTTCTCGAGGACACATGGGAATTATGTCAAGTGCTTTCGCTTCAAATAGCTAAGTACTCTTCTTTCGTGTTGTAAGTGTTGCGTGGGTGAACATGTGCTAATGTACCGACCTTACTTGGACTAATACATACTTGTGATTAAACCCCCTTCAAGCATCCGCAACTATAGGAAAGTAATTAAGATATAAACCTAACCACAGCCTTAAACTCTGAGATCCTACACTCCCTTGTGCAAAGGTGTCCTAACGGGGGTTCAAGTTTCTGTCACTCCGGTAACCCCACAATTAGTAGCCAAATACATAATGCATTCCCCTAGGCCCATAAATGATGAAGTATCATGTAGTAGATGTTCACATGACACCACTAGAAGAATAGCACCACAACTTAAATACTAAACCATTGAATAATAACTCAACGAAAATCCACTACTAACAACATGGCTTCTCCCATGTCCTCAAGAACAAGACGAACTACTCACAAGACATCATATGGATCAAGATCAAAGATGATATGGTAATGGATAACAATCTGAACATAAACAATAATCCAATGGTTCCACTCACAAGCATCAACTATAATAGTAATTAACACCGGGAAAGTTTCCCCTATGAACTAAGCAAATATTCAACACAATTGTTTCAACGGGATGGAGTGGTGATGATGGTGCTGGTGGAGATGATGGTGTGGATGATGATGATGATCCTGATGAAGCCTAGCTTGATGACGTTGTTAATGGCGACGATCTCCCCTCTCTGGGAAGGAATTTCCCTGGCAGAAATCTGTCTGCCAGAGAGATCTTTCTCTCTCGGTGTTTTCTGCCCCGCAGAGGCGGCGGAAATCTATCTGTGGTCGCTCCCTTGGTGTTAGGGTTCCGTAGGGAAAATATAGGCAAGAGGGCAGAGTCGGGAGCCGAACAAGTGGGCCACACCTACCCTAGGCGCGGCACAAGGGGGACCCGCGCCTAGGGGGGTGTGGGCCCCCTGTGGCCCTTCTTCGCCTCCCCTTCTGGCTTCCTCTATCTTCTGGGAAAATATAATTTTCCCATATTTTTATGGTATTTTTCTGATCTTCGCGAAATTGCATCAAAACACCTCTTTTTCCATCAGGATCCAGACTCCGACAGTTCATCCTCCAAGAATCATCCAACATTCATAAAGAGATGAAAAGATATAAGTAATACCTCATAATAAGACATATATCAATGAATAGAGGCAAATTATGATATAGAATGGTGATGCAAATTGGACGTATCAACTCCCCCAAGATTAGACCTTCGCTTGTCCCCAAGCGAAAACTGAGCTCAGTAAACATGTCCACGGGTTTATGGAGTGAAGTGTCGATAAAAGAATACGGACAAGAAGCATCACACTTACCATTATACGACTCATAGAAGAAAGCAACTCACCATTATATAACTTAGCTTGCAACAAGTACATGAGTCACAATAGAGATGCATAAAGATAAATCATAATTGGAATTGGCAAACTTTGTTCTTGGTCAGAGAACAGCTGGCAAATAGTTTTTCAAAAAGCTTTTTGTAGAAGTTTTCAAAACAGGAGCACTCTTTGCTCAAAAAAGTTTTTCTCAATGAAGGATTTCAAAGTAATACTCAATAGATAAGAGTTTTGTGCAAACAAGGAAGATAAATAACATGATTGAATAAATCACCATATGAATGCTTGAAACACAACAACTCAAATGCTTGCTGGAGATAGAGAGGAAATAGGTTTACTGACTCAACTTGGAAGTAGGAGAAAGGTCCCTTCATAGAGGGAAGCAGGGAATTCAAGTCATAAAGAGCTTCCAAAAGATTATGGTACTTACTAGCTTTGAGCCCTCATTGCCCCTATCATAGGCATATTGAGATGGTTAAGGTTAAAATGAACAAGTATAGAGTATATGCTTGACGAAATATAAGTTGGCAATCTCATGTCCCTTGAATATGTGGGCCACTCCTCATGCTACTCAACTTCAATTACCGGTAAGTCCTTGTCATTGTAAGCTATCCCATAACCAAAATGACAAGGCAGGTAGACAATGAGCATCTCAACGATCTTTTTATTTACTATATGAATAGCTTTTTATTGAGGATGCTTCATAGATAGCTCACGGTGGTGATGCTGCAAGTTTCCACCTGATGTCTATGCACTTTTATTCTTGTAGAGAGTTGTTGGGCCTCCAAGTGCAGAGGTTTGTAGAACAGCAACAAGTTTCCCTTAAGTGGATTACCCAAGGTTTATCGAACTCAGGGAGGAAGTGGTCAAAGGTATTCCCTCTCAAGCAATCCTACAATCAAGATACAAGAAGTTTCTTGTGTCCCCAACACACCCAATACACTTGTCAGGTGATAGGTGCACTAGTTCGGCGAAGAGATAGTGAAATACAAGTGGTAACGGTGCAAAAAAATAGCTTCTGACTTGTTGTTGACGTGGGGTAACGTGTGTGAGTGAGGTAAAGACTAAAGCAAGCAAACATGCAACAGATCTAAATGCAAACGGTGTTTCAATGTTTAGAAACAAGGCCTAGGGATCATACCTTCACTAGTGAACACTCTCTCATAAATATCTTCTCTTCATATACTACTCTTAACTACTCTCCGGTTGGACACTCTAATCCACGGTAGGTCCTTCCCCAATCTAGATAACCTCACACTGTCACCTTGAGCGCTAGATGGTTCCAACAAACACCACAATTTCATAAAGACATCCAACTCCAAATATAACTCATAACAAATATTCAATCTAGCCAAAGTGCCACACACGGTATGCACGCTGTCACTTTCACACACGTGGGGAAAAGGATAAATCTATTAAAGCACAAAGAGTATTTATGTAGACTCAAGCCTAAGTGCCACCATGGCATGCACGTTGTCACTTTCACATACATGGGGAGAACAGAGATCTAATGAAGCACTTGAGTAGCAAGGTAGATCTACTTGACTACAAAGCTCATGACCACAACAAGATCATGCATAGAGAGAGAGATGAACACATAGCTACCGGTAGAGCCCTTAGCCTCAAGGAAGAACTACTCCCTCCTCATCATGGGAATCAGCAATGGTGATGAATATGGCGATGGAGATGGCTCCGGGGGCACTTCCCCGTCCCGTCAGGGTTACGGAACAGAGACTTTCTGTCCCCCAAATCTGCCTTTCGGTGGCGGTGGTGCTACGGAGGTTTTCGTGGATTTCTTATGGATTGTTTAGGGTTTTCTCATCAGGGGGCTCTTATAGGCGCAGGAGGTAAGGTCGGTGGGGAGCCAGGGGGCCCACACCCCCTCCAGGCGCCCCTAGGGCTTGCCCGCGCCTAGGGGGGTTTGGCCACCTTGTGGCCCCCCTTCGGCTCTGCTTCGTGGTTCCGTGTTGCTCCGGGAAAAATAATAACTTTGGCTTTTGTCCCGTCCAATTCCGGAAATATTGATTTTTTGCATTTCTGGAACCAAAAACAGAAGAAAACATGCAACTGGCACTATGGCAACTTGTTAATAGGTTAGTTCTAGAAAAGATATAAAAACACCTCAAAGTGTAGACAAAGCAAAGCAAAGTAGATAACAAAACAAGCATGGAGCATCAAAAATTATAGATACGTTTTCGACGTATCACCACCATGATTAGGCATGGCTTAGGCTAGCGGCCCAGGCATTTCTTTAACACAAAATACAAACTCCATGGACTTACAAGCTCCCTTTTTATTTCACACCGTTGATATCCATAGACAAAAGAACACGATATCAACTGTGTACAAAGTACACGTGCAATGTTGAAAGCGTTCTCCATGACAACACGGTTCTGCTAATTCCAACGTATAGATGCAAGAATATACAACTTTGATGACACAATGGTTCAAGTCTATTATGGGCAAAGAATATAAGGTGTTCCATCAAGTTTGTGAGAGCTTTATTAACTAGTTTTCACATAACAAAATAATTTTTAATTCGAAAGATAAATGAAGCTTGAGAATTTGCTTGGAATAGCAAATGCTAATAGGTAGATATGGTGGACACAAATGGCACGGGTTTTGGTTCAAAGGAGTTGGAAACATGAAGCAAAAGAGTTGAAAGAAAGAAGAAAACATACAAGTAATAAAGCCAAACATGCAATATTACTTGAAGACACAAAAGATCTTAAATAAAGAATACTAAGCTTATGAGCCAACAAGAAAGAAAATAAATGATACAAAATTTATGTAGGCTTTTTCTCTTTTCCTTTCAAACCTCAAAAAGTGTTACTACTGACCAGAGATCGGTTTGCCAAAACCAATTTAGATTTACTTGATGCTCCCAAAGTGATGCCAAAACTGATCAACAAGATTCATCATATAATAGAGATTGCAAACTAAAATAAGAAGTGCAAAAAGTAAAAGATGAGACTTCTCATTAATATTACATAAAGGCACTCACACCAAGGGATACATAGATAACCAACTAAAGGAGAGATAGTTCCACATGCAAACCAAACTATAAGATAACCTCTCTACCAAAGATATGAATCCACTAAAAAGGTAAAAGATAAAAGATGATGATGGTGATATCGCGGCACTCCCCCCAATCTTGGAACAAGACAAGGGAATGCCAAACCTGATGACGAATTACTCCTTCGGTGGTGGTGGTCCCTTGTAATCATAAGACTTCCAAGGTAAAGGTTCCCCATCCAAAAAGGATGTCTTGGTTTCCACAATCCTGAAACTAGCAGCAGAGCTTATGCGATCAAATCTAGCCTCATACTCACAGTTTTGGTTCTGTATGTCATAGAGTTGTGCTTGCAATTGGTTAGTGGTCTTGCAGAGCGAGAATATTTCTTCTCGGAGCTCACCAACCTCCTCCTCGTGCTTGGCGATGAGTTTTGAACTTATCTTGTGAATAACATCCACTTCACGTTCTGCCATCTTCTTGTACCTGAAAACTTCCTGTTCCAATGCTTCCATCCTGTCTTCCAGACCGCCTTCTCCTTTAGGGCCTTGAACTTCTTTCATCTGCACCTTGCCATCTTTGAGAATCAACTCATTGGGATGGATATTCAACTCATACATGTACGGGTTGAGGACATTCGCGAAGGAATCCTCCATGGGCGATCCAGAGGAAGGCATTGTGCCTCCAAAACTGAGAATTTTCCTGATAGAAACAGATCAAAACAGAAACACGACAAGAACACAATACAAGAATCTCGGGGGATCCGGGAGGTTATATATTACAAAGTTTCAATGCATAAGGAAGGTGCTGATACGAAACCGAGGAGGAGACGGAGCTCGGGGGGTCTCACCCTTCTTAGGCGTGGCCAGCTGGGGCATGCGCCTGGGCTGTGTCTGGCCACCCCGGCCTCCGTTTCCTCCTCTGATCCGTCCCGTAACTTTCCTTATGTATTAAAAACATCAAAAATATAAAAACATTAGGCTTTCACGAACCTTCTGTCTTCACCTTTTCTTACCTATTTAAAGACGAACTCTCCAGATTCTAGTGTTTGGTTTCTAATAAATTCTTTCGGAGTCACCAGTTGAATTGTGTCAACATCTTCATTATATGAATCTCTAGAAATATAATGCTTTAGTCTTTGACCATTCACCACCTGTGTTGTGTCATCCTTCAAAGAAGATATTTTTATGGACCTGAACGATATACCTCTTTGATAACAAAAGGTCCTTCCCATTTTGAGAGTAGTTTCCCTGCAAAAAATCTGAGACGAGACCTATACAAAAGAACTTTTTCACCAACATGGAACTCTCTTTTGAGAATTCTCCTATCATGTCATCTTTTTACTTTTTCCTTAAATAGCCTAGCATTTTTATAAGCCTCACTCCTCCACTCATCTATATTACTCAAGTCGAGCAATCTTTTCTCACCGGCAAGTCTAAAATCTCTATTCAATTCTTTCACTGCCCAATAAGCTTTGTGTTCTAATTCTAAAGGCAAGTGACAAGCCTTCCCATAGACCATTTTGTAAGGATATATCCCCATAGGATTTTTATAAGCAGTTATATAAGCCCACAAAGCGTCATTCAACTTTTTAGCCCAGTTTTTTCTATATCTATTAACAGTCTTCTGCAAGATAGATTTAATTTCACTATTGGAAAGTTCTACTTGCCCACTGGTTTGGGGGTGATAAGCTGAAGCAATTCTATGGTTTACATCATACTTAGCGAGAGTTTTCCTAAAACCCCCATAAATAAAATGAGAACCTCCATTAGTCATGAGATATCTAAGCACACCAAACCTAGGAAAAATAACATCTTTAAGCATTTTTAAAGAGGTCTTACCATCAACACTATTTGTAGGTATGGCTTCTACCCACTTTGTAACATTGTCGACAGCAACAAGAATATGAGTGTACCCTTTTGAAGGGGGGGAAAGGTCTCATCAAGTCAAATCCCCAACGATCAAAAGGTTCAATAACAAGAGAATAATTCATAGGCATTTCATTGCGTCTAGTAATTTTACCTACTCGTTGACATTCATCACATGATAAGACAAACTTCCTTGCATCTTTAAAAAGGCTAGGCCAATAAAATCCAGATTGTAAAACCTTTTGTGCAGTGCTATCCCCAGCATGATGTCCTCCATAAGCACTGCCATGACATTTTCTCAATATCTCTTGTTGTTCGAATTCTAGAACACATCTTCGCATAATGCCATCTACTCCTTTATATAAGTGTGGGTCATCCCAAAAGTAATGCCTTAGATCATAAAAGAATTTTCTTCTTTGCTGAGCTATAAAGGTTGGAGGCAAATACTTGGAAATAATAAAGTTATCATAATCAACATACCAAGGACTTTCATGCGGACTTACCCTTATTGCAGCCAACTGCTCATTTGGAAAACTATTATTAATAGGCAATGGGTCAAAATAAATGTTTTCCAAACGCCATAAATTGTCAGCAACAGGATTTTCAGCACCTTTCCTATCCACAATATGTAAATCAAACTCTTGCAAAAGAAACACCCACCTAATAAGCCTAGGCTTAGCGTCCTTCTTTGTCATAAGGTACTTGATAGCAGCATGATCAATATGAATAGTAACCTTTGAATCAACAATATAAGGTCTAAACTTATCACAAGCAAAGATTACAGCGAAGAACTCTTTTTCAGTAGTAGCATAATTATTTTGAGTAGCATCTAGAGTCTTGCTAACATAATGAATAACATTCAACTTCTTATCAACACGTTGCCCAAGGACAACACCCACAACAAAATCACTAGCATCACACATAATTTCAAAAGGTAGACTCCAATCAGGTGGTTGAACAATAGGAACAGTAGTCAAAGCTTTCTTCAAAGTTTCAAAAGCTTCCTTACAATCATCATCAAAAACAAAAGGTACATCTTTTTGAAGAAGATTAGTAAGGGGCTTTGAAATTTTGGAGAAATATTTAATAAACCTCCTATAGAAACCAGCATGACCAAGGATACTACGAATACCTTTAATATCTCTAGGGCAAGGCATCTTCTCAATTGCTTCAATTTTGGCTCTATCAACTTCAATGCCTCTTTCAGAGATCTTGTGTCCAAGAACAATCGCTTCATTAACCATGAAATGACATTTCTCCCAATTAAGAACAAGGTTGGTTTCTTCACATCTCTGCAAAACTTTATCAAGGTTGTGCAAACAGTTATCAATAGAAGTTCCATAGACGGAAAAGTCGTCCATGAAAACCTCCACAATTTCCTCACAAAAACCATGAAAAATAGCAGACATACATCTCTGAAATGTAGCAGGAGCATTACATAAACCAAAAGGCATACTGATGACCCACAAGTATAGGGGATCGCAACAGTCTTCGCGGGTAGTATTACCCAATTTATTGATTCGACACAAGGGGAGCCAAAGAATACTTGCAAGCCTTAACAACTGAGTTGTCAGTTCAGCTGCACCTAGAAATAGTTCTTGCTCACAAAAGTTTATCAGTAGCAACATTTTGTAGTAGCAGCAGCAAAGCAACAGCAACAGCAATAGTGAAACATGAGCAATAGTAATAGTAACGGTAACAGTAAGATTCGAGTGCGGTAGGCATAGGGATGGATGGTTGGGCATTGCGTGTACGAGTCTAAACATATAACTTCAAAGAAATAGTGCATTGCAGATAAATAATAACAAGCATCCAAGTACTAAACAATCCTAGGCATGTGCTCCAAATATAGTCATACATGCTCACAATGAGAACTTGCACAACATCTTCTGTCCAGCCAGCCCGTGGCAGCGGGGCCTCTAGGGAACTACTGGAAATTAAGGTGCTCCTTTTAATAGAGCACCGGAGCAAAGCATTAGCACTCTGTGAACACATGTGATCCTCACACCACAGCCATCCCCTCCGGTTGTCCCAATTATTGTCACTTTGGGGCCTTTGGATCCGGACAATGATATGTGTACACAACTTGCAGATAAGATCATAAACAATACTATCATAATGATTCAATAATAAGTTCAGATCTGAGATCATGGCACTCGGGACCTAGTGACAAGCATTAAGCACAACAAGTTGCAACAAAGTCAAATAGCACTAATAGAGATACTAGGCACTATGCCCTAACAAATCTTATTCGATTACATGATAGAAATCATCCAATCCCTACCATCCCCAAGCCTACAGCGGGGGATTACTCACTCATGGATGAGGGAAACATCGGTGGTTGATGGAGATGAGTTGGTGATGACGATGGCGATGATCCTTTCCAAATTCCCCGTCCCGGCAGGGTGCTAGAACAGAGTTTCTGGATTCGAATCTTGGTTTCTGGTGGCGGCGGTGGAGCAGAACTTTTTCTGGAAAACTATCGAACCCCACTGAGTTTTTAGGTCAGAAGGCAACTTATAGACGCGGAGGGAGGCCGAGAAGCTTCCTAGGATGGCCAAACCTCCCCCAGGCGCGGGGTTAGTGGGCCCGCTCCTAGGGTGGGTCTGGCCCCCCCAGGCCTCCCCTCTGTCTCCCCTTCTGGCTTCGTGGATCTTCTGGTGAAATATAATTTTTGGCATATTTTTGGGGATTTTTCCTGATAGTTCATTTTCTGCACAAAAACAAGACACCAAGGTAATTCTGCTGAAAACAACACCAGTCCGTGTTAGTTGTATCCAAATCACACAAGTATAGAGGAAAACCAATAGCAAAGTGTTTCAGAAAGTAGATACGTTTTGGACGTATCACATACGCCTATAATCATAAGGCCCGGTTCTTTTGGCGGCTTCTACGAGAAGCCGCCCTACCCCTAGCTTCCTGGGGAAGCCAGTTCAAAAAAATTACAAGGCTTCCAAAGTGTTTAAGTCTAAACTAACTTGGAAGCCTCACAATTTTTTTGAACCGGCTTCCCCAGGAAGCTGGGGGTAGGGCGGCTTCTCGGAGAAGCTGCCATAAGAACTGGGCCTAAGTACCATAAGGACAAGTGAAAGGAGTTTTCTCTTGGTCTTGTGGTTTCACAACTATTTTAGAAAACCCAGAATAACCATCAAGAAAACAAAAGTGAGTCTTTTTGGACAACCTCTCAAGCATTTGATCAATAAAGGGCAAAAGATAATGTTATTTCTTAGTAACTTTATTAATCTTTCTAAAATCAATGCACATTCTATACCCAACCACTACTCTTTGGGGTATAAGCTCATTATATTTATTAGGCACAACAGTTATTCCCCCTTTCTTGAGAACACATTGAACAACGCTAACCCATTGACTATCAGCAATAGGTTAAATAATACCGGCATCAAGGAGTTTTACCTCATTTCTTACCACATCCTTCATCCTAGGATTTAGATGGCGTTGGTGCTCAACAACTGGTTTTTCATCAAGTTCTATATTAATAGCATGCTGACATATAGTAGGAGAAATCCCTTTTAAATCATTAGAGTATAGCCCATAGCTCCTCGGTGTTTTTAAGTATTTCCAGTAACCTCTCTTCTTCCTTTTGTGGAACTTTAGAACTAATAATAACAGGATATATTTTCTTATCATCAAGATAAGCATATTTAAGATCATCAGGTAAAGGTTTTAATTCGAAAACAGGGTCCCCTTTAGGTGGTAGTGTGGTTCCCAAGTCTTCCACAGGTAGATTGTGCTTAAGTTGCTCCGGCTGACGAAGGAAAACCTCGTCAATCTCATTTCTTTCCTTCATGAAGACATCACTTTCATGATCTTCCATAAACTGCTGCAAGGCATTGTTAGGAGCAAGAGAAATAGCAGAAAGTTGTTCAACCCTGAAATCCTCATTAGGCAGTTCATTTTCATAAGGAGTTTTGGCAAATTTGGAAAAATTAAACTCATAATACTATCCATCAAACTTGGTCAAAACTTTTTCTTTCCTACAATCTATAATAGCCCCACAAGTATTCAAGAAAGGTCTACCAAAGATAATATGATAGGTTTTACTGGCTTCTTTACCAAGTACTAGAAAATCAGCATGATATTTAATCTTACCACAAAGGACCTCCACATCTCTTACAATGCCAATGGGGCAAACTATCTCTCTATTATCAAGGTGAATAACCACATCAATGTCCTCAAGCTCACAAGGACCAATTTCATGCATAATTTCCCTTTAAAGCTCATAAGGAATACCACTAGAGCTAGCACCAATATCACAGAAACCATAATAGCTATGATTACCAATTCTAACAGAAAGCACAGGGACACTAGCTTTCTAACCTTTTTAGGATGAGAAACAACATTAGTAGCGTCTTCACAGAAGACAATGTGCTCATCCTCTATATTCCTAGTGACAAGATCTTTCACAATAGCTACCACGAGCTCAATATTAATAAGCTCATCGGGCTCCACGGTTTTCTTTGCACTTTTGCTAACCACATTAGCTATGATAGAATGTTCCTTTACCTTAATAGGAAAAGGGATTTTCTCAACATATGGTTCAGGCAAAATAGGATCAACAGTACAAACCTCTATGCTAGCAGGAACATGGGTAACAATGTCTTTATAAGGAGCATGGTACTTGTCCCACTCTTTCTTGGGAATTTCAATATAAGATGCAAAGGCATTAAAACATTTTGCAAGAACATGAGGATCAAGACCAAACTCATTAATAATATCACAGAAGTCATCAGTTCCCATAAAAGATTTAATGCATGAATAATCATAGTTTATTCCTGACTTTCTTCCTTTGTCATTCTCCCAAGCTTCGGTGTTCTCTTGAATACGGTCTAGAAGTTCCCATTTAGCTTCTTCCTTCATACGCGTGAATGATCCAGCACAAGAAGCATCTAGTAAATCTTTATCATGAAGAGAAAGCCTAGCATAAAAATTATTGGTAATAATATTGTTAGGGAGTTCATGAATAGGACATTTAAGCATTAGTAACTTCAATCTCCCCCAAGCTTGAGCTGTACTCTCTCCGTCACGAGGCCAAAAGTTATATATCAGATTTCTATCCTTATGAATCTCACTGGGAGGATAAAATTTAGAATAAAAGAGAGATGCAATTTCCTCCCATTCCATGGATTGTCCATTCTTCAGCAGCTTATACCATTCTTCAGCTCTCCCTTTCAAGAAATGGAGAGTAACTTATTCTTCACCTGTTCAGTTCTGATATCTTGGATGGCTTGGTAGAAATTATGCTATCCAAAAAACGAAGGAGGTATGTGATGACCCACAACTATAGAGGGTGTATCGCAGTACTTTCGATAAATAGGAGTGTCGATCCCAACAAGGAGCATAAGGTGTTGACTAGTGGTATGGAGCAGGAAATTGATGACCCACGAGTATAGGGGATCGCAACAGTCTTCGCGGGTAGTATTACCCAATTTATTGATTCGACACAAGGGGAGCCAAAGAATACTTGCAAGCCTTAACAACTGAGTTGTCAGTTCAGCTGCACCTGGAAATAGTTCTTGCTCACAAAAGTTTATCAGTAGCAACAGTTTGATAGTAGCAACAACAACAGTAGAATAAGAGCAATAGTAACAGTAACGGGAACAGTGGGATTCGGGTGCGGTAGGCATAGGGATGGATGGACGGGCGTTACATGGACGATTCTAAACATGTAACTTCAAGATCTAGGGCATTGCAGATAAATAATAACAAGCATCCAAGTACTAAACAATCCTAGGCATGTGCTCCAAATATAGTCATACGTGCTCGCAATGAGAACTTGCACAACATCTTATGTCCAGCTAGCCCGTGGCAACGGGGCCTCTAGGGAACTACTGGCAATTAAGGTGCTCCTTTTAATAGAGCACCGGAGCAAAGCATTAACACTCCGTGAACACATGTGATCCTCACACCACAGCCATCCCCTCCGGTTGTCCCAATTATTGTCACTTTGGGGCCTTTGGATCCGGACAATGATATGTGTACACAACTTGTAGATAAGATCACAAACAATACTATCATAATGATTCAATAATAAGTTCAGATCTGAGATCATGGCACTCGGGCCCTAGTGACAAGCATTAAGCATAACAAGTTGCAACAAAGTCAAATAGAACTAATAGAGATACTAGGCAATATGCCCTAACAGATCTTATTCGATTACATGATAGAACTCATCCAATCCCTACCATCCCCAAGCCTACAGTGGGGGATTACTCACTCATGGATGAGGGAAACATCGATGGTTGATGGAGAGGCGTTGGTGATGACGATGGCGATGATCCTCTCCAAATTCCCCGTCCTAGCAGGGTGCCAGAACGGAGTTTCTAGATCCGAATCTTGGTTTCTGGTGGCGGCGGCGAAGCAGAACTCTTTCTGAAAAACTATCAAACCCCCCTTGGTTTTTAGGTCGAAAGGCAACTTATAGGCGTAGAGGGGGTGCCTGGGGTGGCTGCACCCCCCAGGCGCAGCCAGTGGTGGGCCCGCTCCTGGCATGGGTGTGGGCCCCCCAGGCCCCTTCTCCTTCTCGTCTTCTGGCTCCGTGGATCTTCTGGTGAAATATAATTTTTGGCATATTTTCCTGGATTTTTCCTGATAGTTCATTTTCTGCACAAAAACAAGACACCAAGGTAATTCTGCTGAAAACAGCGTCAGTCCGTGTTAGTTGTATCCAAATCACACAAGTTTAGAGAAGAAATAATAGCAAAGTGTTCGAGAAAGTAGATACATTTTGGACTTATCAGAAATCTCTGTAAATACTTAGCAAACGGATTTTTAGTGGTTTTCTGATAAAGCAAAAAAACAAAGTGCAAGTAACAAAGACAACGAGCAAACGCAGCAAGTGACCCAATACTTTTTTAGCAAAGGACAAGCCGATGGAAATACTTATAAGGACCAAACATTCTCGAGGACACATGGGAATTATGTCAAGTGCTTTCGCTTCAAATAGCTGAGTACTCTTCTTTGGTGTTGTAAGTGTTGCGTGGGTGAACCTGTGCTAATGTACCGACCTTACTTGGACTAATACATACTTGTGATTAAACCCCCTGCAAGCATTTGCAACTACAGGAAAGTAATTAAGATATAAACCTAACCACAGCCTTAAACTCTGAGATCCTACACTCCCTTGTGCAAAGGTGTCCTAACGGGGGTTCAGGTTTTTGTCACTCCGGCAACCCCACAATTAGTAGACAAATACACAATGCATTCCCCTAGGCCCATAAATGATGAAGTATCATGTAGTCGACGTTCACATGACACCACTAGAAGAATAGCACCACAACTTAAATAATAAACCATTGAATAATAACTCAACACAAATCCACTACTAACAACATTTCTCCCATGTCCTCAAGAACAAGACGAACTACTCACAAGACATCATATGGATCAAGATCAAAGATGATATGGTAATGGATAACAATCTGAACATAAACATTAATCCAATGGTTCCACTCACAAGCATCAACTATAATAGTAATTAACAGCAGGAAAGTTTCCCCTATGAACTAAGCAAATATTCAACACAATTGTTACAGCGGGATGGAATGGTGATGATGGTGCAGGTGGAGATGATGGTGTGGATGATGATGATGATCCCAATGAAGCCTAGCTTGATGACGGTGTTGATGGCGATGATCTCCCCTCTCTGGGAAGGAATTTCCCTTACAGAAATGTTTCTGTCGGAGAGATCTTTCTCTCTTGGTGTTTTCCGCCCCGCAGAGGCAGCGGAGATCTATCTGTGGTCGCTCCCCTGGTGTTAGGGTTCCGTAGGGAAGATATAGGCGAGAGGGCGGAGTCGGGAGCCGATCAGGTGGGCCACACCTGCCCTAGGCGCGACCTAGAGGGGGACCCGTGCCTAGGGGGTGTGGGCCCCTATGGCCCTTCTTCGCGTCCCCTTCTGGCTTCCTCTGGCTTCTGGAGAAATATAATTTTCCCATATTTTTAGACTCCGGCAGTTTATCCTCCAAGAATCATCCAACATGCATAAACAGATGAAAAGTCATAAGTAATTCCTCATAATAAGACATATATCAATGAATAGAGGCAAATTATGATATAGAATGGTGATGCAAATTGGACGTATCAGTATGGGTTTCCATGGTTTCCAATCTTTTAACTTGGCAATGCTAGCAAAGTAGGCCTGGAGATTAATCTACGATCCAGATTCACTGTGTGCACGAGTACTTAGGGAAAAATATTATCCCAATGGGGATATTTTGATGGCTGGCCCTAAACAAGGCTCTTCGTTCACCTGTAGAAGCATTCTTGCATGTCTAACAATGTTTATACGCGGCTATATTTGGAGAGTGGGTAACGGTGAGAAAATAAAAATTTGGGAAGACCCTTGGATACCAGCAAGTTCGAATAGAAAGATTATTTCTCCACGGCTGGGTGCGATTCTTACAAGAGTTAGTGAGCTAATCAACCCATTAACAGGACAATGGGACGAGGATCTAGTAAGAAGCCTGTTTGTATTTGTTGATGTCGTGTGGATCCTTCAGATTCCGCTTAACTCTTAGGGCTTTGATGACTTCATTACACGGCATTATACCAATAGCGGTATATATACTGTACGCTCCGGGTACCATGTACAGTGGCGCCACCAATTTGTCCATATGGCGAGTGAGATGTCAAGTCTGGGAAGCTCTTTGATGAATCCGGTATGGAAACGATTGTGGAAGCTAAAGATTCCAGGAAAAGTAAAAAAAATTGTCTGAAGGGCACTTCATGGTATAATTACGCTTAAAAGTATCTTAGTTAATCGCCATGTTGGTGCGTTGGGTGGCTACCCCGTTTGTGGTCAGGGACCTGAAGATATTACGCATCTACTTTTCCAATGCCTAGAAGCTGAGATTATGTGGAGAAACTTGGGAATTTTAGATATTATTCATAAAGCTACTATGGCTGATCGGGCTGGTTTAGCAGTTCTGGAAGTTCTCTTGAGAGGCCAGGATACGATAATGCCTGGGTGCGATACTGTTGGTCTTCAAGAAGTCATTTGTGTGACAAGATGGTATCTTTGGTGGTTGAGGTGAACCTGTTCCTCCTACGCTCAAATGCAAAATGTCTATATTAGCTATTACCAGAAATGTTGCAAAGGTGAATTCTAGCCGGTCTTTAAATGCTACAGCGAGGTGGTGTAAACCGAAACCTAGACAACTAAAACTCAATGTTGATGCGTCATTTTATGTGGAATCGTTTCAGGAGCGGTTGGTGCGGTAATTCGGGACTACTAGGGCAACTTCGTAGCAGCAAGCTCTAGCTTTTTGGCCCATACAGCTTCGCCGCAGATGGCGGAGGCCTCGGCAATGAGGGCAGGTTTAAGCCTTGCTCTCCAGGTGGGGTGCAACAACATTATTGTTGAGTCGGATTCCACGGATGTTATCCAGGCCTGTACTGGTGAACAAAGTTGGTGGAGTGAATCTTCAGCAGTGTTCGCTGACTGCATAGACCTGGCGTCGCAAATAGGGAGTGTTTCTTTCCAGTACTGCGCAAGGAAAGCAAATGAGGTCGCTCACGAGCTAGCTAGGGATAGCTTTCTATATAAATATTTTTGTAAATGGGTCTCGGAAGCCCCTAACTTTGTTCTGAAATTCCTTGTAAACGATGTAACACTTGTTTGATTGGCTGCAAGTTTCAGACGTACTCTATTTTCTTGTCAGGTTACCTAAGGGGACTGAAAGATTTTAATGAGACAGCTTGCATGTTTAATATAATGTGATTTCAAAAAAGGCTTAATGGGGTGGGGTCCATGAGCTGGACCATGGCCGGAAAATTACCAATCCAGGATATGCAGTGCATAGTTGATCCTCAGAAAAAAAAAGTCATTGTTTATTAGGAAAAATTAATATATTTTTAATGTCGAATCGGAATTCACTAAGATAGAAATCAAGCATTGGGCCCCTCTTACTACGTGTTGTTTGCCTTTCCAGCAATTAGATCCGACTCTACCCAAAAAGTAGTTGGTCCACCCCAACATTATCCACTTATCCGACTGTTGCTAAGCAGTTTTGGGATACTAAACGAATTTCTGTAGACGGTATTCTTAAAGTGGCCGATTTACCCTTCTCTTTTTTTGGAAAAAAATCAACGCTTATTTTCTTGCCGAAAAGGTGTTTTCATTTTTCAAATAGATGGCAAAAATAGAAGGAACCGCAAGGCCATGCAAGATACTAGTTTAATTTGCCGTTCACTGTGAGCTAGGGTTGCAATGCGGCATCCGATTCGTTCCTCTGTATTCAAAATTGGATACTCTAGTTAAAAAAATTCAGCAAAATTTGTCTAATTTCAAACTAAAATTAACTTTTGCGAGCTTATGCGGGTTGCCGTTTGCAACCCTATTATGCGAGGTTCACAGCGTTAATTGTTCGATCATTCTCTAGAGAAGAGCCGGAGACCACAATTCACCACTTTATGACTTTTTTTTTTGAGATCAACATGCTGCATTCAAATTAAGCCGTGGCTAAATCACGAGCCAGACAGTCACCGATACAATCCGGAGCTACAGAGAACCAAACTTTACATAATTTATTATTGCAGCCATGCTTCGCTAACTGATGAGCAGCCTCATTCGCCGAACGTCTAACTGCTTGAACCTTGCATTCCTGAAATGATCGCATCAGGAATTTTATCTCCTCCACCAGGACGCCGTGTCCCGATCTTTCAAGCTCATTCCCGACAAGTTTTGCAGCCACTCCAAAGCTATCAGTTTCCAACACAATCTTTTGGCAATTGATCTCCGTCCCGACCTGCAGTCCACGCCTACAGGCTAAGAGCTCCGCACACTCGGCATCTTGGATTTGTGGTAAAAAATGGCATGCCCCTGCTAAGAAGCTACCATGGTAGTCTCTGATGACTACGCCCCCACCACCCGAGCAGCTAGCGTTAAAAGCCCCGTCGACGTTGATCTTACACCAATCCTGAGGCGGGCTGGACCAAGGCTCCACCTTCTTTATTTTCGCAGCCGGCCTTGGCTGATGGACCAGTGTCCATTCCTCCAAAAACCTGACGGTCTTTCTTGCAGTTTGAGCGGGCTCCTCAATCTGGCCAGACTCCCTAGCCTCATTTCTGGCAGTCCATAACTGGTAGAGATGCATCATCAGCAATGCCACCTTATCACCCTTCTCCTTTCCAATCCAGTCAAGTAACTAGCCTTTCAAATCCGAGTGACAGCGTAAAGGCCGAGGTGGTTTCTCCAACCTGACGCCAGATAGCAAGGCAAGCTCGTGCCATGAGTTTGCTGAATGAGAACAAGACCAGAATCTGTGAACCGAACTTTCCTCTTTGTGGCACACAAGACAGGCAACCCCATCCTTTATTTTACGGGCGATAGTTCTGTTCCCACAGCTAGTCCGTTCTCAATTAGCCTCCAAACATGGACCTTCAATTTCCCTGGCACATTGCAGTCCCATAGCGCCAGCCTCCCTTTGTGCAGAGATACCGAGTTAGATGACCCAGGAGAACCCTCCTTTTGCGCCTTTCTATCCATAGCTAAGTGGTACGCTGACTTCACGGAGAAAACACCACTTTTTGTGTAGTTCCAGGCCACGAAATCTTCCGTTCCTTGACGACCCACTTGGACTTTTAGAATATCCTCCACATCTACCTCATAAAAATATTGGTGAAGCTTATCAGAGTCCCATGCTCCTCCCTCCGGTGTGAGAAACTCCTTAATCATCACCGGAGGGTCTTGAACTTTACATCCCAGTGGATGTTGGGCTGATGTTCTAGGTATCCACTTATCTTCCATGATTTTAATCTTTTCACCATTGCCTACCCGCCAAATCAGTCCCTCCATAAGAAGATGTCTTCCATAGAAAATACTCTTCCAAGTAAAGGAGGCACCCTTTGGACAAAGAGCCGAAAGGAAATCTGCATCTTTGTAGTATCTAGCCTTCAACACTTTGGCACAGAGAGAATTGGGGTTTGTTAGCAGGCGCCAGCCTTGTTTAGCAAGGAACGCCCGATTAAAGCACTCGTAATCACGAAAACCCAGTCCCCTCCTGATCTTTCCTCTTGCACATTCGCTCCCACGCAATCCAGTGAACCTTCCTCACCCCATGCGTGCCCCCCCACCAGAAGTTAGAGGAGACTGAGCTCAGCTTATTGCAATGTTTCTTAGAAAAACGGAAACAGCTCATGGGGTACGTAGGGACAGACTGAACTACAGATTTAACCAGAATGCTCCATGCCGCCTTTGACAAACCTTGGCCTTTTAGGCCCTTCACCTTGTTCCAAGAACGTTCAGTGACATATTTGAATACGCCTTCCTTAGATCGCCCCACTACCGTCGGCAGTCCGAGGTAGCGCTCTGACAGTGCCTCACTTTCAATCCCAACCTGATTTTTCAGCTCCATCCTCAAAGCATTGTTGCAACCCTTACCAAAGAAAATTGAGGATTTAGCAAGGTTAACCTTCTGTCCAGAGCAGGCCTCGTACTCCTGTAGAACCACCTTAAGAGCTTGCATGTTTTCCATAGTGGCTTCAAGAAACACAACACTATCATCCGCAAAAAGAAGATGTGTAATATGAGGGCCTTGGGAGCCAAATCTAACTCCTCTGATCAGATTTTGAAGCTGTGCTTCCTTTAGAAGGGAAGAGAAACCTTCGACACAAAACAGGAAAAGATACGGGAAAAGAGGGTCTCCCTGCCTCAAACCTCTAGACGAAGTGAACGATTCCGACAGTCCACCATTGAGCTTGACCGAGAATTTCACAGTAGACATGCATCTCATGATCATTGTGACCCACTCCGTCGCAAAACCCATCTTCTTAAGAATACCCTCCAAGAAAATCCACTCTACGCGGTCGTAGGCTTTTACCATATCCAGTTTTACGGCACATAGCGGGATCTTCCGGCTCCTTTTTCTGATGGCGTGTGTACACTCATAGGCAATGAAGACGTTGTCAGTTATAAGCCTCCCCGATACGAAAGCGCTTTGCTCTTCAGAGATCAGAATTGGCAAAATCAACTTAAGTCTATTCGCTACCACTTTGGAGGCAAGTTTGTACAAAACATTGCAAAGACTAATAGGTCGGAACTATGTAAGGTTGACGGGCGAATTCACCTTTGGAATTAGAACTAGAACCGTATCATTAAAACCTTCAGGACAACATCTGCCTTCTAGGAAATCTCGAACTGCTACACAAACATCACTCCTAATCAGGGCCCAGTGGCGCTGATAGAACAGAGCTGGGAGCCCATCGGGCCCCGGGGCTTTCGTCGGACCCATCTAAAAAAGGGATTTTTCTATTTCATCATCACAGATAGGGGCCATGAGAGCAGCGTTCATCTCCGGGGAAACGAGATCAACAACATTGTTCAGAATTCTGTCCATGTTCGACGCCCCCTCAGATCGAAAAAGCCCACTGAAGAAAACTCTCGACCAGCTTCTCATCTAGTCGTCAGTGGTACACCTAGTGCCATCATCCTTATCAAGAAACTTAACCGTGTTTTTTTCTCCTCCGGTGTGTTGCACGATTCTGAAAGAATTTAGTATTTCTGTCACCAAATTTTAGCCAATCCTGTCTTGATAGTTGCTTATACATTATTTCTTCCCTCTCATAAATAATGTGGAGCTCTTTTTCAATTCCCTCTACTTCCTGGAAATAACCGGACACTAGGGCCTGTTGCTTTGCACTATCGAGCCTGGAGCGAAGCTCATTTATTTGTCCCCTGATGGAACCAAACGTTTGGAAGATCCATCTCTTCATATTGGAAGATAAATCTCTCAATTTTTCCCATAGATTAGCCAGCCCCTGGCCCTGCCAGTTAGTGTCACTCCATGCCGACGAAATCATCTCATCGTACGAATCGTGTGTAGTCCACATTTCTTCATACACAAAGCCCCGTGGTTTGTGCACCTGAACTTTACAATCCTTTTGAATTTTGATCAATAACGCCAAATGATCAGTCTCCTCTATCTCCACATGACTAACAGAAGTCATTGGGAACATTCGCACGAACTCACTCGTAGCTGTAGCACGGTCCAGCCTGGCTTGAACATTGGCAGCACCTTCCCTCCTGTTACTCCATGTGAACTGATATCTAGAGAAACCCAAATCGGCCAGACGGCAGTCCGTCAAGCATTGTCTGAAGTTCGCCATCTGGCAAGCACTACGACCATTGCCCCCTCTGTGTTCCTCCTGAATCAGAACCTCATTGAAATCTCCCGCGCACAACCAAGGGATATTATCTTGAGCACTGAGGTATCGCAGGACTTCCCACGTTTTCCCTCTTAAGTGAGGTCTCGACTCCCCATAGATCCAGTGAACCTCCACACCTCATTATCAAAAGAGATTTTTGCATCAATGTAAAATTGACACCACGGACGAACCTCCACCTCAATACCATCCTTCCACCAAAGGGCCAAACCCCCACTTTTTCCCTTCCCCTCAACACACACACCATTCCTGAAGCCCATGCTCCATTGAAGCTTCTCCATATACTTCTTTTTTTGTTTTGTTTCACATAAAAATACCACCTCTGGATTGTAAGACCTGATCAGGTCGTGAAGTTCCCCTACCGCCGGGTCCAATCCCAATCCCCGGCAGTTCAGGGACAAAATATTCATTGCTCCCGGCGGCCCTGTCTCGCAGGGTCCGCCGATATGTTCATCGGATCTTCAAGCCTGTTAAAGACAGAATCCTTTGGATCAGCGAGTCTTTCAAACATCAAGCCAGTGCGCTGCCTTTTGCCCGCCGAATTCGAATCTTCCTCTCCCACCACCTGAACTAGAACAGGCATCCATACTTTATGACTAATACGTCCGAACGGAGGTAGTAAGAGCACCTGTAGCAGACGCGCTATAAGCAGGCGTGCGTTAAAAAAACCGAAATATAGTGCGGGAGCGGGCGTGGGCGCATGCTAATTTTTTTTTGCCACGCGCGGGCTTCTGCAGCATCTTACGCGCACGCCGTTTTCGACGTACGCAATAAAGCGAGTCACCCGCGCGCACCCTACCGCCCAGAACATTCATCGGCCCACACACGTCCTCTCACGAAATTGTCGCGCGTTGCCCCGCCTTCGTCGCCCCTCTCCGCCGTCGCTCCGCCACCACCTAGCCACCCCTCGCCACCGTCTTCGGCCTCCGCCTCGACCTCGCCGTGCGTCGCTCTGTCGCCGCCTCCATTCTCCGCCTTGGCCTCGCCACATGTCGCACCCCTCCCTCCCCGCCGCCTCGACCTCGCCGCACGTCGCTTTGCCTGCGCCATGCCTCCCCGCCGCCGCTCGAGCTCTGGCTACCGCGTTGTGCACACGCGTCCGAATTGGACGTTCTACACCAAGATTCGGAGCGGCAACGAGCGCATTAGGCTCGGCATGTTCGAGACGGCGTGCGAGGAGGCACGCGGTCGCTTGGTGCCTCGGCCGTCCTCAGCGCTCCATGAACTTCACGGACGTCTAGACGTGCCAGCAGGCGGAAGACCTCGCGCCGCCGCCAGCTGTTACGTGCGAGGCGAGGCAGCGGCAGCGCGAGCTCGAGCAGCGCATCATCGTCGCCGAGCAGGGCGAGCGCATGCGCCTCGATTGGGCATGGCGCTTCCCGGAGGACGTGGCCGCGGAGCTTGCCTTCTATGCCGACAAGAAAGAAGAGAAGGAGGCATGGAAGGCGGCGAAAAAGCAAGATCGGGAGGCGAGGAGGGCCAAGAAGAAGGAGAAGGACGCGAGGAAGAAGGAGGAGAAGAAGAATGGCGCTGGTTCGTCAACTCTTCTTCGTCGGAGTACGAGTGGTCGTCGACTCCGGTGTCGTCCACAACATTTGACTCCTTCGACTGAGAGTCCGATTAGTTCTAGTTTAGTCTAGTTCTAGTTAGTCTAGTTTTAAATTTGGTTGTACGAATTGCGTATTAAACTATGTAATGTATTAATATTTGTAGCCTATTTTTACATTTTGTTTGATCTATTTACATATGCAATTGTGTGCAAAAAAAAATTAGGTTGCATTTTAGCGCATCTGCAAAAGGACTAATTTAGCGATGCATTTTGGTACCGTGAAGCTAGCTCTCGCCAGCGCGCCACGTGCTGTATCCGCATAGTGCGATGTAAACCCGAATATAGCGCGTCTGCTATAGAGTGTTTGCAGGAGATGCTCTATCAATATTGGTTTTATAAGCAACTTATGATATGAGCCTTAGTAGTGAAATTCCATCTATATTCTTACCTTCGAATTATTATTTTTACAAATAATGTGGCTTGAGTCTACATAGATATCTATTTGTAACATTTATTATGTACCAGAAATATTTATAATTGTTTTGATAATTAGAGGGAGGGGCCCAAAATCCTAACTTCCCCTGGGCCTATGAAATCTCAAGACCAGACTTGTCCAGATACAAGGACGACGTACTATCGCCTACACAAAAAGGATAAAATGGAACTTTATAATTCATTGAATGGTAAAATGTAGTCTTCATATTGTTGCTTGAATATTTTGTATTTTTTTCACAAGTTACATACTTTTGTTATGCCATTTTTTTAGGTTTAATTTTGGTTTTTCAGTTCTTTTATTCATAAAAGGTAAGGTCTACACGTACCCATGTTCACCAAATTTGCATCATGCAATAAAAGTACGTCTCGAGCTTCTCAGAACATTTTTTTTTTTTGAAATGGGGCAAAAAGAGCTTTGCCTTTATATTGATATAGGAGGAGCAAACATAGGATTGGCCGGAGCCAACAAAATAAAAGAAAGGGGGAAAACCCCAAAAAAGAGAAAAAATGTCAACCTACAAGCTCCGCCAGGTTTTTAGCACCGGCAAGAATCCAATCCTTTCCCTCCTCTCTAATCTTGTGCATGATGACAGACGGCAAAGAGGATTTATTGGTGAAGACTCTTTCATTCCTTTCTTTTCAAATCTCCCAAGCGATAAGCAAGATGGCGGTCTGTAAACCTTTGGGAGAAGAGGTGGGAGTCTTGGCGATGACATGCCAATAGTCCAACACCTTAGGTCTTACCGTCCCTAGGCAGATGAGAAGGTCCGGACAAGAGAGCCAAGAAGTCGTGGCAACCCAGATCCTCTTGGAGAAGCGGCATTCAAAAAGGATATGTCGCGCCGTTTCGGGGGTGCATCTACACAGCTGACAAGTAGGTGGGTGTGGCCATACCCGTTTCGCAAGACGGTCGGCGGTCCAGAGGCGGTTCTGGATGGCAAGCCAGGCGAAGAAGCGACTTTTGGGGGGAGTCCACGTTTTCCACACAAAAATCCTGAAGGAGCATGGCAGGGAGGCCAGAAACTGGGCCTTGTAGGCGGAGTTGGCTGAGTAACAACCATTGGGCGACATGGTCCAGATTATGGAGTCCATCGTGCCAGGGGATAGTTGTACCGCCGAAAGAAGATCCCAAAGGTGAACGTATTGCTCCATGTGTTCAACCGTGAAAGATTCCACATTAATATCAGCAACCCAGTTTTGGCCCTCGAGAGCATCCCGAACCGTCCGGTTCTTTCTTCTAGAGGCTTTGAAGATCAAGGGAGCTAAGTACTTCGGAGGAGTACCATCCAACCAGGAGGAGGACCAGAAGGAAGCCTCGGCACCGTCGCCAATGGTGACCCAAGCGGCGGCGTTGAAAAGGTCTCTGTCGACGGCATCGTTTGGGGTTTCAGATCCTACCTAAGGTTTTTCTAGCACCGTCCATTCGTACCATAACCAGCGAAGCCTGAGCGCACGAGAGAACCTCTCCAAGTCCAGAATCCCGAGGCCGCCGAGCTCCTTGGGGCGACAAACCTTTTGCCAGCTGACCTTGCACTTTCCTCCACTAACAACTTCCTTGCAGGCCCATAGCATTCCCCAACTGATCTTGGCGAAAGCCTTCAGGATGCCCTTGTCGGCTCTTAGGGCAGTAAGCAAGAAGATAGGCATGGAGGAGAGAACGGACTTCACCAGAGCGGTACAACCCGCCCGATTTAGAAAACTGCCGTTCCAAAGGTTCAGCTGTGCAACCGCCTTGTCGATGAAAGGTTGGAGATCTGCCCGTCTTAGTCTACCAAGAGAAAGGGGCAGGCCCAAATACTTGAGGGGAAAATGGACGGTAGCATCCGGGAAGTTTATTAGGGCCGTCGTAAGGTCAATGTTGGAGCATCGAATTGGATCTATAGAGCTTTTTGCCACATTAGTGACAAGACCAGAGACCTCGCCAAAATTCTGGACGATGCAAGCCAGGGTAGACAAGTCGTGCTCCGTGGGGGTCAAGAAAATTACTGCATGATCCGCATAAAAATAGACACGGAGACCTTGCAAGACACCAGGCATCTCATGCAGCAAACCAGAAGCTGTGGCCTTCTCCAGGACTCTCTGAAGGGGGTCTATGGCGATGTAGAAAAGGAGAGGCGAAAGAGGGTCTCCCTGTCGGAGGCCGCGCCATGAGAGATGTCCTTTCCTGGGATCCCGTTAAGGATGACACGGGAGGAAGCCGTGGAGAACAATGTCGACTTCAAAGCACGCCATCTTTGGGCGAAACCTAGGCGTTGCATGATATCCTACATGTAATCCCAGCGAGCAGTGTCGAAAGCCTTGGCGATATCAAGCTTGATGAGGAGTGTCAACACCCGGATTTTTAATCCCAGATGCCTGTTATGCCATACATCGCAATCCCAGGATTACCATTTTTGCGAGACATAACAGATTTGGATACCACAGTACTTCATCAATTACAAACCATACATAAGGTCTTACACAAATAAGGATCTCATGATCCAGTTCTTAATACAACTCAAGCAGCGGAATAACGTAATAATAACGGTAGCGTAGGCGAAGCTCCATCTTCGGGGTCACAGGCAATGCTGACGATGGGAGATGATCCTAGTTGTCGTAACCTTCCTGGGGTCCATCCTCCTGGTACTCCTCTTCATAGTCTGGCCACGGGAATAGCCAGGGACAAAGCCATGAGTACTCTTTAAGTAATCGCAAACTAATACTAACAAGTGAAGGAGGTTTTTGTAGTAGGACACTAAGCTCTAGGATTGTTTTGCAAAAAGCCAGATTTACCTCTACTAAGTTCAGAAACGAAGAAAGCTAGTTGAAGTTTTATAACACCTAAGTGGGAACTTGTATTTCATATCACAACTCTGTTGTGGTCAAGTCAAAATCCCAATTTATTTCACAAGTCATTTTGAAAACATCTGACGGGGGGACAGTATGGCCACTCCAACTGTCCATAACTGCGGACGCGGCTATTCGAATAGTTTGACACTCTGCAGAGATTGTACACTTTCACCACAAGATTCGATACATCCATAAGGAACAAATCCTGAATTCACCATACTCAGTATGCGGATAATCAATCCTAACCTTTCAATTACACGCCCTAGTATAAGCACCTCTCCTGTGAGTTTGGCCTCCCAACCATGACCAACCGTCATCTTGGGTACTGCACAGGTGGACAATCTTCACAAGGTAGCCTCAGCTCAGACCTTGGCCGTGAGGGAACTAATACTAAGATATATAAGTTTCCAGTCAAGCCCTACCCAATTTTCGGGTATTGTGGTTGTACGGTAAAATTGGAATGGTATCGCATCCAGACAACCATCAGTTTTATAAAGGGCTAAGGCTCATACCTCAACATTTTCATCACCAAAATCATCTGGTGTTTGGAAACACATGTCAAAACATCTCAATAGAATGATCCATCATTCCAAGGTTTTCATAACCATTTTTCCACCAAGTATTCCCATCTAAAGTTGATCAAGTTTTATGCTTACCACTAGCATCTACAAGTGTGGGTAAGTACTAATGAGGGGTGGTAAACTAGTGGAGTTTTACTAAGTTCAATCTCATGCCTTAGGATGACATAAAGATTATCTAGCTTAGGCCAAGTTTTATGCTCTTTATGCAACCTTCAAATATCTTTCTAGAATCTACAAATTCACTTAAGTAAGCTCTAAGTAATAGCTTTGATAAAGAAATAAAGTATAAAGCTTGTAAGTAAAACTAGGATTGGGTATCATCAAATGTATCTAACCAAGCATGCTTAGTGCATTGCATAGGTTATTTAACTCTCATAATTGCAAGTGTTAGCTTGCCTTGTGCAGAGCAGTGGTTGAAGTTCTCCTCAGCTTCTTCTTCGTAGTATCCTCCTTCCTCGTATCCTTGGTCGGTACTAGCGTCTATGAATAAATACGAGGTACACAATCACCAAACAACACTTAACTATTTTAAATCATCACACAAAAGGGTCCTATAGATGATCTAGCATCATCACTAACATCACAAGAATAAAGCATTTGTCTTATTTATTTTATTTTTAGAAAAGTAATTTCTACTCATTGAAAAACTACTTAAGATTTAATATTCTCCAAACCAAACATGGGATCATGTTGACACATGTCATGACCACACATTTCAGTACATGGGAATGTGATTTAAAGTGCTGTCACAATTTAATAAGATTTAACCTTTTATTTTAAATAGAAATAAATGACTAGAAATGCCTATGTGGCATTCTTTTATTACTTGAACATTATTTCTGTAAGTAAACCCATATGTTTTTATATATTCTGAAAGGTATGATAAAATGTGATTTTTGAGAGTTGGAATCAACTCAAAAGATATTATGGTTTAAATTTGAAAAATGTTTGAATGCAGAAAAGCTTCTGCCTTGTTATTTTTACCAAGGTTGATCTATAGATGCAAATGATTTGAATCCAACGGGCTTGGATTCAGCATTTCCAGACCTTTCTAACAAAATTGGTTTCATTCAATTTGGGTCACTGAATCGAGCTGGGTTGATTTTTGAAACTAGGTACAGAACTGTGTTTGAATATAAATAGAAAAAGTTAAATTCAAACGATTGGGTTGCGCGGGAACTGCTAATGGGCCGGCCTAGTGTCACTCCGCGGCACGGGGCTCAACTGACAGGGGGTTCCACCAGTGACTGGCTTTTTAAACGCGAAGCGGTACGGGGCAACGTGGTGCGTTGGATCTAGTTCTAATACAACGGCTCTGGTTCATCGTCCACGTCGGGCAGCGCCGGCGAGACAGAACCCTAACGCGGCAGGTGGGGGTCGTCGGGGGCTCACCGGGGCTCAGGCGAGGGTCGACGAGGCGGGCGAACGACGAAGTCGATGACGACAAACCTCCTGGTACCGGCAGCTTCTCCTAGGGCGGCTCCAATCGCTGGCTTCCTTCTTCTCCAGAGGCGGCGGGCTCCGGCCAAATTCCGGAAATGCGCTGCTCGCCTTGCTCCAGGAATGGGGTGTAAGGATCAGTGAGGAGAGGGGAGTGAGATGGTGTGCTCAATTCGGCTGGGGGTGGCCTCTATTTATAGTGGCAAGAGGGGACCGACGGGCGCAAGCTGAGCTCGTCGTGGTCGACGGCATAGAGGGCTATCGGCGTGGGCGACGGTAGGGGGCAGTGCTGTGCTCCTTGGCGAAGCTCAACGACGTGGTGGCGAGGCGTGGGGCGGTGCTGATCGGTCGGAACGCTGCGGTGCTCTGAGCGTGCCCGACGGAAGTTTTTATGGCGCACAGTGTGCGTGGTCCGCCCGGCGGCAAACGGGCGTGTCTGCGGGGTTGCTGGGACGGTGGTGATCACGTATGCACGCGGCGAGGGCGGCGCGCGGTCTGTGGGTGTCTGTCGAGCGTGGCGCACGGGGCGCGCTCTTGGCATGGTTGCAGAGAAGGTTGGCATGGTATGTGCGTGTGGTCCAGGGGCTGGCATCGCTTGCGGCTGGGACAGGGAGTGGTGGTGGGGTGCTGGCTTGCTCCCAGACATGTTGGCTAGGCTTGGTGCTTCTCCTAGCTCGTTGTCGACATGTGGGTGGCAAGGTGAGGCTCGGCCTGCTCACCATTGATGACAATGGCCATCTTACAGTGGTGCTAGAGATTAGTTTAGGTTGCTAGATGATATATTAAGGCTAGTGGTGTCCAGAGAGGGAACAAGTTAGGCCAGAATCACTACACACTATAGTGTTTGTGATTTTGTTGATTTGAATCTGCAAGGTGTTTGATGAAATGGCCGCATGAATTCAAGTTTTGAATTTTGAAAAGATTTTTGGTGGGTGTGCTAGGCATGTGCTGGTGAGTCTGTAGATGCTTGGGTTTTGAAAGTTGAGCTTGTTTGAGTGGTTTTTGAAGAAGTGGGATCTTCCCATATGATATAGATTCAATTTTAAAGTGTCATTTAAACTATGCACTTGAATGTTTCTAGATGATCACAAGGTGGGCCTTGATACTTTGTTATGAGTACTATCAAGGGGTGCAAAGATCCAAACAAGTTTCTGTTAAGTTCTGAAAGTTAGAGATAGCCAAAGTAGGCATGGGAGTTAATTTGGCAAAAGTGACCATTCACTTAATTTGTTTGTTTTGATTTATTTGTCTTTGGGAAAAGTTTGGGAAATGTTTAGATGATGTTTATTGCACCTAAGAATCATTTTACAAGCAAAGAAACACACAATCAAGGTAATTCAAAAGAATTCAAATTGGAATGCATACACACATGCATGCTTTCATATTTTTATTTAGAAAAGTTTTTGTTAACCCTAATTTTGATGATTAGAGTTTGATGATTCTAGTTCAATATTTTTGGGATGTTACAAACCTTCCACCCTAAACAAAATCTCGTCCCGGGATTTGAAAAAGGAAGAAAAAGATTACCTAGGATTTGAAGAGATCGGGAAACTCCGTCCTGATGTGATCTTCGCGCTCCCAGGTAGCTTCCTCTTCCGTGTGGTTGCTCCACTGAATTTTGAGAAACTTGATGCTTCGGGTTCTGGTAGTTCTGAAAGCTTCTTCCAAAATATGAATGGGTACTTCGGGATAGGTCAGGTCATCATTGATCTCTATAGTTTGGTGATCAATATTCTTGAATACTTCAGTCTTCTTCGGGACTTCGAGACACTTGCGAAGTAATGAGATATGGAACACATTGTGCACGGCTGACATCTCTTCGGGTAGTTCCAATTGATACGAAACTTCTCCTCGACGGTTCAGAATCTTGAAGGGGTCGATATATCTGGGGGCTAACTTTACTTTGAGTTGGAAACGCTGCATTCCCTTCAATGGCGACACTTTCAGATAACCAAAATATCCTATGTTGAAGGCGAGGTCTCGACGTCTCTTGTCGGCGTAACTCTTTTGTCTCGACTGGGCGGTCTTGAGGTGCTCACGAATCTTGTGAACCTTCTCTTCTGCTTCTCGTAGGATATCGGGTCCGAAAATCTGACTCTCTCCTACTTCCGACCAGTTCAAAGGGGTGCGGCACTTCCTTCTGTACATAAATTCAAATGGGGTCATTTGCAAACTAACTTGATAACTATTGTTGTATGAAAATTCTGCGAATGGCAGACAGTCTTCCCACTAAGATCCATATTCTAACACACGTGCTCTCGGCATATCTTCGAGTATTTGATTTACTTGGTCTGTTTGTCCATCGGTCTGAGGGTGATAAGCGGTACTGAAATCTAGTCGGGTTCCTAAACCTTCTTGGACTTTCTTCCAGAATCTCGAGGTAAACTGTGTTCCTCGATCCGATACGATGTTCTTAGGGACTCCGTGCAAACTGATGATTCTAGTGATGTATAACTCCGCTAGCTTCGAACTCTGATATGTGGTCTTGACGGGTAAGAAATTGGCGACTTTGGACAATCTGTCCACTATGACCCAGATAGAGTCATTTCCCCTACTAGAAGTAGGCAATCCGGTGATAAAGTCCATTCCAACGGAATCCCATTTCCATTCCAGAATTTGTAATGGTTGCAACAATCCAGCGGGTCTTTGATGTCCGACCTTGACTCGCTGACATATATCACACTTGGCGATATAGCTTCCGATTTCTCTCTTCATCTTATGCCACCAAAATTGCTCCTTCAAATCTTGATACATCTTAGTTCCTCCGGGGTGGATAGAATAAAGAGTATCATGAGCTTCCTTCAGAATAACTTCTTTCAACTCAGAATCTGCGGGTACACAAAGGCGTCCTTTGTACCACAGAACTCCTTCTTCGTCTTCGGTAAATCCGGGTACTTTGCATGTACCGATACGACGCTTGATTCCGTCAATACTAGCATTTCCTTCCTGGGCATCTTTGATCTGGCTGATCAAAGTGGGTTGAAGTTCTATGCTAGCCAAAAATCCTTCACTCACTAATTCCATTCGAAAATCTTCCATCTCTTTGTGCAAACTTGGTTGCTCCTTCAAAATCATGGAGTTCAAGCGGCACGGCAATCTGCTAAGGGCATCTGCTACCACATTGGCTTTACCGGGTGATAGTGAATGTCCAGATCGTAATCCTTGATTAGCTCAATCCATCTTCTCTATCTCATATTCAGCTCCTTCTGAGTGAATATATACTTCAAGCTCTTGTGATACGAATAAATCTCACAACGATTTCCCATCAGGTAATGCCTCCATGTCTTCAGGGCTAGAACTACGGCTGCGAGTTCGAGGTCATGGGTTGGGTAATTTTGCTCACGTTGTTTCAATTTTCGAGATAGATAAGAGATAACTTTGCCATCTTGCATTAGCACACATCCGAGACCGATCTTGGATGCATCACAATACATGTCAAAGGGCTTTGTGATATCCGGCATGATTAAGATTGGGGCTGAAATCAATCTCCTCTGGAGTTCTTGAAAACTCGCTTCACATTTGTCGGTCCATTCAAACTTCTTGTCCTTCTTCAGCAATTGGGTCATGGGTCTAGCGATACTCGAGAATCCTTCTACGAATTTGCGGTAATATCCCGCCAATCCGAGAAATGCACGAACTTGGGTTTGAGTGGTTGGGGCTTGCCAATCTTCGACATCTTTCACCTTTGCAGGGTCAACGGCAATTCCTCTGGCTGAGACAATGTGGACGAGGAATCCTACCTCCTGTAACCAGAATTCACATTTGCTAAACTTGACATACAATTGATGCTCTCTAAGGGTTCCAAGAATGGTCCTTAGGTGTAGCTCATGTTCTTCTTCCGATTTGGAATAAATCAGAATGTCGTCGATGAAAACAACAACAAACTTATCCAGGAAGTCCATAAAAATCTTATTCATGAGATTCATGAAATAAGCAGGGGCATTGGTTAATCCAAAAGACATGACAGTATACTCGTATAATCCATATCTGGTGGTAAAGGCAGTCTTGGGAATATCCTCTGCGCGAATCTTGAGTTGATGATAGCCGATTCTAAGATCAATCTTATAAAATACTTTGGCACAGGTCAACTGATCAAACAAATCTTCTATCTTGGGCGAGGGATACTTGTCCTTGATGGTGACATCATTCAACTTCCGATAATCCGTACACAAACGGTTACCTCCATCCTTCTTGTCCACAAATAAGACAAGGGATCTCCATGGTGACGCACTTGGTTGAATTAATCCAATTTCCAGCATGGCATCCAGTTGCTTCTTCAGTTCTGCTAGTTCCGACGGGTTCATACTATAGGGTCTTTGGGCTATGGGTCCTGTTCCGGGGATTAGTTCAATGATAAACTCGATATCCCGATCTGGGGGCATACCGGGCAAAACATCTGGAAATACATCGGGGTATTCACAGACTATCCGGACTTGGTCAATGGTAGGTTAGGCTATACTCTTGTTGCACTTGAATTGACAAGGTAAGGTTTCATATATATGCTCGACTGGTATTCCGGCTGTACTGGTCATGGTGATGGCTTTCTTGGCACAGTCAATCAATCCTTTATGTTTGGACATCCAATCCATTCCTAGTACTACTTCCAAACCTTTAGTTTCGAGTACTATCAGACTAGCATAAAAGTCTATGCCATGGATTCGGATAGGGACGACTTTGCAAATTTTCCTAGCCTTGGTGGTTGAACCGGGAATTTGAACGATCATAACATGCTTCAGTTTGGTTGGTTGGATTTTACTAGTGCATGCAAATTCTTCGGTGACAAATGAGTGTGATGCACCAGAATCAAACAACACTCGAGCAAGCACTGAATTAACAGAAAACATACCCAGCACGACGTCTGGCGCTTCCTGAGCTTCTTCTGCATGCATGAGAAAAAGACAGCCGTTGTGGTCGAGCAAATTCCCTGGGGCAAACCTTCTTCCTGGCTGAACACGACGCTGCTGCTGAGATGGGGCATTTGCATTGGGGGCTGCGGCATTATTTTTGTTGGGGCACTCGTTGGAGTAGTGACCCTTATTTCCACAGTCATAACAAGTCACTTGTGACTTGTCCTTTGCTGCAACAGGCACAGCATTGCTTCCAGTCCTCGGGGCAGTGTTGGTGTTGGCGGTAGCATTGTTGTTGTTGAACTTGGGTGGGGCACGGTTGAAATTGCTAGAGTTGCCGGGGTTGTTGTGTGTTTTCCTCCTGGCCTATGGTTTCCACGGTTGTGATAGGTCGAACGGTTCATCGAGGGTCTGTTGGTTCTCGGGGCAAATCCTGGAGATGGGTTGGGGCGATACTTTGGGGTCTGATGGGTTCCTGGCTGATGCATCATGCGACGCTTGCGGTTCTCATTGGCTTGGTTGATCTTTCCTTCCATCTGGATGGCAGAGTCGACAAGGGCTTCAATATCAGCAAAGGGGATATTGACTAACACAGTCTGCATCTCATCGTGCAGACCATTCAAGGATCTTTCTTTCTTCTTGGCTTCGGTGTCGATCTCATCCGGGGCATACCTAGCTAATGACAAGAATTTGTCATGGTATTCCACTACGGTCATCCGTCCTTGCTTTAGTTCTCTGAACTCATCTCTCATTCTCTTGATCAAACCCGGTGGCACATGGGTTCTGCTGAACTTGACCTTGAATTCCTCCCAGGTCATCATCTGTCCTCCGGTCACCGCACGAACGTTGTTCCACCATGCTCTTGCATCTCCGGCTAGATAATGGGTGGCGAATAGAACTTTCTCGTTAGCTTCTACTCCGGCGACTTCTAGGTTGTTTTCCATGGTTTGCAGCCAGTCATCGGCATCTAGGGGCTCTTCTGACTTAGTGAAAACAGGTGGGTTGGTGTTCTGGAAATTCTTGAGCTTAGATCCATGGTTGTCCTGATTTCCATGGCCTTGATTGTTGTGGGCTAGCTGAGCTATCTGTTGAAGGGTGGCTAGGTTGGCTTGACGTTCCACTCTTTCAGCTTCGCGGTCAGAAACCAACATTTGAAGGATCTGCAACATCGGGTCCAGGGATGAACCACTTCCTCCACGTGGCATCTGAAGATTGAGATAGATCATGAGAAAAGAGGGAAATTTCTAAGGTTCTGGGGCTTTGAAAAGTTTTTACAATTGGACTTAGATTTTCTAGCAACTTGCTTTTCATTCATTTATTCATTCATTCATAGCACACGATACAAACACACACCATAACAAAGGTAACCAGATGGTTTTAAGAACCATTCTAGAAACTACGATACAGTGGGACCGAATACTACTCCCTACGCTAGTGCTCTAGTGTTACTACTCCTCGGAGTCGGTGTATTCGTCATCCTCATCATCCTCGTCGTCATTGATGAAGGCGAAATCCTCCTCATCGGTGAAGAAGTCCATACCTGATCCTCCAGAAAATCATCATCATCGCTGAGATAGGAGTAGGGGTCTCCATGAAGATCCTCTCCGGCATTCTCCCTTTCCTCCAACTGCATGTCTCTCTCGTGGATGGTCTCCTCCAAAGACGAGATACGATGGCGAAGACGGGAAATGATGCGCTCCTTCTTATCGAGATGACGGCGACGAGACTTGCGATCCTTTGCTAGCATGGCGATGGTCTGATCCTTCGCCTTGATGATGGCGGACTTGTGGTTGGAGTAGTCACGGCAATTATCCAACTCCTGCTGACGATCGTAAATCATGAAGCTAAGGTGGTCCAACTGAATCTTCAGCTCGTGGTGGTATGGGGCTTCTAGTGGCTGTCCATTAGCATCATGCCTTGGACAAAACTCAAAGCGAGTACCCTTGATCTGGTTGATACTCTACCCACACAGACGGGCAAGAGCTTCCTGCATGGCCCTGGCAAGTCCATCGAGCCAGTTGTTCTCTCTTAAGGTGAATTGAATTCTTTCCGCAGTGGGAGGTTCAATCTTTCCTCGGAGACATGCAACAATTAGCCACTGCAGATCTTCTCCTTGATCATTGAGCTGAGCTCCGAAGAACTCGGGGTGCGGACGCTCCAGAAGTTCCGAAAGCTAGTCCAAATCCCGCTCAAAGATAAGGTCTCCTCCATTCCCCAACTGATAAAACTTGATTTACTTCACGTCCATCTATAAGAATATAGGATGAGTAAGTTAGTAGAGTGATCAAGTGTGTCAAATTTTATGTATTTTGCAAGAGTTTTTGAGGAACATGAATTTTCATGAAAGAATCAAGGTGATAAGAATGGGAATAAGTTTTTGTAAATATTTGCTTCCTTTGGTTTTGAAACTAAGTTTTTGATTCAAACTTCCAGTCTAACTAGGGTCTCCTACGGTCAGGATGGCTCTGATACCAACTTGTCAACACCCGGATTTTTAATCCCAGATGTCTGTTATGCCATACATCGCAATCCTAGGATTACCATTTTTGTGAGACATAATAGATTTGGATATCACAGTACTTCATCCATTACAAACCATTCATAAGGTCTTACACAAATAAGGATCTCATGATCCAGTTCTTAATACAACTCAAGGAGCGGAACAACGTAATAATAACGGTAGCGTAGGCGAAGCTCCATCTTCGGGGTCACATGCAATGCTGACGATGGGAGATGATCCTAGTTGTCGTAACCTTCCTGGGGTCCATCCTCCTGGTACTCCTCTTCATAGTCTGGCCACGGGAATAGCCAGGGACAAAGCCATGAGTACTCTTTAAGTACTCGCAAACTAATACTAACAAGTGAAGGGGGTTTTTGTAGTAGGACACTAAGCTCTAGGGTTGTTTTGTAAAAAGCCAGATTTACCTCTACTAAGTTCATAAACGAAGAAAGCTAGTTGAAGTTTTATAACACCTAAGTGGGAACTTGTATTTCATATCACAACTCTGTTGTGGTCAAGTCAAAATCTCAATTTATTTCACAAGTCATTTTGAAAACATCTGACGGGGGAACAGTATGGCCACTCCAACTGTCCATAACCACGGACGCGGCTATTCGAATAGTTTGACACTCTGCAGAGATTGTACACTTTCACCACAACATTCGATACGTCCGTCAGGAACAACTCCTGAATTCACCATACTCAGTATGCGGATAATCAATCATAATCTTTCAATTACACGCCCTAGTATAAGCACCTCTCCTGTGAGTTTGGCCTCCCAACCATGACCAACTGTCATCTTGGGTACTGCACAGGTGGACAATCTTCACAAGGTAGCCTCAGCTCAGACCTTGGCCGTGAGGGAACTAATACTAAGGTATATAAGTTTCAAGTCAAGACCTACCCAACTTTCGGGTATTGTGGTTGTACGGTAAAATTGGAATGGTATCGCATCTAGACAACCATCAGTTTTATAAAGGGCTAAGGCTCATGCCTCAACATTTTCATCACCAAAATCATCTGGTGTTTGGAAACACATGTCAAAACATCTCAATATAATGACCCATCATTCCAAGGTTTTCATAACTATTTTTCCACCAAGTATTCCCATCTAAAGTTGATCAAGTTTTATGCTTACCACTAGCATCTACAAGTGTGGGTAAGTACTAATGAGGGGTGGTAAACTAGTGGAGTTTTACTAAGTTCAATCTCATGCCTTAGGATGACATAAAGATTATCTAGCTTAGGTCAAGTTTTATGCTCTTTATGCAACCTTCAAATATCTTTCTAGAATCTACAAATTCACTTAAGTAAGCTCTAAGTAATAGCTTTGATAAAGAAATAAAGTATAAAGCTTGTAAGTAAAACTAGGATTGGGTATCATCAAATGTATCTAACCAAGCATGCTTAGTGCATTGCATAGTTTATTTAACTCTCATAATTGCAAGTGTTAGCTTGCCTTGTGCAGAGCAGTGGTTGAAGTTCTCCTCGTCTTCTTCTTCGTAGTATCCTCCTTCTTCCTCGTATCCTTGGTCGGTACTAGCGTCTATGAATAAATACGAGGTACACAATCACCAAACAACACTTAACTATTTTCAATCATCACACAAAAGGTTCCTATAGATGATCTAGCATCATCACTAACATCACAAGAATAAAGCATTTGTCTTATTTATTTTATTTTTAGAAAAGTAATTTCTACTCATTGAAAAACTACTTAAGATTTAATATTCTCCAAACCAAACATGGGATCATGTTGACACATGTCATCACCACACATTTCAGTACATGGGAATATGATTTAAAGTGGTGTCACAATTTAATAAGATTTAACCTTTTATTTTAAATATAAATAAATGACTAGAAATGCCTATGTGGCATTCTTTTATTACTTGAACATTATTTCTGTAAGTAAACCCATATGTTTTTATATATTCTGAAAGGTATGATCAAATCTGATTTTTGAGAGTTGGAATCAACTCAAAAGCTATTATGGTTTAAATTTGAAAAATGTTTGAATGCAGAAAAGCTTCTGCCTTGTTATTTTTACCAAGGTTGATCTATAGATGCAAATGATTTGAATCCAACGGGCTTGGATTCGGCATTTCCAGACCTTTCTAACAAAATTGGTTTCATTCAATTTGGTTCACTGAATCGAGCTGGGTTGATTTTTGAAACTAGGTACAGAACTGTGTTTGAATATAAATAGAAAAAGTTAAATTCAAACGACTGGGCTGCGCGGGAACTGCTAATGGGCCGGCCCAGTGTCACTCTGCGGCGCGGGGCTCAATTGATAGGGGGTTCCACCAGTCAGTGGCTCTTTGATGGGGATATGCCTACCGGGGTATACCCAGCAGGACGTTTCTTACTGGCCCAAGCGCCAGCGAGTGGGCCTGCAGGACGGCGACTGGATCAAGATGAGGCGTGGACTCAAGCGACTGGAAGCCGAAGGCCCAGAAGCGTAGGTAGGCCCAGTCGGACTAGGTCGTAGAATCACCAAATCCTTAACTAATTCGGTTGAGATCTGTAAACCCTAGGGAGGTGAGTCTATATAAACCTCCCTAAAGGACGCATAGGAGATACGTTCCATCAGACACCCAAGCGACTCGCCGTCGAGCTTGCCCCATTGTACTCTCACCATAATACAATCTAGCAGGAGTAGGTCTTTACCCTCCGGGGAGGCGAACCTGGGTAAACCCTTGTGTCTCAGCCCTCATCTCGCACCGCAGATGGTTGGCCGCCCTTGCCCCATGTTCTACAACTCGCTGCCGATTGCAGCATCTACCGTGGTCATTCCCACGACAGTGACGCCCACCGTGGGGCCTGGCCGGTCAGGCTGGTGTTCTGCGGCGAGATCCAATCTGCCAATCAACGAGTCGATCGCCACCGGCCGCATGATTGCGATCGGCGAGATGCTCCAGATCTTGCCGAGTAGCTACGTCCCGGCGGCGCGACCTGTCACGCATAGCATGATCCTGCCGGTCGGCACGATCAGCCTCTTCGTCGGCCTCACCGGCGTCATCATCTCGGAGGACTCGGCTCGCATCCGCGAGTCGCCGCCACGCGACCGGCTCTCTGAGAGCCAGGTCCGCACGATTCACCGCCTCGCCTCCGAGTACGACTCGGCCCACAGCAACGTGGTCGAAACCACCGCAGCTGCGGAAGACGCGGCCCTCAACGACGACGCCGATTCAGCGACCCCGACGTCACTAGCCGGATCCATTGTCGCCGCGTCACCCGCGGGCTCCATCACCCAGGTCTCCAACGTCGGAGACTTCGAGGATCCCTCTATCCTCGGGATCTTCGACTTCGACTCCGAATCGGATAACTCCGCTGACCTCCACGACGGAACCGGCCGCCACGCCGCGACCTACATGGCGACTGGCGCCGACCCGCCGAAAGATCCATTCTCCACGCCGATCCCACCAAACGCGACGGCAATGGAGGTCGAGGAACTCCGCCTGAAGCTGGCGGAAGCATTTCGCAAGGAACAAGCCGAGCGCAAAAAAATCCGCCTCGAGCAGGTGACAGCGCAGGAGCTGCCGCGCTACCACCAGCTCCGAATTAGGTCGCGCCTGAACCCCACCGTCCAGGGGCGCGCCCTAAATTTCGACGACGAAAACGACCCGGCCCGCGCGGCCGAGCGCGCGATCTGCGAGAATGTGCCACCAGGAGGAAGCACTCGGCCCCCACCAGGGGCAACGGCCAATGGCGCCCCGCCACCACCCAACCGCGCACCCCCCAGGGACTAGCCAAGGATCATGGTCTCCTCACGAGAGCGAGACGCAAACGGCTCTCCTGATGTTCTCCACCCCAATGGACAACCTCGTCGTGGGCCGAGCAGCAGTCGACAACATCGCGGCCACTGGTGAAGGCGCCCTGCAGATCCAATACGCCAAGGCTCTGCTCGCCAAAGCGGTCGAGCAACAAAATGTAGGCGTCGATTCGCAGGTTCGGATGTACTCGCGTTCATCGGGCAGCAGAGCGGCCTCAAGCGGCCGCCCCATGGCGGCAAACACCCTCAACTTCCCGCCACCCGAACCACTACAGCTCCAACACCGACCCACGAACGCGGCACTCTCCACCAACGACCCCCGGCCGGTGACCAACTTCGTCGCCGCTATCGGGCAACCCGTCAACGCCCACACCCACATCATCAACAACCAGTGCTGGCGCGCACGCCAGCCTGATGACCTACGGCATACCCTCACCAACCGCCGCGATGGTGAGCCGAGGGGATCGCTGAGCCGGCTCGGTCCCCGGTGCTTCGGACCGATGATCCGAGGCGAAAGATACCCGGCGAACTTCAAAGCGCCGAAGGAAATAGATAAGTACGACCCTTCGTACGATCCCTCCGTGTGGCTGGATACCTACCTCATGGCAATGGGGATTGCGAGCCACACCGATCTACTGGCCGCCCGCTACCTTCCCCTGATGATGGAGGGGGCGTGCAGGCAGTGGATTAACACTCTTCCCGCGGATAGCATCGACTCCTAGGAAGAGATGCGCGACGCCTTCGTCAGGCACTTCGAGGGTTCATACACCCGCGCCACCACCATCGAGGACCTGGAACGATGCGTCCAGGGACCCCGCGAGTCGACCCGAAGCTGGGTCCAACGGTGGCAATATATGTGGTACAACGCGGTCGGCATCCATCCAGACACCGCGATCCACTGCTTCAAGACCTCGTGCCGCTACGAGCCCCTGGTCGCCAAGCTCAAACGAGTGTACCGCACACTCGACAACATACCGGATCTCCTGGAGATCGAAAAAAGGTACGCGGAGGAGCACCCAAACCAGGAAACCGACGACGAGTCGGGAGGACACCGCCGCACGAGCGGCCACGACAACAGGAGACGACCCGATCTATGCTACAGCAATACTCGCCTCACCGGCAAGCGCCGCAGTGACGGGCGAGTCGACTTCGTCGCCAACGCCGGATACGCGCAGCGCGAGCCCAAGAGCTTCCGCCGCGACAGGGGGACAACAACGCGACGGTGGAAACTACAAGGCGAAGCCGAGGTTCGACCCCGCGGCCCTTCTTAACCAACCTTGTGTATTTCACAGCAGGGAAGGAAAGCCCGCCACGCACACGACCGTTGACTGCCACTCTCTCAAGGAGATCGAGAAGGCACGACGCGCGCGGGAAGACCCCGAACAACCCGCCAAACGGCGGAAAATTTGGCATCGTCACCTGCTCGCTCCACACCTTCACAGGCTTCAACACGAAGCGCGAGAAGAAGGTCATCGCCTGCGTCGTCGCCGTCAACGCGGTGGCCCAGATAGATATCCCCCAGTTCCTCAACTGGTCTGAGCAACCAATCACTTGGAGCCGCGTGGACCACTCGCCACGGATCGAGTATCCGGGCTGAGTCGCCCTGGTGGTCAAGCCCAAGGTGGGAGACTACTGGCTCCCCAAAACATTGATGGACGGTGGCAGCTCCATCAATATCCTGTACCTGGACACCTTCAGGCGACTGCGGCTCCCGCAGTCGATGATCGAGATAACCTACACCACGTTCCACGGCATCTTCCCCGGTCAGAAGGCGTACCCGATCGGCAAGGTGACGCTGCCAGCCACCTTCGGCACACCGGCAAACTTCTGCATCGAGCGGATCGTCTTCGAGCTGGTGCCCTTCGACAGCCCCTACCACTGCATCCTGGGGCGCCAGGCATTCGCCAAGTTCATGGCAGCACCCCACTACGCGTACAACGCGATGAAGCTACCCGGGCCGTGCGGCGTCATCACCATCCACGGCGACCCCGACATGGCCGCCGAGTGTGAGGCCAAAGGAGCTGAACTCGCCGACGCCGTCTTTGCGGCAGAGGCCAACCACGCAAACGAGCTCGCCAAGTACGCGAGCGGGGTGAACAACGACGACCCCACCATACTCAAGAAGCCCAACTTCGAGGCAACAACGCATACCCGCACCGTCGAGCTGGTCCCAGGCGACTCCAGCCAGACGGTGACGATCGGGACGGGCATGAGCCCAGCATAGGAAGATGCGCTCATCGAGTTCCTCCGTGAGAACAGGGACATCTTTGCGTGGAAGCCCTCTGACATGCCTGGTGTCCCGAGGGAACTCGCTGAGCACAAACTCAACGCCGACCCCAAAGTGCGACATGTCAAGCAGTCGCTTCGGCCCTTCAATGAAGAGCGCCGTCGAGCCATCACCGAGGAGGTGCAACGTCTACTCTCTGCAGGCTTCATCTGGACAATCAAGTACTCCAAGTGGCTGGCAAACCCAGTCCTGGTCGAGAAGAAAAACGGGACCTGGAGGATGTGTATCTATTAAACAAATTTAAACAGCGCATGCCCAAAGGAGCAATTCGTCCTCCCGCGGATCGACCAAATCATCAATTCCACCACAGGCTCGGAGTCTATGTGCTTCCTCGACGCCTATTCTAGGTACAACCAGATCAAAATGGCTGTCGAGGACGAAGAGAAGACGGCATTCATCACGCCATTCGGAGCCTTCTGCTACACTGCCATGACCTTCGGCCTCAAGGACGCCGGGTCGACCTACCAGCGGTGCATGCAGGAGTGCCCTGCGAGCCAAATTGGTCGCAATATCCACGTCTACATCGACGACGTGGTGGTGAAGTCCGCTCGCCAGAACGACCTACTTGCTGACCTGGCGGAGACATTCGCCAACCTGTGGAAGTACAAGATAAAGCTAAACCCAGGCAAATGCACCTTCGGTGTACCAGCTGGACAGCTACTGGGATACGTTGTCTCCAAGCGCGGGATCGAAGTGAACCCCACGAATATCGAAACAATCGCTCGACTCGGCAAACCCAAGTGTCTGCGTGACGTCCAGAAGCTGGCCGGGCGAGTCGCGGATCTCAGTCGCTTCATCCCCCGGTTGGGCGAAAAGGCGATGCCCCTCTACCGCCTAATGCGCAAGAACCCCACCTTCCAGTGGGACAAGGAGGCCGACGACGCGCTCCGCGACCTCAAGAAGGTGCTACTCGCAGCACCGCTACTCGCCGCTCCCATCGACAAGGAACCCATGCTGGTCTACGTCGCGGCTTCCGAACGTGTCGTCAGCACCGTCATGGTCGTCGAATGACCAGAGGAAGGAAAGGAGCGCCCGGTGCAGTGACCCGTGTACTACATCAGCGAAGTCCTCATCGAGTCGCGCCAGCTCTACCCACAATACCAGAAATTGGTATATGCGGTCTTCGGAGCACAGCGGCGACTGCCGCACTACTTTCAGGAGCACCCGATAACGGTCGTCTCCTCAGTACCGTTGCAGGACATCATCCACAGCCGTGAGGCGACTGGGCGAGTCGCCAAGTGGGGCGTCAAGATCGGCGTCCACAACATCAAGTACGATCCGCGCAAGGCGATCAAGTCACAGGCTCTCGCAAACTTCATCGCCGACTGGGAGGAGGCCCAGCAGCCAGAGAAGCTGCCATACCTCCATTACTGGATCTTACACTTCGACGGCTCCAAGAACGCGGACGGTGCAGGAGCAGGGATCGTGCTAACCTCTACGAAAGGAGACAAGCTCCGTTACGTCCTCTGCCTCGAATTCACCCCTTGCACCAACAACATGGCCGAGTACGAGGCGTTACTCCACGGCATGCGAGCTGCCAAGGAGATGAACGTCAACCGCCTGCGCTGCTACGGAGACTCGGACCTCGTCGCCGGGCAAGTCGCTGGCACCTGCGACGCCGTATCCCCCACCATGGTGGCATACCGCCAAGCAGTGGACAAGCTAGGTGGATACTTCGCAGGCTACTCCGTCGAGTGGATTGACAGGCGGAAGAACGAGGAGGCTAACGCACTCTCTCGCATCGGCTCGGCTCGACTCGCACCACCCGTCGGCGTCTTCCTTGACACCATCACCAAGCCTTCCGTCTCTCCCCCCAGGGATATCGACATCGGAATCCCGCTGCAACCAGAAGCAGCCCTGGTCGCTTTAATCACCGAGACAGACGACTGGACCGCGCCATACGTCGCCTGCTTGAAGGGAGGCACCCTGCCAGCGGATGAAACGGACGCCCGGATGATAGAACGCCGCTGCAAATCCTTCGTCATCATCAACGGCGAGCTCCACAAGCGCAGCGTGACTAGCGTGTTCCAACGCTGCGTTCAGCCCGCTGAAGGACGAAAAATCCTCCAAGACATTCACTCCGGCGACTGCGGCCACCACGTCGGCGCCCGTTCTCTGGTCGCAAAGGCTATGCGGTACGGCTTCTACTGGCTCACCGCACACGCAGACGCTGTCGACATTGTCTAGCGGTGCGTCGGGTGCCAGAAATACGCCAATCAAACCCACGTGCCAAGCTCGGCGCTCAAGACAATCCCCATCACATGGCCGTTCACCGTATGTGTCATGGACATGGTAGGCCCCTTCAAGAAGGCCCCCTCCAGATTCACGCACCTCCTAGTCGCAGTCGACAAGTTCACAAAATGGGTGGAGGCCAAGCCAGTCCGCAAATGCGACGGAAATACCGCCACCAAGTTCCTACGCGAGCTCATCTATCGCTACGGGTTCCCAAACGGCATCATCACGGACAACGGCACCAACTTCGTCAAAGGAGCCATGGCCGAGTTCTGCGAGGAACACCACATTCGACTCGACCTCGCCTCAGTCGCCCACCCGGAGTCCAACAGCCAGGCGGAACGCGCCAATCAGAGCATCCTCCATGGTCTGAAGCCATGGCTCCAAGTACCACTCGAGCGCACCGCCGGGTGCTGGGTCGAGGAGCTACCCTCCGTTATCTGGGGCATCCGCACCTCCGTTAACAGGTCGACAGGGTTTACACCCTTCTTCATGGTGTACGGCGCCGAGGCAGTCATGCCCACCGACCTCGAGCACGACTCGCCAAGGGTGGTCAACTACACGGAGGCCGCAAACGAACTCGCACGACAAGACGGAGTCGACCAGCTCGACGAGGCACGTGACCTAGCTCACTCCCGCACCGCCATCTACCAGCAAGGGCTATGCCGCTACCATAGCCGACGAGTAAGGACTCGAACTTTCCAGGAAGGCGACCTGGTACTACGCCTCATCCAGAACAAGAAGGGCATGCACAAGCTCTCCCCCCCTTGGGAGGGACCATTCGCCATCGGGCGAGTCCTAGGCAATGACGCCTACTACCTCACCGACGTCCGAGGAGACGGGAAACTCGACGTCAAGCGGCCGTGGAATGTAAACCTCCTACGGAAGTTCTACTCCTAGAACTCCATCCATGTACTCTCCACCCGCTATGAAATAAAGCAGATCGGTCACCGAAAATTGTGTTTACTCTCCCTGTCTTGTGCCACTCGCACTCGTAATAACAGTGTTATGCTATTCGCAGAAGTCAACCTCTTGTAAAGCGACCGGCACGGCCAAGTAGTGCGGTACGAGGGCATTGGGACACCCCAGGCCTCGTAACGTCCACGAAAAATGCCAACCCGGAGCCCCATTGGAGTCGCCTAGCTCGACTGGCTTACCGAGCCAAGACAACTGCCCTCGCTCCTCACAGTGACCAAGGTCCTCCGCATCCTCGGCACAGCGACTTTAACGACCAAATACCACGCTCAGGGACTAACGTCCACTCAGCTTCGAGCGACTAGGGAAAAACGCCAAGTATGAGAGTGCGCCCAGCACTCGCCATGCAACTGATCCTTCGGGTCAGGCAGGAGTGACGCGCTTACTTTAACGCACTTAGTCCTCACCTACCTTGGAGCTGCGACTAGAACCACCAAGTACCACGCTCGGGGACTCGGCTACCCAACCTCGTTCACGCACGGGAAAACGGTCAAGTAAAGAGCACCCATGGGAGTCGCCCTGCGACTGGCTCTCCGAGCTCTGGCGAGTCGACATTAATCCATTAAAAATTCGCAAACACATAACAAACAAGATAAACCCCATAAAAAGGGCGGACACGCTCGGGGACTCGTTCAATCAAAATCCAAACCGCAAAACAAATGACAAAACAACACGAATCTCCTTCATAGCAGCACAAGTTGTTCCAAAATACAAGGAAAGTTCAATAATCTTATTTGTACTAACGCCCAAGGGCACAACGCTTCTACTCCGCAGGTCTTGACGCTGACTCGCCGACACCCCTGCGGTTACGGATGAAGGGCACGTACGGGTTAGACGGGTACGTCTTCAACTCGCCCGTCATCGCCGCACGGAACGGCTGCTCGACCTTGAAGTACCGATGCTTCGGTTCGGGGTCGTTGGGAGCGACAATCGTCTCCTGATAGAGGAGGAGGTCGCCCATCGCCCAAACGCGATCGGAATACACCGCGGCCCGGTCCATCAGCTTCAGCACCTCGGCAATCTCCACAGAGCCTGTGGACGAGGGGTAGCCACTCGTCATATCGTCAAGGTCGAAGTCCTCCAGGAAATTAGCAAGCCCAAGGCTGAGCGTCGTCGCCGCCCTGCGCCGGAAGGCCGACCGCATCATGAATTCGACGACTGACGGAGCCTTCTCCAGGTAGCACCATACCTCGACGAGGTCGCTGGGGATCACCTCCGTGGGCGATATCTCTTGCAGATATGCTCGAAGGAAAGTCGAAGACAACGCGACCGAGTCGACCAGAGTGGCCACGCACTGCCGTGCGCCATACGACTGCGCTTCTTCCACGTTGTCAGTAATCCGGCCTGCAGCACATCAATAAACAGTAAGCGACTCGTCGACATCACAATAAAGTCAGTGCCTCCGAGTATTGGGTAAAGGAGAACTTACCAATCAGCGGCCGACAGAGGTCCGTGATGAAATGTTGAAGAGAAGTAAGGTCATCCTGCAGCCCAGCAACGAGCGCGTCAGATAATTTCCGCTCTTCAGTGGCAGAAGTGATAGCAGCTTTCGCACGCCCCTCTGCTGAACTCGCTTCCGCCCTCGACTCCTTGAGCTCGCGCTCCAGGTCGGCGACCCGCTTTTCGGCTACGCTCAGAGCAGACTGAGCCGCCGTCAAGTCACCCAACGGGACAAGGCCCCGGCGGACTTCCTCCGCTTCGGCCGCAATCGCTTGAAGCCCCTTGTTCGTCTCCTGGACGGCAACGAGTTCATTCTCCAAGCGACACGTTGCAGCAAGCCGATCGGCCGTTTCTCGCTGCAGGCCCTGCGCACAAACTGCAACGTCACCAACAACGAACTTCCTAAGTGCCCACCCGCTGAAATTCAGTGACTAGGCACTCGGGGACTAGACATTGAAAATCCTAAGTGTCCACCCGCTGAAATTCAGCGACTAGGCACTCGGGGACTGGACATTGAAAATCCTAAGTGCCCACCCGCTAAAATTCAGCGACTAGGCACTCGGGGACTAGACGATATAAAAACATTAAGAATCCGACCACTGAAATTCAGTGGCCCGATCCTCGGGGACTGGACATACCTGGATGGCAGCGCCTAGCATGCCGTGAAGCTCCAGCGCGTCCACGGATGCAAGCACGACCGGAGTGTGGCCGCGACGCTGTTCGACCTCCACCTCGGCGACCCCAGGCATCCGGCTCGTTGGCACCGAGCCACTCGTTGCAGCCGCCTTCGCCATGAAGCGAGGGAAGGTCGTTGCAGATGCCGCGGCGCCACTTGGAGCCGGCTCGGCCACGTTGGGTGAGGCAACAGCCTCCTTGGTCTTCGAGGCCACTTCCTTCGCAGTCGGAGGTTCGCTCGGAGTAACCACTAGGTCATCAGAGACCGTGACAATGTCGTCGCCTTTCGCCCTCTTGACATCTTTGGCGGGAGCAGCGACTTCGTTGGTCTTCCTCTTCCGCGAGGAGTCCACCTCCATGACGACTGGTGGAACCTTGGCCACGGAAGGATGGCCAATCTTTTTAACACCAGTCCTGTGAAACAACGATATGAATAAGACTGTCCGACTATAGTAAAAATAGGCAGATGAACAACACTCACTTGGCGACTGGTATGAACCGCAGTCCGGTGCGGATGCTAGCCGGCTTTTCCAACTCAGGCCCCAACCTCCGAGTGAGGCCCGTCTCGAACACATCATGTGCCCAAGACACTGACGGCCTCTTTGAAGAGGAAGCCGCGACAGGAGCCTCCGTGATAATTGTCGCGATATCCTCCCTTGGAGGCGAGGCCGCTGCGGCTGGAGCATTGCCCAAGCCAGCGATTGGGGCGAATGGAGGCGGTAAAGACGCCAGCGGCGCCTCGTCCATGAGGGTGGTAGCGACCGGCGCCACAGTCGCGGGCGCCGCCGCGTCCTTAGTCGAGCTGGTGGCATCGGAACTGGTTGCAGATCGGGGCGGAGATGTCCGCTTTGCCGGCTTCGCCTTCTTCTTCGGCGGAGCCGCCGTCTTCTTCTTCGACGGCGTGGCCTCACGATGTGAGGTGTGCTCGGGAAGCTCGTCGTCATCGTCTTCGTGAGGCTCGAGGCTTTTACTCGCTTCGAGTTCGCGCTGGTGTTGCCCGCGGGTTTTGCGAACTGTGGGGGCAGGGACTTCCACGGGTTCGTCTTCGTCATCATCATCATCATCACCCTCATCGCTCTCGGCATCGCCTTTGATGGGTGACGACTCGCTCCCGTCTTGGACGGACGAGCTCGAGTTCTCGTCGTCTGCGGGTGGAAGCCACCCTTCTACCACTTGGAACAACTGCAATAAAAACAAGACAATGTTAGCACAACCGCGAATGCATTATCTGCGACTGTGAGTGGTGAAGAAATGACGACTTACCGTCGGATCCGGGAGCCTTGCAGTGTAGAGGGCGACCCCGGCCTTCGCATCAAGATACACTGCCTGGGTAATCTTCTTCAGGGCCAGGGTGTAGTCTTCAAGATGCCATTCGGCGAAGGAGGACTTTCTTGGGTCGTCCTTGCCCGTATACTCATACATGTAGTGGTCGCGGCGAGCCAAGGGCACGAGCCGCCGCCTGAACCAGCAGTTGTAGAGGTTGATGGTCTGGAGGCCCTTCTTCTTTAGGCCATGGATGGTCTGCAGCATTTCATCGACAACCATCCGTTGATCCAGCGGGAGCTTGACGACCTAGAGTCGACGCGGTTCAGGCCGGTCAGTGGAGTACCTTGGAAGCGCCACTTCACCGTCTGGAGTCGACTCGGTGACGTAGAACCAGGACTTCTTCCATTCGTTCGCCGCCTTGGCAGGTAGCATCAGGTCGAAGAACGACGCTTTCGACTTCAGCTGGAATGTCAGGTCGCCCGCGGCTAGCATCGGGCCGCCTGACTCTTCGCGGCTAATTCTCCCGTGGAACAGATCTTGCCACAGGGGGAAGTAGGGCCTGCTGCCCAGATATCACTCGCGGAATGCCACGAAGATGGAGAGCTGCTCGATACTATGCAGACCCATATCCGATGGCTGGATCCCGTAGTAGGCGCAGAAACGCCGAAAGAAGAGGGAGGTAGGAAAGCCCAGCCCCCGCTCCAGGTGGCTGGTGAAGCAGATGAATTCTCCCTCGCGCGGGTTCGGAGTCACTTCTTCGGCCGCGGGGATGCGCCATCTGCCGGCACAGAGGATCCCGGCCTCTTCGAAGGATGCCAGTAGCGCCTTAGTACACTTGGATCGGCCCCAAGGTTAGGTGGAGGGGGCCATCGGTTGGAAGATCGCGGAGGTCGGGGCTCTCTGAATTGTGTTTAGATCGCTATGCGGAGTAGGAAACGGAGACGAGCGGGATCGTAGGAAGGACGAAGAAGTGTTTCCCGTTTGACTATCATTCTTCTTATATAGCGGTTGCTACCCGCCAATTTCGGGAGCCGTTACTACGCGGTAATTACGCCGAAGTTACCGTTGGATTAACCCAACGGCTAGTTTGACCCCAATTGACGGTCCAACTTCATCCATTCGACTCGTCGCTCCACGCGACTCGACGATTCGCCAACCCGATCACTATAACAGTGACTGAGTATTCGCCGACCCGTTCGCCGAGCTGTGACCCGATTGGTCGCCGTTATTGCGACTAAAATGACTAGTTCTTCCTTTATTCAGGAGTCTGTCGCCGATTCGACTGGACGTCCACATTGGACCCGCATACTCCGACTGCCAGCGAACGCCTGCGACAAATCAATGACGGCCTCGGGGACTACTGATGGGGATATGCCTACCGGGGTATATCCAGCAGGACGTTTCTTACTGGCCCAAGCGCCAGCGAGTGGGCCTGCAGGACGTCGACTGGATCAAGATAAGGCGTGGACTCAAGCGACTAGAAGCCGAAGGCCCAGAAGCGTAGATAGGCCCAGTCGGACTAGGTCGTAGAATCACCGAATCCTTAACTAATTCGGTTGAGATCTATAAACCCTAGGGAGGTGAGTCTATATAAACCTCCCTAGAGGACGCATAGGAGATACGTTCCATCAGACACCCTAGCGACTCGCCGCCTAGCCGCCGAGCTCGCCCCATTGTACTCTCACCATAATACAATCTAGCAGGAGTAGGTATTTACCCTCCGGGGGGCCGAACCTGGGTAAACCCTTGTGTCTCAGCCCTCATCTCGAACCGCAAATGGCTAGCCGCCCTTGCCCCATGTTCTACTACTCGCTACCGATTGCAACATCTGCCGTGGTCATTCCCACGACACTCTTTAAACGCGAAGCGGTACGGGGCAACGTGGTGCGTTGGATCTTGTTCTAATCCAACGGCTCTGGTTCATCGTCCACGTCGGGCAGCGCCGGCGAGACAGAACCCTAACGCGGCAGGTGGGGGTCGTCGGGGGCTCAGGCGAGGGTCGGCGAGGCGGGCGAACGACGAAGTCGACGACGGCGAACCTCCTGGTACCGGCAGCTTCTCCTGGGGCGTCTCCAATCGATGGCTTCCTTCTTCTCCATAGGCGGCGGGCTCCGGCCAAATTCTGGCGATGCACTGCTCGCCTTGCTCAGGGAATGGGGTGGAACGGTCAGTGAGGAGAGGGGAGTGAGATGGTGTGCTCAATTCGGCTGGGGGTGGCCTCTATTTATAGTGGCGAGAGGGGACCGACGGGCGCAAGCTGAGCTCGTCGTGGTCGACGACACAGAGGGCTATCGGCGTGGGCGACGGTAGGGGACGGTGTTGTGCTCCCCAGCGAAGCTCAACGACATGGTGGCGAGGCGTGGGGCGGTGTTGATCGGTCGGAATGTTGCGGTGCTCTAAGCGTGCCCGACGGAAGTTTTTATGGCGCACAGTGCGCGTGGTCCGCGCGGCGGCGAACGGGCGTGTCTGAGGGGTTGCTGGGACGATGGTGATCACGTATGCACGCGGCGAGGGCGGCGCGCGGTCTGTGGGTGTCTGTCGAGCGTGGCGCACGGTGCGCGCTCTCGGCATGGTTGTAGAGAAGGTTGGCATGGTCTGTGCGTGTGGTCCAGGGGCTGGCATCGCTCGCGGCTGGGACAGGGAGTGGCGGTGGGGTGCTGGCTTGCTACCAGACATGTTGGCTAGGCTTGGTGCTTGTCCTAGCTCGTTGTCGACATGTGGGTGGCAAGGTGAGGCTCGGCCTGCTCACCATTAATGACAATGGTCAGCTTACTGTGATGCTAGAGATTAGTTTAGGTTGTTAGATGATCTACTAAGGCTAGTGGTGTCCAGAGAGGGAACAAGTTAGGCCAGAATCACTGCACACTATAGTGTTTGTTATTTTGTTGATTTGAATCTGCAAGGTGTTTGATGAAATGGCCGCATGAATTCAAGTTTTGAATTTTGAAAAGATTTTTGGTGGGTGTGCTAGGCATGTGTTGGTGAGTCTGTAGATGCTTGGGTTTTAAAAGTTGAGCTTGTTTGAGTGGTTTTTGAAAAAGTGGGATCTTTCCATATGATATAGATTCAATTTTAAACTGTCATTTAAACTATGCATTTGAATGTTTCTGGATGATCACAAGGTGGGCCTTGATACTTTGTTATGAGTACTATCAAGGGGTGCAAAGATCCAAACAAGTTTCTATTAAGTTCTGAAAGTTAGAGATAGCCAAAGTAGGCATGGGAGTTAATTTGGCAAAAGTGACCATTCACTTAATTTGTTTGTTTTGATTTATTTGTCTTTGGGAAAAGTTTGGGAAATGTTTAGATGATGTTTATTTCACCTAAGAATCATTTTACAAGCAAAGAAACACACAAGCAAGGTAATTCAAAAGAATTCAAATTGGAATGCATACACACATGCATGCTTTCATATTTTTATTTAGAAAAAAATTTGTTAACCCTAATTTTTGATGATTAGAGTTTGATGATTCTAGTTCAATATTTTTGGGATGTTACAAGGAGGACCGGGTTTTTGTTGCGGTGAAGTTGGCGGGCAGTGTTTCTGACATACATGAAATTGTCATGGATGGTTCTGGATTTTATGAAAGCGCTCTGGCTGTGAGACACGGTCTCATTCATCTTAGGACTAAGCCGGCGGGCCATAGACTTGGCGATGATCTTTGGGACCCATGAATGAGACTAATGGGTCTAAAATCAGAGATGGACTCTGCGCCGTCCTTTTTTGGCAGCAACACAATGTTAGTTGTGTTGATGATGTGGAAGTTTGACGCCGACAACTCCGAGAAAGCGTTGATAGCCCTCATGAGATCATCCTTGATGATTTCCCAGCAGGAGCGGAAAAAGGAGATGGAGAAACCATCAGGGCTGGAGCCTTATCCGCAGGCATGTCATCGATCGCCTCCTTGATCTCGAGCTCAGAGAAAGGCAGTCCAAGTTCTTCCAAAGAATGGACAGTGGGGTTCAAAACGGCCCAGTTAAAATCCAGTTGGCAGGGTGGAGGGCGGCCTAACGCTTGGGAGAAATGATAAAAAATGAGCTTCTCCTTATCCTCATGAGTCGTAGACTATCCATCTCCAACATTTTATGGGACGAAGGGAGTACATAGTAATTTTATCAAATCAATTTGTTCTTTGAGATATGCCAGTTTCCTCTTATTTATTTATTTGCTTTTTGAGAAACTCGAAACTTTATTGATTAAAACATTCTTTTGGATACATAGACAATCGGGGGCTTGGAGGAGCCAAACCTGACATCCAACACTAGTTGACACAGCTGAACAAGCTAGCATATGAGCTTCCATATTCGACAGTCTATTCTCATGAATAAAACACACATCCTGAAAACAAACAGACACAGCCTCTATCTCTGCAAGGATCAAGATGTAACTCCCCCTGGATGGTCGCAACATGTTGTTCACCACTGCTTGGCAATCAATTGCTACCGTAACTCTGTTGATCTGCAGATCCTTTGCTAGACCTAGGGCCTCCCTGCAGGCCATCCCCTCCCAAGACTGCCAGATTAGAGATACATGAGATCGTAAGCGTCGAGGCTCCCAAATAGTTTTCCGCACCGTCCCTATAAGTTGTTCCAACATCACCTGCTGCAGTGCCTGTTTTCGCCACAGGCGGGGCGTCAACGTTGATCTTCAGGCATTCCTTTCGTAGTGGTAACCAACTTGGGATGAAGTTTCTGCTGCAAGCCGTTTGTGACCGTCATCGGAGGCACCAAGATCACCAAGGTACCTTTGGATAAAGGGTCGGACTCGTTGCCATAGGGAGAATAATCTTCCACCTTGCATACAAAATAGCCCACAGGGTCAATGTTCCTCTCACGAACTCATCCCGGGACAGTGTGTCTATCATCGAAAACAGCCAGCGTATTGCTGATGGATCTTCGTTCACACTCATATGTTCAGTTATATCTTTATCTACCAAGTGCCCATACACGGGATATTTGATTAACGAGTGCCTCCAGGAATCTGCCTCGCCACGGATAGAACAGATGCTTGAATCGGCCATATGTCTATGAAACCCAACATCACCCGTAGGTAAACGAGTGTTGAGCCAGCCGCCATAGTCAGAGTTTCCTCTTGCTGAATAGCATGTCTCACTGGCCAAATCTGCATACAAGCACCTGGGCATGGATATGACAGTTTCCAGCTATGGATATCCATTCAAGAGAAAAAAAAAATGGTTATGACAATTTTCTAAAAAAATAAGGCGTTATTTTTTGATTGGGAGCCATGCGTCTAGAGCATATCAAAGAATGTTCAGTTTGAAGGCACCACAGGGTTCTTGATGGTGAATTTGGTGTTTGGCCATCTCCTAAATGCAAATTCGGTCGCATCAGCAAGGATGGCCAAATGGCAAGCTTTGCAAGCAAAGGCAAGAAACCATGGATCATTGTTTCACCAGATTTGGCTACACCATTCAAATCTGTAACGTGGCATTTGTGTATTCTGGTGATGCAGGGAGGGTAGTCTTCACAAGTTTATCCTGGGTTTTGTTGACCATTTGCCTCAACTCGGTCCTCCTTCTCTTAAATTAACTAACGGAAGGGCAAAGCAGAGTTAAGAGCGGCCAGCAGAAGAAAAAAAGGGTGCCTAGTAACGAGACACGGACACCGTACACAGGCGTCACGGAAACTGCACAGGTGGGTTCCATAAGAGAAGATCGGCCCCCTTCTTTTCAGCTTCTCCCAGAATCTACCCTCGACCAGCTTCTCCCAGAATCTCATCTTCAAAATTCGTTCAAACTTCTTAACTAGTAGTTTCAATGTCAATTTAAAAGTATAAACGATTTTGGCAGATGAGATTCTGGGAGAAGCTGGTGGAGGGTAGCTTCTGGGAGAAGCTAGCCAAGAAGCTGAAAAGAAGGGGGCCGATGTATGCACAGCAGGGTAGCCCAATTCCATAAGTTCACATAGCTGGACACTAAGACAACTATTTCTCCAGCAATGCGGCTCAATCGCAAGGAAACCACGCCCAGCACCTACTACTAGAATCTCATAGCTATGCTATGATAAGCACCATACATACAGAACTACAACTTATGCTACTCGGAACTACAACTTGAGCCAAATTGCGAGCTTTGCAAGCAAAGGCAAGAAACCAGATTTGGCTTACACCATCGGAATCTGTAACGTAGCATTTGAGTATTCTGATGACGCAGGGAGGGTAGTCTTCCCTAGTTTATCCTGGGTTTTGTTGATCGTTTGCCTCAACTCTGTTCTCCTTCTCTTAAATTAATTAACTAAAGAAAGGGCGAAGCGTTTGCCTACTTTTCAAAAGAAAAAAAAGCATTAGCCTACTTTTCAAAAGAAAAAAGTCTTAAGCAGCAACACAGAGTTATGAGCATCAAGCAGAAGAAGAAAAACGCTGCCCAGCAAGACAAAGACACCACCCACAGGTCGAATGTGCACAAGTGGGTTCCATAAGAGAAGATATATATGCACACCAGGGTAGCCCAACTCCACGAGACATAGCTGGACACTGAGAGACAACTATTTCTACAGCAAAGCGGCCAAATAGCGAGGAAACTACGCCCAGCACCCACTACTAGAATCTCATACCTATGCTGTGATAAGCACCATACATATGTAGTACTACAACTTATGCTACTCAGAAAAAAACAATACTGGAATGACCATGCCGAGAGGCACCTAATACATGATGAGTCCGTTAAAAAGTGAAACTGACAAATTCAAGAGTTTCAGACTCACAAGCACTGATGAGTCCGTTAAAAAGTGAAACTGACAAATTCAAGAGTTTCAGACTCACAAGCACACAAGGAGTTTGGAGCAAAATATTGGGATTAATGAGTAGCTCGAATACTAAAAAACTGCAGTTATTCAGAATATCATCAAACAGCATCTAGACCACACTAGCAAGCAACAATTTCAGAACACTGAACTACTGTATGAGCTGAGAGCAAAACTCTCTGTATATTAACAGATAATAGATACAGTACATGAATACTAGCCTGGGACGCCTGGATGATAGTAATGCGTATCAACATACGAAACCAGTTCACACATCAGTGTGGTGCAAATATCATGACTAGAAAACTTTTACTTGAGCTTGAACATCAGCAAACAGCAGATTAATGAAATTGGCAGAACAGAAACTTCAGTAAAGTTGACTACTAACAGCATCTAGACCACACTAGCAAGCAACAATTACAGAACACTGGACTACTGATGTATGAGCTGAGAGCCAAACTCTTTTATTTGTATTAACAGATCACAGATACGGTACATGAATACTAGCCTGGGACTACTGGATGATAGTAATGCATGTGAACATATATAACAAAGTTCACAGATTACTGTGGTGCAAATATCATGACTAGAAAACTTTACTTGAGCTTGAATATCAGCAAACAGGCAGATTGATGAAATTGGCAGAACAGAAACTTCGGTACAGTTGACTACTAAGGTGAAATGAGAGCAAAATTCACTGCATTAACTGATAACAGATACAGCAAAACAGGCCTCATTGTCCAAGAAACTTAACGGGAAATCTCTCTAATTACCATAGCATTTCAGTAGAACGGCAAGTAATCTAATGATAGTACATTAGGACTTCCAAACCATGAAGGATTGCAAGGGGTACATAACAAGAAAGATAGTTCAAACTCCCCCATAACTGCAACCAAATAACGAACAGGAAATGTAAACTAACGCCCTACCTATTGTGCCTCCTCTGCATCTTTCTTCTTCTTTTTCTTCTCCTTTTTCTTCTCACTTTTCTCAGCTTCAGCACTCTCTGGTTCAACAACATCACTGCCCTCCTTGCTCTTCTTCTTTTTCTTTTTCTTCTCGCTGCCACCCTTCTCCTCGTCAGACACATCCATCTTCTCCTCCTCTTTCACTGAAACAGCTGATCCTGGTTCTCCCTTGTCTTTCTTTTTCTTCTTCTTCTTCTCACTCTTCTCCTCTTCCACAACCTCAGTGACCTCCTCCACCTTGACCTTCTTTGCAGGTGTAGAAGCAGTTACATCATCCTCTTCAGTCTTCCTCTTCTTCTTCTTCTCCTTGACCTCCTCACTTGCCACCACATCCTGTTGTTCCACCTTAACCTTCTCGGGCTCAGGAGCAGCTGCAATGCTAGCAATCATTGCATCACCACCAGTAGGAAGCACCACATTACGGAGCCACTCAGCTGGGGTCTTGTCCGTTGGCTTCCCGTGCTTATCAAGGAGGCCCTCAGCAATCATCTTCTTCTTCTTAAGTGCCACCGGGCCAAGCCCCCACTTCCTTGGGTATGTGTCTCTGTCCATCACCACCCTCTTGATCTTGGCCACTGCACCATGGTCACAGGTCGCCATAACAGCAGTGGGCATCTCAGAGATACCAATGGCAATCGCCTCACCCTTTGTAGTCATGAGGACCACCTCTTCCCCAACATCAATGTCATTCTCAAACCGGAGCAACCCAGGGATCATAAGCTTAGCACCATAGCAGATAGCATTAACAGCAGAGTCCTTCACAACAAGCCTCTTGTAGCTAGTAAGGATCACCTCAAGAGGCATCACCACACGCCTTATGTAAGACTCATCCTTGTTGTTGTCAAGTGCCCACATAGAATCCATCACATCGTGCATGGTGACCATGTTGTCCTGCTCTCCGAGAATCCCAGACCGGACACGGCGCAGCTCCTGCATATGCGCACCGACACCAAGGAGCAGGCCAAGGTGCACACAGAGAGTTCGGACATATGTTCCAGCCTCGCAGGAGATCCAGAACACAGCAAGATGGCGCTCCGCGTCGTGCTCCAGAAGCTTGCTCTCATAAATGGTCCTCACCCTGAGCTGGCGCTTGACCGCCGATATGAGCGGTGGGCGCTGGAACACAGCGCCGGTAAGGGACTCTAGCGCGCGAGCCACACGGGCCGTGTCTGGCACGGCGGCGTGGAAGCGGGCGATGCAAACATACTCCTTACCTGCGCCCTGCTGGGACTTGACGAGGCGCGTGGCGCGGTCGACGCAGACGATGAGGTTGCCGGTGACCTTGGGGTCGAGCGTGCCGCTGTGGCCGGTCTTCTCGACGCGGAGGAGGCGCTTGATCCAGGCGACCACCTCGTGGGAGGAGGGGTTGGAGGGCTTGTCGAGGTTGATGACGCCGTAGCGGAGGTACTCGGCGATGGGGCGCTTGAGCGGGGAGTGGCCCGAGGGGAGCGGGGTGTAGTGGCCGGTGCGGACGTTGAGGCGGTCGTAGTTCTTGAGGAGGAGCGGCCAGGTGGAGGTGTCGAGGGTCGGGACCAGGGACTGGGGCTTGATCATGTAGCCATCGGTCTTCGCCTCGGCATCCGCCAGCGACGGGGCGTCGGTGGCGGCGGCGGGGTCGGCGGAAGCGTCCTTGGACTTGCTCTTCTTCTTCTTGGATTTGGTGAGCTCGGAGGCGGGGGACGCGACGGCCGGCGGCGTAGAGGACATGGCGGCGGGTGGGGGGAGGGGCTTTAGGGATTAGGGTTTTTGTGGAGATGGGGAGCGGCGCCGTGGCGGCTAAAGGAAGAACGGGGTTTTAAGGACAAGGGTTTAGCGGGTGAGGATGGTGCGCGCTGCCGAGCGTGGGCTGGATGGAATAATGGGCCTTTCGTTGGGCCACCAGGCTGGGGTAGAGGTTTGAGAATGACACCTTGGCTTCGGTTTGATAGGGCGGACCTCTGCTTTTGTGTTGGACAGCCCTACGCGTCCCCCGGGATATGTGGTTTTTATCTCCCGGGTCCTCAGCTAACCACGTGTCCGTTTTTTGGATTTAAAATTCCGTTTTTGCTATATTTGTCTTTTTTTTGCTACATTTGCCCCGTTTTTGCTATAAAAACAGACTGGACCTCGCCGGAGATTTCGCCGGAGACCTCGCCGGCGATCGTGTAGCAAAAAATTTAAGCTAATGTAGCAAACCCGACCTTATCGGAGACTCACCGGAGACCGTGTAGCAAAAACGTTACGCTATTGTAGCAAAAACGCAAAACGGTGGTAGCAAAAAAGTTGTGCTAATGTAGCAGATCTGATCTCGCCGGAGATGACCTCGCCGGAGATCATGTAGCAAAAACTCAACGCTATGAGTTTGTAGCAAAATTAGCCCTCGCTTCGCCCAAGGTAGCAATATCATGCACTTATAGTAGCAACATCGCAGACCCAAGGTAGCAAGTCGTATGCCGTCGGTAGCAACGGTTTATACCCAGGGTAGCAAAAGTCACCGGCCATGGGTAGCGACGTTGCCGGCCATGGGTAGCAACAGTGCCGACCTTCGGTAGCAAAATCCATCCTTCGTAGGTAGCATGCACAAGATGCGCCATCTTGAATTGCCGGCGACCGTGTAGCAAAAATATTGTGCCAATGTAGCATATCTGACTTTGCCGGAGATCGCCGGTAGACTCGCTGGAGACCGTGTAGCAAAACCTTCACGTTATTATAGCAAAATCTTAAAACTGTGATAGCAAAAAAAATATGCTAAGTGTAGCAAAAAAAACGAACGCGGCATGTAGCAAGGTCGGCCACAGTCGGTAGCAAAGCTTTGCACAGCACATAGCAAGGACGTCCATGGTCGGTAGCAAAGCTTGGCGCCGCATCTAGCAAGGCCGGGTGCCGTCGGTAGCGAAGCCGAGCGCTGCAGGGAGAAACGCCGGCCAGCACCGGGAGCAACGCCGTCATTGAAGCAGCAGAGTACAGCCATGCAAGGAACCACGCCGTCCTTGAAGCAGCAGAGTACAGCCATGCAAGGAACCACGCCTTGAAGCATCGGAGTACAGCCATGCAAGGAACCACGTACGTCTTGAAGCAGCGGAGGGCAGCCATGCAAGGAACCACCGACGAGCACCACGCCGAAAATCAGTGGCGGACGGCGACGCCAGGCACCGATGGGCTGCCACGCGGGGAACCACCAGCGAGCGCAGAGGACCGGCCATGGTGAATACTACAAGGAGGGACGGGAAAAGATAGAGGAAAAAGAAAGATAAGGCACGGTCGGTGGAGGTTGTGTCCATACGGGACACGTGTCGCTCGCGCGACCCGGGGGACGCGACGACGCGATCCCCCGGGGGAACAGTATCATTTTCCTTTTGTGTTTCTGTTGCGAACGAGAGACATATGGCTGCCTTGGTCTTGAACCTATCACACCACAAGACACTCAAAAAAAACCTATCACACCACAAGATTCTCGAAAAATAAAATCATCACTCCACAAGATTCTCAACCTTGACCAATCGTGCAATGTTTGGTTAATGGCTACATATATTACTCACTTGTTGCCCTAGTCTTTGAGTCTCGGGCTAGCCTTTTATATATTATAACATAACATTGCTTGCAAAAGCCGATAATGGTAAGCATTGTGATTGGCTTAAACCTACCGTGTTTAAATCCGGTTGTCCGTACTAATGTCTTGCAGCAAGCAAAGGCTCGGAGATTTCCTTTTTTTAAAAAAAATCTTACAGTCTTGCAGCTCAACTAGGCTATGTTTTATTATGCATTAAAAACAACGCCGGACTATATGTACGATGGACTTGAGTTGCTCTACATGTTTGAGCGTGCATAAGCATCATGAATCTATTACAACAAGTTTGAGATGGTCTTCACAGGTTTGCATGATGGTTTTGTTCGAGTAGAGAATTGATTCATCTTCACAATCAAGATTGGCGATGTAATTGCTTCAATGTTGTTGGACAAGATGGTCAAAATTCAAGTGGATGGGAACTTTCGGACGACATGTGGTTGACAAGCCGAGTAAATCATCCCAATTCCCATAATATAAGTTGGCGTTACAATCATTATACTCATGTTGTGGTTATAATAACATGTTATATTATGAGACAGATAAAATAGAACATTTGCATTCATCCTTGTAATGCCTATAATAACAAGTATGTCTTGACCGAGGTGGCGATAAACAAAAGATCTGAATGCCCTTGTCATAGGGGCATGTACTAAAAGCCTTTGTAGCACTAGATAGAAGATGACATTTTCATCCCTCCTTGGCGCTAATGTTCCACCTCGTGCACACCAATGACATCCGGATGCATAGCACTAGACATATGTCGGTACCTTGGAGAAAGATGGTGACGTGGTGGATTATATTAATCCCACTTTTGTAATAATTTTTGTTATTTCAGCATTTGTTTTAGATAGTTTTTTTTTACTTTTGCGGTTCTTTTTGGAAGGAAACCATGAAAAATAATACAACACTCCACATGACCACAATGAAGTAACTCTGGATACAAATATAATAATATTAGATACATCATTACTTAAGTTTCAACAATCCAACTAGAAGTACTTATGTTGAAAAGACGATGTATCCATCAAAACCTTCAACTTACTTAGTTATTTTTGCAAGTAGTTTTCGTTGGCGAAAATTTTACATCAATCTAAGATTGGGAAAATAGCTAAAAGTCAAAGAAAACCTTCTTTTTCTTCACCTCAATTTAGTGTTTAGTTGGTGTGGTAGAGTGTTCTCCACTTCTACATATAAACACGAGACTTGGGAATAAGAGATTATCCCATAATAAGAAAGGGTCATGTATGTATATTGGCTAAAGTCAACCTAAAGCAGATCCGGCGCACACACTCGGTAAGGAATCAAAGGGCATGTTTGGTGGGTTGCATGCCCGTTTCCCGCACCGGACCGGCAGAAATAAGCCCATTTGGAGACTCGCACGTCGGGCCGAGCTCGTATCGCACGGGTCTTAAAGCACCCCAAATCATGGCCCGATAGAAACGCCAAAATTGACCGTTTTCGTAGGAACAGGCCCTGGGGAGCCAAAAGCGGGCACGCTGGGGAAAGGCGGGAGACGTCGCGACACATCGGGAACACGCGCCATAAATCCCCTCACCACTCTCTCTCTCCCCCCCACTCGCAACCGCCCCTTCCTCCCGTCTCACTGTCGGCGGTTCCTATCCCGCCGGAAGAACGAAGACCACCGGCGCGGCAAGCAGACGGCGGTAGATCAAGGCAGCTACTCCGCTTTTCATGGTCGGAGAAGATCTACTACTGCGGTTGCTTCTTCTTCTTATTATTCAACCCGAAGCTTGAATCCCGTAGCAATGGTGGTAAGGCCTCGAGCCACCGACTCCCTAAGGTTTTAGCAGCTCGGATCTATCTCCTACGGACTCATTCCCGAGTATGAGTGACATGCATGGTAGATTTCGACCGATCTGTGCTAGTCATGGTCGATTCGATGAGTTCGGGTCTTTTCTTTGCTTGTTGTGACTTCGTAAGCACTAGTTCTACCGATGCTTTGGTTCCATATGTGCTTGTTAGTGGCTAGATTCTGGAAGATTTGGTTATTTGGGTTCCTCCGATTGGGAAATTGAGGATTTTGCAATGTCCATCTTCTTGTGCCTGGGCCGATGATTAAAACTATCACCGAATGACATGGGGGTGATTTTGTACTACCTTCAATCATTCATAACAAAACCATGTTGTGCATTGTACTAGGTAGTACAGAGTCATCTCCCTGGTGTTTGTGTGCACCTCATATATGAGGCCTTCATTACTTTGCACAACACTCTTCATGATCTCCTTGTTCGGCCGATGATTAATTTGCATTCTATGGCCAAGATCCCAATAGGTTGCATTTCTAGCATGCCTTCTATGATTTATCTTGGACACACAATGCCTAATATGAGGCACAATTTATGTGACTGCCGATGATTAGATACGCACTGCAAGCTACTAGAACCGTTGATGCTTTCGAACCTGGTTCTGTCATCTATTCTAGGTGATGGAACTTGGTTCGGTAATATCATTGCTTCATGTCGTCAATGCTTTGTGCTATGAGGCAATTGTACTTTATTCCTTGAACGCAGCTTATGATGACACCTAGTACAATGCGTCCATAGAGATGGTGCTATAGGAACCGGATGGTATGCACAAAATATTGCATGTGCATGTCATACCTTGTTTGTGCTAGTTATTCTGAAGTTGGGCATCGTTTTTTGCTTCCTTTGGTTGATCATTACTTAAGTAGCACAATGGCATGCAAGGGGATTCTCTCCATGAACAAATTTGTGTGCTAACCAAATTCATTGTTCATTTTTGTTGCTCATGGGGAGAATTCATTTGCTTGTTGTGTGTAACACCCTCAGAATCGACCCTATGCAAGTTTTAGCGAAACCCGCCAAACCCGCATAGAAACGATTCAAAGGTGCCCACCAGGCACTTTCGTGCGGGTGGAAAACGAAGTAATAACATTACACAACAGTCCTCGATGGGACCCACAGAACAGATATATATAACAGCGACTCAAAGAGTCAAGAATACAGATATTATATACAAAGATCCAAATCACCTTGAAAATGATAGATCGTCTGACTACGGACAAGATGCAAATGGGGCTAAGAGCCCTGAAGAATAACCAATGGCGTCCATAACCCTGCCCAGGCCAAGCCGGAAGGGTAACCCTGCTAACGACGTCGATCTCAAAACCTGCTTAAACAAAAGGGGTGCCGACAAAGGGCAAAGGAAAAAGAGGAGCGTCAGTACTGAGGCCAGTACACGGCGAGACTAGAATTCGGCGGTCCTCGCCTACATAGGTATGGTGGACTGAAGCGGCAGCGGTAGTATGCACTAAACAACCTATAGAGACTCGATACAGCTGGCGGCAATTAGAGAGGGGTAAGAAAGACCTATTCGGAACCAACCTGATACTACCATCAAACAAACCCATCCTGGTGTTTCCCCCTCGAGACCAAACGAGGAAGTCAACCGAGGAACTCACACCGTTGGCAGTTTTATTTATTCAGTTATCGTTGCAGCAATTACTAGTCAAGTATAGATAATCATCCCGATATAATAAGAAGTGAGCAATTTTAGTTAACCATTCCGTTATAGTGGCAACACTTACTAATCAGATACAAATAGCATGAGATAACCCAAAAACCCAGCAGTTGTTGGTACTTTTATTAGCCATTCTGTTGTAGTTGCATTACTTACTAGTCAGGTACAATGGTCGCAAGCGACAACTCAAACAAGCAATTGTTGGCAGGTTTATTTAGCCATTCCATTATAGTGAAGCTGATTACTAGTCATTATAGAGTCAAATTTATAGCACTACTTTAGTTATAGTTGTCTATGATCGAGATACTGTGCTCCAAGTCGTCCATAACCGCGGACACGGCTTTCAGAAAGTTTTAACCCGGCCGGGGTGCACAAATAGCAACACACACACGATCAACCTCGGAAAAACCAAATCAAAACCCAACGAGGCTTTCACGACAAAGCAATCACAGGATTCAGAAATATTTCAGGGGGCCACCCATTGAGTAGACCCGCAACGAAGTAAGCTAGCTCCGAGACGGACTCAAGGTTTGCGTCAATGGTTGTAAACGACTAGGAACCCCAAACGGGGCTTGTCGATACCGCGAAAACACTCCGCTTACCTAAACAGTACAGTGTGCTCCTCGCACAATCGTAAATAAAGCAGTAAAGCATGGCATAAGTACAGGATCGTAAATAAAACCTCAAACTAACTTATGGCCCCAAGAAATAAGACTGAATCAAGCTCTGGCTAAGGGGGCCCATAATTCCCCGTATGTGGATAGCGCGATAAATCAAGGAACAGGTATCAAGTACTCGGGGTCCTACGAGACACAAGTGGGCGGTCGGAAACCAAATATTATCTATCACCCACCGATGCCTCTGCTTACTTACTTCAATTTTAGTTGTTAAACAGGAATTAAAGTGAACGATAAGTAAAACCATGATCATCTCCAACACCAAACAGACGGCAATACACCAACAACTGTGGCACTTGACGACACGCAACAGCACTTGAGCAAGCGACTACGACGCGCAAGTCCAGCTATCTACCAAACAACAGGTAATAGGATGTGTCCAAGGCAATATATGGCTGCAAGGGGATATCTCGGGTACGAAAACTAGAGCATCGCAACACAGATAGCAATAGATCAACAGGAGGGAATAAATACTATAAAATTAAGATAGGTAGAAAGGGGGAGGTGCTCGCCTGAAAAACATTGCCGAAGGTTCAACCGAAGATCGGGTCGACACTCGCATCAACTCAACGGCCTTATCCGCGAAGAAGCAAAACACTAGAATAAACACCGGATGCAATATTTAATACTACGGCAAAGATCGGCATGCTTATGATATGATGCATGGCATGGCAAAGATGCGATGCAATTAGGCAATATTAAGTGGAACCAGGGTCCCGACAATTAATTAAACGGTTCGAGTTATTTAGATACCCCGCATTTTAGATGTTGTCTTAACATGGCAAGATATGACAACGGTTCGATGCACAAATTTAAATGAGGCCAATATGAGACTAGATTTGTCCGCATATGGGCCCCATATTTAATTATGAGGTGAATCGGCAAAAGGCCCCCAAACCACATGAATGTATGCATGCAAGTATGACAAGTTAATATGCCACAAGTTGTATTATGTTATAAAATAGGGTTTCGGGAAGGGGTTCACACATTAGGGTTCGGCGATCTTGGTTCTGGGGTTCGGGGTTCGACAGGGGCTCAGGGTTCGGCGGAAGCGGTCTCGACAGAACATTCTCGAACAACGGGGCAGATCTTGTCGTGCTTCAGGTTCGGGTGCGGTTCTCGGCGAACTGGTCGGTTCCCTGTCGGAGGTCTTGGCGCTTCGGTTCGGCCTTCGGTTCGGGGCCTCAGGGTCTTGGGGTTCGCGTCCGTGTGGCGGTCTTGTTGTTCCGTGTAGGCGTTCTCGAGGTCGATGGCGAACTTGTCCGGTGCCGGGGTTCGGGTCCGGGAAGGAGTACTTGTCGCGCCGGGGTCTCGGCCATCGGATCCTTGAAGGAGGTCATGGCGTCCGTGAGGCGATCTGGGCGTTCACCGAGAGGGGCTCGACAGGGTTCGGGTCTTCGGACGCCGCGAGGACGATCTTGAGGAACCGGCGGGTTCAGTGTCGATCTTCGGGGTCTCGGCGTCCCGTGACGAAGGCCTTGAGGTACCACCGTATTCGCCGGTGGCGTACTTGGGGTCGGCGCCAAGGTTCGGGTTCGGTCTTGGATCCGTGATCGGTCTTCGGGTAGTAGCGTACTATCTTCCCACGGTCACCATATTGCATCTTCACCTCACCAACGCAAGTCCAGGGAGCCGAAGGAATCGCCCCAGGGACGCATCAGCTAGGCAGAACCCGCGACATGGCCACACGCGCTTGGGGTCGGAGAAGAGGCCTTGGTCAGCAGTCGGCGACGGGGGGCTCGGGCTCGAGGAGGCACCGACGGCGGGGTCGACGCGGCCGAGCGGCGCCCGCAGGCGGCGGTCGGCGACGGAACCGCCTGGGCGGCGCCTGGCGCGCCAGAGAGGGAGGGGCACGGGCCGGTACAGGTGGAGCTCGGGGCAGCGCGGGCGCGGCCGACGGCGGCTCTGGCTGCCGGCGTCGAGGACGCGGAGGGCGGGGCGGTGATGGGGCAACGCGGCCGGGGGGAGCGAGGTGCGGCGGCTCGCGGGCTGGAGGCGGGGTGGGCGCGGAAGCTCGACGGGGACGTCGGGCGCGGGACCGCGGCGGTCGGGGGAGGAGGCTGAGGGCGCCGAAGAGGGTGCTCACGAGGAGGCGGCGCGCGCGAGGTGGGGAGAGGCGGGTCGGAGTAGAGCGGTCGCGGAGGCGGGGAGGTTGCGGGCGGTCGGCGGCGCGTCGGCCGGAGAGGAGGCGGGGCTCGCGGGGACGGCGCGCCGGAGGGCGAGGCGGGGCCGGCGAGGCAGACGCGGCGGCCGGAGAGGGGTCCCGCGCGGGGGCGAGCTCGGGGCGAGGAGGAAGAGGACCGGTGGCGGTCGGCGGGGCGAGACGGGCGGGCGCGCGCGTCGGGGAGACGCGGGGAGAGGCGGTGGAAGAAGGGGACGGAGGTGGCCGGCGACGGAGAAGACGGGCGCGGGGGCGTCGGGTGGTTGGTGCGGGGAGGGAGAGGGCGTGTGAGGGAGGCCGCGTGGGAGGCGCGTGGAGGGGGGCTGCAGGTGGTCCCGCGGGCAGGGGTGGACCGAGGGGTGGGGCCGGGCGCAGGGCTGGGGAAGCAGGGGGTCACGCGGGTGGAGAGAGTGGACCAGGTCCAGGGGGAGGTTGGTCTGGGGAGGTGGGATCCGGGGGGAGGGAGATGGGCGCGCCCAGGGGCCGACAAGTGGGGGACTGGGTGGGTCCCGGTCGGGTGGGGCCTGCGGGGTGGGTCAGGGAGAGTGGGTGATGTGGGGAGAGAGAGAGAGGTGGGGAAAGGGGTAGGATTAGGTGGCAGGGTTTGATTGGCTAGGGGGAAGGGTAGGGTGACGTGGCGAGAGCCGATTGGAGGGAGTGATGTGGCTAGGGGTGGGTAGACTAGGACTAGGTAGATTAGGGATTTTTGGGGTGGACCGTTTTGCTCTGGGGGTGGTCGTCCGGGTCGATTTGGCCCGTTCGACTGCCCCCACTAAAATAATTTAATATTTTATTTGTTTTAAACGAACCGTTTGCGAACCGATAGCAGACAAAACAAAATAATCCGGAGGCCCGGGTTTTGCGTTTGAATAAAGACGGGGCGTTTAGAAAACAAATTAGGTTTTTCCCGCAAATAGTTTTATGCAAGCAAATGCAAGATGATGACGATGCTCAAATGCAATGTGGCATGATGACATGAGCGTGCGGTCATGATGATGCAATACACAAAAACGACGCGATTTTCTAGTAGTGGTTTTGCGGGATGCCACATTGTGCCATTGCATATGAGGCCATGTATTATGACGATCACATGTGTTACGTTCATTCATCATGTTTGATCACATTTGGCCGATGATTAGTAAGCAGCACAATGACATGCAAGGGGATCCTCTTCATGAACACATTTGTATGCTAACTAAGTTCATTTTCATATGTGTTGCTCATAAGGAGAATCTCGTTGCCTCTGTGCCATTGCATATGAGGCCATGTGTTATTGTCATTGTTCATACATGATCACATATCTTATGTTCAATGTTGATGTCTGATCACACGTGTTGATTCTTGTTGTAGTGCTCGAAGACGTTGATCGGAGGTGCGCTCCCCACCAATGGAGGAGCATGCTCCAGGGATGTTGCTGAGGGTAGTGGCTCCAAGAAGGGGAACGATGGAGGTGAGGGAAGCGGCAGCAAAAGGGCGAGGGGTGATGACCCACAAGTATAGGGAGTGTATCGTAGTACTTTCGATAAATATGAGTGTCGATCCCAACGAGGAGCAGAAGGTGTTGACTAGTGGTTTGGAACAGGAAATCTCTGTAAATACTTAACAAACAGATTTTTAGGGTTTTTTGGTAAAGCAAGGAAATACGGTGCAAGTAAATAAAGACAGCTGATAATTGCAGCAGGTGGCCCAATCCTTTCTTAGCAAAGAACAAGTCGGTGGTAATATTTACGAGGACCAAACATTCTCGAGGACACGTGGGAATACTGTCAAGTGCTTTCGTTTCATATAGTTGATTAATCTTCTTTGGTTTGATAAGTGTTGTGTGGGTGAACCTGTGCTAATGTACCGACCTTACTTGGACTAATAGATACTTGTGCTTAAACCCCTTGCAAGCATCCGCAACTACAATAAAGTAATTAAGATAAAAACCTAACCACATCCTTAAACTCTAAGATCCTACACTCCCTTGTTCAAAGGTTTCCTAACGGGGGTTCAGGTTTCTGTCACTCCGCAACCCCACAATTAGTAGCCAAATACACAATGCATTCTCCTAGGCCCATAAATAGTGAAGTATCATGTAGTCGACGTTCACATGACACCACTAGAAGAATAGTACCACAACTTAAATATCAACCATTGAATAATACCTCAACACAATTCCACTACTAACAACATGACTTCTCCCATGTCCTCAAGAACTAAATGAACTACTCACGAGACATCATATAGATCAAGATCAGAGATGATATGATGAATAACAATCTGAACATAAACAATAATTCAATGGTTCCACTCACAAGCATCAATACAAAAGTAATTAACACGAGGAAAGTTTCCCCTAAGAACTATGCAAGATTCAACACAATTGTTATAGCGGGATGGAGTGGTGATGATGGTGCTGGTGGATATGGTGGTGTGGATGATGATGATGATGATGATCCCGGTGAAGTCTAGCTTGATGACGGTGTTGATGGCGACGATCTCCCCTCTCCGGTAAGGAATTTCCTCGGTAGAAATCTGTTTGCCGGAGAGCTCTTTCTCTCTCGTAGTTTCCACCCCGCAGAGGCGGCGGAATCTTTCTGTGGTCGCTCTCCGAACTTTAGAGTTTCGGGAGGAAGATATAGGCGAAGGGGCGGAGCCAGAGGTGGGCCAGGGCGGCCACACCCCCTATAGGCACGGCCTAGGGTGGCCCGCGCCTGGGGGGTGTGGGCCCCTTGTGGCCCAACTCCGCCTCCCCTTCTGGCTTCCTTCGTCTTTTAGAAAAATATAATTTTCCATAGTTTTTCTGGTATTTTTCTGATCTTCGTGAAAATTGCATCTAGACATCGCTTTTTCCATCAGAATCCTGACTCCGGCAGTTCATCCTCCAAAAATCATACAACATGCAAAAATAGATGAAATAATATAAGTAACACCTCTTAATAAGGAATATATCAATGGATAGAAGCAAATTATGATATAGAATGGTGATGAAAATTGGACGTATCAAGGGGTAGGCCTCTCAAGATAGGGCACTTCCACGACCAGGTAGGTCCAACCTATTTTTCCAAGGTGATCTTGGAACCTGAGTTAGACCTGCTGCCAATCCCAGATGGCTGATACGTCGTAAACGTATCTATAATTTTTTATGCTCCATGCTTGTTTTGTACCAACTATCTTATGTTTTTTCTACACTTTGAGGCATTTTTATATATTTTTTTTGGAACTAACCTATTAACAAGATGCCACAGTGCCATGATACGTCCAAAACGTATCTACTTTCCCGAACACTTTTGCTATTGTTTCTCCTCTAAACTTGTGTGATTTGGATACAACTAACACGGACTGACGCTGTTTTCAGCAAAATTACCTTGGTGTCTTGTTTTTGTGCAGAAAATGAACAATCAGAAAAAATCCCAAAAAATATGCCAAAAATTATATTTCACCAGAAGATCCACGGAGCCAGAAGACGAGACGGAGAAGGGGCCTGGGGGGCCCACACCCCTTCCAGGCGCGGGTGGGCCTTGCCCGCGCCTAGGGGTGCAGCCACCCTAGGCACCCCCTCGGCCTCCCTCTGCGCCTATAAGTTGCCTTTCGACCTAAAAACCGAGGGGGGTTTGATAGTTTTCCAGAAAGAGTTCCGCTATGCCGTCGCCACTAGAAACCAAGATTCGGATCCAGAAACTCCGTTCTGGCACCCTGCTGGGACGGGGAATTTGGAGAGGATCATCGCCATCGTCATCACCAATGCACCTCCATCGACCATCAATGTTTCCCTCATCCACGAGTGAGTAATCCCCCGCTGTAGGCTTGGGGTGGTAGGGATTGGATGAGTTCTATCATGTAATCGAATGAGATTGTTAGGACATAGTGCCTATTATCTCTATTAGTGCTATTTGACTTTGTTGCAATTTGTTGTGCTTAATGCTTGTCACTAGGGCCCGAGTGTCATGATCTCATATCTGAACTTATTATTGAATCATTATGATAGTATTGTTTGTGATCTTATCTGCAAGTTGTGTACACATATTATTGTCCGGATCCAAAGGCCCCAAAGTGACAATAATTAGGACAACTAGGGGGTGGCTGTGGTGTGAGGATCACATGTGTTCACGGAGTGTTAATGCTTTGCTCCGGTGCTCTATTAAAAGGAACACCTTAATTGCCAGTAGTTCCCTAGAGGCCCCGCTGCCACGGGCTGGCTGGACAGAAGATGTTGTGCAAGTTCTCATTGCGAGCATGTATGACTATATATGGAGCACATGCCTAGGATTGTTTAGTACTTGGATGCTTGTTATTATTTATCTGCAATGCCCTAGATCTTGAAGTTCCATGTTTAGACTCGTCCATGCAACGCCCGTTCATCCATCCCTATGCTTACCGCACTCGAATCCCACTATTTACTGTTACTGTTGTAGGGGTTCGTAGCATGGAAAACAAAAAATTTCTATCGCATACAAAAAACAAACAAGCCAAGATATATCTACTAGATTGTAGCAACGAGTCGATGGAATAACTTACCCTCGAAGATTCCAAAGCGTTTAACGAGAGCGGATTCTCGTGGGTGATGTAGTCGTACTCTTTCCGATCTCAAGATCGTGTAGACGATCCTTCCGGCGCTGCGTTCCGGCAGCGCTCCCGCAGTCGGTCACACGTTCGGTACTCGACGAAGACCTTCCTCTCCCTTGTTCCAGCAGGCAGCGGAGGTTGTAGCACTCTCCTCGCGATTCTGGCAGCACAACGGCGTGGTACCGGAAGTAGAGGGGAAATCCCGCAGGGCTTCGCCTTAAGCCGGTGCGAGTATGGTGGAGTATGAGAGAGGCTATTAGTGGTCTAGTAATTAGACACACCAATTAGAAGGCTCTAAACCAATTAGAAGGCTCTAAACCGAAGGCTAAAGCAATTAGAAGCTCTAAACCCAAACGGCTCTAAACCGGAGGTAGAAGATAGGAACTTGTGTGTGCTAGGAGGGGAGCCCTGCCCCTCCTTATATAGATGGGAGGGGGCTTGGCGCGCCAGGGAGGGAGGGAGTCCCTCCCCAACTCGGCCTAGGGCTGGCCGCCGGCTTGGAGGAGAGGAACTCCTCCTCCAAGTTGGTTTCCAACTCCTCTTGCTTGTTTCCCACAGTTTCTTGTTTTAGCCGTTTGACTTTCAAACTGGACATTTGACTTTTCTGTTTTAGGATTCAATTTAATCCTTTATTTGGGACAGAAAGAACACTTAGTACATGATGCAATCATTCCAATATGTAATGACACATTCATGTACCCCTTCCCCCCCGGAGTGCCAGACAATCCGGAACCTTCTAGAACATTCCCGATGAAAACACCGAAATCATTCCCGAACTCCGAAACGGGACTTTCCTTATATGAATCTTATTCTCCGGACCATTCCGGATCACCTCGTGATATCCCGGATCCCATCCGAGACTCCGAACAACATTCGGTCTCTTTCTCATAATACCATAACTACTCAAACAACGTCGAATCCTTAAGTGTGTCTCCCTACGGTTCGTGAATTATGCAGACATGATCGAGACACTTCTCCGAACAATAACCAATAGAGGAATCTGGAAATTCATATGGCTCCCACATATTTCTACGATTACTTTGCGATCGAATGAACCACTTACATACGATACCAATTTCCCTTTGTCTCACGATATGTTACTTATCCGAGGTTATGATCGTCGGTATCTCTGCATACCTAGTTCAACCTCGTTACTGATAAGTACTCTTTTCTCGTTCCTGTGATATGTGATCCCTTGTGACCAAGTCACATGCTTGGAAGCTAATTGGATGACATTCCACCGAGAGGGCCCAGAGTATATCTATCCGTCATGTGGATGGACAAATCCCACTCTTGATCCATGTGTCTCAACCAATACTTTCCGAACACTCAATACCACCTTTATAGCCACCCAGTTATGGTGTGGTGTTTGATGTCATCAAAGCATCCATCCGGTAAAGGTGATATGCATGATCTCATGGTCGAAGGAATTAGGTTACTATGTATCAGAAAGCATATAGCAATTGAACTATTGAAATGACTTGATCTTTATGCTACGCTTATCTATAGGAGTATGTCCACCATATCATTCTCCTAACGATATGATCTTGTTGTTGATAGCATCTCAATGTTCATGATAGGGAAACCACAATCATTAATCAACCAACAAGCTAGTGAAGTATAGAGTCTATACTAGGGACTTCAAATTAAGTTTACAAATCACACAAGTATCAATGTTTCCTTGTTAATACTATTATAGCATGAATGTAAACATTTATCATAAACACAAAGATATAATAATAACTACATTTATTATTGCCTCTAGGGCATATCTCCAATAGTCTCCCACTTGCACTAGAGTCATCTAATCTAGATTACATGGTAATATACCGAACACCCATGGCAGTTTGGTGTTGGTCATGTTTTGCCCTCGGGAGAGGTTTAGTCAACGGATCCGCCACATTCAGATCTGTGTGTACTTTGCAAATCTTTATATCCCCATCCTGGATATGTTCTCGAATAGCGTGAAAATGTAGCTTGATATGCTTCAGCTTCTTGTGTGACCTTGGTTCTTGCGCATTGGCTATGGCGCCCATGTTATCACAGTAGATAGACATTGGGTCCAGCGCACTAGGAACCACACCCAGCTCTGTAATGAACTCTTTCATCCATATCGCTTCTTGTGAAGCCTCCGAAGCAGCCATGTATTCCGATTCAGTTGAAGATCTTGCCACAACGCTTTGCTTTGCACTCCTCCAGCTAACTGCTGCACCATTCAAAATAAATACGTATCCGGATTGTGATTTAGAATCATCCGGATCTGTGTTCCAACTAGCATCGGTGTAACCATTAACAACGAGCTGTTCATCACCTCCATAAGAAAGAACCATATCCTTAGTTCTTCTCAAGTACTTAAGGATGTTTTTGACCGCTGTCCAATGATCCACTCCTGGATCACTTTGATATCTGCTAGTTAAACTAACAGCATATGCAATGTCGGGTCTAGTACATAGCATGGCATACATTAGAGATCCTATGGCTGAGGCATAGGGAGTCTTACTCATCCTTTCTCTATCTTCTGCCGATGTCGGACTTTGAGTTTTACTCAAGGTCGTATTGGGCAACATGGGCAAGAACCCTTTCTTGCTTTCTTCCATTCCAAACCTCTTTAGAACTTTGTCCAAATATGTACTCTGTGACAATGATATTTGGCGTTTCGATCTATCTCTATAAATCTTTATGCCTAATATGTAAGCTGCTTCGCCAAGATCCTTCATTGAAAAACTATTATTCAAATATTCCTTGACTCTATTAAGAAGGTCTACATCATTCCCAATCAACAATATGTCATCCACATACAGTATTAAGAATGCTACAGAGCTCCCACTCACTTTCTTGTAAATACAAGCTTCTCCATAAGTTTGTATAAAACCAAAACTTTTGATTACCTTATCAAAACGTTGATTCCAACTTCGGGATGCTTGCTTCAATCCATAGATGGACCGTTGAAGTTGCATACCTTGTTAGCATCTTTAGGATCGACAAAACCTTTGGGTTGCATCATATACAACTCTTCATCAATGTCTCCATTGAGGAATGCTGTTTTGACATCCATCTGCCATATCTCATAATCATAATATGCAGCGATTGCTAACATAATCCTCACAGACTTTAGCTTCGCTACTGGTGAGAAAGTCTCATCGTAGTCAACTCCTTGAATTTGTCGAAACCCTTTTGCGACAAGTCGAGCTTTATAGACAGTAACATTACCATCAACATCTATTTTCTTCTTGAAAATCCATTTGTTCTCGACAGCCTTCCGGCCATCCGGTAAGTCCACCAAAGTCCATACTTGGTTTTCGTACATGGATCCAATCTCGGATTTCATGGCTTCTTGCCATTTATTGGAATCTGGGCTCATCATCGCTTCCTCATATGTCTCGGGGTCATCGGTGTTGTCCACCAACATGACATTCATAACGGAATCATACCAATCTGGAGTGGTACGAGTTCTCGTTGACCTCCGAGGCTCTGTAGCAACTTCAACCGAAGTTTCATGATCACCATCATTAGCTTCCTCTCTTATTGGTGCAGGCACCACAGGAACTTCTTCCGGTGCTGCGCTACTCGCAATTTCGAGAGAAGGTTCGACAACCTCGTCGAGTTCTACTTTCCTTCCAGTCACTTCTTTCGAGAGAAATTCCTTCTCTAGAAAGGATCCATTCTTGGCAACAAAGATTTTGCCTTCAGATCTATGATAGAAGGTATACCCAATAGTTTCCTTTGGGTATCCTATGAAGACGCATTTTTCCGCTTTGGGTTCAAGCTTGTCCGGCTGTAACTTTTTTACATAGGCTTCGCATCCCCAAACTTTAAGGAACGACAATTTAGGTTTCTTCCCAAACCACAATTCATACGGTGTCGTTTCAACGGATTTAGATGGTGCCCTATTTAAAGTGAATGCGGCTGTTTCTAATGCATAACCCCAAAATGATAGCGGTAAATCTGTAAGTGACATCATAGAACGAACCATATCTAAGAGAGTTCGATTACGACGTTCGGACACACCATTACGCTGTGGTGTTCCCGGCGTTGTCAATTGTGAAAGTATTCCGCATTTCTTCAAATGCTCGCCAAACTCGTAACTTAGATATTCACCTCCACGATCAGAACGTAGAAATTTAATCTTCTTGTTACGTTGATTCTCTACCTCACTTTGAAACTCCTTAAACTTCTCGAAAGTTTCGGACTTATGTTTCATGAAATAGATATACCCATATCTACTCAAGTCATCCGTGAAGGTAAGAACATAACGATAACCACCGCGCGATGCTACACTCATTGGCCCACACACATCGGTATGTATGGTTTCCAATAAGTCCGTAGCTCGCTCCATCATACCAGAAAATGGAGTCTTAGTCATTTTTCCCATCAGACATGCTTCGCATCTTTCAAGTGATTCAAAATCAAGTGATTCAAGAAGTCCATCGGAATGGAGTTTCTTCATACGTTTCACTCCAATGTGACCAAGACGACAGTGCCACATATAGGTCGAATTATCGCTTGATTTCAAACGTTTAGCCTCAATGTTGTTGATATGTGTATTTCCACTATCGAGATTCAATAAGAATAGACCATCTATCAAAGGTGCATGTGCATAAAACATATTACTCATATAAATCGAACAACCATTATTCTCGGACTTAAACAAGTAACCGTCTCGCAATAAACATGATCCTGATATAATGTTCATGCTCAACGCAGGCACCAAATAACAATTATTTAAGTATAAAACTAATCCCGATGGTAGATGAAGGGGTAGCGTGCTGACCGCGATCACATCAACCTTTGATCCGTTTCCCACGCGCATCGTCACCTCGTTCTTCGCTAGCTTCCGTTTATTCTGCAGCACCTGTTTCGAGTTACAAATATGAGCAACCGAACCAGTATCAAATACCCAGGCACTACTACGAGTACTAGTGAGATACACATCAATAACATGTATATCAGATATACCTTTCTTCTTGATGTTGCCGTTCTTCAAATCCGCCAAGTACTTTGGGCAATTCCGCTTCCAGTGACCTTCTCCCTTGCAGTAAAAGCACTCAGTATCAGGCTTAGGTCTAGCCTTGGTCTTCTTCGTCGGCGTGGTAACTTTCTTACCACCCTTCTTGAAGTGTCCCTTTTGCTTAGACTTGCCTTTCTTGAATTTGGTGGTCTTATTAACCAACAACACTTGGTGCTCTTTCTTGATCTCCACTTCTGCAGATTTCAACATGGCAAAGAGTTCTGGCAACGTCTTGTTCATGTTCTGCATGTTGTAGTTCATCACAAAGTTCTTGTAACTTGGTGGTAGTGATTGGAGGACACGGTAAATCCCCAAAGCATTAGGAATCACTATACCCAAGCTTTGAAGTTTGTTTGCGTGCCCAGACATCTTAAGCACATGCTCACTGACGGAGCTGCCCTCTTCCATCTTGCAGTTAAAGAACTTTTCAGAAGCCTCATAGCTTTCAATTGCCGCATGAGTCTCAAAAATCAATTTGAGATCCTCGACAATATCATATGGGTCTGAATCCTCAAACCTTTTCTGAAGCTCCGATTCCAAACCATACAAGATAGCTCACTGAACTATGGAGTACTGATTCTTCCGAGCGAGGTAAACATTCTTTACTTCATCGGGAGCATCAGCTGCAGGTGGGTCACCCAGCGGTGCATCCAGCACATAGGTCAAATTACCAGCTGTGAGGACAATCCTCAAATTGCGGAACCAATCCGCGAAGTTGCTTCCATTGTTTTTCAACTTTTCTTTCTCTAGGAACGCATTAAAATTGATGGTAGGGGCTGCCATTGATCTACAACATATTTGCAATAGTTTAGACTAAGTTTATGACAAATTGAGTTCAAATTAATTAATGTAATTAAACTAGGTGAACTCCCACTCAAAACAATATCCCTCACATTGTTTTAGTGATCACACGAACCAAATCCACTACATCAACACCGATCATCACGAGAGTTGATACAGTTTCAATGGCGAACAATCGTCATGTTCATCATATCTACTATATGATTCATGCTTTACCTTTCGGTGATCCGTGTTCCGAGACCATGTCTGTACATGCTAGGCTCGTCAAGATCAAACCTTAGTTTCCGCATGAGCAAATCTGGCTTGCTCACGTTGTATACACTTGCGGAATCTAACACACCCGATCATCACGTGGTGCTTCGAAACAACAAGCTTTAGCAACGGTGCTAACTAAGGGTGAACACTTTATGACTTGAAATTCATGTGCATGAGGGATCATCTTATAATGCTACCGTCGTCTACTAAGCAATACAAGATGCATAAAGGATTAACATCACATGCAATTCAATATATATGTGATATGATATGGCCTTTCTTCTTTGTGCTTCCGATCTCCATCTTCAAGCACGAACATGATCTCCATCATCACCGGCATTGCATCAAGGTCAATGACGCTACTCCATGGTTGTCGTCCACCGGCTTCAACTATTACAACTACTTTGAATAGACACGCGGGTCTTAACATAAATTAAAGACAACCATATGGCTCCTGCCGGTTGCCGACTTACAATAAGGAACATTGCATACATCAAATATAATCACAATCATGGCCATATCACATCACTGCACACCCCTGCAAAACAAAGTTAGACGCCTCTACTTTCTTTGCATATTTTACGTGGTTTGGGGCTTTCAATAAGTGTCGTTCTAACTTACGAACAAGAACCACAACATTGATACTAGTATTGTTAATCACCCGTTGTAAATTGGATCTTAACTATGCTAGGAGAAACATGCACCCGCAAAGCCACTTATGCAATACAAGTTGCATGTCAAGCGTGGAGCAAGTCTCACGAACGATGTCATGTAAGGTTAGCCCGGGCCGCTTCATCCCAACATACCGCAAGATGCAAAGTACACAAGAAGCAATCGACAATAAAAGCATCAACGCCCACAATGACCATTGTGTTCTACTCGTGCAACAGATCTACATATAGACACGGCTCTGATACCACTGTAGGGGTTCGTAGCATGGAAAACAAAAATTTTCTATCGCATACAAACAAACAAGCCAAGATCTATCTACTAGATTGTAGCAAGGAGTCGATGGAATAACTTACCCTCGAAGATTCCAAAGCGTTTAACGAGAGCGGATTCTCGTGGGTGATGTAGTCGTACTCTTTCCGATCTCAAGATCGTGTAGACGATCCTTCCGGCGCTGCGTTCCGGCAGCGCTCCCGCAGTCGGTCACACGTTCGGTACTCGACGAAGACCTTCCTCTCCCTTGTTCCAGCAGGCAGCGGAGGTTGTAGCACTCTCCTCGCGATTCCGGCAGCACAACAGCGTGGTACCGGAAGTAGAGGGGAAATCCCGCAGGGCTTCGCCTTAAGCCGGTGCGAGTATGGTGGAGTATGAGAGAGGCTATTAGTGGTCTAGTAATTAGACACACCAATTAGAAGGCTCTAAACCAATTAGAAGGCTCTAAACCGAAGGCTAAAGCAATTAGAAGCTCTAAACCCAAACGGCTCTAAACCGGAGGTAGAAGATAGGAACTTGTGTGTGCTAGGAGGGGAGCCCTGCCCCTCCTTATATAGATGGGAGGGGGCTTGGCGCGCCAGGGAGGGAGGGAGTCCCTCCCCAACTCGGCCTAGGGCTGGCCGCCGGCTTGGAGGAGAGGAACTCCTCCTCCAAGTTGGTTTCCAACTCCTCTTGCTTGTTTCCCACAGTTTCTTGTTTTAGCCGTTTGACTTTTAAACTGGACATTTGACTTTTCTGTTTTAGGATTCAATTTAATCCTTTATTTGGGACAGCAAGAACACTTAGTACATGATGCAATCATTACAATATGTAATGACACATTCATGTACCCCTTCTCCCCCGGAGTGCCGGACAATCCGGAACCTTCTAGAACATTCCCGATGAAAACACCGGAATCATTCCCGAACTCCGAAACGGGACTTTCCTTATATGAATCTTATTCTACGGACCATTCCGGATCACCTCGTGATATCCCGGATCCCATCCGAGACTCCGAACAACATTCGGTCTCTTTCTCATAATACCATAACTACTCAAACAACGTCGAATCCTTAAGTGTGTCTCCCTACGGTTCGTGAATTATGCGGACATGATCGAGACACTTCTCCGAACAATAACCAATAGAGGAATCTGGAAATTCATATGGCTCCCACATATTTCTACGATTACTTTGCGATCGAATGAACCACTTACATACGATACCAATTTCCCTTTGTCTCACGATAGTTATCTTATCCGAGGTTATGATCGTCGGTATCTCTGCATACCTAGTTCAACCTCGTTACCGATAAGTACTCTTTTCTCGTTCCCATGATATGTGATCCCTTGTGAGCCAGTCACATGCTTGCAAGCTAATTGGATGACATTACACCGAGAGGGCCCAGAGTATATCTATCTGTCATATGGATGGACAAATCCCACTCTTGATCCATGTGTTTCAACCAATACTTTCCGAACACTCAATGCCACCTTTATAGCCACCCAGTTACGGTGTGGTGTTTGATGTCATCAAAGCATCCATCCGGTAAAGGTGATATGCATGATCTCATGGTCGAAGGAATTAGGTTACTATGTATCAGAAAGCATATAGCAATTGAACTATTGAAATGACTTGATCTTTATGCTACGCTTATCTATAGGAGTCTGTCCACCATATCATTCTCCTAACGATATGATCTTGTTGTTGATAACATCTCAATGTTCATGATAGGGAAACCACAATCATTAATCAACCAACAAGCTAGTGAAGTATAGAGGCTATACTAGGGACTTCAAATTAAGTTTACAAATCACACAAGTATCAATGTTTCCTTGTTAATACTATTATAGCATGAATGTAAACATTTATCATAAACACAAAGATATAATAATAACTACATTTATTATTGCCTCTAGGGCATATCTCCAACAACTGTTACTATTGTTCCTGTTTCACTGTTGTTGTTGCTTTGCTGTTGCTACTACCAAACTGTTGCTAGTGATAAACTTCTGTGAGCAAGAAATATTTCCAGGTGCAGCTGAACTAACAACTCAGTTGTTAAGGCTTGCAAGTATTCTTTGGCTCCCCATGTGTCGAATCAATAAATTGGGTAATACTACCCGTGAAGACAGTTGCGATCCCCTATACTTGTGGGTCATCAAGACTATTTTCTGGCGCCGTTGCCGGGGAGCATAGCTTTATTTGTAAGTTCACTTGGATCTATTATTGTTCACTACTACTCCTTTCATCATGGGGAAGTCTCGTGATGGAAAGTTACCTATTTTACCATCCACTACAAGAAGAGGTACAGTCCTAAACACATCTGCTGCTCATGATTCACTGTCTATTATAAGTAAGCTTGTTACACCACCACCACATACACATGCTACACACACTGCTACTGCTGCTGAGTCTGAAACTGCTTTTGATACTCATGATGTTACTTCTACTGTGCTTGATGCGAGTGGTTCATTAGGTCCTTTTCTAGATGCTACTATGACTAGTCTAGGAAATATCGAAACTCGTAGTGAAGACACTGTTACACCTGTTAGCTCACCTGAGTCTAGTGAGAATTATGATATTAATGATGGTTACATTGAGTTCACTGATGATTTTGTTCAAGAGTGCCGAAACACACATGGTACTAGTGCTATTAAGAGTCTCCTTGCTAGACGTACTATTATGCCTAAGTTGTCCTCTGATCCTAAGTTATCCACCTCTCCCATAGATATTAAAGATAAAGATTATGATTTCTCTCTTGATTTATCTTATTTAGATATTGTTGAGAAAGAACCTTTTTGTGGGACTGAAAATGAGAGTGTTGTGGCTCATATGAATGAGCTTTCTACTATGAGTGCTTTATTATCTAATGATTTTAAGATGTGCAAGTACTTTGTTACTAAGATCTTCCCTTTTTCACTAAAAGGAGAAGATAGGGCTTGGTTTAATAGATTACCTCCTGGTTCCATTGATAGCCCTGATTGTTTGATTGCTTCTTTCTTTTAGAAATATTTTCCTCCTAGTGCTAGAATGCTGCTTTGCAGAGACTTTTTGATTTTAAACAGGGAGAAGAAGAGAAATTGCTTGAGTCATGGACAAGGTTCTGTGCCTTAATTCATACACATCCTGGATGTCCATTACCTAAAAATGAGCTTCTTGATATTTATTATAATGGACTAACTGATGATTCTAGGACCTACCTAGATAGTTTTGCTAATTGTGTTTTCAGGAAAATGACTCCTACTGATGTTGAGGAATTAATGGCTAAAATAAGCAAGAATTATGATGATTGGACTTCAACTGAGATGAATACACCTGAGCCTATTACTCCTGAACCAGTTATGCCTGAACCAGTTCCAACACCAACAACAAAGAAGAGGGGAGTTATTGCATTAAATGATGAAGTGATGAAGGAAGCTAAGAAGTGTCTAAAGGAGAAAGGTATTAGAGCTGAAGATGTGAAGAATCTACCTCCTATAGAAGAATTATGTAAGCCAATTCCCCACTCATCTACTATTGAGGTACACTCTCTCCAACACTTTGATAAAGGTGATATTCCTTATGGTAAGCCTCCTGATCAATGTTTAGAGGAACTTGACATTTTTATTGTTAAACAAGGTAATTTTAATAAACAAGTTCAGAATCATTTATTAGAAAACTCTAGAGCTATCAATGAGTTGAAAGATATTGTGGAAAGAACTTCTAATGATATTAAAATACTTTGTAAACACTTTTAAATGGTTCAAACTCAACTTGATCAACTTGCCAAGGTACAAAAATATATGCTAGTTAATGCTTCGGGAGATAAACATGCTTATGGAATTAGAACTAGGAGTGGTATAGCTACTCAAGATCCCTTATATCCTAAAGGACACCCCAAATGAATTGAGCAGGACTCTCAGCAAGGTGAGAGTACTGGTAGTCCTCGTAAGAGAAAGAAAAGAAACATAAGATAGTTGAGGAACCCTTGAACCTGCTGTAGATCCTAATAGTATATTTGTCTCTGATGTTGAAACTGAGAGTGGTAATGATAAAAATGAGTCTCCTGATAAGGAGGAAGGTGAGGAAGAACCTGAGAAGCCCACTAAGAACACTAGGTACACTAAGGAGGATTTTATAGCTAATAAACATGGTAAAGAGAGAACCTTGGGTGCAGAAACCTATGCCTTTCCAGGTAAGAAGCACGAGTCAAAGGAGGAAGAACACTACACCAAGTTTTGTGAGTGTATGAAGCCTTTATTCTTGCAAATTCCTTTGACCGATGCTATTAAGTTGCCTCCTTATTCAAAGTATATGAAGGATATTGTCTCTAATAAAAGGAAGATTCCTAATGAGGAGATTTCTACTTTGCTTGCTAATTAATCCTTCAATGGTAAGGTTCCAAAGAAACTTGGTGATCCAGGTATACCAACTATTCCTTGCTCTATTAAGAATAATTATGTTAGAACTGCTTTATGTGACTCGGGAGCTGGAGTTAGTGTTATGCCTTTTTCTCTCTATAAGAGACTCCAGCTAGAAAAGTTGATATCAACTGATATATCTTTAAAAATGGTTGATAAGTCAACTACTATTCATATTGGTATATGTGAGGATGTTCCTGTTCAAGTAGCTCATAGTTGCATGGTTTTAACTGATTTTGTTGTGCTTGAAATGCCTGGAGATGATAATATGTCTATTATTCTTGGGAGACCTTTTATTAATACTGCAGGTGTCGTCATCAATTGTAATCAAGGAAAAGTAACATTCAATATTAATGACAAAGAGCATACTGTCTATTTACCAAAGAAGGTTGCTACAAGCTATTGCCTGAATTTCACTGAAAATATTGAGAGCATCAAGGTTGGAGAAATATATTGTCCCATTCCACAAGAAATTTTTGAAACTATTATGATTGGGACCATTGCTATCAAGTATGTGGTAACATAATCACCTTGTGGAATGCAAAGTTTTGTTTCATATAAGATTGTTTTGGTAACAAGACTTGATTAACCTTGTTAACAAAAGGATTTTAATGAACAAAATGATGTTTTCCTGGTGGTTATACTTGGTTTCTTTTACTTTTCTCCTTCCTAGTCTTTGCCTTTCCTTTGCTACGTTTGGTTTTGTTAGTTATTTGTTTGTTTGAGTTTCTTAGATCTCCTGTAGTTTGGCTTTTGGTTTGCTTTTGCTTCTTCTGAAAAAACTGTTTGTGCGAAAAAATCAATTTTCATACCCTAAAAATTGGCCAAAAATAAAGTTTCCCGGAAAATCCCAGAAAATTCAAAATAAACTTTTCCTCAAAAAAGGGGCAGAGAGACACATGAAGTGACCCAAAGTGCCACCACACCCATGGTAGGCGCGGCCTACCTAGGGGTGGCGCCTAGGGGGGGGTCTGGCCCACCTGGGTCCCTCCAGGCTGCCTCCTCAAAGCCACCTTCTTTCTCTCTCTCCCGAAAAACACCGGAAAACTTGCTCAAGCTCGAGTTCTTGTTGTTCTTGCTCACGATTTTTTATCTCCTTGTTCAGCCCATCTGAAGTGCTGATTTTTGGAGGAATTTCTCCTTGGTATGTGCCTCCTCCACTTGTCCAATTAGATTTGTGATTGGTATATTGTATCTTGAGTATTTTGCTGCTATAGGTGTCATGTTGTTTGAGCTTGCATGCTTGTTCTATGCTTAGAAACTTTATTTTTGATGCATGTGTAGCCCTCTAGCAAGTTCCTATAGTAGTTGCTCATCATTTATCAACTTAGAAATCACTTGGTTTGATGGTTGTCTAAAAATTTTAGCAAGGAAGATGAGTGCTTATCCATTGAACCAATATGATTTGATGGTGCCTGAGCCAATGAAGGTTCATCGTGAGGAGGCAGTTTTTCCTACCATATATCCATGCCAGGAATTTATGAGAACTGCGGCGATCCTCCAAGATTTCCAAACTATGGTCACAAATGCAGGGTTGGAACACTTTGTTGAAGGTGAACCATTCCAATATGTTAAGCTAACCATGGATTTTGTGCAGGACTTCCGGTTCACCTGGTCTACATCTAATCCCATGGTCCATTACAAAATATATAATATATCCGTCGACCTGCCTTTTGCTGATTTCTATGCAGCAATTAGAGTACCTCAGTGGGGATCTCGTGAGAAGATCAAGGAGAGGCCCAAGTCACTTATGGATTTATATGCTGAGATTTTCCAAGGTTTCAACTTCTCAAAGGAAAGTGGTAAAATTCAGAACATTCAGTTCCCAGCCATTAGATATTTTGCCTATTTTATTACCAAGCGTGTTTTTGCTAGAAAGATTGCTAGGAAGTTATCTTCTTTTGATCTAGCTTTTATCACAGCTGCTCTGAATAGGAATAGATCTTATAGCCTGGGTGCGCTGATAGCTCACCGTCTCACCACCAACCGCGAGAAGGGTGGAATTTGTGGAGGTCTCATTGCTTCTAGGTTGCTAGCTTTCCATGGTTTAGAGCCTCATTATTCAGATTATCAGTTCCCCGTAGAGAGGCTTGATATTGAATCCATGATTCAGCATGGTTTTGTTTCCTTGGGGGCTAATGTGAGAAGTTTACCGTATGAATTATCTTTTGCACAGCAAGTTCGGAGAAAGGGTAGGACTGAGAAAATAGTTTATTTGCCTGTACCTGCCTTGCTTAATTTTGATAACAGGCAAGGATGGTCGCTTACGGAGGAGGAGGTTGAAACATATGTGGCGGAGATCTCCCAGCAAGAGGAGAATGTTGAAGAGGATGCCAAAGATAATTCGGTTCAGATCTCCAACTTGGGAGAGTCTTCATACCAGCAGCCCTCATTTGATTGGGGCGCGTCTTCTTCTTCATCGCAAGCGCCTGACTATGATTATTCCTATGATGACCCACTGGCATGGGGTTACTACCCGCGCTATTGAGCCCCACTTAGGCCAAAAGCCTAAGCTTGGGGGGAGGTATACCGACATCACACTCATATATATATCATGTTCAGTCGGTTCTTTGTATATCCATTGTTTCGCTTTCTTTTTGGTTCTTGTTTCTTCTTTCTCAAAAACACAAAAATACCAAAAATATTTTCGTTGTTTCTCTTGGTTTGTTTCTTTGCTTTGGTTTTCCTTCAAAGAAAAAAATCAAAAACGATTTTGCTTTGTTTGCTTTTTCTTTGTTTGCTTTCTTTAAAAAATCGAAAACACCAAAAATATGTGTTGTTCTTCTTTGGTTTTGTGAGTTCTTTGCAGGGTTCAGCCGTCCTCAGTGGATTTTGGTTTCATGTTATTATTCAAGTCACACAAGTGAAGGGCAATAATGAATATTAAGACAACTTGAGGTGTGGTAAGAGGCTGGTAACGGTACATATACTCATCATTGTGAGCATGCTTAGCCTTTTTGTGTAAGGTGTATGTCATTATGTGAAAGGATACTTATGCTGCCTAGAGGGGGGTGAATAGGCAGTTAAAACTTTTCCGAGAGTGACTCGACAAAGGCGGAAATAAACTAGCGTTTACTTTGGCAAGCACAACCTAGAACAACTAGGGTTCACCTATGTTTACCAACAAATTATGCTAAGCAAGACAAACAACTATGTGATAGCAAGATATAGATTACTTCAAGCACGAAGGCTATCACAATGTAAAGTGCATAAGTAAAGATCTCGGATATAGAGATAACCGAGGCACGCGGGGACGTCGATATTTTATCGAGTTCCTCCCAACATGGAGTACGTCTCGTTTGGAGAGGGGGTGATATCAAACCACCAGCGCCACAACAGGCCTCCCTTATTCTCCTGTGAATCTCACTCCAACGGGATCGATCCACGCTTTCACTATCGGTGCACTTGTCGATGGCAATCCGGAACATCTCACAAGGTTGGGGCACTTCTCCACAACTTTTTTTACCAGCAAAACCGTAAGGGAGTCCCACACGGTAATTATATATTAATTAAGAAACAAGCATCCGAAAGAGTCTTACATAACCATAAAAAATAAGAGGGGGTTGAGAGGATCAACCCTACAAAAAAGAAAAGGGAATAAACAAAACTAAGGAGTTAAACTAGAGAGGAGAACCAAGTCTTTAGATGTTCAACTTTGGACAGTTTGATCCGATAACTGGTGACCTGCAGATCACTCAAAAATTCAAACTTCCAGGATGCAATGCTTGGCATTTTTTCCTCAAAAATAAAGCCATTCCTTTCCTTCCAAATATTCCATGTTGCACAGATAGCTATTTCTAGAAAATTAGACTCTTGAAAGTCTCTCTCATCATTCATAAAAATATCACTCATCGATTCCCCAGACTGCCATTTAATATTGCAAATATCCCAACACCTTTTTGCAAAAGGACAGTCAATGAACAGATGATCTCTCGTTTCTAGTGTATTTTGACTGCACATAATACAATTGGGTCCAGATTCCAAATGCCAATTACGTCTGATCATCATGTCACGTGTATTTAATATATCCATTAGCAGCAACCAAGTGAAGACCTTCATCTTTGGCACGCACTTACACTTCCAAAGTTTTGGGAATATAGGTTGGATCATCACTCCATTAAATAACATCTTATAGTAATTGGAAGATGAAATACGCCTGAATTGAACATATAAGACCAGACATCATTTTGCTCAATCTGACCATTTTCACATGCAGTGAGCACCATATAAGAGACAGTCTGAAGCTCTTCATAAGCCTGCTCAGATAGTGGTAGATAAAAAAGTGTGTGTAGCTCTTCATTTAAATGTAACACCTTTTGGAGGGAAATGTCTACATCTAATGCAAAAGAAAATAGTCTGGGAAAAAGCTCGCCTAAGAGACCAAACTCAGACCACCGGTCTTTCCAGAACAGAAGAGTGGCACCATTGCCAACTGCGCACTTCGATATTCCTCTAAAATGCCAGGATAAAGACCAGATGTCTCTCCACCAAAAACTCCCTACTTTCTTAGCAGCATGGGGTACCTTATCAGAGTAATGAGAATACCAAACTAAGTCCACCCACGGGATGTTTGCCTTATTATAGAATTTGTATAGTTGTTTAAGTAGCAGCGCTTCATTTTGTAGCTCAAGATTTATTATGCCTAGACCTCCCTTGTCCTTCGGTTTGCAAACCAGATCCCAAGCTGCCAGAGATTGAATTCTATCACTATCTCTTTTGGCCCATACACAATGCCTTCTCCCCCTGTCCAGAGTTTTGATAATTGTTTTCTGTAACCTTATAGAGCACATATAGAATGTGGGCAGTGCTGACAGCACAGAATTTACATACAAAACCCTCCCAGCTTGCGTGATAAATCTTGAAACTGCATTTAACCTTCTCTCACACTTGCTTACCAAAGGTGCCAGATCTTGTATAGTTGGCTTGGTTGTCCCCATGGGGAGGCCAAGATATGTAAAATGCATATGACCTAGCTTGCAACCTAGTAAATATGTGAGTGTAGCAATAGTATGGTCGTGACAATTAATAAGCACTAGGCATGACTTGCTGAAATTCACTTTCAAACCAGTGGCCAATGAAAAAGTATTAAGGCAGTTTTGCAGAATTTGCACTTGCATTACTGAAGCTTCCATGACAACAAGTGTATCGTCGAAGTACTGTATGATAGGGAATTTATGACTAGGTACAGCAATTGGAGGATTCAGGTTGCCTAGATCAAACTCATTGTTCACTACTGTTTGAAGCAGATCAGCAGCGATTTCAAATAGAAGAGGCGAGAGTGGGTCGCCTTGCCTAACCCCCCTTCGGCAAACAAATTTATTACCAGGCACACCATTTAGCAAAATGGAAGATGTTGCTGATTTGAAAATATTTTCCACCCATCCAAGCCACCTCTCATCAAAACCGAGAAGCTCCATAATTTTCAGAATTAATTTGTGCTCAACCGTATCAAAAGCTTTCTCGAAATCAAGCTTTAAAATAATTATCTCCCTTCTTGTTTGTTGTCACTGATAAATATACTCGAAAGACCAGGCAAGACAATCTTGGATCGTCCTCGATTTTATAAAGCCATACTGATTAGTATGAAGAAAGTCTAGAATTCTATCTTGCAGTCTATTGGCTAGAATTTTTGTGATCAGCTTAAGACATGTATTAAGTAAAGATATTGGTCTATAGTCATTTGGGGATTCAGGAGAATGCACCTTGGGGATGAGGGTAATAAGACACTCGTTGAGCCCCTCTATATTTTTCAGACCTGCGTAAAAATCAGAGCATAACCTGTAAAAGTCCTCTTTTATTATCAGCCAACATTTCTTCAAGAACATCCCATTGAAACCATCCGGCCCGGGCGCTTTGTCAATGGGTAAGTCTTCACAATCTTATCTATTTTCTCTTTCAGAAATGGGCTAGATAGAAGGTGAATATTAGGTACTGGAACTATTAGTTTTGCCACTTGAGGGGGGAAATTAATTTCAGTCGATTGACCCAACCTGTTCCTGAAAGTTTGCCATAAGATCCCAGCCTTTTCAGAATGCTCTGTCACCTCTCTACCATCTGGCAAAGTAAATCTAGCAATACTATTTTTTCGATATCTTACAGTAGCCATTGCATGAAAAAAATCAGTGTTCTCGTCACCCATTTTTGCCCACCTAATGGTGCATCTATTTTTCCAAATATCCTTTTTACAAGCTGTAAGGGCTGATATCTGCACTTGATAATCCTCCGAAAGTTCCATTCAGTGACATGCAATGATCTGACCTCCTCAAATTCATCAATCATCAAAATAAGCTTGTTATAGTTGGCAATCAAATTGTCAATGTTAGAAAGATTACCGTTCCATTTTTTAAGGGCCTTTCTCAAAAGCTTCAGTTTGGATGTGATTACTTTGGCACTGTTACCCATAACATTTATATCCCAAACGTTTCTTCACAAGATCCATAAAGCCAGGTTGCCTAATCCAGAAATTTTCGAATCTAAAGACAGATGCTTTTGGGATTTTAGTGCCAATATCAATTACACAGGGGATATGATCGGACACAGGTTTAGCAAGAGGATTAACAACAGTGTTTGGGAATTTGAGTGTCCAGTCCATGGAAGTAAAGAACCAATCAAGTTGGACAAGAAGGGGGTCATGTTGCATGTTGCTCCAAGTGTAAGATCTTCCTTTTATGGGTAATTCAACCAAGCCTAAATGACTGATAACTTCATTAAATATAAAAGTATCATGCATGTTGGCACCATCTCTGTTTCTACTTTCTGCAAACCGATAGAAGTTAAAGTCGCCCATTAGTAGCCACAAATCATCATCCGGTATATCAAGATCAAACAGCCATTGAACAAATTCATATCTCCTTGGCTCAGTGCAAGGACCATATACATTTACCAAGGTCCAACTCTCAGAAGAGAAAGTGGAAGTGAATCTAACTACCACAGCAAAACTTTCTTCACAAATCAAAGTACCAGTAAAAACGGCACTGTTCCATAAGACAAGCAAACCACCAGATGCACCAGCTGAAGGAGCACATATAAATTGATCAAAACGTTTTGGTGCAAAATTTCTAATATCAGAGTTGGAAAAAGACCGCATCTTGGTTTCTTGTAAGCAGATAATAGAGGCAGCACACTCCTCTATTTTGTCCCTGAGAGCATTACATTTATCATCTCCATTTAGACCTCTGATGTTCCGGCACAAAATATGCCATAGTCTGAGCAGATTATTTGAACAAGCCATTGAAGAAAATCAAAAGATGAACTGAGGGATACTCTCTCAGACAGAGTGGCCACTAGGGCCAGCTGAAGCATTTGAAACACCTCCTCCTAGGTCTTGCAACAGTTTCTCTTCAGATAATTCATCTGGATGAATACCACACAATTCCACTCCCATCTTTTGCATAGCTTTGATTTGAAGGATCTCTGGAGTTGGTGCCATTTTAACTGATGATTTCTTCCTCTTTGACGATCCAGAAGGCAACTCCATGGGGATGTAGCCATCTTTATCACTTCGCAGTCCACGCCTGTAGCCATATACTACTACTGATGTCTCTGTTTTGCTCTTTTCTTGTTCTTAACTGGGAGCATGACTGGTAACACTGCATTTGTCTCAATTAGAACTTCATTTTTTGTCTCAGCGTCACACACAACTGGCTCTTTTGTTTCAGTCATAACTGTAGTTTGAGACTTCTCCTCAAAGTCTGTAGAAGTTTCAGTTTCAGTTATGCGAGAAAAAGCTTGCTCCCATGTTCTTTTTGGGATGAAGAAAGTATCAACCAAAACATCAGAAAAAGACACCAAAGATATTATCGGGACAGATAGAGCTGATATATAAAAGTTGATAGTTGCAGCTTCGCACAAACGCATGGCCAGAAAATTAAGATCAATCCCAATCTCAGGGGATGCAGTAATGCGAGGCCTTAACACAAACCAGTAGAAAAGTGAGAAAAAGGCAGCAGCATCACGAGACATGTCAACCCACACTTCAGAAATCTGTCCACCAGCTCTAACAAAGTACATGGTACCATAAATAATTCCATTGATCATATTTTCAGCAGCTCTTTCAACCCGCCCGCATTCTTTATTCCAAGCCTGTAAACTAACATCTCCTTCGGCCACTCCATCCATGAGTGAAGGCCCTTCGAACTCAAGATATTTCCTCTGACTAAAGCCAGAGTATAGAGGAGAAACATGTGGTAGCACTGGCCAAAAATCCCAGCCATTATTATTCAGTTGCTCCTGATGATGTCCTTGTTGCATAGCATTCAGAAAGGGAAGCTCATCAGGGTGTGGAGAAGCACCTTCATTTTCAGAATAAGGGTTTTCCTTAGATGACGATTTTGATGTAGTTTTAGTAGGCGAAACTGACATGAACAGTGTGCCCGAAAGAGGGGATTTAGCTTGAACCGTGTCCGTGGAAATCTTAACTTTCCATACCTGCCTAGAATATTGTTTTTCCTTCCTGAACAATACCTTGCTATATGCCCTATGCGTTTACAAAGTTTGCAACGCAACCCAACTACACATCCTTTAGCTCTATGTCCAGAACGCAAGCATTTAGAGCAATAAGCAGGGACCCATTTTTCAATTCGATTTAGATCACATTTATGGGCTTGAGAGGGAACCACTACTTCTCTAGGCCCGTACATAATTTCTTTGACCCAGGCCGCGGAAGGAATTGCCGAGATATTCATTGACTCCATAATTTCGGCATCAGAATAACCAGCTTGCCGTAAATCAAGCATGTGACCAAAGAAATCACGCGAAGACATCGGTAATTCTTGGTCGAGAAAATAGGTTGCTTGAAAATTTGAACCTCTGCAGATAAGTTTCTTGTTGCACGTCATGTGCGGGTAAATAAACTTCCCAATTTCAAAATTTCCAGAGGTACCGTTTCATGCCTAATTTTCTGCAAGTCCGAAGAAAGTGGATCAGACGGAGATACATCCCGTTGTTTAGCCGGCGGTGAGAAAAAAACAAAATTTGAGCAATTCCGGTGAAATCTCTGATGGTTCACTCGACTTCAGAAAATCCAATGACGAGCTGATTGCCATCGTCTGACGAGAAGGACCGGGAAACGAAGCCAAGAGTGCCTGACCACGTCGAGATAATTTTGCTACCGACGTCCATGAAGATTCTAACATAGGTTCTTTGCCTTCGATAACATCCAAGAAGCATGCGGCATGAGGATCACCACGAAAAAGACTGAAACGGCAATGAAAATCCGGCCAAGAACGTTCCCTCAGTGAGTAAATGAAATGTCCAACCTTGCTGGAGGCCACGGAAAATCTAAAACGCCGATCACTGAGTTTGATAACAGAAAAACCCATGGAATCTCCACCCAGACAACATTTCAGGGCCAAAGCAACAGATTCTTCTGTAAGATCAAAAGAAGCGTAGGAGAAGGAGACGACCAAAAAGAATTCCTTGGCCGTAGGAGATTTGGAGAAGTGAACCGAAGATTGAAAGCGGCGATGAACCTGAGCAGCCACGGCTCTGCCGAGCCAGAAATCCCACAAGAGCAACAAATACATGGAGAGAGCGTCTAGAGATCTTCATGTTCAACGGCAAGGAGGAGGAGTTCAATGGTTTGTTTGTGGAGATCACCGGCTAGGGGGAGGAGGTCAAGGGTGGGAGGAGAGACTGTTGGAATTTGGCCGTGGGCCTTGGCCCATAGCCTAATACAAATTTCGAAATTCTCTTGGCCCATTCATGCCTAGCAAGGGGTGGCACCAAAGTTTAGTCTCACCTTGCTAGTTTAAAAGGAATTGGACCAATATATATAGTGGAGTGTTTCACTACCTCCTAAAGAGAGTGAAGAGGAGTGGCATACACGCGCTCCTCCTCCTCCGCCGCCCGCCTCGCGGAATTGTGCCTCGGTGCCGATCTTATCTTTTTGCTGCTCGGGAAAATTATTGTGCGAGTTATTTTTCTGTCAGCCGTTTTCGGTCTTTTCGGAAACGTGGGCTGTTACTACTCGAACGTGGGCTACGCCCCACGTCTTACCCGATCGGCGCCTATATATAAACGGCCTTAGGCAAAAACCCTAATACGAGAAAATACACATCTCTCTGCCTCCAGAACCTTGCGCCGCCGATACACCTTCTCCATCCCCTCTTCCGGCGTGCACCGGACGACGGGACAGTAGGCCTCCGGAACCACCGCCTCTCGTGAACCTGTACGGGTGAGGGGCGATCAGGTTTTTGGGGAGCGCGTCTGCGCGACTACTGACGGCATCACGTCGACCGACCACTCCTTCCCCGACGAGGACTTCTTCCCGGACATCAGCAGCCTCTACATCGACGCCATGGCTGACGACACTGGTGTCAACGCGAACCTCAACCCCAACCTGAACGCGAACCCGATTCCTCCTCCAGCACAGTACGTAATCTGTTCCTATCTAGTTCAATTTCTGTTGCAATTTCTTGTACTAGCTCTTGGAATAGATGTGATCTGCTTATTCTGGTTAAATATGATCTGTTCGTCTATTCTGCTAGTATACATGATTAGATTAATTCCAGCACTTATAGTCATAATTTATTATTACTTATTTCGGATTAAATATTATGGTAATTTGCTTATATTTTCAACAATACAAAAAACTGATTATAGGCAACTGACTTCAACTGGTTTAGCCGCGGCTACAAGGCCGCCTCCTTTTGACGGTGTCAATTATAAGAGATGGCGCACGAGAGCAGTTTTTTGGTTGAAAAACCTAGGCTGCTATAGCGCCACTCTTGGCAAACCTGAGGGAGACCTTTCTCCTGTTCAGGAGGAAGCGTTTCAGAAAGTCGACACCATGTTTATGGGGGCTTTATTCAATATTCTTGGTGACAACATTGTTGACACCTATGTGTCATTTGATAATGGCAAGGATGCGTGGGATGCACTGGACGTCAAGTTTGGTGTTTCGGATGCTGACACTGAACTGTATATCATGGAGCAATTCTATGACTACAAGATGACTGATGACCGTCCCATCGTGGATCAGGCTCATGAGATACAGTCCCTTGCCAAAAAACTTGAGCAGTTCAAGTGTAACTTACCGGACAAGTTCGTGGCCAGAGGCATTATTGCCAAGCTTCCTCCTTCTTGGAGGAACTTTGCTACCTCTCTGAAACATAAGAGACATGAGTTTTCTGTTTCGGATCTCATCGGATCTCTTCATGTTGAAGAAAAGGCGAGAGCAAAAGATACACGTCCTCGAGGCTTTGATGGAAGTTCTAGCGCACATGTAGTGCAGAAAAACAACTTTCAGTCCCACAAGTTCAAGAATAAGAACAGGTCTAATGGCAAAGGAAAGTTTGATGGCAAAAACAAGGCCGCACAGACTACCAACTTCAAGAAGAAGACTGAGTATAAGAAGAAAGGATCCTACCATGTCTGTGGTGATCCTAATCATTGGGCTCCTAGCTGCCCCAATCGCTTTGACAAGCGTTCACATGGAAATAGTGGCAAGTCCACTAATGTTGTCCTTGGTGATATTGAGATGAAGGATGCTGGGTACGGTATATTTCCCACTGTTCTTTCAGTTTGTAATTCACCTGATTGGTGGATAGACACTTGTGCAAATATACATGTATGTGCTGATATTTCCATGTTCTCTTCTTATCAGGTCGAACGGGCTGGCTCCGTGCCGATGGGAAACGGCTCACGTGCTTCTGTTCAAGGTGTTGGTACGGTGGATCTGAAGTTTACTTCGGGGAAGATCGTACAGCTGAAGAATGTGCAGCACGTTCCCTCAATCAATAAGAATCTCGTCAGCGGATCTCTTCTGTGTCGAGATGGTTTTAAGTTAGTCTTTGAGTCCAATAAAGTTGTAATTTCTAAGTGTGGACAATTTGTTGGAAAGGGTTATGAGTGCGGAGGCTTGTTCCGCTTATCTTTGTCAGACTTATGTACTCAAGTTATTAATCATGTTTGCAATGATAGTGAATCCAATATTTGGCATTCACGACTTTGTCATATTAATTTTGGGTGCATGACGCGGCTTGCCGATATGAATTTAATTACGAAATTTACTACTGTCAAAATTTCCAAGTGTCAAGTATGTGTGCAAGCTAAGCAACCTCGCAAGTCTCACAAGACTGCCGAGGTACGAGATTTGGCACCACTGGAACTAATACATTCAGATCTTTGTGAGATGAATGGTGAGTTGACAAAAGGTGGAAAGCGATATTTCATGACTTTAATTGATGATTCCACTCGATACTGTTATGTGTATCTTATAAAATCTAAAGATGAAGCTTTTAATCACTTCAAAATCTATAATGCTGAATCAGAAAACCAACTTGATCGAAAGATTAAGCGACTTTGGTCTGATCGTGGTGGAGAGTATTTTTCCAACGAATTTGATTCTTTTTGTGCGGAGCATGGTATTATCCATGAGAGGACGCCTCCCTACTCACCTCAGTCAAATGGGGTGGCCGAAAGAAAGAACCGTACTCTAACTGATTTGGTTAACGCCATGTTAGATACATCGGGTCTATCCAAGGAATGGTGGGGGAAGGCGATAAAGACTGCGTGTCATGTCCTAAACCGTGTTCCCAAAAAGAACAAAACCATTACTCCATTTGAGGAATGGGAAAGGAAAAGGCTGAAACTCTCCTACTTACGAACTTGGGGTTGTTTGGCGAAAGTGAATGTGCCGATACCCAAGAAGCGCAAGCTTGGACCAAAAACCGTGGATTGTGTCTTTCTGGGATATGCATTTCATAGCATTGGCTATAGATTTTTGATAGTGAAATCTCAGGTATCTGACATGCATGTTGGTACAATCATGGATTCGAATGATGTGACTTTCTTTGAAGACATCTTTCCCATGAAAGATTCGTCTAGTTCATCAAATCAGGAGATGCCTAGTTTATCTAGTCAAGAATTAATCACAATTCCTGAACCCACCATTTCGATAGAACACCCTGATAATCCTGTGGAGGATAACAGTGAAGCTCCTACTAGAAGTAAGAGACAAAGGACTGCGAAGTCATTTGGTGATGATTTCATTGTATACCTCGTGGATGATACTCCCACTTCTATTTCAGAAGCTTATGCATCTCAAGATGCTAACTACTGGAAAGAAGCCGTTTGCAGTGAGATGGATTCCATCATAGCAAACGGAACTTGGGAAATTACTGATCGTCCTTATGGGTGCAAACCTGTAGGATGTAAGTGGGTGTTTAAGAAGAAGCTTAGACCTGGTGGTACTATTGAGAAGTATAAGGCACGCCTTGTTGCCAAGGGTTATACCCAGAAAGAAGGCGAAGACTTCTTTGATACTTATTCACCTGTGGCTAGATTGACCACCATTCGAGTACTGTTATCCTTGGCTGCCTCGCATGATCTTCTCGTTCATCAAATGGACGTTAAGACGACTTTCCTAAATGGAGAGTTAGATGAGGAAATTTATATGGATCAGCCAGATGGATTCGTGATAGATGGTCAACAAGGAAAGGTGTGCAAGTTACTGAAGTCTCTGTATGGTCTTAAGCAAGCACCTAAGCAGTGGCATGAGAAGTTTGAAAGGACTTTAACTGATGAAGGCTTTATTGTAAACAAAGCTGACAAGTGTGTGTACTATCGCCATGGTGGGGGCGAGGGAGTCATCTTATGTCTGTATGTTGATGATATACTGATATTCGGGACCAATCTTAATGTTATCAATGAGGTCAAAGACTTTCTATCTCGTTGTTTTGATATGAAAGATCTAGGAGTGGCTGATGTGATATTGAACATCAAGCTGCTGAAAGATGATGATGGTGGGATAACACTGCTTTAGTCTCACTATGTGGAAAAGATCTTGAGTCGTTTTGGGTATAGCGAATGTAGATCCTCTCCTACACCATACGATCCTAGCGTGTTGGTTCGAAAGAATCAGGGTGATGGAGGGGTTAACCTCTTGGGTGCCCGATCTTCACGGATCTCGTGGTTAAATTGATGGGAAAGCGAGGGGAAAGGGAGAAGGTAGCAGAAGCGAACACACACCTCATGAAGAACACGATGAACACACACAAAACTCACACGATACAAGGCCGATTGCTCCCGAACGGCGGCCACCGGTCCGATAGAATCCTCGCAAGGAAAGATCGGTCAACGTGCTCCCTCAAATACACATCGGAGAGGGAAGAACACCTTGGGGAGGGTCTTGACAACTTGGAGACGAGACATGAACTCCAAGGCCTTGTTCAACGATGGATGCGTGATGCAAAGTCCAATCGAGGTTGGTGACGATAGTCGGTCCCCTTGGTGAAGGGGATGAGGCAAAACTAGAGATTCCACAATGGGGGTTTTCTTTAGTCTATCATCTATGCCTCAGGGATACATGAGGGGTGGGGGCTCTATTTATAGGCCAACCACATAAACAAGGGTAGTTTGGGGATAAACTAGGCGAATAGGTAAGTAAAGGGGGATACATGGGCTGTGGCCCAACTAGTGCGCGCAGGCACTGCCAGGAGCGGTAGTACCGGACTTGGGACCGGTAGTACCGCTTGGTCCGGTAGTACCGCTCTGGGACCGGTAGTACCGCTTGCGGTCCTGGGGCTTCCATCGGCGTCTTCAGCGGGGAGCGGTAATAAGGGGCGGTAGTGCCGCAAGGCGGTAGTACCGGTTCCAGGTCCGGTAGTACCGCCGGAGACAGAGAGTATTTGGCTTCTGTTGGCGTCGTATGTTGCTGGCGGTAGCAGAGGGCGGTAGTGCCGCCGGGCGGTAGTACCGGTCGCCAGGTGCGGTAGTACCGCTGGCGACAGAGAGCATTTGGCGATCTGTCTTTTTCCGCCTCCTCTTCCAAGCCTCCGTCTTGTCGGGCTTGATGCTCCGGGCTTCCTCCCTTGCCTCCGTACTTGTCAATGTGAACCTGTCATGCATATGTGACGGAGTATGAAGTAGCATACCATTCAATAGGGTAGGAAGGGGGCTCGCATAGAGGAACGGATTCACCTTTGGATTCCATGACGACTTGGCGTAAGTTGGAGACCAAGATGTGGTAACGACCGTAGGTCGGGCTACATCAGCTCCCCCCCCTTCAAAAAGAGTCGTCCTCGACTCTACATGCTCATCACAAAGTAGAAGCGGTCGAAGGACATCCTTGATCCTGGGGTTCACCATATAGTCGTCCTCGGGAAGAGTGACTTGACAACACTTCAATGTTCCTTCACCTTCCTTGAAGCCTACAAAGCTCACAACAAAAGCAAAGCAACACTCAAAGCGTAGCCAATTCATGAAGATTATTGCATGAGTCCTCAAGTAGAAGGAAGTCACCTTAGCTTGTAGAGATAGCTCGATGAAGGGTAGCCATAGGAACTCTCTTCGGTTCTTCTTGTCAACACATGGTTGGTAGCGGTTGACGTGTATGCACTTGTACCTTCACACAACAAAGACCAAGCAACATATGTTTGTGTGTGATAGAGGAGCATGTCATTTGTGGCATGTCCATTCTTGTTCACAACACGATTAGCACAACTCAAGTATAGAAAACGGGATGCATATGCAAGGTCAAAGTGCATGGAAATCGTTTGAACATCATCCAAATGTGGAAACTCAAAAACTCCATATAACATAGTAGTGTGGCACTCAAAGCATTGGATCCAAATGTCAAACAACATCTTTGATGCAAGAATAGGAGAATTTGGCAAAAACACACAAGGAAGCATATCCAAAACAAAAGTATTATGTTTGCAAACAAACCAAATGAAAGAGCAAGTGGTCCTTATGTTTGTTGCAACAACAAGACGAGATTCTTGGAAGCTCTCATGGCAATACATGTTCTTAAAGGAATTGTGGTTGCACACAAAACATCGGAAAGGTAAAATGTACAACATTTTTGTTGCAACACACAAAGCATCATTATCTAAATGCGAAGAAACATGAATGTCACGAGGGGAGATAATACCATTAACATGCTTGCAATCAAACCATAGGAAAGAGCAATTTGCCAACATGAAAGATGCAAAGCATGCAAAAGGTATCAGAGCTGGGTTCAATCTTGAACTCACTTGTGGGATGCTCTCTAGATCTCTTTTTGTCAACTCGTGCTCAACCGAGGTTGACATTCTCGTGCGGGTACCTACACACATCATATGTAAAAGGAAGAACGTGTGTGCATGGTAGAGATACACATCATCCATCATGACGTATCTCTTCTTGTGCACATCACCATTAATGTCATTCAAGTATGAAATAAATGCATGGTGAGTATGCGAGTGGGGAACATGCTTATCATGGCCATCATCAAAATCTCTAAAAATTGAGAAAGCTATGGGGGCCATCTCATTATAACGCATATGATCAACATTGTTGCAAGCAAAACAAGTGAAATAGCAAGCATTCATCTTATCGCAAGCAACGGGAGATATTGAATGACTAGCATGACAAGGCAAGTCCAAAGCAATTGGAGGATACACACAAGATGCATAGCATGGCATTTTTACGGCAATGATATCGCAATCAAACAATTCCACATGATCAATATTATGCAAAGGCAAATCATCACATGGGAAAGTGGATGAATCATATGTAATGTCACAAGTATCATCCATAGCATGCATATCCTCACAATTCATCATGTCCACTAGTGGGATCATGGCATCAACAACACCCTTATTGTTACCTTGTTCATACCTCTCATATGAAGTGGGTGTTGTGGAAGTAGTGGCCTCCTTGTGGATGACTTTGTCTTCTTCATTTAGCCATGGTGTCGCATCATCTTCGTGCACCATGTACATCTTCTCCATTCGAGGCGTCATTGCTTCATAGCTTCGGGCGTCTTCCTCCATGGAACCTAGCACAACACAAGAGAACACACTAGAGGTAGAGGGTAAGTAGTTAGAAATCGAAATGGTCTCACTTGACCTATCAACTACCACTCTCAACTCACTAGGAGTATCGCTCATGCCCTCCAAGTGGAAGCACTCAATCTCACATAAGGTAGAGTCACTCATCTCACTCTTGTTCTCACTCAAGTGGGCTAAGTGGCTCTCATACTCACATGGGATTGGTACCACATCATCACTCAAGCATATGGGGGTAGGCTCGGTTTCCTTAATTCCATGCCCCTCCTTTGGTGAAGGGAAAATCCCATGCTCACCATTCTTGACCTTGTCGCCTTCAAAGTTGGATGCCATAAGATGGGCATCATCGCTCTCCTCCATGGTCGAAGGGAAAATCCCATGCTCGACCGTCTTGTGGCCATCTCGTAGTAGTGGTGGAGGTAGGCTCATGCTATCCAACTTGGCGAAGTAGGCGTCTACATTTTCCTCGTTCGCGAGGTCGTAGAAGTCAAGCGTCGGCTTTGAAGCTTGATGGCGTGGAGGAAGGCTTGCTCTTGGTGCCATTATGGTGGTGGCACGAGTAGTTGAAGGTGTCCTATGATGGTGTCGACGGAGGTAATTGGCGTGCCTTGCCGATGGTTGATGTAGGTGGCGCACTTGGTCGTCCACATGACACTCGCGACGATGATCATTTGCCTTGGCACTCTTCTTGTGCTTGTGGTGCCTTCTTGAGCTTGCTTGAGCATTATGGTTGGTGCTCATCTTGAATTCTTCGTCTTTATGGCGAAGATGCCTTTGACGATGTCTTGTATCCTCTTTATGGTGGTGATGCTCATGAGAGGATGTTTGTCGATGAAGAGTCTTGTTTCTTGGCGCCTCTTGATGCATATGATGTTTGGACGCCACTCTTGTTTGGATAGGAGTTGGAGCTTGGCGCCTTGGCAGTGATGAAGCTTGGCGCCTTGGAGATGGCAGAGCTTGACGCCTTGGAGGTGATGGAGCTTGGTGCCTTAGAGATGGTGGCACTTGACGCCATCTAGGTGGTGGCACATGTCGCCTTGGAGGTGAATCATCGAAGTAGGTGGTGCCCTTTGGTGTGGCACGCTTGGCCTTGAAGGTCATGGAATCTTGATGATGCGCCTCCTCTTGCTTGGCGTAGTAGGCTTCCATCTCCACACTGTGGAGGAATTCTTCATGGCTCATGGAGGAGCCATCAAAGTCGATGAAGTTCGCCGTGTCCTCCATGCTTGGCGAGGCATCATCGATGTCGCACTCGAAGTCGTCCATGCTTGGGGAGTAGTTGTTGGTGTAGTACTCCATATCACCCAGGCATGTGGAGCCATTGTCGGTGTAGTGCTCCATAGGCTCCATGCATGAGGAGCCATTGTCGACGTAGAGCTCCATGTCTTCCATGCATGTGGAGTCGTCGTAGGTGTAGTGCTCCGGGTCCTCAAAGCATGCGGAGCCATTGTCGGTGTTGTGCTCCGTCATGTCCTCTATACTTGTGGAGTCGTAGTCATGGTGGCTCATCATGGATTCTTCATAGATATCATCCTCGGTTCCGGAGTCCCTAGACATGATGCACAAGACCAAGTGGTGTATATGGAAGTGGTAGTGGGAGTTAGGGATACAACGTCAAACCTTACTTTACCTTGGAAGATCGTATCGTACAAGTGGCCACACTTGAGAGCAATAAACCAAGCAAAGTGAAGTTCACGCGGAACACCAAAACCAACTACGAACCAAAAAAACACACACACAAGGCCTATGTGTTGGAGATATGCCCAAGAGGCAATAATAAAGTGGTTATTATCATATCTTCACACTTATGATAAATGTTTACATACCATGCTATAATTGTATTAACCGGAAACATTAATACTTGTGTGATTTGTAAACTAAAATAAGAGTCCCTAGTAAAGCCTCTTGTTAAACTAGCTTGTTGGTTAATATATGATCATGGTTTCCTGATCATGAACATAGAGATGTTATTAACAAACAGGATCATATCATTAGGAGAATGATGTGATGGACATACTCCTATAGATAAGCGTAGCATAAAGATCAAGTCATTTCAATAGTTCAATTGCTATATGCTTTATGATACATAGTAACCTAATTCCTTCGACCATGAGATCATGCATATCACCTTTACCGGATGGATGCTTTGATGACATCAAACACCACACCGTAACTGGGTGGCTATAAAGGTGGCATTGAGTGTTCGGAAAGTATTGGTTGAAACACATGGATCAAGAGTGGGATTTGTCCATCCATATGACGGATAGATATACTCTGGGCCCTCTCGGTGTAATGTCATCCAATTAGCTTGCAAGCATGTGACTGGCTCACAAGGGATCACATATCACGGGAACGAGAAAAGAGTACTTATCGGTAACGAGGTTGAACTAGGTATGCAGATATACCGACGATCATAACCTCGGATAAGATAACTATCGTGAGACAAAGGGAAATTGGTATCGTATGTAAGTGGTTCATTCGATCGCAAAGTAATCGTAGAAATATGTGGGAGCCATATGAATTTCCAGATTCCTCTATTGGTTATTGTTCGGAGAAGTGTCTCGATCATGTCCGCATAATTCACGAACCGTAGGGAGACACACTTAAGGATTCGACGTTGTTTGAGTAGTTATGGTATTATGAGAAAGAGACCGAATGTTGTTCGGAGTCTCGGATGGGATCCAGGATATCACGAGGTGATCCGGAATGGTCCAGAGAATAAGATTCATATAAGGAAAGTCCCGTTTCGGAGTTGCGGAATGATTCCGGTGTTTTCATCGGGAATGTTCTAGAAGGTTCCGGAATGTCCGGCACTCCGGGGGGAGGGGTACATGAATGTGTCATTACATATTGGAATGATTGCATCATGTACTAAGTGTTCTTTCTGTCCCAAATAAAGGATTAAATTGAATCCTAAAACAGAAAAGTCAAATGTCCAGTTTGAAAGTCAAACGGCTAAAACAAGAAACTGTGGGAAACAAGCAAGAGGAGTTGGAAACCAACTTGGAGGAGGAGTTCCTCTCCTCCAAGCCGGCGGCCAGCCCTAGGCCGAGTTGGGGAGGGACTCCCCTCCCTCCCAGGCGCGCCAAGCCCCTCCACCCATAAAAGGAGGGGCAGGGCCTCCTCCTCTAGACACACAAGTTTCTACCTCTAATCTCCGGTTTAGAGCCGTTTTGGTTTAGAGCTTCTAATTGCTTTAGCCTGCGGTTTAGAGCCTTCTAATTGGTGTGTCTAATCTCTAGACCACTAATTTACCTCTCTCATACTCCACCATACTCGCTCCGGCTTAAGGCGAAGCCCTGCGGGATCTCCCCTCTACTTCCGGTACCACGCCGTTGTGCTGCCGGAATCACGAGGAGAGTGCTACAACCTCCGCTGCCTGCTGGAACAAGGGAGAGGAAGGTCTTCGTAGAGTACCGAACGTGTGACCGACTGCGGGAGCGCTGCCGGAACGCAGCGCCGGAAGGATCGTCTACACGATCTTGAGATCGGAAAGAGTACGACTACATCACCCACGAGAATCCGCTCTCGTTAACCGCTTTGGAATCTTCGAGGGTAAGTTATTCCATCGACTCGTTGCTACAATCTAGTAGATAGATCTTGGCTTGTTTGTTTGTATGCGATAGAAAATTTTTGTTTTCCATGCTACGAACCCCTACAGTGGTATCAGAGCCGTGTCTATATATAGATCTGTTGCACGAGTAGAACACAATGGTCATTGTGGGCGTTGATGCTTTTATTGTCGATTGCTTCTTGTGTACTTTGCATCTTGCGGTATGTTGGGATGAAGCGGCCCGGGCTAACCTTACATGACATCGTTCATGAGACTTGCTCCATGATTGACATGCAACTTGCATTGCATAAGTGGCTTTGCGGGTGCCTGTTTCTCCTAGCATAGTTAAGATCCAATTTACAACGGGTGATTAACAATACTAGTATCAATGTTGTGGTTCATGTTCGTAAGTTAGAACGACACTTATTAAACAGCCCCAAACCACGTAAAACATGCAAAGAAAGTAGAGGCGTCTAACTTTGTTTTGCAGGGGTGTGCAGTGATGTGATATGGCCATGATTGTGATTATATTTGATGTATGCAATGTTCCTTATTGTAAGTTGGCAACCGGCAGGAGCCATATGGTTGTCTTTAATTTATGTTAAGACCCGCATGTCTATTCAAAGTAGTTGTAATAGTTGAAGCTGGTGGACGACAACCATGGAGCAGCGTCATTGACCTTGATGCAATGCCGGTGATGATGGAGATCATGTTCGTGCTTGAAGATGGAGATCGGAAGCACAAAGAAGAAAGGCCATATCATATCACATATTATGAATTGCATGTGATGTTAATCCTTTATGCATCTTGTATTGCTCAGTAGACGACGGTAGCATTATAAGATGATCCCTCATGCACATGAATTTCAAGTCATAAAGTGTTCACCCTTAGTTAGCACCGTTGCTAAAGCTTGTTGTTTCGAAGCACCACGTGATGATCGGGTGTGTTAGATTCCGCAAGTGTATACAACGTGAGCAAGCCAGATTTGCTCATGCGGAAGCTAAGGTTTGATCTTGACGAGCCTAGCATGTACAGACATGGTCTCAGGAACACGGATTACCGAAAGGTAGAGCATGAGTCATATAGTAGATATGATGAACATGTTGATTGTTCGCCATTGAAGCTATATCAACTCTCGTGATGATCGGTTTTGATGTGGTGTATTTGGTTCGTGTGATCACTAAAACAATGTGAGGGATATTGTTTTGAGTGGGAGTTCACCTAGATTAATTTAATTTTTAATTAGAACTCAATTTATCATAAATTAACTCAAAGTGAATTTGCATAATTGTTGTAGTCATTGGCATGCGTTTACCACCTTGCGCTTAGTTATAATTGAGATGATAGAACTATAGAATTCTGGTTAGTTACTTTACGAACTGGTATCGTATTGTTTTGAAGTGTTAATCTAAAGTTTAAAGTCCTATTGCAAACTTTCAGTAAGTTCCGGTTACTCCATGAAGTTTAATAATTGGTATTAAAACAAGAGTGACAATTCCAAGTGTTAGTATATAAGTATCATGTTTGTCTCCATGATTTTTGATATTCAAAGGATTGTCTTAATATCAAGGTTATCTAGGATCTGAAAGAGTTGTTTCAGAAACCATGATGTGTGGAAGATATTGTGATATCTGAAACGAAGTTTTGGTTGCAACATGATAGAGTATAATATGGCAATAGTCATGTTCTCATATTTGATGAGAGTTTGCAAAAGGTTGGAGACACTAGTTGTCCTAATCCTACAAAAGGGTTTTGGAGAGCAACATTATACTCGCGATTCACCATTACAAGCTAAAAGTAGCTTGATCTTGGATAATTCCATGATAAAGGTGAATGTTTGATGTAGGTAAAATGTTTACTACACCAAGAGATTACTAAAGAAAGGAATTTGAAAGAACACCAAACATTTGATGATGGTGATCTACTTCAAAGTGCAAGTCCAAAGACATTGGTATTTAACTATACATGCTTTGGACTATATGTCATATGTATGACTCCACTATTGATATTGATAGATTCTTTCAAACAGAAAAGGAAATACTGAAAGAGAATCTCATAAATATATGGCAGAAAAGAAAAGACTAGAATTGTTCAGTTTAAGTATATAGATGATATACATGTTATGGCTATATTCTTTGCTTGTTAAACAATGTGGTTCTTAAGTATTTGATACTGAATTTGTTGGTGTGAATCGTCATACGAAACAACACAATTCATGAACTACAATGGCCTAAGTAACTAGCAAAAGAATATGTGATGATGTTCATCGAGAACAAATAAAGGGTTATCGTGTTGCTCATTAAACATCAAAGTTTGCCTTCAAGATTTGTTTTATCAGGTAATTATGAGAACAAAAAGGGTTGTTCAAATAAATTGCCGTAATCCATAAAAGATGGATGATTCACAAATCTCGTTGGAAAAATCACATCCATAAAACTAATGCTAAAGATGTCGAAAGACAAATTGATTGAAAGATCACTTAGGAAGTGACATCGTCGTTTAAATTATATTGGAAAGAAAACATGAAGAAACTCCATATGTATGGAATTTTGGAGTCTTTTGATTTTGACCAAATGACGCTTGTGAAACTTTTCTAGAGATAATTAAAACTTCGTTCATAGGCCAAAAGGGAACGAAAGACTAGCTTATTGGAATTTGTACATATTGTTGTACGAAGTCCATTATGTGTAGTCAAGAGCGATGGATTTCAACTTCATATGCTTTCTCCGAAAATTTGAGTGAATATATGAATATTTACTTAATAAGGATGAAGTGTGAAATATTTGAAAAAGTTCAAAGACTTTCAACATGAAGTGCAAAATCATTGTAACAAGAATATAAATAGTTTATGATAAGATCATAAAGGAAGATATTTGAGTTACAAGTTTAGCATAATACCTAAGATTTAAGGAATCGTTCCGTGGATTTGCATTTTCCCGAAACACCATAAGAGTATGGAGCGTTCGAGATATGTAATTAAACCTTGTTTGACATGGTAAGATCGAAGGTGTAATTCATAAAACTGCCATTATATTTTAAAAATTAAAAGCTTTAGAGATTACCGTTTTTCCACTGAAAAGAGCTTCATCATAATCCGTTGAAATGACACCATATAAAGTTATGGTTTGGGATAAAACCCAAGTAGTCCTTTCTTAAACATTGGTATGCTATACATAAGAAAGATGTTTGCAACCAAAGTCGGATGAACCTGTCTTTGTATGTTATTTCGAATAACTGTTAAGTATTCCTCCATAACACCAGATATAAAAGTGTTTGTCACTTAGAACGTCAAGTTTCTTTGGGAAGGAATTTTTCGTGAAAAGTTAAGTGGGAGGACAATAGAACTTTGATAAGGTTAAAGGAACCTTAGCTATATGATCAAAGTTGCGCAGCGCCGAAAAGTGTTCCGGAGGCAGCAACAATGCTCATGGCTTACGTGCCTCAAAGGTTGTGGTTACAATAGTCTAAGTTCCTATTGAAACAAGTAGGTCGGGTAAACAATCAAATACCAAGATTTGAGGGTTGAATCATTATTTGAGAATAATGAACCGACTACATGCAAAGAAGCGATGATGGGCCCTGACTCCGTAAAATGGCTTGAAGCCATAAAATCCGTGATAGTTCCATACACGAGAAATCAAGTTTTGAACTTGAAGGACCCTCGAGAAAGGTGTAAGACCTTATAGTCGTGTTTGGATCTATAAAGAAATAGACATGGATGTTGCACATCTATGAAATGGTCGACATGTTGGGAAAGAGTTCACAACAATGTTCAAAGGGTTGACTATGACAAGATTTGATCTTTCATAGCGATATTTAGTTTAGACGGATAAATGTAGCAACCGCTACATATAATTTTGTTATATGGTAGTTGAATAAACAAAACAAGTTCTTCTAATAGAATCGTTACCTAGGACATGTGCATAACACGGTCCATAGGGTTTTGTTAATTCAAAGGATGCTAAAAGCATATGCAAACTTCAATGGTTGAAGTGAGCATCGCGGAGTTGGAATCTTCACAATGATGAAATTGTTAAAAGAGTTTAAATTCATCAGAGACAATGAAGATGCTTGCATTTGCAAGAAATTAAGTGGGAGCGCTAAGACATATTTCTAATACATTATGTAGGAGACATGTTGTTGATTGGAAGTGATGTGTCTTTTTATTAACACAAGATAAGAATTTCATCTCGATGAAAGACTTAGGCAAAACCCAAATATTAGGCATGATTATACGCTAATATGGTTGTGCCAGAAGTACATAGACAAGATATTGAATGAGTTCAATATAGAAACTACAAGAGAGGTTCTTGTCGCACAGAAAGGATTGAATGAGTTCAATGTTGATGATATATTCAAGTGTATTGACATTTGGTAAAGTGAGACAAATAATCAAGTATAGATTGATACTTGATGTATGAAATCACAAAGAGTATTTATATCAATCATACTGTGATATGTACAAATCCAGATATGTCCTATGCTCTAAATGTTGTGAGCATATACCAGAATGATTCGTAAGATGATCATTGGACAATAGTAAGGATATTCTTATGATCTTTTGGAAGAACTAAGAGTATAATATTTGTAGAAGTGACAAATAGATGGTTAGTTCATTGTAAAAGTACTACATTGATACTAGTTTTGTCACAAAGTGCAAATTAAGTTTATCTCAATCTAAATTAAGGGTGGCACAATATAATGGAAAGTAAGTTCCATAATGGATTTGGATGAGTTCCAAAGTTAAGACATTGTGATAGATACTATAACAAAAGGCTAAGTATATGACTGCTACTATAGCAGCAAAAGAGGGCATTTGTGTCAAGTAGTTTGTTATCAAACTAGGTGTAGTTCACAGAGGGATAATACTATGAAGATATATTGTGCGACAATATTATCAACATGTTTTTAACCCCAAAGAGCTAAAGGTCACACCAAAAGACCAAATTTATACAAAGCCATCTCATTAGAGAATGAGTGATGCGTAGAGACGCAAAGACATGCAATTACACACGGACCTGGAAGTGTCAGATCCGAAGATCAGTTGACCACTAGAAATCGTGTACATACAACACCGGAAAGCCATAGGTGTTGAATACACAAAGGTTTGAAACTAGATTATTGACTCTGGTGCAAGTGGGAGACTGTTGGAGATATGCCCAAGAGGCAATAATAAAGTGGTTATTATCATATCTTCACACTTATGATAAATGTTTACATACCATGCTATAATTGTATTAACCGGAAACATTAATACTTGTGTGATTTGTAAACTAAAATAAGAGTCCCTAGTAAAGCATCTTGTTAAACTAGCTTGTTGGTTAATATATGATCATGGTTTCCTGATCATGAACATAGAGATGTTATTAACAAACAGGATCATATCATTAGGAGAATGATGTGATGGACATACTCCTATAGATAAGCGTAGCATAAAGATCAAGTCATTTCAATAGTTCAATTGTTATATGCTTTCTGATACATAGTAACCTAATTCCTTCGACCATGAGATCATGCATATCACCTTTACCGGATGGATGGTTTGATGACATCAAACACCACACCGTAACTGGGTGGCTATAAAGGTGGCGTTGAGTGTTCGGAAAGTATTGGTTGAAACACATGGATCAAGAGTGGGATTTGTCCATCCATATGACAGATAGATATACTCTGGGCCCTCTCGGTGTAATGTCATCCAATTAGCTTGCAAGCATGTGACTGGCTCACAAGGGATCACATATCACGGGAACGAGAAAAGAGTACTTATCGGTAACGAGTTTGAACTAGGTATGCAGAGATACCGACGATCATAACCTCGGATAAGTAAACTATCGTGAGACAAAGGGAAATTGGTATCATATGTAAGTGGTTCATTCGATCGCAAAGTAATCATAGAAATATGTGGGAGACATATGAATTTCCAGATTCCTCTATTGGTTATTGTTCGGAGAAGTGTCTCGATCATGTCCGCATAATTCACGAACCGTAGGGAGACACACTTAAGGATTCGACGTTGTTTGAGTAGTTATGGTATTATGAGAAAGAGACCGAATGTTGTTCGGAGTCTCGGATGGGATCCGGGATATCACGAGGTGATCCGGAATGGTCCAGAGAATAAGATTCATATAAGGAAAGTCCCGTTTCGGAGTTGCGGAATGGTTCCGGTGTTTTCATCGGGAATGTTCTAGAAGGTTCCGGAATGTCCGGCACTCCGGGGGGGAGGGGTACATGAATGTGTCATTACATATTGGAATGATTGCATCATGTACTAAGTGTTCTTGCTGTCCCAAATAAAGGATTAAATTGAATCCTAAAACAGAAAAGTCAAATGTCCAGTTTGAAAGTCAAACGGCTAAAACAAGAAACTGTGGGAAACAAGCAAGAGGAGTTGGAAACCAACTTGGAGGAGGAGTTCCTCTCCTCCAAGCCGGCGGCCAGCCCTAGGACGAGTTGGGGAGGGACTCCCCTCCCTCCCTGGCGCGCCAAGCCCCTCCACCCATAAAAGGAGGGGCAGGGCCTCCTCCTCTAGACACACAAGTTTCTACCTCTAATCTCCGGTTTAGAGCCGTTTTGGTTTAGAGCTTCTAATTGCTTTAGCCTGCGGTTTAGAGCCTTCTAATTGGTGTGTCTAATCTCTAGACCACTAATAGCCCTCTCTCATACTCCACCATACTCGCTCCGGCTTAAGGCGAAGCCCTGCGGGATCTCCCCTCTACTTCCGGTACCACGCCGTTGTGCTGCCGGAATCACGAGGAGAGTGCTACAACCTCCGCTGCCTGCTGGAACAAGGGAGAGGAAGGTCTTTGTCGAGTACCGAACGTGTGACCGACTGCGGGAGCGCTGCCGGAACGCAGCGCCGGAAGGATCGTCTACACGATCTTGAGATCGGAAAGAGTACGACTACATCACCCACGAGAATCCGCTCTCGTTAACCGCTTTGGAATCTTCGAGGGTAAGTTATTCCATCGACTCGTTGCTACAATCTAGTAGATAGATCTTGGCTTGTTTGTTTGTATGCGATAGAAAATTTTTGTTTTCCATGCTACGAACCCCTACACTATGGTGGATAGGTATGGAAAGTGGCATGTCAAGAACCAATCCGAAATCAAGATGTTGTAATGGCAAGTAAAGAACCACAATGATCACAAAGCAAACAAGTCAATCCACAAGATAGGAAATATGTACAAGGAAACACACACGGTGGGATAAATGGGACTTGTGCGACGGATAAAGTGAGCTAAGAACCAAATGATTACCTAGCGAAGACTATAAGCTCGTGTCACACAAGTACAAGGAGAGACGCTAGTTCGATTGCACAAAATTGGTGGGCTACAAGATATGCACAATAAGTACCACCTATATGATGTTCATCGAGCTTGCGCTTCCTATTCTATGAGGCACATGTATCTTTGTTTCTTTTTCTCTTTTCCTTTTTTTCTATTTTTTTTGTATCACTCCTTTTCTTTTTCTTTATTTTTCTTTTCACTTGCTCTTCCTTGTGCCAACAACTATACAAAATAACTATATGAGATAGCGCTCACAATGTTTGCTCGGAATTCTACAAGGTATCAAATGTGCATAGCCCAAGCAATCATAAGAGGAACTAGTCTCAATAGGTGTTTGTTGCTCACAAAGATAGTGGGGTTCACAAAGGAATGCAAGTGGGGAGAAGTCGCAGAATGTTTATACCTTTCGTCGATGATCTTCACCCTTTATTGTTGGATTCCGCCTTGCTCACGGAATTTGGATGGAGTAGATATCATGAACCACGTGGATGATGATGTAAAGCTCCTTCTCCTCTTCGAAACGAGCTAAATAACACCAAAATCCGAGTTCGTATGCAAAAGTTATGGTCAAAACGGTGAGAGGCTGAAATCTGGAACTTGCTGTTTTCTTTCTGTCTTGGGCGGTAGTACCGGATTTTGGTACCGGTGGGCGGTAGTACCGTAGATTTGGAGCGGTAGTACCGCTCGGGACAGAGAAAACCAGATCTGACGCGATTTCACGAGGTTGGGGCGATTTGGACGGAAAATCTTCAAGAAAAACACCAAATCGACGGGGGAAATCAAGGAATTAGGCTATGGGAACGCAAAGGAAGGTAGATCAACAAGTTTAGCAAGTAATCCACGGATCAAAACCTACCAAAACACACTCAAATCACAGATCGATCCAAAACACGAATTGGGGCTATTTTTGGTGAAATTTTCGAATTTATGGGGAAAAGACCAAATCGATGAGAAATCCGTGGCAACCAAAAGCTGCTGATACCAGATGATGGAGGGGTTAACCTCTTGGGTGCCCGATTTTCACGGATCTCGTGGTCAAATCGATGGGAAAGCGAGGGGAAAGGGAGAAGGTAGCGGAAGCGAACAGACACCTCGTGAAGAACACGATGAACACACGCAAAACTCACACGATACAAGGCCGATTGCTCCCGAACGGCGGCCACCGGTCCGATAGAATCCTCGCAAGGAAAGATCGGTCAACGTGCTCCCTCAAATCCACATCGGAGAGGGAAGAACACCTTGGGGAGGGTCTTGACAACTTGGAGACGAGACATGAACTCCAAGGCCTTGTTCAACGATGGATGCGTGATGCAAAGTCCAATCGAGGTTGGTGACGATAGTCGGTCCCCTTGGTAAAGGGGATGAGGCAAAACTAGAGATTCCACAATGGGGTTTTTCTTTAGTCTATCATCTATGCCTCAGGGATACATGAGGGGTGGGGGCTCTATTTATAGGCCAACCACATAAACAAGGGTAGTTTGGGGATAAACTAGGCGAATAGGTAAGTAAAGGGAGATACATGGGCTGTGGCCCAACTAGTGCGCGCAGGCACTGCCAGGAGCGGTAGTACCGGACTTGGGACCGGTAGTACCGCTTGGTCCGGTAGTACCGCTCTGGGACAGGTAGTACCGCTTGCGGTCCTGGGGCTTCCATCGGCGTCTTCAGCGGGGAGCGGTAATAAGGGGTGGTAGTGCCGCAGGGCGGTAGTACCGGTTCCAGGTCCGGTAGTACCACCGGAGACAGAGAGTATTTGGCTTCTGTTGGCGTTGTATGTTGCTGGCGGTAGCAGAGGGCGGTAGTGCCGCCGGGCGGTAGTACCGGTCGCCAGGTCCGGTAGTACCGCTGGCGACAGAGAGCATTTGGCGATATGTCTTCTTCCGCCTCCTCTTCCAAGCCTCCGTCTTGTCGGGCTTGATGCTCCGGGCTTCCTCCCTTGCCTCCGTACTTGTCAATGTGAACCTGTCATGCATATGTGACGGAGTATGAAGTAGCATACCATTCAATAGGGTAGGAAGGGGGCTTGCATAGAGGAACGGATTCACCTTTGGATTCCATGACGACTTGGCGTAAGTTGGAGACCAAGATGTGGTAACGACCGTAGGTCGGGCTACATCACAGGGAGATCCTAAGGATGCTAAAGATCAGCTGAGATATTCTCGGATTATTGGCTCGCTTATGTATTTAGCCAGCGCTACGAGGCCTGACATCTCCTTTGCTGTAAGCAAGTTAAGTCGATTTGTCTCAAATCCTAGAGATGTTCATTGGCAGGCCCTTGAAAGGGTTTTGCGTTATTTGAAAGGCACTGCGAGCTATGGGAGTCACTACTCCGGGTATCCAAGGGTACTTGAAGGGTATAGTGACTCAAACTGGATTTCTGATGCTGATGAGACTAAGGCCACGAGTGGTTATGTGTTTACACTTGGTGGTGGCGTTGTTTCTTGGAAGTCTTGCAAGCAGACCATCTTAACGAGGTCAACTATGGAAGAAGAACTCACAGCATTAGACACAGCCACTGTTGAAGCAGAGTGGCTTCGTGAACTCTTGATGAACTTACCTGTGGTTGAAAAACCAATACCCGCAATCCTTATGAACTGTGATCATAAAAATAAACAGTTCTAAGGACAATATGAAGTCATCAAGACATGTGAAGAGGAGATTGAAATCTGTCAGGAAAATGAGAAACTCCGGAGTTATTGCATTGGACTATATCCAAACATCTAAAAATCTGGCAGATCCCTTCACAAAATGTCTATCACGTAATGTGATAGATAACGCATCGAGGGAGATGGGTTTGAGACCCACTTTTTGAGTTGCTCACAGTGGTAACCCGCTGTATGTGATCGGAGATCCCGTGAAGTAGAGTTGGGAGACAAGCTGTTGGTCAACTGGGAGGAGAGTATCCTTACAGCATACTACCACTCCGTATAGATGCAATACTCTCCTATTCTGCATGGCAGGTTGGTATTTACCTTAATGTGTTCTGAGTGGCTTGTTTAAGCAAATATGTTATCCTGCAGAACATCTTTTGAAGAACACACCTATATGAGTCTGACTGTCAAACGTCGCAGTCCGTGAGAGTTGGGTGCTCTCTAATAAACTCATGAAAGGCCATGGAGTATGACGCATAAGCTCCAAACCGCGGAGAAGCTTCGCGGCAGCCCTGTATCGGTCTAGACCTTATGTGAAACTAGTGCGCACCAAACTTGTAGTTCAAGGCATAGTCCACTATTCAAGTTGCAATCTAGTGTAGCGTGAAGTTCTAAGTGGAAGTTCAACTTAACAGTCTCCACCTCGCACCGGTATATAAACAATGCTCTGGAACTGATTGATGTGATGTGATGATATGTGCCTATGAGAATTTGTGGGGGATTGTTGGAATTTGGGTGTGGGCCTTGGCCCATAGCCTAATACAAATTCTGAAATTCTCTTGGCCCATTCATGCCTAGCAAGGGGTGGCACCAAAGTTTAGTCCCACCTTGCTAGTTTAGAGGGAGTTGGACCAATATATATACTGGAGTGTTTCACTACCTCCTAAAGAGAGTGAAGAGGAGTGGCATACACGCGCGCTCCTCCTCCTCCGCCGCCCGCCGCCCGCCTCGCCACGCCTCGTCACGACGTGCGCGCGCCGCGGTTTGCGGAATTGTGCCTCGGTGCCGATCTTATCTTTTTGCTGCTCGGAAAAATTATTGTGCGAGTTATTTTTCTGTCAGCCGTTTCCGGTCTTTCCGGAAACGTGGGCTGTTACTACTCGGACGTGGGCTACGCCCCACGTCTTACCCGACCGGCGCTATATATAAACGGCCTTAGGCGAAAACCCTAATACGAGAAAATACACATCTCTCTGCCTCCAGAACCTTGCGCCGCCGCTACACCTTCTCCATCCCCTCTTCCGGCGTGCACCGGACGACGGGACAGTAGGCCTCCGGAACCACCGCCTCTCGTGAACCTGTACGGGTGAGTGGCGATCAGGTTTTTGGGGAGCGCGTCTGCACGACTACTGACGGCATCACGTCGACCAACCACTCCTTCCCCGACGAGGACTTCTTCCCGGACATCAGCAACCTCTACATCGACGCCATGGCTGACGACACTGGTGTCAACGCGAACACCCCAACCTGAACACAAACCCGATTCCTCCTCCAGCACCGTACGTAATCTGTTCCTATCTAGTTCAGTTTATGTTGCAGTTTCTTGTACTAGCTCTTGGAATAGATGTGTTCTGCTTATTCTGGTTGAATATGACATGTTCGTCTATTCTGCTAGTATACATGATTAGATTAATTCCAACACTTATAGTCATGATTTATTATTACTTATTTCGGATTAAATATTATGGTAATTTGCTTATATTTTCAACAGAGACATGTATATTCCATGGTCGGATGAACTCTTCTGATTCAGGCTCGCCACTGTCCGGGGTATTGCGATCCTCGCCCCAGGGAAGAGCAAGGACATCCCACTTCTCCACAACTCAATTGGAGGCTCCCAACAAACAAGCTTGGGGAATGCTCCACAACTTAATTGGAGGCCCCAAGTAATCCAAGAACCTGCAAAACCACCAAAACATCTAGGGTTTCAAGAACCCAAGAGTAAAAAGCTTCTCACCTTTCACTCAAACGAATCCTCACCGAGAACTCAAACCGATGCATCAAATGCAATGGCAAGAACACAAGAAGTGCTCAAATCCTTCTCTCCCAAATTCCACCAAATCTACAAAATCTTGTGGGGGAATAAGAGAGGAAGAACAATGGAGGAAATCCACAAAAGACTCCAAGATCTAGGTCCCAAGATATTCCCCTCACTTAGAGGAGAGATTGATTGGTGGAGTTGTAGATCTAGATCCCCTCTATCTTTTCCCTCAAGAAGATGCAAGAATCATTGGAGGGATTGAGAGATAGCAAGCTTCAAAAGGTCAACAATGGTGGGGGAAAACTTGTAAGAGAGCTGATGAATCATTGGGGAAGAAGGGCCCCTTAAATAGGTCCCTAGAAATCCAACCGTTAGGCCCAGAAATCGCCCGGTCCGGAGTCTCCAGACTGGGACCGGAGTCTCTGGTGTATCCAGGCCAAACAGGGACAATCCGGAGGACGTACTGGACGCGGTCCGGAGATAGACCGGAGATTTAGTCCGGAGTCTCCGGTCTTACAAAAACTAGCAGAAAGACCAATACGAAAACAGACATAACTTTTGCATCCGGACTCCGATTTTGATGATCTTGGGCTCATTTTAAAGAGGACAATAAGCTCTAAAAGATCATATATAAAAACATAATAGTCCAACAAGGGAGGATAGAACCAAATGACGAAAGGTTTAACCTCTCTCAAAAAGACAAACCAGTAAAACCTCCAACATCGAAAACGTAGTAGAGAATGCATATGAAATCCGTTTTCGATGAACTAGAGCTTGTCATGGAGATTAACAAGCTCTAAGTCCTCACATGAGTAAGAAACAAATAATGGAAGGTTTTACCTATCTCTAAAAGATAAACTGGTAAAACCTTCCAGATCAAAAACGCAATAAAGATATAAAAGCGAAATCCATTTTTGATGCACTAGATCTTGTTATGATTATTACCATAAGATCTAGAACCTCACATGGATCAGATCCAAATAACCACCAAGAAAGTATGATGCTAAGTATGCAAAGGTTTGAGCTCTCTTCGAAAGATATGATCGAGTTACTCACTTGAGAGCCCCTCTTGATAGTACGGTTGTCTATCCTATAAGCCGGTCTCCCCAACTAACACCACGAGACCGGTAAGAAAGAAACCCTATCAAGATCATACCTTTTCCTTGTGCATATTCCACTTGATCTTGATATATACGATCTTGTCCTTCTCAAGATGGAACACCTTTCTTGATTGCTCTTGCATGCACTCGCTTGATGAAGACTTGCAAGTTGCTCCCCCATACGACATGGGGAAACCTTTACTTTGACCTTGTCTTCATCGATCAATGATCACCGAGGATGGAAAGCTTCAAGCATGAGATCTTCTAGATATTGCACATCTTTAGCTTGCACATCATTTCTTCTTTTCTTCATTATGTTGATGCCTTGAAGGTGCATCAGATATATTACTCCATCTTATTCTTCAAGACATACTTGCCGTAGGTTTAACTCTCACATGACCAATCTGTGGATCACTCTTTGAACATCTTGGTCACCACTTGATCCTCTTCACTTTCTTCTTCTCCAAACCTTGAAGCCAACATATGGTTCAAGCATTTCCTATGGACAATTCCTACAAGTACAACTTGATACAAGCATTAGTCCATAGATATTGTCATTAATTACCAAAACCACACATGGGGGCCACACGTTCTTTCAATCTCCCTCATTTTGGTAATTGATGACAATCCATTTGAGAGGGTTTATATAAGGAATTTAACAAATAAAATGGTAGCACCAATATCAAATACTGCATAAGTATGTGATATTGGTACCACCACCATATATAGAGCAAACTCCACCACAATCTATGCATGTGTGATGAACTTGAATTTCATTGCATATATTGCCAATCATTATCATTGGTGGAGTTTCCTCTCTATATATACCACATGCTAAGCAACAACAAAGATGCAAGATCATGAAAGGCAAATGCTTAGAAACAAACTCAAGGCATAAACCATTTCCCTAAAACCCTCTAAAACTTCTCCCCCATTGGCATCGATTGCCGAAATGTGTGACAAGTTCTAGAAGGACAATATAGTGATAAATCTCCCAAAGGTGTGCATTCACACATATACAATGATGAATACTTGGAAGGAAGTAGAACTATATCGAGGAACCAAAGATTGCCAAAATAAATAAAATAAAAGAAGCATCAACAAATGATGTAAGCAATTACAAGATCCGACAAACCAAGTGAAAAAACAGATGAGACCAAATGGAAACAACAAGATATTATGATATGAACAAAAGAGTGTCTTAAATGAAAAATAGAGAAGCTCCCCAAGATTTGTGCACATATTAGAATAATTGCATTAGAATACATAATGCATAAACATGAAATCCTCGCTCCCCCATAAGCATTTAAAACACCAAATGAGAAAGAAAACATGAGCATTATTAAATGAATTAGATGAGCTCCCCAAAGATAATGCACCAATTATGATAATTGCATTTTGAAACAAAGTGCATAATCATGAAATCCTTACTCATCCAAATTCATTTAACAATACAAGACATGAGAGAACAAATATGAGTGCCCAAATATGCAAACAAGAGAGGAAAGCAAGCACTCATAAGCAAATAGATTTGGAAGCCACCGGAGAATTAAAAATAAATAAAAGGTGGTCTCCAAAGGAAACAATATCTTATCATATGTGTATTTTTTTTAAGTGGACAACATCACAAAGACATATGTCCACAAATAAAGATGCACACACAAACAAGATACACGATAAAGTATATGAAAAGCAAAATGAAGTCATAACATATACCAATAAGATCTTTGCTTGAAAGCATGGCCAAAGGCTCAAATATATCTTATTATTCATTAATGAGCTTCAAATACCAACACATCACATACATTACAAGTATCACCAAGGGAAAATGAGATAGTTGGAATATATGTAGAAAAGCAACAAGTATCACAAAGGAAAACTCAACTAGCCAAATCTCACTATTGCACATGGGAGACATTGAGGAAAAGATATACAATACAATTGCAAGATTAACATATTTGGGATTGGTGAATCATATGCATGATTTTGTATAATCCCAATTATATGCTCTCATCTCAACTTACACACATATGCAATAGGAGGTTCTCTTAAAGCCAAAGCTAGAACCACAACAAATACAAATACAAAAATTCATTCTAGATGGCAACCGACAAACGGTTGGAAGCAAGATATATGAGCATGACAAAGAGATACTTGTTGCCGATATATCATTGATAGGATGTAGAGGATATGAATTCATTGATCATCCTATAGCTTGCCTCCAATTTCCATGGATGCACCACTTCTTCACAATTGAGAGACAAGCATCCAATATATCTCCAATGTACCTAAAACACATTAAGTACAAAATGGTCTCCAAAGATATTGGGTCCAAAGTAGTTAGAAAAACTATAATATATAGGAGAGACTCCACATAAATATGTGCATATTAATGAGATTGAATTTCATGTACAACTTAGCGGATGGGATTTGGTGGAGTTTCCCCTATATATTGGATTAAATAAAGCAAGCATGCCATAATACAAATATATAGTAAATATGCATGCACAAGACTTTCAAGAACCAACATGAGATACAATTTGAACAAAAACACCAAGTAAACCGAGAAGGCACACACAAGAGTGTGACATAACAAACAGTGTCCAAATTGTACCAAATAACCAATTCAACACATGGAAGATCACAAGTTCAACAAATGAACTAGGCAAAACCCAAAGAGTAAAAGATAGATAGAAACACAAATGCTCAAGGATTTATCTCATTCTAAAATGGTCAAAACATGAAACAAGGAATGAGACACAACCAACTCCCAAAAAGATCAAGGTTCCAACAAATAAACCAAACAATCCCCAAACTTTTCATGATGGCACAAAATACCAAAACAAAAATATCGAACTTCCAAGCACATAAAACACGATATGGATCAAACAAACAAGCATAAAGGATTGTTATAGATAATATAGGAGAGCTCACCCATAAGTAGTACATTATATAGAATTTTTCTTTTGAATACAAAATGCACACAAATGAGATCATCACTAATATCTACATTAAATAAAACACAAGAGGATACCAATAAAATAAGAAGATCCAAGAAAGAAGCAAGGAATACATGGGAGCACATAAAACATTTACTTGTCCAAAGATAGGACAAGATTAAGCAAAGGCCAAAGTGAATATGATCAATAACTTCTACCATAAATTTAGTACTCATTGTCCAAGGACAAGAAATATTGGGAATAATTTTCCCAATGTAGTTTGCATAGATATCCACGATCATAGTCACAAAAAGAAGCATATAACAAAGTATAAGAATTAAGTTCGATGCTTCGAAAGAGATTCTTGGTAGCTTCCAATAGTCACACAATCACTAGTGATTAGAGTAACTTGAAGCAAATGGTTTCCATGAGGATATAGAGATCTAAATATGAGGAAACACAACCAAGAAACACTTTCACACACAAGATCCAAACTATGAGCAATAAAGGCATTCAAGCAAGTTGGAACTTGTATGAGCTAATGTGTCACATATGAGCTAGATAATTATCAATATAAATTCTAAGCGACACAACCTCAATTTTTCATATTTTCTAGGATTGTAATATGCACTAAGCATATGACTCCCCCATAATGTGATACTACCATAAAACCAACACAAGGCAAAAGGATACAAATAGAGATAATTAATGGACATTATAGAACTTAAATTTCTCATGAGAATCATACCACATAGAGACTAGATAATATTGCAATATCAATACTAGGTGGTATTCCTCATGTACACACATTTATAGGATTGTGGAATGCCCAAGCATAACACTCCCCCAAAATGGGATAGTCCATTAATTTCTCATAAGAGCAAAATAAGATACCAAATATAACCAAGTAGGGCTCCAATACAATAAACACATATACATGGTGTGCCACCTAATCATACACAAATATGCTTGACACCTCAATATAATTAAGTGGAAAGCACAACATGTACAAACACATGGAAGATACAAAACCAACACATGCACAAGGGGGCGAGTAACTTTCAATGTAAATAGTTTAGCATATGTTACCGCAAGGAGGAACATTGGAAATATAATATAATCATGATAATCCAAATGGCTTGGCTTGACAATAATAACTGATGAAGATCCCTCAATTATTCATAATGTAGCCAAGACTCCAATTCCCTCCAAAACACACCTATTGATCAAGTTTTGGCTTGTTGGTCCCCAACCAAGTTGGGTCCTAAGAAGTTAGTCACAATAGGCTTGGCAACCCAAATTTTTCTTTTCTTGACACCACATTGGGAACCAACAAACTTGCCAAACATATTGCCAACCTCATCCTTATAAAGTGAATAAGCATCATCAATCAAGATAGCATTGGATGAGTAGATACCAATAGTGCATGAGGAAGAAATGTGCCCCTTCTCATGGCATATGTAGCAAGTTCTAATCTTGCCATCTTTCTTCTTAGGTGAAGCCACAACTCGAGGAAGAGCTCGAGTAGTCCTCTTAGGAAGAGGCACGTCAATGACTTGAGGTGGAGCTTGAGGCCGCTTCCCTTGTTGCTTCACACTAAGAGGCTTCTTCTTCAACGAGCAAGATCTAACATGATGCCCTTCTTCCTTGCACTTAAAGCAAACAATGTTGGCCGGATTCTTGACTTGATCTTGGCCTTTCTTCTTGTTGTCCTTGTGCTTCAACTTGATATTGGACTTGTTCTTGACATTGGAGTTAAATCCAAGCCCGCTCTTGTCATTGGGGGATTTTTGCACACTCAATATTTTGTTGAGTGCGGCCTTCCCTTGATGACACTTTTTTAAGTCATTCTTCAAATAAGTGACTTGAGCCTTGAGCTCTTTGATTTCCTCTACATAGTTAGTTTCAATAAAAGTACTAGAGGAAGTAGATGCTACATTTTTATAGCAACAAGGCACGAAATGTAATTCCTCACGAGATATAGCATGGTTGTGAGAGGATGAATTACAAGGACTAGCACATGGTAATATAACATTTGGAGTAGATATAGTGCTAATGTCCACATGAGGCCCACTAGATTTTACCTTTGACACGATGGCCTCATGAGCCAGCTTAAGCCTACCATGGGAGACTAGAAGATCCTTATGCGAGATTGTGAGATTAACATGACTTTCTTCTAATTTCCCATAGTTGCTAGTTAGCAAAGCAATTTGAGCCTTTAGCTCAACATTCTCCTTCAAAGTAGATGCTTCACAAGAAATAGAGTTAGTAGCACAAGCATCATTATTATTAGCAAGAGGTGAGGGCAACTTGGCAAGCTCTTTTGAATATGAAGCTTTAAGTTGCTCATGCGATTCGGTGAGTTTGATGAGCTCCCTCTTAACGACCCGAGAGCCATTTTTGAGGTGCTCAAAATCCTCAAGGAGTTTAGCATAAGCAACTTGAGTCTCATCATTTTTACTTTTGAGATCACTTGCCACCTCAATATCTCTATCATGAGATTCATTTACTCTAGATAGCTCTAAATCAAAGGTCTCCTCAAGAGATTCCTTAGTGGTTTGTTCCTCTTCAAGATCTTTATTTAGGTTTGCAATTATATTAGCATACTCACACTCAAGACTAAAAATTTTATCAAAGTTGTTATCATGCACATCAATTTGTGTTTCTAACTTATCAACATGTTCTTTGCTCTTAATAGCAAAGTCCAAGATTTCAACAAAGTTAGAGCAAGCAATATCATTCTTAACAAGGGCACGATAAACAATCTCACCCTTTTCATATAAATTATCAATACCAAGCTATTCTTCCACATTATCCACATCCTCCTCATCACAAGAGGTAATGGGTTCCAAAGTAGGAGTTACCTTTGAATCCCTAGCCATAAGGCAAAGGTGGGTACCGGAAGAAGGTGAAGATGAGATTGCATTTGTGGCTTCATTCAAAACCTTGTCTTGGCCCATAGAATCTTCGGTTTCCTCTACATGGTTAGCAACATAGGCACTAGAGGAAATAGAAGCATTTTTATCATGGCAACAAGACAACATAAGCATATCATCATGAGGTTTATTAAAGTAATTTATACATGATATGCAAGGACTATTAACACAAGCATGTAAGGAGTTTGTAGTGCTAGAAGTGTTAAAGTCCAAAGATAGATCATTGCAACTAGATAGAGATGAGGGATTACAAATATTAAGCACACTATCCAAATTGCAATTTCTATCACCACTCACCATATCATTACCTTGTGAAAAATCACATGTTGGTGAAGTGGTAGAAGACGAGAACTCATCTCGACCGGAAGTGGAAGCAACACAATCATCCTCAACAATATTGGACATAGCATATTTATCTTGAAGTTTTGTCCATAACTCATGAGCTCTCCAAAAAGGAATGATTGAAGAGGTAACTACATATCTCAAAGCATTAACAAGCACATTAGAAGCTCGAGCATCGAGATATAAATTTTTCTCATCCTCACAAGATAGATTTTTGAAATCCATAGGAGGAGAAAAACCTATATCTACAATACGCTCCAAATTTGGGTCCATGTCTCGAAAATGAATAAGCATACGAGTTTTCCACATATCATAATTTGTGCCATCGAATATGAACATGTCCTTATGCACAAATCCCCTAGCCGACATCTTTACTCTCAAGGCGGTGAAGCCTAAAATAAGAGACCGGGCTCTGATACCAATTGAAAGGATACTGATGCCGCCAAGAGGGGGGTGAATAGGCGGTTAATACTTTTCCAAGAGTGGCTCGAAAAAGGCGGAAATAAACTAGCATTTACTTTGTCAAGCACAACCTAGAACAACTAGGGTTCACCTATGTTTACCAACAACTTATGCTAAGCAAGACAAACAACAATGTGATAGCAAGATATAGATTACTTCAAGCACGAAGGCTATCACAATGTAAAGTGCATAAGTAAAGAGCTCGGGTACAGAGATAACCGAGGCACGCGGGGACGTCGATATTTTACCGAGTTCCTCCCAACATGGAGTATGTATCGTTTGGAGAGAGGGTGGTATCTAACCACCAGCGCCACAACAGGCCTCCCTTATTCTCCAGTGAATCTCACCCCAACGGGATCGATCCACGCTTCCACTGTCGGTGCACTTGTCGGTGGCAATCCGGAACCTCTCACAAGGTTGGGGCACTTCTCCATAACTCAATTGGAGGCTCCCAACAAACAAGTTTGGGGAATGCTCCACAACTTAATTGGAGGCCCCAAGTAATCCAATAACATGCAAAACCACCAAACCGTCTAGGGTTCCAAGAACCCAAGAGTAAAAAGCTTCTCACCTTTCACTCAAACGAATCCTCACCGAGAACTCAAATCGATGCACCAAATGTAATGGCAAGAACACAAGAAGTGCTCAAATCCTTCTCTCCCAAATTCCACCAAAGCTACAAAAGCTTGTGGGGGAATAAGAGAGAAAGAACAATGGAGGAAATCCACAAAAGACTCCAAGATCTAGATCCCAAGATGTTCCCCTCACTTAGAGGAGAGATTGATTGGTGGAGTTGTAGATCTAGATCCCCTCTCTCTTTTCCCTCAAGAAGGTGAAAGAATCATTGGAGGGATTGAGAGATAACAAGCTTCAAAAGGTCAGCAATGGTGGGGGGAAACTTGCAAGAGATCCGAGGAGTCATTGGGGAAGAAGGGCCCCTTAAATAGGTCCTAGAAATCCAACCGTTAGGCCCAGGAATCGCCTAGTCCGGAGTCTCCGGACTGGGACCGAAGTCTCTGGTGTACCCAGGCCAAACGGGGATAATCTGGAGGACGTACTGGACGCGGTCCAGAGATAGAGCGGAGATTTAGTCCGGAGTCCCCGGTCTTACAAAAACGGGCTGAAAGACCAATACGAAAAGAGCCATAACTTTTGCATCCGGACTCCGATTTTGATGATCTTGGGCTCGTTTTAAAGAGGACAATAAGCTCTACAAGATCAAACAGAAAAACATAATAGTCCAGCAAGGGAGGATAGAACCAAATGACGAAAGGTTTAACCTCTCTCAAAAAGACAAACCAGTAAAACCTCCAACATCGAAAATGTAGTAGAGAATGCATATGGAATCCGTTTTCAATGAACTAGAGCTTGTCATGGAGATTAAAACAAGCTCTAAATCCTTACATGAGTAAGAACCAAATAATGGAAGGTTTTACCTATCTCTAAAAGACAAACCGGTAAAACCTCCAAGATAAAAAACATAATAAGATATAAAAACAAAATCCCTTTTTTGATGCACTAGAGCTTGTTATGAATATTACCATAAGATATAGAACCTCACATGGATTAGATCCAAATAACAACCAAGAAATTATGATGCTAAGTATGCAAAGGTTTGAGCTCTCTTCGAAAAATATGACCGAGTTACTCACTTCAGAGCCCCTCTTGATAGTACGGTTGTCTATCCTATAAACCGGTCTCCCCAACTAACACCATGAGACCGGTAAGAAAGAAACCTTATCAAAATCATACCTTTTCCTTGTGCATATTCCACTTGATCTTGATATATACGATCTTGTCCTTCTCAAGATGGAACACCTTTCTTGATTGCTCTTGCACACACTCGCTTGATGAAGACTTGCAAGTTGCTCCCACATACCACATTGGGAAACCTTTACTTTGACCTTGTCTTCATCAATCCATGATCAACGAGGATGGCAAGCTTCAAGCATGAGATCTTCTAGATATTGCACATCTTTAGCTTGCACATCATTACTTCTTTTCTTCATTATGTTGATGCCTTGAAGGTGCATCAGAGATATTACTCCATCTTATTCTTCAAGACATACTTTCCATAGGTTTAAATCTCACATGAACAATCCGTGGATCACTCTTTGAACACCTTGGTCACCACTTGATCCTCTTCACTTTATTCTTCTCCAAACCTTGAAGCCAACATATGGTTCAAGCATTGCCTATGGACAAAGCATTAGTCCATAGATATTGTCATTAATTACCAAAACCACACATGGGGGCCCACATGTTCTTTCATTATGGATGCTTAGTAGTTCTTGCTTGTCTATGATTATCTCCGGCTTGCTAATAGTTTGTAGCATGTCACATGAATGTTTGCTTGCATTGTTCTATTCATATTTTGGTATGATATTGTGGTATCCTCCTCTGACTGTTTATGTGAATCGACTTGGCACATGCTCACGCATGCATATGACTAAACAATAGTCAATAAGCCTTGGTGATTTATTTTGCCTCAAAGTTCTTGTATCACTTTCATGCCATAATTAGTCATGTTTTATTGCAAGCATGATTATGACAATTATTGCTCTCTCGTTTGTCGCTCCCTCTCTATTGCTAGCCTTCACTTGCACTGAGTATGAGCTCTACCTATGATTCGAACTCCCAAAACCAATATTGCCAGCTGTGTCCACCATACCTACCTATTAGCATCATTTGCTACTTCAGCGCATATTCTATATGCTGTGTTTTCTTCCAAAATAAAATGTTTGTCTGTTTTGAGAAAGTTAGTTAGTAAAGCTCTCACGAACTTGATGGCACACTTTATTCCTTACACTTAATAATCCTAAACCATTGTGACTTGTCCATGAAAGTTATATGCTTGCAAATTATATGCTGGGAGTCAGCAGAACCGTGCTGTCACGGGGAACGCTTTCAACACTTTTTGGATATCTCATCCAGTTGATACCTTGCTCTTTTGTTTGCGGATGTCGATGATGTGAAATGAAAGGGGAGCTTATGAGTTCATGTATTCTATACATTGTGTTAGTGAAACGCCTAGGCCGCTAGCCTAAGCCATGCTTAATCATGGTGGAAACTTGCAACATCACCATAATGAGCATATATGAAGCATCCTCAATAAAAATCTATACACAGAGTAAATAAAAAGATCGCTGAGATGCTCATTGTCTGCTTGACTTATCATTTTGATCACGGGGTCACTCCTGTATCATGTTCAAGGGGTACCCCGTTGGCGGTTCTCTATGATATGCATGTATTTACAATGACAAGAACTTTCAGTTAACCAAAGTTAAGTAGCATGCGGAGCGACCCTCGTACTCAAGGGACTTGGGATTTCCAGTTTATGGTCTGTCAAGCATATGATTCAGAGTGGACCTCACTTTCACCTTAACCATATGAAGATGCCTATGATAGGGGCAATGAGAGCTGAAAGCTATTGAGTACCTTCCTTTCAGCATTTGGAAGCCTTTCAAACTTTCCAAAACCGTTTTCACAACTTTGTTGAGTCACCACTTATTCTATGAGCACCTTCTTGAGAGCATAGTTGTCATTCTTGTGTTTGTTCCAAAACTTGGTTAATTATATCATGATTTTGATGCTTGTATCTCTGACATCTTTATCTCTGGTCTTCACTTGAACTTTAGAGGTGCCTTGGCATTTATATTGTGCTCCTCAAACAAAGGCAAGCGAGATATATTGCAATGTTGCTTATGTTTATGTTTCATGCTACTTATTATTATTGAGTTGGTTTCTCTTCATAGCTTGCAATGACTATTGAGTAGACTTAGTTGCATACTCTTTATTATGAATTGTCTAAGCATCTACTCCTGTGCTGAGAATATTTACATCATATGAAGCAAATGTGTTCGTGAAAGTTCTTTTATCGCACTCAGTTTTCAACTGAATTGCTTGAGGACAAGCAATAAGCTAAGCTTGGGGGGAGTTGATACGTCCAAAATGTATCTACTTTCCCAAACACTTTTGCTATTGTTTCTCCTCTAAACTTGTGTGATTTGGATACAACTAACACAGACTGACGCTGTTTTCAGCAGAATTACCTTGGTGTCTTGTTTTTGTGCAGAAAATGAACTATCAGGAAAAATCCCGGAAAATATGCCAAAAATTATATTTCACTATAAGATCCACGGAGCCAGAAGACAAGACGGAGAAGGAGCCTGGGGTCCCACACCCTTCCAGGCGTAGGTGGGCCCTGCCCGGGCCTAGGGGGTGCAGCCACCCCAGGCACCCCCTCGGCCTCCCTTTGTGCCTATAAGTTCCTTTTGACCTAAAAAACGAGGGGCTTCGATAGTTTTCCAGAAAGAGTTCCGCTCCGCCGCCGCCACCAGAAACCAAGATTCGGATCCAGAAACTCTGTTCTGGCACCCTGCCGGGACGGGGAATTTGGAGAGGATCATCGCAATCGTCATCACCAACGCACCTCCATCGACCATCAATGTTTCCCTAATCCATGAGTGATTAGTCCCCCGCTGTAGGCATGGGGATGGTAGGGATTGGATGAGTTCTATCATGTAATCGAATAAGATTGTTAGGGCATAGTGCCTAGTATCTCTATTAGTGTTATTTGACTTGCAACTTGTTGTGCTTAATGCTTATCACTAGGGCCCGAGTTCCATGATCTCCCTTGTGCCGAATATATAAATTGGGTAATACTACCCGCGAAAACTGTAGCGATCCCCTATACTTGTGGGTCATCATGCCAGTTCCTGTTTTATGTTGTTTTTGGTTTCAGAAAATCTAGTAAAGAAATATTCTCGGAATTGGATGAAACGAAATCCAAAGTTCCTATTTTTACCGACACGACACGAAGTCCGAAGGAGAGACGAAGAGGTGCCACGAGGCAACCACACTAGGTGGCCATGCGGGCCCCCTGGCTGCACCACCATATGATGTGGCCCCCTCGTGCGTCCACCGACCTTGCCCCTTCGCCTATATAAACCCCTCGAGGAGAAAACCGTAAGTGCTCGATCAGAAATCCATGAAAAAGTCCGTAGCCGACGCCACCATCGTCCCTATATTGGGAGGAATCTGAAGCTCTTCCCGGCACCCTGCCGGAGAGAGGAGATCATCCCGAAGGCCTTCTTCATCACCATGCTAGCCTCCGGAGTGATGCGTGAGTAGTTCATCCTTGGACTATGGGTTCGTAGCAGTAGCTAGATGGTTGTTTCTCCTCTTTGTGCTATCATGTTTATATCTTGTGAGCTGCCTATCATGATCAAGATCATCTATTTGTAATCCTACATGTTGTGTTTGTTGGGATCCGATGGATATTGAGTACTACGTCAAGATTGATTATTTATTCTATTATGTCTATGTTATTTGTGATCTTGCATGTTCTCTGTTGCTAGTAGTTACTCTGGCCAAGTATTTGCTTGTGACTCCAAGAGGGAGTATTTATGCTCAATAGTAGGTGCACGCCTCTAGTAATCTGGGGGAGTGACAGAAACCTCTAAGGTTGTAGATTTGTTGTTTCTACTAGGGAGAAAACAACAATCCTTTGTCCAAGGGCAATTGTATTGTTTACTTTACACACTTTTCTTAATGCAATTATCTGTTGCTTCCAACTTAATACCCGAGGGTTGTTCGGATGATATCCTAGAGGTGGATTATTAGTCATAGATGCAGTTGGATTATGGTCTATGTATTATGTTTTAATGCCCAAACGAATCTCATAGTGATCATCATGTCATGTACATGCATTGTTATGAATTCTCTACCTGTCATTTGCCCGACTATAATTTGTTCACCCAACATGTCATTTATCTTATGGAGAAACACCTCTAGTGAATTTTGGACACCGGTGCATTCCTTCACATTGATATTCCATATACTATCTACTGTTTACTTTCAAGCAATTACTATTTTCCACACTATACGTTTAATCCTTTGTTTTCAGCAAAACCAATGAGTTTGACAACCCCATTGTAAGTTGGGGCAAAGTATTTTGGTTGTGTTGTGCAGGTTCCATGTTGCTAGGAACACCTTGGGAGTTGTTTCTTTCTCCTACTGGTTCGATAACCTTGGTTTTACAACCGAGGGAAACTTGCTGCCGTGCTCATCATACCTTCCACTTGGGGTTCCCAACGAGCTCTACATCATCTGAGCCATCAAGCAATTTTCTGGCGCCGCTGTCGGGGAGATACATGAAACCTTCAATCTCTTCCTCCCCATCAAAAAGCTTTTCTAGGAGAAAGAAGATTTCTACAAGGGGAGTCTCTCACCACCAATCTCTTGACTTTGTTTTTGTTTTGCTTTATTTCTTTAGCTTTGTTTGGTTTGCTTCTTTTATCAAAGAACACAAAAAAATCCTACTTTAGTTGCTTTTATGTCTAGTGTTGCTCCAATCACTATGTCACCTGAGGAAATGATCTTCATTTTCAAACAAGGAAGTGAAGAGAGTTTCAAAGAAGCTTGGTCTAGAATTTCTGATTCTTATGAAAAAACTGAACCTAAAATGACTCTAGGCTTGCTTCTTAGCAGTTTCCACTTTGGTCTTGCTCTTTGTTATAGATATGCTTTGGATGCCATAGTAGGAGGATATTTCCTTCATTGTGATGGGGATGAAGCTTTTAATGCCATAGAAAAAATGATTGCAACATATAACTTGCCTAACAAATTTGATTCATCCTTTACAAGCATTTATGCTAGATTAAACACTCTAGAGACAAATACAGCTCGTTTAAAAGAATGCTATAATATGCTTCCAGAGCATCATGATTATGTTTCAATAAATTCTGAACCATCAAAATGGTTCCCTACAGTAAAAGTTGCTATAAATGACGAAACTTTTCATGCTCGTTATGATATTATGTCTGAGTTCTGTCTTATGCCTAAAGATATTTATGAATTTCTAAATCTTTGGGGACTTTCTGAGGGTGGAGAAGACATATCTCTTACCAATAATGTCACTATATTACCCATTGGAATAGCTGAAGGAGTGTTTACAAAATTCCTAGGGAAAGTGGTGTCTACTAATTATCTTGTTATTGAATGTGTAGGAGAAGGACAAATTACACTTGGAAGATCCTTGCTAAAACTCCTTGGAGCAACAATAGATGTGGGAAAAGGCACCATGAATTTCACTTCTCCACCAAGAAATCATACGTTCCCTAAAGGTAAGAGTAAAGGTAAGAAATATAGAGGCACGAAAGTTGATATTGATGCTTCTTCATTTAAAAATACTTGATTCTTGCTTTCTATGCCTAGCTGAAAGGTGCTAAAGAAAAGCAATCTTGGGAGATAACCCAATTTTTTAGTAAGTTTTTCTTTTGTTGAGTCTTGGAAGTTATTGCCTCTGTAATAACCTCTTCTTATCCTTTTTGTGTGGTTTTTGTGCCAAGAATAACCTCTAATAAGAGGGAAGTAAGATTTGCGGAAGTTGTTGTCCCGAAACAGATGTCTATGCTTCACTGTAAAAAATCGTGAAAAATCCCAGAACGTCAGATTGAGCTGAAATGTTTTGTGTGCATGCCCCTGGTATTTGACCAACTTTATTTAGTTTTGCACTTTTTGATTTGGGAAACATAATAATTTTGAAAAAAATCGGTCTTTACCTTCTGGTCTGTTTTGACATATTTATGGCCCAGTTCTTTTGGCAGCTTAGAAAATAAGCCGCCCCTTCCCTAGCTTCTCTCATACGCCGCTCAGCTTATTGGTTGGAGCTTCCAAACTAATTATCTCATAACTAATTGAGAAGCTTCGATTAATAAGCCATGTGGCTTATGAGAGAAGTTGAGGAGGGGGCAGCTTATTTTTTAAGCTGGCAAAAGAACCGGCCCTATGCCATTATGTGTATTTGCCTCTTAATCGGTTTCTTTTTAAGTTCTTTTTGATCACTTGAGCTTTTAAAAGGAGTTGCTACAGTAGCCTATGTTTTAATGGATGTTTCTACTTGAATTGAAAATGAACCAAAGGCTTATTATCATGAATACACTAATGTTGCTAATGAAGACTGTGTGAAGTTTTGTATGAAAGAAGTTTTCAAGTGTAGGGACAAAATGATATGATGAGATGAAGTATGGAAAAAATCTCAAGCTTGGGGATGCCACCCGTATCACCCCAAGAAATATTCAAGAGGTACACGCGTCAAAGCTTGGGGATGCCCAAGGCATCCCCTTCTTCATCAATAAAAATCTCAGGTCTTCTTCTTGGACACTTTATTTTTATTACTTTATGCACTATGTGTTGTTCTTGGAGCATCTTTGTTTTTGTTTTTGTTTTTGTTTTATTTTGCTTTGTTTGCTGCAATAAGTTGGTTGGACCCCAACACACCCATTTTGCAGAAGTCACACCTAGTTCTTCATTGCCTAGAACACTCTAGTTTTCACTCTTAATGCTCTCTAAGTGTTCTCTTTTGCTAGCACTACGTTTAGCTTTAGTTTTCTTCTGCTTTGTTCTTAGAAATTTCTAGTTCTTCTTTATAGATTTGTGAGACAAGCTCACTGGTCTTTATTAATCATTATCTTTGTGAGTTGTTTCAAATAAGTTGATTGGTGTTGGGAAAGAGTAGAATATTTCATGCTTATAGTGGTACAAAAAGGAAGCTTATTTTGACTGTAACTTAGACTTTATCATGTCATGATACATGTTGCTTTGACCTTATGCTTAGTGATTATTGTTGTAGCATGACTTTTTTCAAACAACTGAGATTGCTTAATGTGCCATGAAAGAATCATGCATTGTTTTAGCATACAAAAGCATAATATTGCGGTATTCTCTTTTTATGCTTTATTTGGGTTGACTTGGCACATGCTTACACCATGTTATGACTATGAACCAGTCACCCTAGCCTCTATGATCATTTAGTTTTTGACTTGTGATATCACTTTATGCTTTGATCAATAATGTTTTGTCGCTCTGCATGATTGTGGCCATTATTGCTCTCTTAGTTGGTTGCTCCTAGTCTTTTGCTAGCCTCCACCTGTACTGAGTATGAGCTCTACTCGTGCATCCAACTCCCAATAAACCAAGTTATTCCAATGAGTCCACTATAAATTCCTATGCATGGTGTGTTACACCATTCCAAGTATATTCATGTGTTTATTTATATTCCAAATTAAATTTTTGTTATGTGAAAATTAGTGATTAAAGCTCTCACAAACTTGAAGACACATTTTATTCCTTGCAATTAATAAACTTGAACTATTGTGACTATCTTATGATGCTTATATGCTTACAACTTATAAGTTGGGAGTTAGCAGAACCATGCTGTCATAGGGAACGCTTTCGACATTGCACTTATTCTATTCAGTTGATATCATGTTCTTTTGTTTATGGATCCTGGCGGTGTGAAATAAAATGGAAGCTTGTAAGATCATGAAGTATGTATATGTGTTAGAGAAACGCCTGGGCAGCTAGCCTAGGCAATGCCTAATCATGGTGGAAACTTATAGCGAAACCATAGTGGCATTCTGTGAAGCATCCTCAATAAAAACCTACGCAAATAGCAAATAAAAAGATCGCTGCGATGCTCACTGTCTGTTGCCTTGTCATTTTGATATGGGATAGCTCCTATGTCATGGGGCAAGGGGTATACCGTTGGTGGTTCTCTATGATACACATATACTTATAATGATAAAAACTTGCTTGTGATCAAAGTTGAGTAGCATGAGGTTCGGTACTCGTACGCAAGGGGCATGAGATTTTCAACTTGTGATTTGTCAAGCATATACTCATATTTGCACTCACTTTAACCTTAATTACTTCAAGATGCTTATGATAGGGGCAATGAGAGCTCAAAGCTAATAAGTACCATAATTTTTGGAAGATTTATAAAACCATTTAATCCCTACTTCCATCTGTGAAGGGTCTTTCTTTTTTTACTTTTGTGTTGAGTCTCCATCTTCTATCTTTATGCACCAGCTAAGAGAGCATGGTTGTCATTCTTAGTTCAACGTGCATTGTCCTAAAACTTGTTGATTGATTCATAATTTTGGTATTGCTTGTTCTTAAATTATTTGTATCTAGTCACCCTGATGAACTTTGGAGGTGTCCTATGCATTTATGTTTTTCTTTTCCACGAAGGACAAGTTGAATACCACTTTTGCTATGTTTTCTGTATGTGAAACAAACAAATGTCTTTCAAAGCATTATTCATGATCTTTTGTTTGTGTAGCCTTTCATGTTGCAACATAGTTGCTATGTCTTATTGTTAGAAATGTATCTTTCATGCTTATGTTAGAGTAATTTGATCCTAGCTATCAATGTTTTACAATACTTTGATCAAGATTGTGATGGTGCATGTCATCTCAAAAAAATTATCACTTACCTATCAAGGACGAGCAGGAGTTAACCTTGGGGATGCTTGATACGTCGTAAACGTATCTATAATTTTTTATGCTCCATGCTTGTTTTGTACCAACTATCTTATGTTTTGTCTACACTTTGAGGCATTTTTATACATTTTCTGAAACTAACATATTAACAAGATGGCACAGTGTCAGTTCATGTTTTTTCTATTTTTGTTTTCAGAAAAGCTAGTAAAGAAATATTATCGGAATTGGACGAAACGAAAGCCAAAGTTCCTATTTTTACCGACACGACACGAAGTCCGAAGGAGAGACGAAGAGGTGCCACGAGGCAACCACACCAGGTGGCCGTGCAGGCTCCCCTAGCCGCACCACCATATGGTGTGGCCCCCTCGGGCATCCACCGACCTTGCCCCTTCGCCTATATAAACCCTCCGAGGAGAAAACCCTAAGTGCCCAATCAGAAATCCAAGAAAAAGTCCGTAGCCGCCGCCACCATCGTCCCTAGATAGGGAGGGATCTAAAGCTCTTCCCGGCACCCTACCAAAGAGGGGAGATCATCCCGGAGGCCTTCTTCATCACCATGCTAGCCTCCGAAGTGATGCGTGAGTAGTTCATCCTTGGACTATGGGTCCATAGAAGTAGCTAGATGGTTGTTTCTCCTCTTTGTGCTATCATGTTTAGATCTTGTGAGCTGCCTATCATGATCAAGAACATCTATTTGTAATCCTACATGTTGTGTTTGTTGGGATCCGATGGATATTGAGTACTACGTCAAGATTGATTATTTATTCTATCATGTCTATGTTATTTGTGATCTCGCGTGTTCTCTGTTGCTAGTAGTTACTCTAGCCAAGTATTTGCTTGTGACTCCAAAAGGGAGTATTTATGCTCGATAGTAAGTTCACGCCTCAAGTAATCTGGGGGAGTGACAGAAGCCTCTAAGGTTGTAGATGTGCCGTTGCTACTAGGGAGAAAACAACAATCCTTTGTCCAAGGGCAATTGTATTGTTTACTTTACACACTTTGCTTAATGCAATTATCTGTTGCTTGCAACTTAATACCTGAGGGTTGTCCGGATGATATCCCGGAAGTGGATTATTAGTCATGGATGTAGTTGGATTACGGTCTATGTATTATGTTGTAATGCCCAAACGAATCTCATAGTGATCATCATGTCATGTACATGCATTGTATGCATTCTCTATCTGTCATTTGCCCAATTGTAATTTATTCACCCAGCATGCCATTTATCTTATGGAGAAATATCTCTAGTGAACTGTGGACCCCGGCCCATTCCTTCCTATTGATATTCCATCTACTATCTACTGTTTACTTTCAAGCAATTACTATATTCTACACTATACATTTAATCCTTTGTTTTCAGCAAAACCAGTGAGCTTAACAACCTCACTGTAAGTTGGGGCAAAGTATTTTGGCTGTGTTATGCAGGTTCCACGTTGCTAGCAACACCTTGAGAGCTATTTCTTTATCCTACTGGTTCGATAACCTTGGTTTCACAACTGAGGAAAACTTGTTGTTGTGCTCATCATACCTTCCACTTGGGGTTCCCAACGAGCTCTACATCATATGAGCCATCAATGGCTTTAGGCCTTTCCTCAGCAATGTGCCGAGGACGATCGTGCTAAAGGAGAACAATGGATGCAGCTGGATGGTGAAGCTACGGGATGTTAGCGGCAGGATTTGCCTTGACCAGGGGTTGGCTGGCTTCGCCATTGCACACCAGGTGAAGATCGGATTCTTCTTGACTTTCAAGATGTTGAAGGGTGACATGTTCAAGGTCGCCATCTTCAACTACACCATGACTGAAGTCATGAAGAAGTGCCCACAACATTGATCTAGCCCTTGCCATGATCAACCTGTGATCTTTGCTGTCTACTTTGTTGTTTGTTCGATTGCTGTGAACTTATGTCTTGCTATAATGTTTATGTTGCCTACTTGGTGTGTGATAATTGTGGTTAAGATACACACGTGGTGTGTGGTAAGCTCACAATCTGGAGAAGAGGTTACCAGAGCACATGACATAGCTGAAACCAAACACGTGAATTTCTTTCTCCTGGGTCTAATACAGCCCTCCAAACAGCAGGGCCTCAATTCCGCCCAAGTGTTAAACAGTGTCAATGCGGAGAACCAAATAAGAAGAAGAATTTGGTCCAAAGCCTGATCCTAGCGTGCAATCCCCGCGCGTACAAGTTGCACGTGCCGGAAAAAACTCGCACCGGAACCAAACATGCCCAAAAGGATCATGGATAATGGGCTCGTGTGATTGACGTGATATTGCAGGGTTAACTATACGAGATGCAAAAAAATTGAAATTCTAAGTTTATCTTAAGTCAAATTTCACCTACTTTTGTAGAAAAACATGTTAATATCTACAACATCAAATCTATATAACACGGAACTATATTATATAGTATAACTAATCTAATAAAAATATATTAGTATTGAAAATATCAATATTTTTATAGACTTGGTCAAAGTTAAAGAAGTTAACTTAGGACAAGTTCAAAACTTCAACTATTTTGAAACCGAGGGAGTGTAAATTCTAGAGCATGTCCAATGATAGATAAAGCGTGTATTTTCGTAACCCTTCGAATCATCTAAAGAAGGCTAGAGATATACTTTGTGTAATGCATTGTCTCTTATTGTCACCCTAACAATTAACGAGAATATATTAATTTTTAATACTCCCTCTGACCTTTTTTTTTTGAATTTATGACATCATTTTCCGGACGACATGTTGTAAAAGAAAAACAGATACTACAATGGAGAAAATAACATTCTCTTGACTATTTTAAAAGGCCAGCGGGAAAGACAACTTTTATTTTCTCTATTCTCTTTTTCAACTCAGAAAAATTAAAATGTGACAATATAGTAACATGGTAGAGTGAGTCTAGCGAAGTGATAAGTTTATAATAAACTAACACAAAGAAAAGGAGAAAATACAACTTTGACACTGAAAAAAGGGGCAAATTTAGAGGTTCATGAACACAACAACTCAGACTGAACTGAGGAATTCCTCCTCTGCGTTTTATGTTTAGGACGACCGCCGACCCAAAACTGGGGGCGAAACCCAGCCAAATCCATCCCCCCGTCGATCCCAGTTCCCGGAAATTCCGCGTTCGGAAGCCTAATCACTCTTCCCCCAAATCCCATCTCCGGCCCCATGCTTCCTGCCGTCGCCGGCCCGTCGGGCGCCGTCGCCGCTCTGTCTTTCCCCGACGCGGACGGCGACGACTACTCCGAAGACGGAGACTTCACCGACGCCCCGTTCCTGGAGCCGCCCGATCCGGGGCTCCCTGGTCCCATCTTCTCCTCCGCCACCGCCCTGCTCCCCGCGGGTGGGAGCGGCGGCCAGGCCTCGTCCGGCGGCGAGCGGCGGCCCCTCTTCCAGCGCCTCTGGACGGAGGAGGACGAGATCGTGATCCTCCGCGGGTTCGCGGAGTTCACCGCCGCCCGCGGCACGGCGTTCGCGTCGCACCAGTACGACACGGACCCGTTCTACGAGGACATGCGCCGCCGCCTGCAGCTCGACTTCTCCAAGAGCCAGCTCGTCGAGAAGCTCCGCCGCCTCAAGCGCAAGTACCGCAACTGCGTCTCCCGCCTCCGCGGCTCCGGCGCCACCTTCGCCTTCCGCTCCCCGCACGAGCAGGCAATTTTCGAGATCGCGCGCAACATCTGGCGCCCCGCGAATAAGCACGGCAAGGACCCCTCGGCAGACTCTGACGACGAAGAAGCTGTTGTTGCCGCCGCCGCCGCGGTTGCAGCCACAGCCGTCCCTGCGAGCACCAGCCCCAATGGGGAAGTCAAATCCCCCTCAGGCTCGGGGCGGCAGCGCCGCCGAAGACGTTCGTCAGAGTCCACCACTGAAACTGCCCCTGTCCCTGCCACCGTTTTGGTGCAACCCCCTCACCCAGTGCAGGTACCTGTGTCAGTCCCTGTCAAGATGGATGATTCGCTGCCAGCACTGCCCCAGACTCCAATGCCTGTAACGGTGACCATGGAGGGATCAGAGCCTCTCGGATTTCCAGTCATTTCACCCCAGGCAGAAGTCGTTAATGTTGAGAAGAATTGTCTGACGCCTCTGTTTAAGGAGATGATTCATGCGGTCATACATGTTGGATCCAATCCATTTGATATGAAACTGCCCGAGCCGCCGCTCGGGTTGCCCTTGGAAGGGGAGAAATGGAGAAATCAAAGAATTTTGGAGCTGGAGGTGTACCTGAAGCGGATCGAACTGCTGCAGGACCAAGTGAAGGCGGCCCTTGAGGAGCTCAAGTCTTCCACACCTGAGACTTGAGGCATTTAAGTTAGGAACTGATAAGGTGACTCTCGTTTTAGAATTCTTGCTACAGTTCTGAGGGTAGATGTTTAGGTTTCTTTCTCTTTTTTTTTCAGATTTTCGTTCATAAAAGAATATTGTTAACAGAATTAGAGTTTGGAACTAGTTTATTTATGTTTCTAATTGTTCATGTGATATTTAGCCGTGATTTATTTTCTTTGTAGTGTAGGTGTTCCTTTTATCTGTAAAAGTGTTATGCTTTGAGCAGCCAGTGGAGTTTCCTGGTAGAAATCTTGATGGATTTCAATTGATTTATCAGGATTAGGATTTTTGTAGTTTCAGTACTTCACCAATTGTACTATTCCCTGTGATTTCAGAATTTGTACTCCCTCCATTTAGAAATATAAGATGTTTTAGGTTTGTGAAGGAGATGTATCTAGACACGTTTTAGTGTGTAGATTCAAATGAATCTAGACACTAAAATGTGTCTAGATACATCTCTTTCACAAACTTAAAACATCTTATATTTCCAAACGGAGGGAGTAGATCCTAGGACTGGCTGTCAATATAAATGTTGGCTAGAAGGTCATGAAATGTGATGAGCTCCAATGTTCAATTTGTGTGTCAGCACGAAAGAATGACATGAGTGACAGGATAAACATTTGACTTTTGTTTCATTATAATTCATGACCCTGCTTTTTCGTGAAGATTGGGAAGTACTCAAGAGTACAAGATGATTTGGATTTTTTTTTCTGCAGCACCATTGCATTAAGTTTTTCCCTTTTTTGTGTGTTTTCCCGGATAGAATAAGGTCAACCTATAAAACAGAGTTAGTGCTTATTGCTCAATCACATGCATTGCCATTCTGAGGACCAGAGTTCATTTTGTGCATCAGATTTGGAGGCCAGGGCTACAAATTTGTAAGCAATTTACCTGTCAGTTATGCATTAAACTTTATATATATGGCAGTACATTGTGATGTTGTTAGTGGGGGTCAAGTACTGAAATTTAGATCCAGAGTAATATATAATGTGTACACTTCATTCTCTATTATACTGGGGATCTGAGTGCACAAGTATCAGTGTTGTGAATACTTCTTCGATCTTTCAATCACAAGAGTGTTGCTTACCTATGTCAAGTGGTGGGAAGGGATTGTTGCTTTCCTTTCTACCCTTCAGTCACGAAGATAATTGTATGGTACTTTCATAAGAGTGTTGATTTCCTTGTTTTCCTTTTAATCGCAGTAGTGCTCATTTTCCAGGAAGTTAAAATACTCCCTCCGATCCATATTACTTGTCACTAAAATGGATGTATCTAGACATGTTTTAGTGCTAGATACATCCATTTCAACGACAAGTAATATGGATCGGAGGGAGTACTTCATTTGTCGTTATTTATGTATCCAGTCAGGGTTAGCTTCTGCATTCCTTTCAGTATACTGTTGATGTGAAATTGTGATGTAAAGAAACCGTCTTCGGTATTGTTCATGATTTTTAGCAACTGAATGCCATGGATCTAATCTGGACCACCATCTTTTCTCTTCCTGCTCTGTGCTACTGTGGAATATTTTCATAACTTTTACTTTGTACGTATTCATAATTAGCTAACCGATTTAGTTTGATCATATGGTGCCTCCGTGTTTATAAAAATACACTGTGATGCTGTCAGAGGGAGAAGTACTGAAATTTAGGTCCAGTGTTGTACTGCTTAATGATGTGTAGACTTCATCTCTGTTCCACTGGGAATTTGGCCTGCTTCAGTTAGAGTGCGACGTATGGACCAGAGGTTGTGAATACTTGCTTGACCAGCCAGACGCTCGGGAATATGCCTTTTCTGCCCAATCGATTGAGCTTTCAATCTTTCCAGGTCCTCTAAAACTGTGTCGTCTTCCAAAAACCCTAGTTCTCACATAGGCGTGCATATAAACTGTATATTTACAACTCTATCTTGGCATTAATATATTCAAACTTTTCACTACTCAGCATCACATATATAATAACATTTAGAATGCATAGTTTCAAATGTTTAAATTCAAACATAAGTTGAGGCCCAAATGCATAGAGCAACAAAAACAACATAGCCGGCATCCCAAGATCACTATGCCTTGCCGTCAGCCGAACCTCCTCCTCCCATGTTTGTGTCATACCATGTCATTCTTGATGCCAACATCTCTGCTCTCCTAATCTCCTAGTATGATCTCATCCATGCCACTTGGATCTATCATCATGAGTGGTTTGCCTTGGCCTACGTTTCTTGTTGCATCCTCTTCTCCTTGAGAAGAGGAGTATGCCCCTTGAAGTCGGCCTTCCACTTTTATGTCTCTAGCTTCTTGTCCTCGTTCTCTTTCACTTTTTGCCACCTTGGCAACTTTCTTGTTGTCTCTTCTCGGAAAATTCCAACTTCATTTGCAAAGCTTAAACTAGACATCTCCATTGTTGCATTCATCAACTCATCAAGCTTATTCTCATGCTCTCGGGCTCCATACATCTCTTTAGCATCTCCTCTGCCTTCTTTCTCTCTTCCAAGTGACCCTTGCTTGCCCCCCTCCCACCACCAGGGCCGACTCTATGTTTTTTAGGGACTTAGGCGAAGTCGACCGTATTGGCCCCTAATGCTAATGTATATTTAGGCATATTTAGAAAAATAAACATATATGTATTCCCACTTTCACTTCCAAAATAAAAGCTAACATCCAACCATATATTTTATTCACAAAATATAACAAGTACCGAACTACTGTCTTGGCGCCAAATCAACTAAAATTATCGACTATATCATGTAAAGAATTAAGCATAGAAATACAACACTAAAAGACAAGAAGAAAAGATACACAAACTGCAAACAAGCAGGGCCAAAACTTAATATACCGGGGGACGCGGGGCTGGCATTATCAACTTTCCAGCTTGGTTGCTTCCTTGTCTCCCTGCGTGGCTGCGTCATGGCGCCGTCCCATGCGTCCGTCGATAGGGTCTGCTTGTCGCCGAACTGAAACGGGAGAATAGATAAAGGAGACGAGATCGACAAAATATATACGCGTGGGTCCTGCTGGCTGTCGCTTGTGAAATCGTGGCGTGACGTTCACTTGGCCAATGTACAACTATACATATTTTTAGGTCCCCTCCTGTGCATGGGCCTTGGCCTTTGCCCAAGGTCGCGTAGGCCTAGAGCCGCCCTGCCCCCCCCCCCCACCCACCCACCCACCCACACATCTTCATCTTAATTCTCAGGGAGGACGAGGTACTTGGCCTTGGTCTCTTTGGTAGAGCCTAATCATTTCTCTTCTTCCACTTCTCATTGTGCTTGATAAATTGTAAACATTGTTGGAAGACATATTGTTTGCTTTCTAACTTGGCGATGTGCATGTACCTCTCTTAAGGAAATATCATCCGACAATATTCAAGCAGAAGAAATTTTAAACGGTGATACACATGGACATAAATAGAAAAAGGTGAGCACTCACATAGTCATCATGCTGTGGCACGACTAGTAGGCGCGTTCTTCACTTGCTCCAAACAACCCGACCTTCGGTTGCAACTCTCGTGGATCAAAGACCACCGGCTATCGAGTGACTTGAGTGCGAGTTTCAATGGTTCCATCACAAAAAGTTACTACAAATCTTCGGTTCAATTCCAATAGTTGCCACCGGTTTGATCCTTTCTTGCAACCACATCTAGTATCACACTCTCCATGTATTTGCCGAAGTCTCATATTCATTAGTGTAATTTTTTACTCCGACCTCTCCTTTTGAATTGAGAAACATCGAACACATCATCCATGGAATCAGAACGGGATGAGGGATTTAGATGTGCCTACGAGACAGACCACGGTGCAGTTGAGCACATATCGAAAAAATGCGTGAGTCTACGCGCGTTGCTGCACGAATGGATGGCGTCGATGGGCGGTGTGCATGACCTCTCGAATAGGACGGCGGCGATGGCGGCTTGCTGGTACCTAGTAGTCAACAGCGATGCCGGTCAGTTCTGACACTACATCGATGCACAATTTGGTCGGCAGTCAGATTAGACCGAGAGGAAAAGGCTAAACTACCCTTTTACTACATGGATGGTCAGATTTAAGTGTTATCCCGTCTATACTTATGGAGTACCGGGGTACCGTGAAAGTTTTCCATTTCAGAAGAGTGTTAATTAACTTGTGTACTTTTAGTCACAGTAGTGCTTATTTTCCATGAAGATATATAAAATACTTTCGTCCAGGAATAAGTGTTGCTTTTAGCTTCTGTTAAGTATTGTTTTTTTAAGTTTGATCGAGTTTATAAAAAACAACAACAATTTATAACACCAAATTGTTATCACTAGATCCATCTTAAATGTAGTTTACCGATTTTGTGTCAAGATTATTGCTGTGATGATTTTCCATAAAATTGGTCAAATTTATAATATAGTTTGATTTAGAACGAAAACCAAAAGTACAAATATTTCCGAGGAGTGTTGCTTGTGCATCCGGCATTCCAGCTAGTGCGTACCTTTCAGTGTACTGTTGATGTGAAATGTGATGTAATGAGAAGCTAAGGAGCCGTCTTCGATCAGTTATGCAAATTAATCATCATATGGTTTAGCAATGTGAATCCCGTGGCGCCGAGTTCCAAAGACGTACGTACTCTTCCACAGCAGAGCATATCCGGCCCACTGATTTCGACAGATTATATCTGGGGTCAATGTCCACAGAGTACTATTGCTTGTTTGCACGTGTGCTGATGTGCTGGCCATGAAATGAAAGAGATGCATGTCAAACGATCCAAGCCGCCTGTGAAGAAAAAATAATATGGACTGAGTGTACAAGTCCAACTTTCCAAGCCATGGCAGTAAAACATCTTTATCCTCCCCACCAACCCGATCGCAGCCTCGCAGCGGTGGCAGATTATTGACAACTAAGTTGCCTAATTAACCGGCTAATCGGCTCCTATATATAGAGCTCTGCTCGCCGCTTTGCCCATCAACAAACTCCTGCAACATAAAGCATTCCACAGCTAGACGCGACAGTTGTGCATTCTCACACGAAAAGCTTAGAAGCAACGAGATGAAGAACACCAGCACCAAGCTCGTGGCGATCCTCGTCCTCCAGGCCGTCCTGGTCATGGGGATCCTCTCGCACGTGAACGGTAATATAACGTCCTCGCCGATTCATCCTCAAAGTTCTTTGATCGTTAAATCTCGAGCGACGAACTGATGTGTGACGATGCTGCCATTATTGCCATGATCATTCCGTACGTGCAGCCGACTACTTCCCGACGTGCTGCGACAACTGCAGGTCCTTCTCCGGCGTGGACGTGTGCGACGACGCCCACCCGACGTGCCCCACCGGCTGCTCCGCCTGCCGCGTGGTGCAGACCACCCCGACCCAGACCTTCCGCTGCGCCGACATGAAGAACACCGTCGACGGCACCTGCGGGGGACCCTGCACCAAGTACTGATACATCTATCGGTCCATTGGTCAAACAATAAATAAATTAAAGCTCAGATGAGATGAGCAGACTCTGCTTGTGCGTGCTGACACTAGCTAGCTAGCTAGCTATGTCGTCGGCGGCGCTATTGCTTGTCTATACATATATTCTCTCTCGAGAAGTGCTGGTATTGCTTGCCTGTCAGCTGTGTGTTGTGTGTCCTCCCTCAATAAACGCCACCTGCTATCATTTGTGTGTCTATGCTTGTAATAACTAATAAGATGGAAATTACATATGCATTATTTACTACTCTCAGTCTCTGATATGTCGTCCATTATTTGCATATTAGCCAGTTCACTGGAATACCACACATCGCTAGAACCAATAATAAACAACAAGCGGTCTAATAATACTCTATGTCTCCGATATGGCATCCATTGTTTGCATATTAGGTACTCCCTCTGATCCATATTACAGTACTTGTCACTAAAATGGATGTATCTAGACATGTTTTAGTGCTAGATACATCCATTCTAACGACAAGTAATATGAATTGGAGGGAGTACTAGTTTATCGAGACATTGGAACCAACATGACGTGTCTAGCTAGGAAGGAGACACCGGAGTTTTGGCCCCAAAAGCTTCCCTTAACCCTTAACCCGCATGAACGTGTAGATTCAAAACAAAATGCCAAAAAAAAAATCAACCAAATCTAAATATGTTGACAAAAGATATGCACGGGTGTGTTCCATATACATGGCAAATTTCGTGGAGGGATGACGGTCATGGTGCTCCATGCGTGATGAACATTTGCTGCACTAAAAGGGCTACTTTTAAAACCTTTTTTAGAGCACGTGTTCTGTTTATTTTGTTTTTCTGCACGGAGAAGTACGAATGTCATTTCATCACGAAATTTTGCATGCAGTAGAACATGACGGACGATTTAAAATTTCATTATTTCTAAAGTTTTTATTACTTTTTAAATTTGTTATTCACCCGGGTGCATGTGAGCTTGGTTGCGGAGCTGGATTTTCACTTCATGGGAAACTAGTTAGACTAGCTCCAATGGAGATATCATAGGTAGTAAATGCACTACATGTATGCAAAATGGTTACGTGTCACTGCAATTAATGATGAAAGAGATTGTATTAGTATTATAGGTAGATACGATATCATAGCACATAGAACTAGAAAAACTAATCTCAAATAATTCTTGTACACAATTTTTACATAAACACCCTTTTGTTTTGTTCAATAAAATGGTAATAAAATATGCAAAAAATAAGGAACTATACATGTAACCGTAACATATTGTGTTTCATATATTCTTTATGATAGAGGAACATGCATGTAATTGTTGATTGTTAAGCTCCTCAAGTGTTTCATACCTTTTGGCATGTGTGTAACAAAAAAAGAGGTTGTAGTGTCTCACTGCAAAATGAAATGATCTTTTTTATTTTTCTAGTTACCAAAACTTGAGAGAAGGAGTCCTCTTCCAAGTAAACATGAGGCTCATGCTACTCCCTCTGTCTCAAAATGTAAGACACCATTTATTTTCAACGGTTAGCAACATACATTTTGATTATGATTTTAACGTATAGTATATTCACAAACTTAGTATAAAGATATATGAAATGAAAGAATTTTGAATCGCTATTCACGGTCCCTCTAGTCGACTATCTCAATCCTTTCACACACAAATACTCCACAAGACACTTCTCCCTTCTAAAATTCCAATTTGTGTAAAACATTAAGGACCGACACCACCACTTCTTTCTCAAGCCCTCTTGTTGCCTCGGTTTGGCACGAATCAACACCATACCCTCAATTATAACTTTATGCAAAATATGGTTGTGGAAATTGCATGCTTGTTTGCCTGAGAAATACATGTCTTAATTTCTTCTAACCACCTATGGAAGATCTGGATGCATGAAACGAAAAAAATCTTTAGACATACTGACCAATCAACATTTCCAACCATCTCCAGCATTGTCCTTAAGCTAGATTACATATATATATTCATGAGTTATATTTCGAGTTGGTTGTCTCTATGGTGTTTGTTGGAACCATCTAGCGCTCAAGGTGACAGTGTGGGGTTATCTAGATGGGGAAGGCGGACTTTGAGGAGTGCTGTTATAGCCCTACCATGGATTAGAGTGTCCAACAGGAGAGTCATTAAGAGTAGTATCATTAAGAGAAGATATGTATATGAGAGAGTTTTCACTAGTGAAAGTATGATCCCTAGGCCTTGTTTCTAAACATTGAAACACCGTTTGCATCTAGATATGTTGCATGTTTGCTTGCTTCCATCCTTTTGCATTTAGTCTTTACCTCATCGTCAAGCTATTTTCTAGCACTCACACATGTTCCCCCACGTCAACAACAAGTCAGAAGCTATTTAATGACATCGTTACCGCTTGTATTTCACTATCTCTTCGCCGAACTAGTGCACCTATACACCTGACAAGTGTATTGGGTGTGTTGGGGACACAAGCGACTTCTTGTATCTTGATTGCAGGGTTGCTTGAGAGGGATACCTTTGACCACTTCCTCCCTGAGTTCGATAAACCTTGGGTACTCCACTTAAGGGAAACTTGCTGCTGTTCTACAAACCTCTGCACTTGGAGGCCCAACAATTGTCTACAAGAATAGAAGTGCGTAGACATCACACGATGTCACTTTCACACACGTGGGGAGAGCCGGAGATTGATTAAAGTAGTTGAGTAGCAAAGTATATGTACTTGATTACAAAGCTCATGATCTCAATAAGATCATGCATAGAAAGAGAGATGAACACATAGCTACCGGTAGATCCCTTAGCCTCGAGGAATAACTACTCCCTCCTCATTATGGGAATCAACAACGGCGATGGAGATGGTGGTGGAGATCGATGGAGATGGCTCCGGGGCAATTCCCCGTCCCGGCAGGGTGCCGGAACAGAGACTTCTATCCCCCGAATCTCCCCTTCGGTGGTGGCGGCACTGCGGAAGTTTTTGTGGATGTATGTCGATTCCTTTTATGGTTTCCACATCAGAGGCTTTGTATAGGCGGAAGGGCAAGGTCGGTGGAGGGATAGGGGGCCCACACCATGTGGTGGCGCCACTAGGGGATACCCACGCCAACATAGGGCGTGGCCGCCCTGGTGTCCCCCTCCGTCTCTGTTTCGTGTTTCCGTATTGTTCTAGGAAAAATAGGCAGATTGGCTTTTGTCCCGTCCAATTCTGAGAATATTCATTTTTTAGCTTTTCTGAAACCAAAAACAATAGAAAACAGGCAACTAGCACTGCTGACATGGTTATACCCTACGGGTACCCGATGTTAGCATACCTGGTCCAGCTCGACAGAAGGCCCACTCGACGACCTGCCAGGGTCCATGACGCCTATGACGTTTCGGCTGATATGAAGCCCATATGGACACGGACTCCCAAGCGCACAAGACAAGGAAACCTCAAGACTAGAGTTTGAATACAACTTGTAACCAAATCGTATTGGCACCCGAGACCTAGCCTCCCCATATATAAAGGCTAGGAGGGTCCAACGAGAAGGACAGATTAAAAATACAATAGGCTACGCCACAATAGATAGATCTACGATCTCCACTTCCATGATAGATCTACAGATCTAGCTCGACTCATACTTTCGCATACACACCACCACGCCAGATTGAATCTGCGCACCCCTGTAACTTTCGGTTCCGCCGTAATCAAGAGCAGACAAGCAGGAGCAGGGTTTTCCCTCCGGGGGCCTGAACCTGGGTAAATCTTGTGTCCCCTGGTTGCTTGTTTGCTAACCGTTCCACGATCTCCAGCATCCCCATCTTCTCCAAAACCCAAGTCCATAACAATGGGCATTGACGAGTCGAAACCTTGTCAATTGGCGTCGTCTGTGGGAATCGAACCCACGACCCGATGTGATCTTCGATTGCGGCAATCGGCTGCATCGACCGCGATTCGGGGGCTCCCTCGACGCCATGTGACCCTCTACGACCCGGGGGCTCGGAGGCTCCCTCCGCTCCGACGACCAGCTGCGGCCTCCGGCTCCAGCAAACCTGTTGCGGTCTTCGGCTCCGACAAACCGTGTGGCCTTCGGCTACGGTGACCCGTTGCATTCTTCGGATGCGGCGACCCAATATGGTCTTCGATTGCGACAATCTTCGGATGCGGAGCTCTCTACCATCATCGACCCCAGGAACCCGTCGCTTCTATGACCGTGGTCCGCCGCGTGACCCGCTACCGCATCAACTTCGTCCACGACAACTACCAATAAAGCTAAGTTTCTTTTATCTTTAAAGAATACAAGTTGTAACCAAATTGTATTGGCACCCGAGACCTAGCCTCCCCATATATAAAGGCTAGGAGGGTCCAACGAGGAGGACAGATTAAAAATACAATAGGCTACGCCACAATAGATAGATCTACGATCTCCACTTCCATGATAGATCTACAGATCTAGCTCGACTCATACTTTCGCATACGCACCACCACGCCAGATCGAATCTGCACACCCCTGTAACTTTCGGTTCCGCCGTAATCAAGAGCAGACAAGCAGGAGTAGGGTTTTCCCTCTGGGGGCCTGAACCTGGGTAAATCTCGTGTCCCCTGGTTGCTTGTCTGTTAACCGTTCCACGATCTCCAGCATCCCCGTCTTCTCCAAAACCCAAGTCCATAACAATGGGCATTGACGAGTCGAAACCTAGTCAGCATTTTGTCAATAGGTTAGTTCCAGAAAGTGTATAAAAATACATCAAAGTGTAGAAAAAACATAAGAAAGTCGATACAAAACAAGCATGGAGCATAAAAAATTATAGATACGTTTACAACGTATCAAGCATCCCCAAGCTTAACTTCTGCTCGTCCTCGAGTAGGTAAGTAATAAAAAGAATAATTTTTTAGGTGACATGCACCATCACAATCTTGATCAAAATATTTTCAAAGCATTAAAAGATGGGATCAAAGTACTTTAAACATGAGCGTGAAAGATGAAGTTCTAACAATAAGACATAGAAACTAAGTTGCAACATGAAAAGATACAAACAAAGGATCATGAATAACAATACATTGAAAGACGTTTGTTTGTTTCACATATAGAAAACATAGCATAGTGGTATTTGTAGGGTTAGCAGCATAGAAAACAAAAAAATTCCTACGATGTGAACTATATACCAAGAACTATCTACTAGATACAAACAACGGGCGGATGTATATCCGTAGAGAACATACCCTTGAAGACCGACAAAGCTTAACGAGTTCAACTCGTGGTTGATGTAGACGATCTCTTGCCGATCTCAAGATCGAGAGGAAGTCCTAGCGCCGCAAATCAGCAGCGCATCCGGGCTCGCACACACGTTCAAGGCACCGAGCAACCTCCGCCTCCTCGCTCCAGCGATGCAGCGGAAGCACAACTCTTTCTTGCCGAATAGCCACCGGGAACATGTATCTCGCTAGTCCGAGACCATGGGGGATAAATTCTAGAGGGGGAGAGAGATCCTTCACGAGGAGGTGTGAGAGACAAGTGAGGAGGGGGGCTCCTTTTATAGGAGGAGGGGGGCACCCAAGGGGGTGGCCGCCGGCCATGGGGGCTTCCCCCTCCCCTCCTTCAATCATGTGGGTGGACACTCCACTCACAAAATGCCCTTTAAATTCTCTCCACTCAAAAGTCCACTCAAATTACCATTAAATTTCCACCAAATTTAATGCAAACTCTCATTAAATAAAACTCTTTTATTTTATTCAGAATTTTGTCAATTACTTTAATGACAAACATTCACAAATAACCCCTTGCTAGAATTCTATTTCACATGCATATCCACTTTATGCAATTTCACCCGAAAACCTGTTTCGGTATCTAGTGAAATAAATTCCTGCGCTTGTTCATTCTTTCGGCATGAAACATTTGCTCCAATTGGATGTCGGTGTCTCTTAAGTGTGTCACCCTACGGTTCGTGAATAATGCGGACATGATAGAGACCCCTCTCGGATCAATAATCAGAAGCGGGATCTGGAGACCCATACTGACTCCCACACATTCAACGATGACTTTCTTGTGATCGTCGGAACCTTTTACGCTAGTATCTTAATCCCTTTGTTTCACGATATATTACATGTCCGAGATTCTATCATCGGTATCTCCATACCTAGTTTGATCTCGTTACCGACATGCACTCTTTTCTCGTTCCTGTGATATAACATTCTAGTGATCAAATCACTTGCTTGCAAGCTAATCAATGTGATATCACCGAGAGGGCCCAGAGTATATCTATCCGTCATCGGGATGAACAAATTCCACTCTCGATCCATGAGCCTCAACATAACACTTTATTAGTTCTGAATCCATCTTTATAATCACCCTGTTACAGTGTGACGTTTGATGTTATCAAGAAACTCTTTCGGTGTTAGTGATTGACATGATCTCATGGTCTAAGGATTAGGATCACTTCGTAAGTTGTTATAGCAATATAAACTCAATGACTTTGATCGTAATGCTATACTTCGGATGAATGTTCATCACACCATTACACTAATGTTGTGATCCCGTTATTAACAACATCCAATGTCCATGATCAGGAAACCTTGATCATCTTGTTAATCAACGAGCTAGTTTATGAGAGAGGCATAACTAGGAACTTTCTGTTTGTTTATTAAACACACATGTATTAACGTTTCCGTATTAATACAATTATAGCATGCAAAATAAACATCTATCATATACTTGGAATACACATAATAAACACTTTATTATTGCCTCTCAGGGCATATTCCCTTTAGTCTCCCACTTGCACTAGAGACAATAATCTAGTTACATAGTGATAAATCTAACACCCATTGAGTTCTGGTGTTGATCATGTTTTGCTCTAGGGAGAGTTTTAGTCAACGGATCTGCTACATTGAGATCCGTATGTACTTTACAAATCTTTATATCTCCATCCTTGAAATGCTCGCGGATGGAGTGAAACCGGCGCTTAATATGCTTGGAATGCTTGTGAGACCTTGGCTCTTTGGCATTGGCAATGGCACCATTGTTGTCACAATAGATCATCATTGGGTCCAACGCGTTTGCCACCACTCCTAGTTCGGATATGAACTCCTTCCTCCAAACTGCTTCCTGAGCCGCTTCTGAAGCAGCAACATATTCGGCCTCCGTTGTTGATCCCGCTACCACAGGTTGTTTGGAGCTCCTCCAACTAACCGCTCCGCCATTCATGAGAAATACGTATCCGGATTGAGACTTAGAGTCATTCGGATCGGTGTCAAAGCTAGCGTCGACATAACACTTAGCGACGAGCTCTTCTTCACCTCCGTATACAAGAAACATATCCTTAGTTCTTCGTAAGTACTTAAGGATATTCTTGACCGCTATCCAGTGTTCCGAACCTGGATCCTATTGGTACCTACTAGTCAAACTAATAGCATGTGCCACATCCGGTCTTGTACATAGCATGGCGTACATTATAGAGCCTATGGCTGAAGCATAGGGGACTTTGTCCATTATCTCTCTTTCTTCCGCCGAAGCCGGACTTTGAGTCTTACTCAATGTCTTTCCTTGCAACATAGGTAAGAACCCCTTCTTACTTCCGTCCATTTTAAACTTCTTTAAAATCTTATCAAGGTATGTACTTTGCGATAGCCCTATTAGGCGCCTAGATCTATCTCTATAGATCTTTATGCCTAATATGTATGACGCTTCACCTAGGTCCTTCATTGAAAATTTGCTGCTTAGATAACTTTTAACACTGTTTAAAAGATCTATATCATTTCCGATCAATAATATGTCATCCACATATAATATTAGAAATGCCACATTTCTCCCACTCACTTTCTTGTAAATACAAGCTTCTCCATAAGTTTGGACAAATCCAAACTCTTTGATCACCTCATCAAAGCGGAGATTCCAACTTCGTGATGCTTGCTTCAATCCATAGATGGATCGCTGAAGCTTGCACACCTTGTTAGCATCCTTAGGATCGAAAAAACCCTTTGGTTGTATCATATACAACTCTTCTTCAATATTACCATTGAGAAACGCGGTTTTGACATCCATCTGCCATATCTCATAATCGAAATATGCAGCAATTGCTAACATAATCCTAACTGACTTGAGCATCGCTACGGGAGAGAAAGTCTCATCGTAGTCAACTCCTTGAATTTGTCGAAACCCCTTTGCGACAAGTCGAGCTTTATAGACGGTCACATTACCATCAGCATCAGTTTTCCTTTTGAAAATCCATTTGTTCTCCACGGCCTTTCGGTCGTGAGGTAATTCCACCAAGTTCCAAACTTGATTTTCATACATGGATTCCATCTCGGATTTCATGGCTTCTAACCATTTGTTGGAATCCGGGCTCATCATCGCTTCTTCATACGTCGCAGGGTCATCATTTTCATCAACCATGAAATTCATGACAGGATTTCCGTACAGCTCGGGAGCTGCACGCGTCCTGTTTGACCTGCGAGGTTCGGTAGTACTCTCTTTCGGAGTTTCATGATCATTATCATTAGTTCCCTCTTCAATAGGTGGAGCCAACTCCGGAACAACTTCCGGCGCTGCGCTACTCGCCATACTTTGAAGAGAAGGTTCCACAACCTCTTCGAGTTCTACCTTCCGAATACTCACACCTTTCGCGAGAAACTCTTTCTCTAGAAAGGATCCATTCTTGGCAACAAAAACCTTGCCCTCGGATCTGTGATAGAAGAAATACCCAATAGTTTCTTTAGGGTATCCTATGAAGACGCATTTTTCCGCTTTGGGTTCGAGTTTATCCGGTTGAAGTTTCTTCACATAAACATCGCATCCCCAAACTTTAAGAAATGACAGCTTAGGTTTGTTTCCAAACCACAATTCATACGGTGTCTTTTCAACGGATTTAGATGGTGCCCGATTTAAAGTGAATGCAGCAGTTTCTATTGCATAACCCCAAAATGACAACGGCAAGTCCGTCAGAGACATCATAGATCGTACCATATCTAATAAAGTACGATTACGACGTTCCGACACACCATTTCGCCGTGGTGTTCTGGCAGGTGTGAGTTGTGAAACAATTCCACACTCTTTCATGTGAGTGCTAAACTCGTAACTTAGATACTCACCTCCACGGTCGGACCGTAGAAATTTGATCTTTCTATTACGATGATTTTCCACTTCATTCTGAAATTCCTTGAACTTTTCAAAGGTTTCAGACTTGTGTTCCATCAAGTAGATATAACCGTATCTACTCAAATCATCCGTGAAAGTAACAAAATAACGATATCCACCTCGCGCCGACACACTCATTGGACCACATACATCAGAATGTATGATTTCCAATAAATCTGTCGCCCGTTCCATTGAACCGGAAAACGGCGTTCTAGTCATCTTGCCCATAAGGCATGGCTCACATGTATCAAATGATTCATAATCAAGTGATTCCAAAAGTCCATCCGAATGGAGCTTCTTCATGCGTTTAACGCCAATATGACCTAGACGGCAGTGCCACATATATGCGGATATATCATCATTAAGTTTAATCCTTTTAGCATCAACATTATGAATATGTGTAACATTATCATCGAGATCTAATAGAAATAAACCATTCATCATCGGTGCATGACCATAAAAGATTTCATTCATATAAATGGAACAACCATTGTTCTCGGATTTAAATGAATAACCACTTCGCATCAAACACGATCCAGATACAATGTTCATGCTCAGTGCAGGCACCCGATAACATTTATTCAAGTTTATAACTAATCCCGACGGTAAGTGGAGAGGCAGCGTTCCGACGGCGATCACATCAACGCTTGATCCATTGCCGACATGCATCTTGACCTCACCCCTTGCTAGCGGTCGCTTGTTCCGCAGCCCCTGATTCGAGTTACAAATATTAGCAACTGAACCGGTATCAAATACCCAGGTGCTACTTCGAGCACTAGTCAAGTACTCCCTCCGTTTCAGAATATAAGACGTTTTAGGTTTGTGAAGAAAATGAATCTAGACTTGTTTTAATATGTAGGTTCATTCAACTTTGGGATGAATCTACACACTAAAAGAAGTCTAGATTCATTTTCCTCACAAACCTAAAACATCTTATATTTTGAAACGGAGGGAGTACACATCAATAACATGTATATCATATATACCTTTGTTTGCCTTGCCGGCCTTATTGTCTGCCAGATACTTGGGGCAGTTGCGCTTCCAGTGGCCAGTCCCCTTACAATAGTAGCACTCGGAATCAGACTTAGGTCCAACTCGGGGTTTCTTTTCAGGCGCGGCAACAGGCTTGCCGCCCTTACTTCCCTTCCGTTTTCCTTCTTGTCTTTCTTGAAACCAGTGTTCCTATTGATCATCAACACTTGATGTTCCTTTTTGATCTCCACTTCTGCAGTTTTAAGCATTGACAGAAGCTCGGGGAGAGACTTCTTCATGCCTTGCATATTATAGTTCATCACGAAGCTCTTATAGCTAGGTGGCAGAGACTGCAGAACACGATGGATGCCTAAGTCAATGGGAATCGATATTCCCAAGGACACAAGCTTATCGGCGTAACCCGACATCTTGAGTACATGCTCACTAACGGAGCTGTGCTCTTCCATCATGTAGCTAAAGAACTTTTCTGAAGCGTTGTAGCTCTCTACAGCAGCATGTGTGTCGAAAATCATTTTCAACTCACCCATTGTATCAAATGCATTGCCGTTTTCGAAACGCTTTCGAAGTTCCGGCTCTAGCCCATACAATATGCCGCAATGAACTAAGTTGTGGTCCTCCCGACGAGTCTGATAGACATTCTTCTCCTCATCAGGGGCATCATCAAAAGGTGGGGGGCCTAACGGCGCTTCTAGCACATATTTCTTTTGTGCAGCAGAGAGGAGAATCCTCAAATTCATGGCCCATTCGGTAAAGTTGCTACCGTTCGTTGCTAGTTTCTCTTTCTCCATGAACACATTGAAATTAAAAGCAGGTGGTGCCATCTACAACAGAATTTGTAAAGTTTAGACTAAGTGTATGATAAATTGAGTTCAACTAATCTATATTACGAATGAACTCCCACTCAAAAACGACATCCCTCATGCCTTTTTGGTGATTACATGAACCAAATCCACTACACCAAGTCCGATCATCACGTGAGTCGGTATAGCTTCAAAGGCGAGCATCAAATGGGCATCATATCAACTATATGACTCATGCTTAACCTTTCGGTCCGTGTTCCGAGGCCATGTCTGTACATGCTAGGCTCACCAAGTTAGAACCTTAGTATTCGCGTGTGTAACTGTTTTACACCCGAAATATGGTCGTGGATCCAAGAACACCCGATCATCACGTGATGTCTTGGAGCGACGAAAACATAATCGGTGCATACTAAAGGAAGAACACATTCTTATCTTGATATTTAAATGAGGGATCATCTTATTATGCTAACAAAGCGCTAAACAAGCAATATAAGATGCAATCAAACATCATATGTTTATTAGTGAAATTATATGGTTCCCGCAGATGATCTCTATCATGTGCATCGTGGTATGATCACTATCATACCTATATGTGTAAATCCAAGGTCTATGGATTTTACACGCTATGTGTGTTGTAAGAGTATCATCTCATACTTCTACTTACAACACTACCATATCATAACACTAGCCCAGCAACAATCTAAACTAGACGCCTCTAATTTATCCATTGCAAGTTTTACGTGGCTTAGGGCTTTCGAGATAGAACCGTTCTTACCTACGAACATGAACCACAACGAGGATAATCAAATTGTTGACAACTCGCTTGCAAAATAGATATTGACTATAGTAGGAGAGACAGACACCCGCTAGCCACTTACGCAAACTAGTTGCATGTCAAGCGTGGAACAGGTCTCATGTGCGAGGACATGTAAAGTTTGTCCGGGCCGCTTCATCCCACTATGCCACCAATATCCAAAATTACAACAAAGGATCAACAACATGATCATCATCGCCCACATACTCATATGTGTACTACCCGTGTAAAGTATCTACGCATAGATCCGGCTCTGATACCACTGTAGGGTTCGCAGCATAGAAAACAAAAAATTTCCTACGATGTGAACTATATACCAAGATCTATCTACTAGATACAAACAACGGGCGGATGTATATCCGTAGAGAACATACCCTTGAAGACCGACAAAGCTTAACGAGTTCAACTCGTGGTTGATGTAGACGATCTCTTGCCGATCTCAAGATCGAGAGGAAGTCCTAGCGCCGCAAATCAGCAGTGCATCCGTGCTCGCACACACGTTCGAGGCACCGAGCAACCTCCGCCTCCTCACTCCAGCGATGCAGCGGAAGCACAACTCTTTCTTTCCGAATAGCCACCGGGAACATGTATCTCGCTAGTCTGAGACCATGGGGGATAAATTCTAGAGGGGGAGAGAGATCCTTCACGAGGAGGTGTGAGAGACAAGTGAGGAGGGGGGCTCCTTTTATAGGAGGAGGGGGGCACCCAAGGGGGTGGCCGCCGGCCATGGGGGCTGCCCCCTCCCCTCCTTCATTCATGTGGGTGGACACTCCACTCACAAAATGCCCTTTAAATTCCCTCCACTCAAAAGTCCACTCAAATTCCCATTAAATTTCCACCAAATTTAATGCAAACTCTCATTAAATAAAACTCTTTTATTTTATTCAGAATTTTGTCAATTACTTTAATGATAAACATTCACAAATAACCCCTTGCTAGAATTCTATTTCACATGCATAACCACTTTATGCAATTTCACCCGAAAACCTGTTTCGGTATCTAGTGAAATAAATTTCTGCGCTTGTTCATTCTTTCAGCATGAAACATTTGCTCCAATTGGATGTCGGTGTCTCTTAAGTGTGTCACCCTACGGTTCGTGAATAATGCGGACATGATCGAGACCCCTCTCGGATCAATAATCAGAAGCGGGATCTGGAGACCCATACTGACTCCCACACATTCAACGATGACTTTCTTGTGATCGTCGGAACCTTTTACGCTAGTATCTTAATCCCTTTGTTTCACGATATATTACATGTCTGAGATTCGATCATCGGTATCTCCATACCTAGTTTGATCTCGTTATCGACATGCACTCTTTTCTTGTTCCTGTGATATAACATTCTAGTGATTAAATCACTTGCTTGCAAGCTAATCAATGTGATATCACCGAGAGGGCCCAGAGTATATCTATCCGTCATCGGGATGAACAAATTCCACTCTCGATCCATGAGCCTCAACATAACACTTTATTAGTTCTGAATCCATCTTTATAATCACCCTGTTACGGTGTGACGTTTGATGTTATCAAGAAACTCTTCCGGTGTTAGTGATTGACATGATCTCATGGTCTAAGGATTAGGATCACTTCGTAAGTTGTTATAGCAATATAAACTCAATGACTTTGATCGTAATGCTATACTTCGGATGAATGTTCATCACACCATTACACTAATGTTGTGATCCCGTTATTAACAACATCCAATGTCCATGATCAGGAAACCTTGATCATCTTGTGAATCAACGAGCTAGTTTATGAGAGAGGCATAACTAGGAACTTTCTGTTTGTTTATTAAACACACATGTATTAACGTTTCCGTATTAATACAATTATAGCATGCAAAATAAACATCTATCATATACTTGGAATACACATAATAAACACTTTATTATTGCCTCTCAGGGCATATTCCCTTCAGTATTCATCTTGTCCCTCATGGAGTAGCAAACCATAAATGCATAGGACACCTTCAAAGTTCATAAGGGTGACTAGATACAAATAGTTCAAGAACAAGCAATATAATTATTATGAATCAATCAATAAGTTTTAGGACAATGCACATATAACTAAGAATGACAACTATGCTCTCTTAATTGGTGCATAAAGATAGAAGGTGGAGACTCAATATAAAAGTAGGAAGAAAGGCCCTTCACAAAGGGAAGCAGGGATTTCAAGTTTCATAAAGAACTTCCAAAAATTATGGTACTTGTTAGCTTTCAGCTCTCATTGCCCCTATCATAAGCATCTTGAAGTGATTAAGGTTAAAGTGAACAAAGTATGGAGTATATGTTTGACAAAGTATAAGTTGGCAATCTCATGTCCCTTGAGTACAAGGGTCGTTCCTCATGCTACTCAACTTTAGTTGCCGGTACATTCTTGTCATAGTAAGCACATGTGTATCATAGAGAACCGCCAACGGGGTACCCCTTGCCCCATGATACAGGAGCTATCCCATATCAAAATGACAAGGCAACACACAATGAGCATCTCAGCAATCTTCTTATTTACCATGGGAAAATGGTGATTTTTCTCTTCTTTCCTCTTCTCTCTCTCTCTCTCTCTCTCTATATATATATATATATATATATATAAGAAGAATGCTTCATAGATTGCTCACTATGGTGATGATGCAGGTTTCCACCATGATTAGACATGGCTTAGGCTAGCGGCCCAGACGTTTCTCTAACACACATACATAAATCCATGGACTTACAAGATCTCCTTTTATTTCACACCGCCGATATCCATAAACAAAATAGCATGATATCAACTGGGTAGATATTTATAGGTGTTGAAAGTGTTCCCCGTGATAGCACGGTTCTGCTAATTCCCAACTTATAAGTGCAAGCATATACAACATAGATGACACAATGCTTCAAGTTTATTAGGAGCAAGAAAAATAAAGTGTGCCATCAAGTTTGTGAGAGATTTAATCACTAATAGTTTGAATACAACTTGTAACCAAATCGTATTGGCACCCGAGACCTAGCCTCCCCATATATAAAGGCTAGGAGGGTCCAACGAGGAGGACAGATTAAAAATACAATAGGCTACGCCATAATAGATAGATCTACGATCTCCACTTCCATGATAGATCTACAGATCTAGCTCGACTCATACTTTCGCATACGCACCACCACGCCAGATCGAATCTGCACACCCCTGTAACTTTCGGTTCCGCCGTAATCAAGAGCAGACAAGCAGGAGTAGGGTTTTCCCTCCGGGGGCCTGAACCTGGGTAAATCTCGTGTCCCCTGGTTGCTTGTCTGTTAACCGTTCCACGATCTCCAGCATTCCCATCTTCTCCAAAACCCAAGTCCATAACAATGGGCATTGACGAGTCGAAACCTCGTCAACTGCGGCATTTTGTCAATAGGTTAGTTCCAGAAAGTGTATACAAATACATCAAAGTGTAGAAAAAACATAAGAAAGTCGATACAAAACAAGCATGGAGCATAAAAAATTATAGATACGTTTACAACGTATCAAGCATCCCCAAGCTTAACTTCTGCTCGTCCTCGAGTAGGTAAGTAATAAAAAGAATAATTTTTGAGGTGACATGCACCATCACAATCTTGATCAAAATATTTGCAAAGCATTAAAAGCTGGGATCAAAGTACTTTAAACATGAGCATGAAAGATGAAGTTCTAACAATAAGACATAGAAACTAAGTTGCAACATGAAAAGATACAAACAAAGGATCATGAATAACAATACATTGAAAGACGTTTGTTTGTTTCACATATAGAAAACATAGCATAGTGGTATTCATCTTGTCCCTCATGGAGTAGCAAACCATAAATGCATAGGACACCTTCAAAGTTCATAAGGGTGACTAGATACAAAAAGTTCAAGAACAAGCAATATCATCATTATGAATCAATCAATAAGTTTTAGGACAATGCACATATAACTAAGAATGACAACTATGCTCTCTTAATTGGTGCATAAAGATAGAAGGTGGAGACTCAATATAAAAGTAGGAATAAAGGCCCTTCACAAAGGGAAGCAGGGATTTCAAGTTTCATAAAGAACTTCCAAAAATTATGGTACTTGTTCGCTTTCAGCTCTCATTGCCCCTATCATAAGCATCTTGAAGTGATTAAGGTTAAAGTGAACAAAGTATGGAGTATATGTTTGACAAAGTATAAGTTGGCAATCTCATGTCCCTTGAGTACAAGGGTCGTTCCTCATGCTACTCAACTTTAGTTACCGGTACATTCTTGTCATAGTAAGCACATGTTTATCATAGAGAACCGCCAACGGGGTACCCCTTGCCCCATGATACAGGAGCTATCCCATATCAAAATGACAAGGCAACACACAATGAGCATCTCAGCAATCTTCTTATTTACCATGGGAAAATGGTGATTTTTTCTCTTCTTTCCTCTTCTCTCTCTCTCTCTCTATATATATATATATATATATATATATATATATATATAAGAAGAATGCTTCATAGATTGCTCACTATGGTGATGCTGCAGGTTTCCACCATGATTAGACATGGCTTAGGCTAGCGGCCCAGACATTTCTCTAACACACATACATAAATCCATGGACTTACAAGCTCTCCTTTTATTTCACACCGCCGATATCCATAAACAAAAGAGCATGATATCAACTGGGTAGATATTTATAGGTGTTGAAAGTGTTCCCCGTGATAGCACGGTTCTGCTAATTCCCAACTTATAAGTGCAAGCATATACAACATAGATGACACAATGCTTCAAGTTTATTAGGAGCAAGAAAAATAAAGTGTGCCATCAAGTTTGTGAGAGATTTAATCACTAATTTTCACATAACAAGTTTAATTTGGAAGATAGATAAAACAAGAATATACTTGGAATGGTGTAACACACCATGCATATGAATTTATAGTGGACTCTCTAGAATAACTTGATTTTTTGGGAGCTGGATGCACGAGTAGAGCTTACTCAGTATAAGTGGAGGCTAGCAAAAGACTAGGAGCGACCAACTAAGAGAGCAATAATGGCCATAATCATGCAAAGCGATAAAACATTATCAATCAAAGCATAAAGTGGTACCACAAGTCAAAAACTAAATGATCATAGAGGCTAAGGTGACTGGTTCATAGTCATAACATGGTGTGAGCATGTGTCAAGTCAACCCAAACAAAGCATCAAAGGAGAATACCACAATATTATGCTTTTGTATGCTAAAACAATGCATGATTCTTTCAACGCACATTAAGCAATCTCAATTGTTTGGAATAAGTCATGCTACATCAATAATCACTAAGCATAAGGTCAAAACAACATCTAGCATGACATGATAAAGCCTAAGCCACAGTCAAAACAAGCTCCCTTTTGTACCACTTAAGCATGAAACTTTCCTACTCTTTCCCAACACCAATCGACTTATTTGTAGCAACTCACAAAGATAATAATCAATAAAGATCAGTGAGCATGTCTCAAAAATCCACAAAGAAGAACTAAAAAATTCTAAGCAAAAAGCATAAAAAAACTAAGGCTAAACACAATGCTAGCAGAAGTGAAAACTCACACGACAATAAGAGTGAAAACTGGAGTGTTCTAAACAATGAAAACGGAGCGCGTCTCTCTCCAAAAGAAGTGTGTGAAGGGAATATGCCCTAAGAGGCAATAATAAAGTGTTTATTATGTGTATTCCAAGTAAATGATAGATGTTTATTTGCATGCTATAATTGTATTAATACGTAAACATTAATACATGTGTGTTTAATAAACAAACAGAAAGTTCCTAGTTATGCCTCTCTCATAAACTAGCTCGTTGATTAACAAGATGATCAAAGTTACCTGAACATAGACATTGGATGTTGTTAATAACGAGGTCACGACATTAGTGTAATGATGTGATGAACATTCATCTGAAGTATAACATTACGATCAAAGTCATTGAGTTTATATTGCTATAACAACTTACGAAGTGATCCTAATCCTTAGACCATGAGATCATGTCAATCACTAACACCAGAAGAGTTTCTTGATAACATCAAACGTCACACCGTAACTGGGTGATTATAAAGATGGGTTCAGAACTACTAAAGTGTTATGTTGAGGCCTATGGATCAAGAGTGGAATTTTTTCATACCGATGAAGGATAGATATGCTCTGGGCCCTCTCGGTGATATCACATTGATTAGCTTGCAAGCAAGTGATTTGATCACTAGAATATTGTATCACGGGAACGAAAAAAGAGTGCATGTCAGTAACGAGATCAAACTAGGTATGGAGATACCGATGATCGAATATCGGACATGTAATATATCGCGAAACAAAAGGATTAAGATACTAGCATAAAATATTCTGACGATCACAAGAAAGTCATCGTTGAATGTGTGGGAGTCAGTATGGGTCTCCAGATCCCGCTTCTGATTATTGATCGGAGAAGGGTCTCGATCATGTCTGCATTATCGCGAACCGTAGGGTGGCACACTTAAGAGACACTGACATCCATTTAGATCAAAAGTTTCATGATGGAAAGAATAACAAGCACGGGAATTTATTTCACTAGATACCGAAACAGGTTTTCGGGTGAAATAGCAGAAAGTGTTTTTGCATGTGAAATGAAATACTAGCAAGGGGTTACATGTGAATGTTTGTCATTAAAGTAATTGACAAAATTCTGAATAAATAAAAGGAGTTTTATTTAATGAGAGTTTGCATTAAATTTGGTGGAAATTTAGTGGGATTTTGAGTGGAGGGAATTGAAAGGCATTTGAGTGAGTGGAGTGTCCACCCACATGAATGAAGGAGGGGGGGGGGGGCAGCCCCCATGGCCGGCAGCCAACCCCTTGGGTTCCCCTTCTCCTATAAAAGGAGCCCCCTCTCCCCTCTCTCGCTCACACCTCCTCGTGAAGGATCTCTCTCCCCCTCTAGTATTTATCCCCCATGGTCTAGGACTAGCGAGATACATGTTCCCGGTGGATATTCGGCAAGAAAGAGTTGTGCTTCCATTGCATTGCTGGAGCGAGGAGGCGGAGATTACTCAGTGCCTCGTACGTGTGTGCGAGCATGGATGCGCTGCTGATTTGCGGCGCTAGGACTTCCTCTCGATCTTGAGAAAACTAAGGCTAAACACAATGCTAGCAGAAGTGAAAACTCACAGGACAATAAGAGTGCAAACTAGAGTGTTTTAAACAATGAAAACGGAGCACGTCTCTCTCCAAAAGAAGTGTGTGAAGGGAATATGCCCTAAGAGGCAATAATAAAGTGTTTATTATGTGTATTCCAAGTATGTTCTCTATGGATATACATTCACCCGTTGTTTGTATCTAATAGATAGATCTTGGTACATAGTTGTTCCCATTGTATGAATTTTTTTGTTTTCTATGCTGCGAACCCTACAGTGGTATCAGAGCCGGATCTATGCGTAGATGCTTTACACGGGTAGTACACATATGAGTATGTGGGCGAAGATGATCATGTTATTGCTTCTTGGTTGTACTTTGGATATTGGTGGCATAGTGGGATAAAGCGGCTCGGACAAACTTTACATATCCTCGCACATGAGACCTATTCCACGCTTGACATGCAACTAGTTTTGCATAAGTGGCTAGCGGGTGTATGTCTCTCCTACTATAGTCAATATCTAATTTGCAACGAGTTGTCAACAATTTGGTTATCCTCGTTGTGGTTCATGTTCGTAGGTAAGAACGGTTCTATCTTCTAAAGCCATAAGCCACGTAAAACTTGCAATGGATAAATTAGAGGCGTCTAGTTTAGATTGTTGTTGGGCTAGTTTAGACGGTGATGTTGTAAGTATAAGTATGATATGATACTATTACAACACACATAACGTGTAAGTTCCATAGACCTTGGCCTTACACATAGAGGTATGATAGTGATCATACCAAGGAGCACATGATGGAGATCATATGCAGGAACCATATCATTTCACTTACAAACATGTGATGTTTGATTGCATCTTATATTGCTTTTTTGGCGTTTTATTAGCATAATAAGATGATCCCTCGTTTAAATATCAATATAAGAATATGTTCTTCCTTAAGTATGCACCGATTATGTTTCGTCGCTCCAAGACATCACGTGATGATCGGGTGTTCTTGGATCCACGACCATATTACGGGTGTAAGATAGTTACACACGTGAATACTAAGGTTCTTACTTGGCGAGCCTAGCATGTATAGACATGGCCTCGGAACACGGACCGAAAGGTTAAGCATGAGTCATATGGTAGATATGATGCCCATTTGATGCTCGCCTTTGAAGCTACACCGACTCACGTGATGATCGGACTTGGCGTAGTGGATTTGGTTCATGTAATCACCAAAAAGGCACGAGGGATGTCGTTTTTGAGTGGGAGTTCATTCGTAATGTGGAATAGTTGAACTTAATCTATCATAAACTTAGTCTAAACTTTACAAATTCTGTTGTAGATGGCACCACCTGCTTTTAATTTCAACGTGTTCATGGAGAAAGAGAAACTTGCAACGAACGGTAGCAACTTTACCGAATGGGCCATGAATTTGAGGATTCTTCTTCTGCTGCACAAAAGCAATATGTGCTAGAAGCGCTGCTAGGCCCCCTACCATTCGATGATGCCCCTGACGAGGAGAAGAATGTCTATTAGACTCGTCAGGAGGACCACAACTTAGTTCATTGCGGCATATTATATGGGCTAGAGCCAGAACTTCGAAAACGGCAATGCATTTGATACAATGGGTGAGTTGAAAATGATTTTCGACACACATGCTGCAATAGAGAGCTACAATGCTTTAGAAAAGTTCTTTAGCTGCATGATGGAAGAGCACAACTCCATAAGTGAGCATGTACTCAAGATGTCGGTTTATGCCGATAAGCTTGTGTCCTTGGGAATATCGATTCCCATTGACTTAGGCATCCATCGTGTTCTGCAGTCTCTGCCACCTAGATATAAGAGCTTTGTGATGAACTATAATATGCAAGGCATGAAGAAGTCTCTCCCCGAGCTTCTGTCAATGCTTAAAACTGCAGAAGTGGAGATCAAGAAGGAACATCAAGTGTTGATGATCAATAAGAACACTGGTTTCAAGAAAGACAAGAAGGGAAAACAAAAGGGAAGTAAGGGCGGCAAGACGGTTGCCGTGCCTGAAAAGAAGCCCCGAGTTGGACCTAAGTCTGATACCGAGTGCTATTATTGTAAGGGGACTGGCCACTGGAAACGCAACTGACATGGATATGCCCTACGGTTACACGACGTTAGCCTACCCATTCCGACTCGACGGAAGGCCCACTCGACGACATGCCAGGGTCCATGACGCCTACAACGTTTTGGCTGATGTGAAGCCCATATGGATACGGATGCCCAAGCGCACAAGATAAGGAAACCTTAAGACCAGAGTTTGAATACAACTTGTAACCTACTCGTATCGGTACCTGAGACCTAGCCTCTCCATATATAAAGGCTAAGAGGGTCCAACAAGGAGGGCACATACACAATAGATAGATTACGCTATGCCATAGACTATACCACAATAGATCTACAGATATAGGCACCTCTCAACTCACCGCATACACACCTCCACGCCAGATTGCATCTGCGCACCCCTGTAACCTTCGGTTCTTCCGTAATTAAGAGTAGACAAGCAGGAGTATGGTTTTCCCTCCGGGGGCCTTAACCTGGGTAAATCTCGTATCCCCTGGTTGCTTGTCTATTAACCATTCCGCGATCTCCAACACCCCCATATTCTCCAAAACCTAAGCTCATAACAATGGGCATTGATGAGTCGAAACCTTGTTAATTGGCGTCGTCCGTGGGGATTGGGGGCGCTGATTGTGCGGTCGTGACGGTTCCATCATTAGCGATCTACGATTTATCGGTTTCAGAGGAGAAGACCTGCTTTGGCTCCCTCACCATCGGCGGCATCTAGATCGCATCCGGCTGTTCGATCGGAGAGTCAACACCCTCACATGCAATGGTGGGCGCACCGTCCAAGAACTTCCACCGAGCGAAGCGAGGCCAACGTGAATCAAGCAGAATCGGAAAATCTAAGACACGCATGCACGCAGATCTAATCAAATATTCTCCGTTGATACATCTGCTAGCAAGCGATCGCACTAGTGCAAGCCGGCCGGATCGAAATTGGAGGCTGCTGCTACACCATGTGGACCTTAGCCATGACTCAACCTAAGACCGCATCGTATACTGGTTCAGACAGAGAAAAAATTAAAGGAATTAGATACTATGATAGATCAAGCTATTCGCTCAACAAGAAGCTAGGGCGTCGAGAGACCTATTGCAACATATGCTCAAATCAACCAAAGCTGCACGTGGAGTACACATATGGATATTGTGGCCGGAATTGCAATCGGCGTATATCACCATGACGTCTCTCATGACCCATCAACTATATTAGGGAGCTGCGTCGACACGTACGCTGCACTAACTCCGTGGCATGACCTGTTGTGGTCTTCGACCCCAACGAACTGCTGCACTCTTCGACTACATCGACCTTCTGTGATCTTCGATTGTGGCAAAACCGCTGCCGCCATCGGCCTCGGCGACCCGCTGCCGCGTTGACTCTGGTGCACCGCATCGGCTCTCGAACGCCGCCTTGGGTACATCGACCACATCAAATCCACGTCCGGGGGCTGCGCCACCTCCGTCGTGTAATCTGTCGATTCTTCGGATGCAGCAACTCTTCATCACCATGTGACTCCGGTTCACTGCGTCGACTACGTCCGCCGCGCGACCCGTTGCCACGTCAACAATATTTTTCGACTCCGGCGATCCTCTATGATCTTCGGCTCCAATGACTCAGGGGCTCGGGGGCTTCCTCCGCTTTTGCGACCCTCCGCGGTCTTCGGCTCCGGTAGCCCGGGGTCTTCTTCGACTTCGATGATCCGCCGTGATCTTTGGATGCGGCAACCCACCATGTCTTCGACTGAGGTGACCCGCCACATCGATTCGAATTCGACAAATCGCCATCACGCCGACCCCGCCGCGTCAATTGCGTCCGCCACGTGACTTGCTACAGCATCAATTTTGTCCACGATAACTACCAACAAAGCTAAGTTCTCTACTCAGAGTTGATTTTCTTTCTTACTTTAATCGCACTCGAAACCTAATGTGCCATCGGCTCCAAACACTCGAGCACCTCGAACGCGACAGCCCGTGTAGATGATTCTTCCAGATCGTCGAATCCTTGAACTCCGAGTGTCTCGGCAAGGTACTGAGACTAAGGGTAATCAGGCTAACGAAAAGGCCTAGCATACAGTCAAAAGTGTCGACTTGATCGGCACTAGAATCTTACTATACAAGCCGACAGATAAATATTCTTTACAAGATACAAGTACCTCACAAACTTTCATGTTTTCTGCAGTCTACAAGGACACCGAGCTACATCGCGCTATTGTATCGGGTCCTCCAACAGATTTGACTAACGCCAAGACCCGAGTCGACGCATTCCTCGGATGACCACATCAATCATTGACAAAAGCAGTGTTGGGCGCGCACCCGACAGAAAAAACGACATCGACTTCATCCGCAACATCGAGTCCTTCGGGCTAAACGTCGCACGATTCTGCTACGTCAACTCCTGGCTCCTTATACGTGAGACGCTGACTCAATGATCTTTTGGGTCAGTGGTTTCTCCTCGCGTGAGTCTCCACTCGAGTCTGTGACTCGATTAGACACTCGAGGGCTACTCCTATCTGAAGCGCTGGTCGCACATCCGATATACTTCTGGGTCAGTGGTACGCACATGAGATTGTCGACTACAACTGCACGATACAAGACTCGAGTCTCTGCCCGAGTCTACGACTCCACCAGACACTCGGGGGCTACTCCAAACAGGAGCGTTGGTCACGCACAGAAGATATTCGAGTGACACGCTTCGAATCAACGATTCGACTGAGGACTCGGGGGCTACTCCCATAGGGAGCGCTAGTCGTGCATTCAAAAAAATGAAAGCATTCAGGGCATCTGCAAGGTCATCTGAAGAACTTCCGGATCACCGTATTGTGCAACCGATGACTATAAGTTTCTGCTCGAGTCTACGACTCGAACAGACACTCGGGGGATACTCCCATAGGAAGCGCTGGTCGCGCACCCTATAGTCCATTTTGTTGACTACGTCCACGATGTCGATTCCTTTACAACAACCGAACAAGTTTAGCTGACCCAATGAACTTTCGGGTAAAGAGCTTCACACTCAACACAACTTTCGACTCCGACATCCAAATGCAAGGTTCAAGACAACTAAGTCTCCACCCGAATCTATGTTTCGGATGGACACTCGGGGGCTACTGACATGGATATGTCCTATGGGTACACGATGTTAGCCTACCTGTTCCAGCCCGACGGAAGGCCCACTCGACGACCTGCCAGGGTCCATGACGCCTACGACGTTTCGGCTGCTATGAAGCCCATATGGACACGGACACCCAAGCGCACAAGACAAGGAAACCTTAACACCAGAGTTTGAATAAAACTTGTAACCTACTTGTATCGGTACCTGAGACCTAGCCTCCCCATATATAAAGGCTAGGAGGGTCCAACGAGGAGGGCACGTACACAATAGACAGATTACGCCATGCTATAGACTAGACCATAATAGATCTACAGATCTAGGCACCTCTCAACTCACCGCATACACACCTCCACGCCAGATTGCATCTGCGCACCCCTGTAACCTTTGGTTCCGCCGTAATCAAGAGAAGACAAGAAGAAGTAGGATTTTCCCTCCAGGGGCCTGAACCTGGGTAAATCTCGTGTCCCCTGGTTGTGGAACAAGCGACGACTAGCAAGGGGTGAGGTCAAGATGCATGTCAGCAATGGATCAAGTGTTGATGTGATCGCCGTCGGAACGCTACCTCTCCACTTACCGTCGGGATTAGTAATAAACTTAAATAATTGTTATCTGGTGCCTGCACTAAGCATGAACATTGTATCTGGATCGTGTTTGATGCGAAGTGGTTATTCATTTAAATCCGAGAACAATGGTTATTCTATTTATATGAATGAAATCTTTTATGGTCATGCATCAATGATGAATGGTTTATTTCTATTGGATCTCGATAATAGTGTTACACATATTCATAATGTTGATCTAAAAGGATTAAACTTAATGATGATATATCCGCATATATGTGGCACTGTCGTCTAGGTCATATTGGCGTTAAACGCATGAAGAAGCTCCATTCGGATGGACTTTTGGAATCACTTGATTTTAAATCATTTGATACATGTGAGCCATGCCTTATGAGCAAGATGACTAGAATGTCGTTTTCCGGTTCAATGGAACGGGCGACATATTTATTGGAAATCATACATTCTGATGTATGTGGTCCAATGAGTGTGTTGGCGCGAGGTGGATATCGTTATTTTTTTACTTTCACGGATGATTTGATTAGATACGGTTATATCTGCTTGATGAAACACAAGTCTAAAACCTTTGAAAAGTTCAAGGCATTTCAGAATAAAGTGGAAAATCATCGTAATAGAAAGATCAAATTTCTACGGTCCGACCGTGGAGGAGAGTATCTAAGTTACGAGTTTACCACTCATATGAAAGAGTGTGGAATTGTTTCACAACTCATACCTGCCGGAACACTACATCGAAATGGTGTGTCGGAACATCATAATCGTACTTTATTGGATATGGTTCGATCTATGATGTCTCTGACGGACTTTTCGTTGTCATTTTGGGGTTATGCATTATAAACTGTTGCATTCACTTTAAATTAGGCACCATCTAAATCCGTTGAAAAGACACCGTATGAATTATGGTTTGGAAACAAAACTAAGCTGTCATTTCTTAAAGTTTGGGGATGCGATGTTTATGTGAAGAAACTTCAACCGGATAAACTTGAACCCAAAGCGGAAAATTTCATCTTGATAGGATACCCTAAGGAAACTATTGGGTATTCCTTCTATCACAGATCCGAGGGCAAGGTTTTTGTTGCCAAGAATGGATCCTTTCTAGAGAAAGAGCTTCTCGCGAAAGGTGTGAGTATTCGGAAGGTAGAACTCGAATAGGTTATTGAACCTTCTCTTCAAAGTATGACGAGTAGCGCAGCGCCGGAAGTCGTTCTGGAGTTGGCTTCACCAGTGGAATAGGGAACTAATGATAATGATCATGAAACTCCGAAAGAGAGTACTACTGAACCTTGCTGATCTAGCAGGACATGTGCAGTTCCCGAGCTGTAGGAAACCCTGTTATGAATTTCATGGTTGATGAAATTGATGATCCTGCGACATATGAAGAAGCGATGATGAGCCCGGATTCCAACAAATGGTTAGAAGCCATGAAATCCGAGATGGAATCCATGTATGAAAATCAAGTTTGGAACTTGGTGGACTTACCTCACGACCGGAAGGCCGTGGACAATAAATGGATTTTCAAAAGGAAAACGGATGCTGATGGTAATGTGACCGTCTATAAAGCTCGACTCGTCGCAAAGGGGTTTTGAAAAATTCAAGGAGTTGACTACAATGAGACATTATCTCCCGTAGCGATGCTAAAGTCAGTTAGGATTATGTTAGCAATTGCTGCATATTTTGATTATAAGATATGGCAGATGGATGTCAAAACCGTGTTCCTCAATGGTAATATTGAAGAAGAGTTGTATATGATACAACCAAAGGGTTTTGTCGATCCTAAAGATGCTAACAAGGTGTGCAAGCTTCGGCGATCCATCTATGGACTGAATCAAGCATCACGAAGTTGGAATCTCCGCTTTGATGAGGTGATCAAAGAGTTTGGATTTGTCCAAAATTATGGAGAAGCTTGTATTTAGAAGAAAGTGAGTGGGAGCAATGTGGCATTTCTGATATTATATGTAGATGACATATTATTTATCGCAAATGATATGGATCTTTTAAACAGTGTTAAAAGTTATCTAAACAGCAAATTTTCAATGAAGGACCTAGGTGAAGCGTCATACATATTAGGCATAAAGATCTATAGAGATAGATCTAGCCGCCTAATAGGGCTATCGCAAAGTACATACCTTGCTAAGATTTTAAAGAAGTTTAAAATGAAGAAAAGTAAGAAGGGGTTCTTACCTATGTTGCAAGGCAAGACATTGAGTAAGACTCAAAGTCCGGCTACGGCGGAAGAAAGATAGATAATAGACAAAGTCTCATATGCTTCAGCCATAGGCTCTATAATGTATGCCATGCTATGTACAAGACCGGATTTGGCACATGCTATTAGCTTGACTAGTAGGTACCAATTGGATCCAGGTTCCGAACACTGGATAACGGTCAAGAATATCCTTAAGTACTTGCGAAGAACTAAGGATATGTTTCTTGTGTACAGGGGTGAAGAAGAGCTCGTCGCTAAGTGTTATGTCGACGCTAGCTTTGACACCAATCCGAATGACTCTAAGTCTCAATCCGGATACATATTTCTCATGAATGACGGAGCGGTTAGTTGGAAGAGTTCCAAACAACATGGGGTGGTGGGATCAACAACCTGAGGGATTTATTCAGAAAATTGTTGCTCAAATCAAAAAGTGTTGAACTAACGAAAGTTATCTAACAACCTGAGGGATTTATTCAGAAAATTACAGCTCAATCCGACATACACATATTTTTCACAAATTTTTACAGTGAAGCGCAAAAATCTGTTTCGGGACAACACTTTCCTAAATCTTACTTCCCTCTCATTAGAGGTTATTCTTAGCACAAAAATCAAATAAAAAGGATAAGGATAGGTTATTATAGAAGTAATAACTTCCAAGACTTAAGAAAAATATTGGGTTATCTTCCAAGAAGTACTTTTCTTTAACGCCTTTAAGTTAGGCATGATAGTTTGAGAAGATGCTCACATAAGAAATATGAATTAAAGTAAAAGAGAGCATCAAGAAGCAAATTCAAAACACATTTAAGTCTAACCTATGCATAGGAATCTTGTAAAGAAACAAGTCATGAAAGCACAAAGCAACAAGCATAGGAAAGAAATACAAATGCAACTTCAAATTTTTCAACATAAAGAGGGGAAACTTAATATTGTTGAGATACATAAGTCCATGTTTCCCTCTCTCATAATAACTTTCAGTAGCATCATGAATAAAATTAACAATATAACTATCACATAAAATATTCTTATCATGAGCCACATGCATAAAATGATTATTACTCTCCACATAAGCATAGTCATTCTTATTAATTGTAGTGGGAGCAAAATTAACAAAATAGCTATCCTTATTATTCTCATCACCATAATCATCAAATATAGGAGGCATATTATAATCATAATTAATTTTCTCCTCAATAGTAGGTGGACTGAAAATATCATATCCATCATTGTAATCATCATATATTGGAGGTTTGTTATCATCATAAGCAATAGAATAGCTATCTTCCAAAGTTGGGGAACTAAAAATATCATTTTCATAAAAACTAGTTCCCCCAAGCTTAGATGTTTCCATAGCATTAGAAATACTGGTGTTCAAAGGATTCATACTAATAACATTGCTATTAGCATGCAAATAAAGCTCTCTATTTTTTTCCATTAAGCCTAACTAGTGAAAATAAAAACAAGAAACAAAAAGATTAAATTGCAGAATCTAAAGGAAATAACTACAAGCACTCACACTCCAGCAACGGTACTAGATGATAACTTAGTAGCCAGAGGATGTGAGTACCTTTTACCTTACCTCCCCGTCAACGGCGCCATAAAGGAGCTTGATGTCTATGCACTTCTATTCTTGTAGACAATTGTTGGGCCTCCAAGTGCGGAGGTTTGTAGAACAGTAGCAAGTTTCCCTTAAGTGGATCACCTAAGGTTTATCGAACTCAGAGAGGAAGTGGTCAAAGGGATCCCTCTCAAACAACCCTGCAATCAAGATACAAGAAGTCTCTTGTGTCCCCAACACACCCAACACACTTGGCAGGTGTATAGGTGCACTAATTCGGCAAACAGATAGTAAAATACAAGTAGTATGGATGATTATAAGACAACGGTGCCAGAAAAGAGTTTGACGGCAGGAAGAGACTAAAGGCAATCTGAAATAAAGATGGAAGCAAGCAAACATGTAACAGATCTAGTTGCAAACGGTGTTTCAATGCTTAGAAACAAGGCATAGGGATCATACTTTCACTAGTGAACACTCTCAATAGATATCTTCTCTTAATGATACTACTCTGAACTACTCAACAGGTCCCGTGAAGCGTCCAAAGGAAGGACCTTGTTGCCCGCCACGGCTTCGCGTGCCTGGTGCCATCCTTCCTCATTGAGGTGAATTCTTCGATGGGCATCGGGGTCGTCCTCGTTGGGTGATAGGGCTATAACAACACACCTCAAAGTTCGCTTTCCCCATCTAGATAACCCCACACTGTCACCTTGAACGCTAGATGGTTACAATAAACACCAAAATTTCATAGAGACAACCAACTCAAAATATAAGTTATAACAAGTATTTATGTAATCTATAGCCTAAGTGCCACACGGTGTGCACACTGTCACTTCCACACATTTGGGGAGAGACGGAGATTGATTAAAGCACTTGAGTAGCAAAGTAGATCTACTTGATTACAAAGCTCATGATTTCAATAAGATCATGCATAGAGAGGGATGAACACATATCTACCGGTAGATCCCTTAGCCTCGAGGAATAAATACTCCCTCCTCATCATGGCAATCAGCAACGATGATGGAGATGGTGGTGGAGATCGATGGAGATGGCTCCGGTGGAAATTCCTCGTCTCGGCAGGGTGCCGGAACAGAGACTTCTGTCCCCCGAATCTCCCCTTTGGTGGCGGCGGCGTTGCGGAAGTTTTTGTGGATGTATGCCGATTCCTTTCAGGCTTTCCGCATCTAAGGCTTTATATAGGTGGAAGGGCAAGGTTGGTGGAGGGCTAGGGGCCCACACCATGTGGTGGCGCCACCAGGGGATACCCGCACCACCATAGGGTGTGGCCGCCCTGGTGTCCCCCTCCGTCTCTGCTTCGTGTTTCCGTATTGCTCTGGGAAAATAGGCAGATTGGCTTTTGTCCCGTCCAATTACGAGAATATTCATTTTTTAGCTTTTTTGAAACCAAAAATAGCAGAAAACAGGCAACTGGCACTATGGCATGTTGTCAATAGGTTAGTTCTAGAAAGTGTATAAAAATACCTCAAAGTGTAGACAAAATATAAGAAAGTCGATATAAAACAAGCATGGAGCATTGAAAATTATAGATACGTTTACAACGTATCAATAAGTAATTAAAGGACTAACCATATCGTTTAGTTATATACATATATGCTAGTCCATATGGCTGAATGACATATGCAGTTAGAAAACGATAACACTAAAAGAGAGAAGCAATACACCATACATAAATCCCGTACATTTTATTTTTGCTTCAAGTCATCGAAAAGACTCATTATTAAAATGGGTAAGAATGATCTTGAGGGTGGATATTATTTATCTAAAACTAAAACTTTATCCACATCTCATGTTCAAGAATACCCAAAAAGGAAACACCAAAAAGACTTATACACCTCATATACTAGTTTCCCATGTAGGAGTAGAGATCAAACTAGGAAGTTCCAGATTAGAGCTACGAGGCACGCAAATCCAAATATTTTGATGAGTCATAAATACACTCATTTTTATTCTCATTTAAATTGGATATTACTCATATATTTGATCTAATCATGTGTGAATAGTTTCACGGGCCATGGGTTGAGGCCAAGCCTCATAACAACATGTGCATCTTTTAATACGTGATAAGTGTATTTCCGAAGTAATATATTTGCATGCATGCTTGTATTTTGTCTTTTGGATCTTAGAACTCGTCAGGTACTCAATAGCTCAAAGATCGGTAAAGGTAAAAAGGTTTGGGTAGATTTGATTGAAAACCAGCGCCGAGAAACCTGACGATAGTAAGGGGAGTACCACAGTCGTAAGTGATTTTCTAGATATAATAGTGGTGCCATGAAGCGTAATGCTTTTGTAACATCCCAACATTTAGGAACTAACGAAGGGTAGATTTAGGAAATTGAAATGTTGCATGCATTCATCTGTGAAAATGTGGGTAAAATTTCCGCCAAATAAAAACCTAAAGTGATCAAGGTTTCTTTCATACTTTGAGATTAGGTTTAGTCTTAAAGGATGATTGCTATAGACTTTGATGTGATCTTTGAGGAATTATGTGTTTTGGAAAATGAATTTGAATTTCAAATTTGAGTGTTTGAATTAGAATTCAAATGAATAAGGAATAAGGTTTGAATCTTGATTTAATTAGGAGTTAATTATTATAACTCAAATTTTATCTAAAGAAAACAATTAAGAATATGAAAACTTATTTCATATTTTTATTTTATAAATAAGTTTCAAAATTGTAACTTATTGAAATTATCCACACACTTCACAAAAGCAAATAAAGAATAAGAATATTCTTTATTGATAATAGTATAATCTTTATTACAAAATAATAAAATGAAGATTACAAAAGAATAGAACTAAACTTACAAAAGTATAAAAAAGATTACATTGGATTATTCTATAACTAAACCTAAACTAAAATCTTCACTTTAAATATGTACCTGCAAAACAAACAGAAACTAAATAGAAAAAGGTTAGTGTTAGAATAGTTTTACTCTCAGACATGTCAGTGAGGCGCACTGAACAAGTTTCATCATTGAGAAATTTATAAAAAGGGGCAAGTTTCATCAATATGAAAGAATCCATCTTTCATAAATTTTAGGCCAATAAGTCAAATTGATAGCAAGGAGCGGCAAGTTTCACCAGCCAGATAAAAGTAACCAGATAACAGTAGGTTTCAAAATTCTGAACATATCCACAAGTGCACAGCAAGCACACAGGCAGGACACACACCAAAATGCATGTGATGTGCTGTAAGCTTCACAACACAGCTCCAACACACAAAACCAACAACACAGCCGTGGAGAGGCACTAGTGCATCTCTCCACTGCACACACACACACACACACACACAAGAACAGCCAGCTTAGACAGCAGCTAAACCAGGCACAACAGCCAGTAGCCAAACCAACTGAAGTCCCAGATCTCATCACCAGGATGGTAACATAAGGAGGGGGAAGGATCAGGTGGACAGCAAGGCCAAGTCCAGGATCTAGGAGGAGCAAGCTAGCTCAAGGTCAAGCACAGGAGCTCAACAAAACAAGTCAACATCATCACCTAACTCTATAATCATCAGTTTTTGTGGTGAGTATCATAAAACCCTCACATGATCTAACATATTATCTAGACAGAAGCATGTGTTGTTTTATGAAACAAACTCTCAGAAAACACCCAAGTGGGGTGAATCTATCATTGAGATTTTTAACTCTACAAGCAAACAACAAAGTACAAGGATCCAACCAGAACTCAGAACCACATCATTGATTTGGTTGTCAAGCTATATATTTCAATTCAAGCACAAATATAGCTAGGATCTTATTTCTAGGCACATCCCTAAGATAAGGGTAGCACCTTAGAAGCTAATCCTTTGGATCCAGATAATGATCAAGCCTACTATCATTTTTTCCAAGCTTTGATTCAAGAACAATAGCTGGTACCACTACCAGGACTATCTATATGAATCAACTAGATAATGCCTAAAACCCCTAAGCCTCAGACCAACATCATTGGTATTAGGGATTTCAAAAAGGAACATTTCTATTTATCTTATGGAGACAAGCTTGTCTTAAGCTTAACCAACCCAATCAATGAATAAAAATCAATCTTGTGTGCCATACCAAGATGGTGTCACAAGAACAATTCTATTTGAATCAGGATAAACATCCAATCATCACAGATTCAACAAACCAATTTAATAATCATTTTCCTGTCAGGAATCATAATTAAAACATTCCAATGTTTATCTGTAATTTTTGAGATCATTGTGATCTCAAACCACATATTAATTTCTAAGCCAACAGCACTAAGAATGAGATCATTGTGATCATTAATGGTACGGAGAATGCGCTCAGCCTTGCCATTTTGCTGTGAAGTGTAGGGACATGTGAGCCGAAGAAGGGTGCCGTGGGACTGAAAGAGCGAGCGATTAGCAAGATTATCGAACTCGCGTCCGTTGTCAGTTTGGAAGGCTTTTATGGGGCGAGAAAACTGTGTACGTACATAGGCGTAGAATATAGAAAGGAGATGGTGAACTTCAGACTTGCGATGAATAGGAAAAGTCCACACAAAATGCGTATAGTCATCAAGAATTACTAAGTAATATTGATAGCCATAAACACTAAGAACTGGACTTGTCCAAATATCACAATGACAAAGCTCGAAAGGAAAACTAGTTTGAGTAGTGGATGAAGTAAAGGGAAGCCTAGTGTGTTTGCCCAAACGACAAGCATCGCAATGAGTCAATGAGCTCTTATTACAACGGAATTTGAAATATGTGGAAGCTTTTGCAAGGACGGCAGCTCCAGGATGGGCGGGACGCTGATGCCATAGGTCGGCGGTGACAGTGGTGGTGAAGCAGTGATGTGGGGTGACGAACGGATAGAGATCGCCTTTGGAGTCACATCGGAGAAGCACCACCCACCAATGGCGATTCCTTGGCGATCTAGGGTTTTTTCTCCCTCTCCACGACAATGGAAACCTTACTCCACTGGATTTCTCTCCTGGCCAGGCTTTGGCTAATCAGGTGCGTCGACGCTTTGGATCTACGGTTCACTTCCTCCCTTCCTCGACTGCCAATGAGTTCTTCTTGGTGGTTTCCTTCTCCTCGGCCTCTTTTTCTCTGAATGTTGAATCTATGGGTCTTGCTCTTCAATGTTGCATTGGTGTAATTGCTGCTAGATTCAATGTTTTTCAATTAAGTGATCGAAGATTTCGGTTCTCTGTTGCTTCAAACAAAGTGGGACACTTTATCTATAGTTTGAGAGATAGAGTGTGGCCTGATTTTGTGTGCCATTTCAGTTTATTTCGGGGTTCCCATCCTCAGATCTCTGGATTCACACATGATCACTCGTGTCCTGGTTTGCCCTTTGATATTAATGTGTGGATCTCTCCCACTAATCCTGTCCGTTTTAAGCCAAATTTGGACTTCCTCAAGAAAATTGTTGCACAGGATTATCATTCGGATTCATCACATGAATTAGCTAAATTTGGTTTTCATCAACAAGGACCTCCCGTGATATCTTCGTTTGGATCTGATCAGGCTAGGCATCTATTTTTTGGAAGTTTCTCTAATCCTATTTTGGTGGATCATGAACGTGATCATAAGGAAGTTTTTACTGGTTCAAAGTTTGTACGTCATTTTTGCATGAACTGCCTTCTGTCACATAAGAAAAGATAGAAGATATGAGACAGGCCCTCTACTCTGATCAAGACATCATGCATGCTTTGGACTTGAAATTTGTACCTAACAAAGCTATGGTTTTTGAAATTTTGGGATGCTGCTCAAATTGTGGAGATCACTATCATCTTATGGATTCTTGCCAGAAAAATTGCTGGGTATTATTGCTCTGGGCCATAAATGTTCGAATTGCTCTAATCTGCGCAGCCCATGGTGTGTTAAATGTTTAATTTCTGGTCACCTGACGAGTAAATGCATTTTGGGCTAGCGCTGTAGGAATTGTCATTTATTGGGCCACTGGGCCAGGAATTGCCCAAAGAGGATACGAAGGGTTTGGCAAAAAAAGAAATCAGCATTAAACAATCAGGCCGATATTTCTGGTCGGAATATCTGGGTAGTTAAGAAGAAGCCAGTTTTTTCACCTGGAGTTTCACCCCCTCCCTCTCCTGCCGCTTCATCTCCTTCTCCGCCGACTGACGAAGTTTCTCTCTCCACCACAACAATGGCCAACTTTCCTGTGAACCCCTTAGCTTTTCTCCCCAATGGCTTGACTATTGATCCAGGGCCAGTTGATCGTTTGGTGAGGTCTCATATGGTGGTACCAGCCGAAGCTCCTCTGCAGCATGACCGAAAGGTAATTGCTGAGACCAACAGATTTATTCTGATTCAGCTTAGAGAAGACTATAGGGTCCAGGTGATGAATCTTCTCAATGAGTCTCAGCTATTTGTCAGTCGCTTTGATGATCATCCTTTAGGGCTTGGCATTTTTACTATGACTGAAACCCTGATTGCGGATGCTACAGTAGGAACAACCTTTGAGATTGATGAAATTACCACTGTCACCTTTGTGAAACACAATGAAGCCAGAAATATGCATCTTACTGCTTTTGGCAGGGAAACCTGGATACAATTTTTAGCTTTTCCCCTTGATTATCAGACTAGCCAATATATCCATAGTGTTGTTCAGGAGTTTGGTCTGTTGTCTATGTGGCATAACCCTAGAGGGGATGATAAGTTTGTGCCCAAAAGCTTGGTTATTCATCAGCTTGGGGGGGGGGGGGTAGGCACTCCTGGACTATTCCTGTTATCTTACTCAGATGTGCAGACTGGAATGCTCATTTGCCTGAAATCCTGCCCCCTCCTGAAGATCCTGAACCTGATGATGGCAATCCCCATCCCATGCATGGTGAAGGTTTATCTGCAGAACAACTCTACCAACAGCAGCTTGACAATTGGAATCAGTAGAACCAGATGCCTGGAGGTGGACATGCTCAAGGTGGGAATGCTGGAGGTATGAACAATGCTGCTCTTTTTCATCAACATGGAAAATTTGTCCCTGCTCAAGTGATTGCTGCACTTTTTGATAATAATGTTGCACAAGATGAAAATATTGTTGCACCAATGATAGAGGATGCTACAGTAGTTCCCAACCCTCCTTTGATCAACTTTCAGCAGATCCTAGCTGCACAGGGGGTTTCTTTTCAGGATGGTGTGACGAGGTTTAATCTCATCAATGCCCATTGTTATGGACTTGGGTTTTGGAGAATATGGGGATGCTGGAGATCACGGAACGGTTAGCAAACAAGCAACACGGGACACGAGGTTTACCCAGGTTCAGGCCCCGGAGGGAAAACCCTACTCCTGCTTGTCTTCTCTTGATTATGGCGGAACCGGTGATTACAGGGGTGCGCAGATGCGATCTGGCATGTAGGTGTGTATGCGAAAAGTATATGAGAGAGATCTAGGTCGTGCCCTCCTAGCCTTTATATAGACTCAAGAAGGTCCCAGGCACAGACCTAGTCGGTTACAGGTTTTAGGGTTTTACCCCTTTGAATTTCCTATCTACTCTAGTCTTGCTCTCCAAGGATCCGAAGGCGTCATGGGCCTTGGCCACCCGAAAATCTTCATGGGATGGCGTATATTTGTCGTGGGCCTTCCTTGGGCTGGACCAGGTATGCCGAGATCATGTACCCGTAGGGTATAACCATGTCATGGTGTGCCACCCCCAATCACCAATGTTCAGGACAGTCCTATGCAAGCTTGGCATGACAGTGTATCTGATGTATCTGATGGAAATTCTTCTGGTTCAGATTTCATGCAAGTTGACACCACCTTATCCATCAACTATGCTCTGGTTAATGACAATCTTTTGGATGTCAGTTCTGAAATTTGGATGACAAGGAACTTTGCTAAATCTGCATTCAAGGAGTTTTGCTTCCCCAACTTTGCTCTGGATAATGCCAAGCTACTTCCTATCACTCTCTCTCTGCCAAAGTTTATACAGTTTGAATTGATTGATGAATGGGAGTTATTGCTCCATTCAAGGAAGGGGCAGGTAATGAACTCTGATAGAAATTTGGTGTCTTCTGATATGTTACCTTTTACTCAAGCTGGCACCAAAATAAAGATTCATGAGCTTGATGACACAGAAGTGGTTTCCTTTGGGACACCTATCTCTACTAACCAAGTCAGAAGAAGCTCAAGGTCTACTAGGTACAGAGGCTTTAAGCCTAAAATCATTTGTGACTCCAAGCACACTAAATCTAAAGTGAAACCAAGGAAGATTCCAGAAGTTCAGGCTATTGAAGTCACAGAAGAGACTGATAAGACCCAGATAATTTCTGTCCATGTTGACATGATTTCTGACAGGACTCTTCTTGCAACTCCAATCCCAATGCTCCAGTCTATTGGAATCTCTCTTTGTGGTGTTCCTCAGGAAGATCTCACTCCTTTGAAGCTTATGGAAGGATGGCAGGAGAAGGAGAATGTTGACAGTGCCTAGTGCCTGTCTATTTCTACTTTGATTTCTTTACTTTTGAGTTGTAACAATGTCACTACTTAAACAATGGGTTATTTTGTGCTGGAACATCAGATGGATTAATGCTAGAGAGAAACAATTAGCCTTAATGAATGCCATTAATGTAAGTGGATGTTCAGTTATTTGCCTTCAAGAAACAAAAAAGGAGGATTTTGATTTGCAGTTTATTAAAGCTTGCTGTCCAGCAAGATTTGATGAGTTTGTCTTTGTGCCTTCTGTGGGGGCTTCTGGTGGCCTTATTATTATATGGAATAGTTCAATTTTTTCTGGAATGGTCATGCATTGTGAAAAAATTGCTCTCTCTGTTCATTTCACTTCAACCCATTCGGGGCAGTCTTGGACTTTAATTAACATCTATGGCCCTTGTAATGGTGAATTGAGGGAGAAATTTATTGAATGGATGTTTGAGGTGAATATTCCTGATGATGAAGACTGGATCTTAATGGGGGACTTTAATTTTATTAGGTCCCCTGGAAACAGGAATAAACTTGGGGGGAATGTTAATGACATGCTTATCTTCAATGACTTCATTAGAGAACAACATCTCACTGAATTGCCAATTTTAGGAAGAAAATACACCTGGAGTAACATGCAACAAGATCCTCTGTTGGAGCAACTTGATTGGTTTTTTACTTCCGTCCACTGGAATACTAGTTTTCCCAACACAGTTGTTTTAACACAAGGCAAACCAACCTCTGATCACACTCCCTGTGTTGTCTCTAATCAGACTAAGATCCCTAGCAGTAGGATTTTTAGATTTGAAAACTTTTGGGTAGCTCATCCTGGATTTCTGGAAGTGGTAGCAACATGTTGGAGTAAACCAACTCATAAATCTAATAGTGCTGCAAACCTTAATGCAAAGCTTAAAAGGCTGAGATATGATTTGAAATTTTGGAGCAAATCAATTTCAAAGTTGTCCACTTGTATTGAAAATACCAATAGAGTTCTCTTTGAACTTGATAATCTGGAGGACAGAAGACCTTTGTTCTGTCAAGAAGCAAATTTCCGGAGAATTCTAAAAGCTCATCTAGCAAGACTATTACAATACCAAAATGATTATTGGAAGAAGAGATGCACGGTTAGATGGACAAAGTTTGGAGATGAGAACACAAAATTCTTTCATAATTTTGGTACTGAAAGATATAGAAAGAACAATATTGCCTCCCTCAAACTTTCAGATGGTTCTTTTGTCACTGAGCATGCTGACAAATAAAAAGCTATTTATCAAGTCTATAAAGAAAGATTGGGCACTTCTACTCAGCCTGAGATGCTTTTTGATCTTCCACATCTGATTACTCCAACTGAGGGCTTGAAGTTTTATCCATACCATTTACCAGGGAGGAAATTGACAAGGTGGTGAAAGAGATGCCAAGTGATAAAGCCCTAGGCCCAGATGGTTTTAATGGCCTCTTCCTAAAAAATTGTTGGCATATCATCAAGGAAGACATTTATTCTTTATGCTTTCAATTCTATGAAGGAGATCTGAATCTAGAAAGTAGAAATATGGGTCATATTACACTCATTCGAAAGATAGGTTCACCTGAATCTATCAATGATTTCAGACCAATAACTCTACTAAATTGTGTTCTGAAGCTGATAACCAAAATCTTGGCTAATAGGCTACAGAAGGTAATATTGAAGATTATTCATAAAAATCAATATGGTTTTTTAAAAGGCAGAAACATTCAGGATTGCCTTGCTTAGGCATTTGAATTTCTTTATCAATGTGAAGCTTCTAAGAAAGAGATCATTTTACTTAAGTTGGATTTTGCCAAAGCCTTTGATACCATTGATCATATGGCTATGATGAAAATTATGAAACAGATGGGTTTTGATGATAAATGGCTAAAATGGATTGAAATTATTTTTGGCACTGGAAAGTCTGATGTCTTGCTCAATGGAGTACCTGGAAGACAATTTCACTTCAAAAGAGGTGTTAGACAAGGAGATCCTTTGTCCCCCCTAATTTTTGTGCTTGCTGCTGATTTACTACAATCTGCAATCAATAAGGCATTCAGAGAAAACATACTCAAGGCCCCTTTCTCCCCTGATTTTGGACAGGATTTTCCAGTTGTTCAATATGCAGATGACACTTTGATTATAATGCAAGCAGACAAAGACCAAATTCAGATAATGAAAGGGATTCTTCAGAATTATGTTGTTTCTACTGGTTTACAGATCAATTTTCATAAGTCTCACCTAATACCGATAAATCTGGCCAACATCTCTAAGGAAATTGCAGATATTTTGGGATGTGCAATTGCCAAAATGCCTTTCACTTATTTGGGGCTTCCTCTTGGAACCACTAAACCCACAGTTTATGATCTTATGCCACTGATTGACAGAGTTGAGAGAAAGGTGTCTGCTTCATTCATGGTGATGTCTTATAGTGGGAGAGTAACTGTGATTAATTCCTTACTGGCTTCAATTGAAACTTTCACAATGTGTGCAATCAAATTGCCAGATAAGATTGTGGGGCACAAAGAAAAAATTCAGAGACACTGTTTGTGGAACAAGAAAACTGAAGAGGGTGAAAAATGCAATTCCCTGGTTGCTTGGGATATGATTTGCAGGCCAAAAAGTAAAGGAGGTGTTGGCATCCTCAACCTTAGAATTCAGAATGAAGGCCTGTTGCTTAAATTCCTGCATAAATTTTATAATAAGGATGACACACCATGGGTCTCCCTAGTCTGGAATGCATATTATAGTAACAATATTCCTCATGCTTTTGGGCCTTGTGGCTCTTTCTGGTGGAGAGATGTTTCTAGACTTTTACATTTATTCAGAGGGATAGCTAAAGGCTCTATTGGTAATGGGGCTACTACACTGTTTTGGAAGGATCAGTGGTCTGCAACTATATTAGAAGAGAGTCACCCGATCATTTACTCCTATGTAAGGAATGAAGATATCTCTGCACGAGAGTTTCTTACAGCAGATAGTTTGACACAACTTTTCTATCTTCCTTTGTCACCTGAAGCACTAGCTGAATTGAGAGAAATTCAAAATAGTTGTAGAGAAATACAACTAAGAGAGCATTCACATGACACTTGGAGCTATGTTTGGGGGCCAAAGATTACACTTCCAGCAAATATTATCAATATAATTTCAGAAATCTAAGCCCACACATATCCTTTAAATGGCTGTGGAAATCGAAGTGCACTGCAAAAGTGAAGTTCTTTGGGTGGCTGGTTCTGTCTGACAGACTGAATACAAGAAACATGCTCAGAAGAAGACATTATGCACCGGGGACTGGATATGACTGTTTTATGTGTAATCACAATACTGAAGAAACAATTGAACACTTGCTTTTTCACTGCCCCTTCAGTCAAGCTTGTTGGGCTTCAATTAACATCTATTGGTCTATGGCTAACTCTAGACTTCAGATCATTGAGCAACGAAAAAAGAGCTGGAATAAAAAGCTATTTATGGAAATTACCTTGCTTGGCTCTTGGAACATCTGGAAAGAGAGAAACAACCCTGGTTTAATAACATACAACCCTCAGTTCAGGATTGGAAGTCAAGATTGGCTGATGATCTATCACTGCTGATTCATAGGACAAAAGAGGATTTACACCCACTTATCAAGAGCATTATTCATAGTTTGTAAATCTTTTGAGATCCTAGATCCTTCTAACCTGTCTTTTGGAGACCTTTCCTCCACCCTCTGTCTCTATGTAAATATGTAACTTTACAGACTCTGATATTTTATTAATGAAAATGAGGCAGTAGGAACCTATCCTACTGTTATTACCCTAAAAAAAAACCATGATCCTAAACCATGAAATGACAGTGGAAAGTTATCAAGTCACTGACTTTACCAAGCATTGGTTCCAAAGCAACTATACTATCTGAATCAGATGCAATCCAAGCATAAAAGCATCTAATAAGCCATCATAACCATTATAGTTCATCTCAAAGCAACAAGCCTCAGGCTAATAACCCTTTAGCATGCTTACAGACCATCCACACATGATCTAATTCATCCAGTACATGATCAATCACATGATAAGAACCCTAAATGAAATAAACCATCTTAATCAGGACAAGACAGTCACCAGAGAGGTCATGGCCAACACCCATCATGGGATGAGCGAGCATAGAGAGCACAAGGGGAGAGGAAAAGAACTCACCAAAGGTCCTCGCTGCAGACTAGAAGAGGAAGCAGAGGGGCCGACGACCATGGTGGCACGGGGAGCACCCCTAGAGGGGCGCTGCAACCCATACGACGCCACGGCGGTGACCATGACCACGCCTAGAGGCGAGGAGAATGACCATGACCACGCCTAGCGCCATATATTACGTGTTAGCCATGATATTTGGAATGGGACAGAGAAGTCAGCTGTATCTTCTTCCTCTCGCATGAAGCCGGATGTGCAGGTCGTGGCTGTTATCCTCGTAGCATGCATATTAATTGGTAATTCGTAGAGGATATGCAGCATATGGGTGGGAACCCTCATCGTCTCACGATAGTTCTGACATCTAACGTTTTGTACAAACCATTGTCGTAATTCATTATGTGGGCATGGTGTACACCAAGGAGGCATGCAAGGTCACGAAGGGGGCAGTTATTGGCTTGGACCAACTACTGGGACCCACATCATGGAATTGTGGACGGGAAAGTACGCCCGGTTGTGCAACAAGGAGTTGATCTCTCATGGGTAAAGTAACGCACCTCTACAGAGTGTAAGAACTATAACTTGTTACTCCCTGTTCCGGAAAGGAGCTACGAACACAGCAGGAAAGGAACTCCATGAAAGTTCTGGTCAACCTGTAAAGGATGATGGTCATAGATTTCTATAATAAAATCAATCTTTGAAGAAAGATTTACAAAAAATTGCATAGTACCAAGGATTTACAATCCGAGGTGGTAGTTAGAGCATCAAACTTCCCACCTTTCATATAATGAACTTGTTGGGTAACGTTGTTACTCATCCTTTCCTTTGATCCCTTGCTTAGATTCTGAGGATCCCGAAGACGTGCCAATGTATGCAGTTGAGTGCCAAGAAGATGTGTTCTACGAGGAACCTGATCTGTCCGGAGGTGTTGAAGGAGTGGATTACGAAATCCGCTACGATGTCGATGATAACGAGTCCAACTAAGTATCACTAGTTAGTAGTAACCAACAGAGCCGAGCAGCATGAACTCTATAGAATAAGCTACTGAGCTCAACTCCTAGTCGGAGTTGCTACTTTTAAATTCCGCTGAAACACTTTATATTTCGGTTTGTAAGTTGAACCTTTTGAAGTATTGAAATTACGGTATTGTAATAATAATAATGTGTTTATGTTTGTAATATGGACCCGCAATGTTTCTGTTGTATCACTCTGAGGGATGTGATATTTACGGAACGGTGTTCTGTGGATGTCATGTCAATGACTATAGTGTACTGCACATGCAGTGGTATGTTGGGTCACTGCAGCTTTGGTATGTTTATCTTAACAACCGCTAGAGCCTTGCAATATCGAAGGACTAGTGGTCGTACAATGTAACCATAGTGCCACGAAAGGCTACATTATTGTGAGGACGAATCGTCCACCTATATATATATGGCTTTACAATTATGTTTTCATACATAGTGCACTTATAATTATATTTTATATCTCATATGTGTGTGCACAACTGCAGGTGAAACCTTAAGCCCATGAACTATTTCCATCCATTGATCAAACCCCAAAACTACAACAACAACGTTTTGATCTGATAAACAAAGAGTCTATAAGTTCTCCGGGTCTTGTCTGAAGTAGCCTTTTACACCAAGCAAAAGCTTCCCAAGAATTTGATAAACCTAGATCTTCTAAGGAAAAAAAGATATACTACATTCGTAATTCGGATAGAAAGTGCCAATTATCCTAAGAATTATCCAGATCATTCTAGTAGCCATTGATTATGCCCGGGTAATTGCGGTGACCCAGCTACCACTTCATATGTAGTACACTATAGTCGTTGACATGACATCCACAGAACACCGTTCCGTAAATATCACATTCCTTAGAGTGCTACAACATAAACGTTGCGGGTCCATATTACAAACATACACACATTATTATTACAATACCGGAAGTTCAAGACTTCCAAAAGATTCAACTTACAAACAAAAATATAAGTGTTTCAGCGGAAGTTTCGAATTTAAAACTTAAACTCCAAATTGAGCTCAACAACTTATTGCTATATATTGTTCATGTTGCTCGGCTCAAGTGGCTACTAGAACTATAGTAATTATTCAGACTCTTGGAACTCTCCTCCGTAGACGATATCATAATCCTCCCCTTCTACGGCCCCATACAGGTTGGGCTCTTCATAGAAGACCTCCTCCTGGCTCTCGGTTGCATACATTGGAGTATCTTCGGGATTCTCAGAGTCTAAGCAAGGATTCAAAGGAAAGGATGAGTAACAGCGTTACCCAGCAAGTTCATTCTATGCAAGGTAGGAAGTTTGATGCTCTATCTACCACCTCGGACTATCAGTCCTTGGCACTATGCAATTTTCGTAAATCTTTCTTCAAAGATTGATTTTATTATGAAAATCTATGACCATCAGCCTTCACAGGTTGACCAGAACTTTCATGGAGTTCCTTTCCTGCCGCGTTCGTAACTCCTTCCCGGAACAGGGAGTAACAGGTTATAGTTTTTACACTCTGCAGATGTGCGTTACTTTTCCCATGAGAGATCAACTTTCTTATTGCACAACCGGGCGTACTTTCCCGTCAACAATTCCATGATGTGGGGCCCAGTAGTTGGTCCAAGCCAATCACTGCCCTCTCCGCGACCTCATATGTCTGCACGATCCTTCGGGGCCGGCTCACCTCCGTTAAGCCCCCTTTCGGGCAGGCTAAAACCCTGATGAGTCCCCGAAGACTCTATGACCTCGTGATGCCCGGACGAGTACCATTTAATTGGACTATATCCCTAAACACCATTCATAGATAATCTAGACACCAAAAGTGTGGGTTGTAAGGGTGCCCACCCATATGTTGGATCCGCACAAGGAATCATAACGTCACGTTAAGGTCGTCTTGCCTCCATACAAGAGGAAAAGGGCACAGCTAATTTCTCCGTCCCATTCCAAATCTCATGGTTAACGCGTAATATACGGCGCTAGAATCACTGATGTCATGGGTTATTAATCCCTAATTGTTCATCATTATTGCAAATATAAACCTAAGTTCTATTGCTCCAGCATATCATTACTAAGGATGATATCTAAGATTTATTTATTTTGAGAAAATAATATCTTATTTTTCTGGAATATAGATGATAACACACAATTTGCAAATACTTGATAAAGACTCTTCAAACGACATGAGCAAGTGATGAACTTGCCTTGTGATTGCGAGGTAGTGAAGTCGGATGCTTGCACTCGACCTTGAGCTTTTATGTCTACAAAACATCATTATTGCCCGGTAAGGACAATATTTAAAGAAGCAAAATGTTATGCAAAGTAATGTAATGCACTATTTATTTCTATATTCTCCCCCATTATTTAAATTACAAAAATTATTTTTAGCAATAAAGAATTTATAAATATTAATTTAATATTTATTGAATATTGTATTCTTTTATTTTATTTCATTTTAATAATTCCTTTAGAATTATCATTTAAATACTAAAAATTGATATTAAATATTTGTTTAGTATTTTTCTAAAATACTAAAATATTAATATATAATGAAAGTGATTTTTATTTATTTTTATCATATTTCAATAATTTTATAAAATTCCATAAGGAATATATAGATTACAAAATTCTTAATAAAAATTATATGCCTAAAATTTTATTTATTAATTTATTTGGATAATTTGGATTATTGTGAATCCAAAAATATTTTATTTATAATTTTTGGATTTTTATTTTATTTTCTAGAATTTATTTAAATTCAGTGGCATTTTGGTCTTTTATTAATTATTAAAAACCGCCTTTAGGTAATTGGGTTGTCTGTGTTGGTTTATTGGGCCCTTGTGTCCCAATAGGGCAGAACCAAAACGACTCCCCGAAGGGGTCCTAGCCCAACCATCCCACACTCTCTCTGTCACTCTCTCGTTCTTATCTCTCCTCTTCTCTCCCGACCCCGTGGTCGACGATGTTGAAAGAACATTTCATAATCCCTAGTGTTTTGTGTGTTAGATAACAATATCAAGGATTATTTAGTATGTGTTGAAGTGTTGCAGTTCTCTCTAAGTAAAAAGGAAAAGGAATCTGCCTTTGGGGGGCGGATAATCCGGCCCCACCCTTTTTCCAAATAGGTGCAAGCCCTAGAAGGGGGGCGGAGTTTCGGACGGATTTTCCGGCCCCACCGGATAATCCGCCCTTCAAGGGGGGCGTATTATCCGCCCCTCATGCTCAGCTTGAAGTTTGCCAAGGCGCAAGCCCCAGAGGGGAGGCGGAGTTTCGGCCAGATTTTCCAGCCACACAGGATAATCCGCCCCTGGAGGGGGGCGGATAATCCGCCCCCCAAGATCTTCATCAAGTTCTTCAAGGCGCCATCCCCAGAGAGGGGGCGAATTTTCACCCCGGAGTATCCGCCCTGGGGGCGGAGTTTTCCCCGAGGCGGATAGTCCGCCCCTAGTGGGGGCGGATAATCCGCCCCCAAACTTCTTCAACGGACAGATCTATGCAGAGGGTATTTAAGCCAGCCCTCCCCCTCCAGGTGAACAATATCAAGACATTGGAAACAACCTTGGTGAGTTCAATGGAGGCTAAGATGGAAGAGATGCGTCAATTGATAATGCGTCTCTCCACATCCGCAACATCACCTCCATCTAACTCTGAGGCTACCACTCTGCAATCCAAGGAAACGGGTAAAACCGATTCCAAAGACAACGAAGTGGTTGGTGATGGCACTAGCAAGAGCTCCTTCTCGAAAAAGGATAGTGGTAAGGAAGGATACAATGAGGTTTCCCATGTGTATTCTCCTGATCCACCTATCCCTCACCCACATATACATAATAGGGGTGATCCACCCAAACTTTCAGCATCTACTTTTACTCAATGGCAATTTTTGATGAAGTCTCATGTGTGCAGTTCCTCCATTGAGTTGTGGAAAATCATTGAGAATGGTCTTCATGTTGGAAATCCCAACAATCTCACAAGAAGAGAAGTTGTCGATAGTCAACTGAATGCTACAACTCTACACATGATACAACTTGGTGTGGGTGACAAAGATATGCCACACATTCAGCATCTTAGTACATCTAAGGAAGCTTGGGATGCCCTCAATGAGCTCTTCATCGAAAATGAAAGTATGAGAAGGAATAGATATGATGCTTTGAGCAATGAAGCTGAAGGATTTTATATGTTGGATGGAGAAAACCACGAGGACATGTATAGGAGGCTCAAGGCAATAGCCACAACTTTCAGGAATCATGGTGCCTCTCACGTTGATGATGCATGGATCAAGCGCAAGTATGTCAGTGCTCTTATGCCATTTGAGCCCACAGATTTGAAAAGTCTCCAAGGTAGGCATAACTACCACCTTATGACATCCAATGAGGTAATGCAAGAAATGGCCGCTTTCAAAGTGGCTGCGAAGAATGTCGAAGATGCTCGTGCACGAGCTATGGGGATGCAAAAGGGGGTCAACATGGCCTTGAAGACTAGTGTGATTGATCATGATGAATATGCCATAGAAGGTATGGACTATCCCGAGGATATAAAAAGGATCCATGGACAATACCTGTCTCTTTATGCTAGAAACTTTTGGAAAGACACGGCCAAGGCTAAAGCTGAACTAGAACGCAAGAGTGGAGCTTATGGAAGAAAGGAGAATGGTCCGAAGCTAAGAACGTGTTTTAACTGTGGAGACCGGCTACACTTTGTAGCTGAGTGTCCATATCAAAGTAGGGAAGATAATGGAGAAAGACTTATTTTCAAAGACAAGTCAAAAGCTCCACGCAAGAAACAGTTTGTAAAGAAGAATGCTCCTTTCAAGAAGCAACCAAAGATTGTTCTAGTGGCTCAAGAAGAATATTCTTCGGGAAGTGAAGATGAGGACGAGGATGATAGCTCTCAAGAGGTGGCTGCTATAGTCACCACATCTACATCAACATCTCTCTTCGACTCTCCGAACGAAAACGTCATCAACAAGAATGCTACCTGTCTCATGGCAAGAAGTTCTGAGGTAACTATTTCTAACTCTTCTTTTCCTAAGGCTATGATTGACATGGATGATCCTACTAGTCTTAAGGTTAAAGAAGAGATTATTGCTTTGGACTATTTCTTCACTAACTTGCAAGGTGAGCACAAAATACATTTTGAAGCTCTTATGGACCAGCTGGCTCAAAATGAAGCTCTCCTCGAAGAAAAGGGCAGAATTGAAAGGGAGGATGCAATGGAAATTGCATCCTTAAAAAATGCTCTAGAAGAAGAAGAGGCTCGGGTTTCTCTTGAAGAGAGGCTTGAGTCCATTGAGGAGTCACATGAAGAAATAGTGGCTAAACTTTTTAAGGAACGTGACAATGCAGTTGCCAAATCAAAGAAGTCAAAGAAGGAAAAGATTGACTTTGGGGCTGCTCATGATAGAATCTCCGAGGAATTGGAGAAACTTGACATCGCTCACAAGGCGTTGAAAAGCGATTTCTCCATTCTCAATGAGTCACAGGATTAGCTCCAAATTCGATTGGCCAAGTATGATGTTCCTAGAACATCCAATTCAACATATAGTCACAAGGAAAATGCTAGTGTGGAAGAAGAATTTGTCAAGGACATCACTCCCAAAGATAAGGGTGTTCTTGATTAAGTTCTTGGCAAGCAAAAGTCAAATCATGGTAAAGAGGGACTTGGGTATGTCACCAAGTCCAAGAAGAAGAAAAACAAGAAGAACAAGACCAAGAATGTACAATCAAAGACAAGCACCGCTGAGAAGAATGTCACAAAAGACAAAAATAACAATATTGGTTTTGCAGGGTCTCACAATCCAAATTATGAACTCTTTTGTGATGATTATGGCGATGTTTATGCTTATTATGGCGGTCCCTTTGATGAATATATTGCTTTGTCTATTTGGGTTCCAAAGACCCTTGTTACTAACATGAAAGGACCCATTGAAAAATGGGTACCTAAAACCAAGAAGTAATTCTCTTGCAGGGCTATGCTTCCGGTGGGTCGAAATGGGTGTCGGATAGTGGATGCACTAGTCATATGACCGGAAGCAAGGAGATCATCACGGAGATGCGTTCCAATCATGATAATATTACAGTCTCCTATGGTGATAAATCTAAATCTCAGGTATTGGGTCTTGGCAAGGTTGTGGTTGGCCACGATATCTCTCTCGTGGACGTCATGCTTGTTGAGACCATCGGTTACAACCTTCTTTCTGTTCATGCCCTTGGCAAGATGGGTTTTGATGTTTTCATTGATGATGATTTGGTGGTACTCTTGTGGAGAAAGTCTCTAAAGGTCGCTTTCGTTGGGTACGTCGAAAATGACTTGTATGTGGTGGACTTTTCGAGGAAAACCACTTCGGGTCCGATGTGCCTATTCGAAAAGGCCGACATGGGCTGGTTATGGCATCACCGTTTAGCCCATGTCAACATGAGAACTTTGCAAAGTCTTCACAAGGGTGGCCACATCCTTGGACTAAAAGAAAATGTCTCCTTTGCCAAAGATCGTGTTTGCAGGGCTTGTGTTGAAGGAAAAATGCATGACTCTCCCCACAAGAGGAAGACTATCGTGTCTTCAACGAGAATCTTGGAATTACTTCATGTGGATTTATTTGGTCCTCCATCTCATGCCAGTCTTTGTGGGAAGAAATATTGCTTGGTCATTGTCGATGATTACTCAAGATATACATGGGTCTATTTCTTCAAGCTAAAGAGTGAGACTCAACAAACGGTCATTGACTTTTCCAATGAAGTTCAATGTCAACACAATGTTCCTATCTTGTCAATAAGAAGTGACAACGGCTCCGAATTCAAAAACTACACTTTGAATGAGTTTCTAAGCGAAGAGGGGATAAGACATCAATATTCCGCTGCGTACACCCCTCAACAAAATGGTGTATCCGAGAGGAAGAATTGGACTTTGATGGACATGGCAAGATCAATGTTGGCTGAATTCAAGTCTCCTTATAACTTTTGGGTTGAAGCCATATACACCGCTTGTCACTCATCTAACCGGCTCTACCTCCAAAATATTTTGGACAAGACGCCTTATGAAATACTTACCGGTAACAAGCCCAACATCTCATACTTCAGGGTATTCGGTTGTAAGTGTTTCTTTCTTATTAAAGGTGTCCGCTTGTCTAAATTTGAGTCCAAGGCTTTAGAAGGTATTTTTGTTGGTTACGGTGCCAAATCCCACACTTATAGAGTCTACAACAAGCTCACCAGGACTGTTGTAGAATCTTGTAGTGTGGAGTTCGATGAAAATAACGGATCCTATGTGGGGCAAGTTGATGTTTGTGATGTAGATGTTGAAATACCCCAAGGTGCCATAAGAAGAACGGGTGTGGGATTTTTCGCCCCATTGAGGAACCCCTTGTGGCGGATCGGGAAGGACAATGCTCCACTCAAGTGGAGCCCTCAACTTCACAAGATCAACAAGGTCCTACTGCTGGAGAAAACTCTGCACCAACACCACAACTTTCTGAAGCTCATCAGTCTCCTGGACAAAATGGCAGTCCTAGGCCGGATTATCCGCCCCCTCCAAGGGCGGACAGTCCGCCCCTGGCACTCCAACTCATCCCAGGGGATCAGAAGAAGAAGAAATCAGTCAAGAAGACTCCGGTCCGGATTCTCCGCCCCCAAGGGCGGATTATCCGGACCTGGGTCTCCCAGCTCTGTCAGGTATTCGTAGGAAGAGGAAGTTGCAACTACGTCACCCAGGCCGGATAGTATGGCCCCACCAAGGGCCGGATTATCCGGCCCTAAAGAAAATGTTCATCAGCAAGCTCCTGTTGGCAACTCAGAACAGGAACAAGGGCAAGGTAGTGTACAAGACAAGGATAGAAATGTTGAATTAACTCCTCCTAGAAACAATAAGGATATTGAGACTTGTCGTAAGGCTCTTGCCGATCGGAATCTTGAGCTTAGAGGACACACTCTTGACAAGGTTTTCAGTGATCTTCGAAGAAGGGTGTCTACTAGAAGAGAACTTGCAAGCTTCTGTGATCATCAAGCTCACATTTCTATGGTTGAACCTAAGAAGGTCTTTGATGCTCTTGAAGATCCTGATTGGGTAGTTGCAATGCATGAAGAATTAAATAACTTCGATCGCAACAAAGTTTGGAAGCTTGTTGAGAAACCAAAAGATTGCCGCAATGTTATCGGCACCAAGTGGATTTTCAAGAACAAACAAGATGAAAATGGCATTGTTGTGAGGAATAAAGCAAGACTCGTGGCTCAAGGATTCTCTCAAGTGGAAGGAATTGATTTTGGCGAGACTTATGCTCCTGTGGCTCGCCTTGAGTCCATCTGTATCCTTCTTGCCTATACAGCCCATCATAATTTTAAATTACAACAAATGGATGTTAAGAGTGCGTTTCTTAATGGTCCACTACATGAGTTGGTATACGTCAAGCAACCCCTGGGTTTTGAGGACCCCAAATTACCGAACCATGTCTACAAACTCGATAAGGCGCTCTATGGCCTTAAACGAGCCCCACGTGCGTGGTACGAGCACCTTAAAGAGCTTTTGTTAGACCGTGGATTCGAAGTTGGGAAAATCGATCCCACTCTTTACTAAGAAGGTTAATGGGGAGCTTTTTGTATGCCAACTGTATGTAGACGACATTATTTTTGGCTCTACTAACCAAGCTTTTAACGATGAATTTTCAAAGCTTATGACTGACAGGTTTGAGATGTCTATGATGGGTGAATTAAGGTTCTTTCTTGGATTTGAGATCAAACAACTTAGAGAGGGAACTTTTATTAATCAAGCTAAGTACATCCAAGATATGCTCAAGAGGTTCAAGATGACGGATCTCAATGGTGTTGCTACTCCAATGCAAACAAAGTGTCATCTTGAGCTCAATCCCAAGGGTAAAGACGTGGACCAAAAGGTATACCGATCCATGATCGGCTCTCTCCTTTACCTTTGCGCATCTAGGCCCGATATTGTGTTAAGTGTAGGAGTGTGTGCAAGGTACCGAGTCGCTCCTAAAGAAAGCCACTTAGTGACGGTCAAACGAATCTTCAGATATTCGATTCATTCCCCAAATTTTGGCTTATGGTATCCCAAAGGTTCAAGTTTCTCTCTATGTGGTTACACTGATTCAGATTGGGCTGGTGACAAAGATGATCGAAAATCAACTTCTGGTGCATGTCAATTCTTGGGCAGGTCTCTAGCGTGTTTGTTGGAGATATGCCCTAGAGGCAATAATAAATGTGGTTATTATTATATCTTCGTGTTTATGATAAATGTTTACATTCATGCTATAATAGTATTAACTAGGAAACATTGATACTTGTGTGATTTGTAAACTTAATTAGAAGTCCCTAGTATAGCCTCTATACTTCACTAGCTTGTTGGTTGATAGATGATTGTGGTTTCCCTATCATGAACATTGAGATGTTGTCAACAACAAGATCATATCGTTAGGAGAATGATATGGTGGACATACTCCTATAGATAAGCGTAGCATAAAGATCAAGTCATTTCAATAGTTCAATTGCTATATGCTTTCTGATACATAGTAACCTAATTCCTTCGACCATGAGATCATGCATATCACCTTTACCGGATGGATGCTTTGATGACATCAAACACCACACCGTAACTGGGTGGTTATAAAGGTGGCATTGAGTGTTCGGAAAGTTTTGGTTGAGACACATGGATCAAGAGTGGGATTTGTCCATCCACATGACGGATAGATATACTCTGGGCCCTCTCGGTGGAATGTCATCCAATTAGCTTGCAAGCATGTGACTTGGTCACAAGGGATCACATATCACGGGAACGAGAAAAGAGTACTTGTCAGTAACGAGGTTGAACTAGGTATGCAGAGATACCGACGATCATAACCTTGGATAAGTAACATATCGTGAGACAAAGGGAAATTGGTATCGTATGTAAGTGGTTCATTCGATCGCAAAGTAATCGTAGAAATATGTGGGAGCCATATGAATTTCCAGATTCCTCTATTGGTTATTGTTCGGAGAAGTGTCTCGATCATGTCTGCATAATTCACGAACCGTAGGGAGACACACTTAAGGATTCGACGTTGTTTGAGTAGTTATGGTATTATGAGAAAGAGACCGAATGTTGTTCGGAGTCTCGGATGGGATCCGGGATATCACGAGGTGATCCGGAATGGTCCGGAGAATAAGATTCATATAAGGAAAGTCCCGTTTCGGAGTTCGGGAATGATTCCGGTGTTTTCATCAGGAACATTCTAGAAGGTTCCGGAATGTCCGGCACTCCGGAGGGGAAGGGGTACATGAATGTGTCATTGAATGTTGGAATGATTGCATCATGTATTTAGTGTCATCGCTGTTCCAAATAAGGGATTAAATCAAATCCTAGTTTGAAAAGTCAAACGGCAAGTTTGAAAAGTCAAACTGCCAGTTTTCGGAAAGAGGAGAAGGAGGATTGGTGGAGGCCGAATTGGAGGAGGGTTCCTCCCTTGGCCGGCGCACCACCAAGCCGACTTGGGGAGGGACTCTCCTCCCCTTGGCGCCAGCCCCCTCCCACCTATAAAAGGAGGGGCAGGGCTCCCCTCCTAGACACACAACTTTCACCTCTAGATCTCCGGTTTAGAGCCGTTTTGGATTAGAGCTTCTAATTGCTTTAGCCAGCGGTTTAGAGCCTTCTAATTGGTTTAGAGCCTTCTAATTGGTGTGTCTAATTACTAGACCACTAATAGCCTCTCTCATAAGCTCCACCATACTCGCACCGGCTTAAGGCGAAGCCCTGCGGGATCTCCCCTCTACTTCCGGTACCACGCCGTTGTGCTGCCGGAATCACGAGGAGAGTACTACAACCTCCGCTGCCTGCTGGAACAAGGGAGAGGAAGGTCTTCGTCGAGTACCGAACGTGTCACCGACTGCGGGAGCGCTGCCGGAACGTGGCGCCGGAAGGATCGTCTACACGATCTTGAGATCGGAAAGAGTACGACTACATCACCCACAAGAATCCGCTCTCGTTAAACGCTTTGGAATCTTCGAGGGTAAGTTATACCATCGACTCGTTGCTACAATCTAGTAGATAGATCTTGGCTTGTTTGTTTGTATGCGATAGAAATTTTTTGTTTTCCATGCTACGAACCCCTACAGTGGTATCAGAGCCGTGTCTATATGTAGATCTGTTGCACGAGTAGAACACAATGGTCATTGTGGGCGTTGATGTTTTTATTGTCGATTGCTTCTTGTGTACTTTGCATCTTGCGGTATGTTGGGATGAAGCGGCCCGGGCTAACCTTACATGACATCGTTCATGAGACTTGCTCCACGCTTGACATGCAACTTGTATTGCATAAGTGGCTTTGTGGGTGCCTGTTTCTCCTAGCATAGTAAAGATCCAATACACAACGGGTGATTAACAATACTTGTGTCAACGTTGTGGTTCTTGTTCGTAAGTTAGAACGACACTTATTGAAAGCCCCAAACCACGTAAAATATGCAAAGAAAGTAGAGGCGTCTAACTTTGTTTTGCAGGGGTGTGCAGTGATGTGATATGGCCATGATTGTGATTATATTTGATGTATGCAATGTTCCTTATTGTAAGTCGGCAACCGGCAGGAGCCATATGGTTGTCTTTAATTTATGTTAAGACCCGCGTGTCTATTCAAAGTAGTTGTAATAGTTGAAGCCGGTGGACGACAGCCATGGAGAGGCGTCATTGACCTTGATGCAATGCCGGTGATGATGGAGATCATGTTCGTGCTTGAAGATGGAGATCAAAGCACAAAGAAGAAAGGCCATATCATATCACATATATATTGAATTGCATGTGATGTTAATCCTTTATGCATCTTGTATTGCTTAGTAGACGACGGTAGCATTATAAGATGATCCCTCATGCACATGAATTTCAAATCATAAAGTGTTCACCCTTAGTCAGCACCGTTGCTAAAGCTTGTTGTTTCGAAGCACCACGTGATGATTGGGTGTGTTAGATTCCGCAAGTGTATACAACGTGAGCAAGCCAGATTTGCTCATGCGGAAACTAAGGTTTGATCTTGACGAGCCTAGCATGTACAGACATGGTCTCGGAACACGGATCACCGAAAGGTAAAGCATGAATCATATAGTAGATATGATGAACATGACGATTGTTCGCCATTGAAACTATATCAACTCTCGTGATGATCGGTGTTGATGTGGTGGATTTGGTTCGTGTGATCACTAAAACAATGTGAGGGATGTTGTTTTGAGTGGGAGTTCACCTAGTTTAATTACATTAATTAATTTGAACTCAATTTATCATAAACTTAGTCTAAACTATTGCAAATATGTTGTAGATCAATGGCAGCCCCTACCATCAATTTTAATGCGTTCCTAGAGAAAGAAAAGTTGAAAAACAATGGAAGCAACTTCGCGGATTGGTTCCGCAATTTGAGGATTGTCCTCACAGCTGGTAATTTGACCTATGTGCTGGATGCACCGCTGGGTGACCCACCTGCAGCTGATGCTCCCGATGAAGTAAAGAATGTTTACCTCGCTCGGAAGAATCAGTACTCCATAGTTCAGTGTGCTATCTTGTATGGTTTAGAATCGGAGCTTCAGAAAAGGTTTGAGGATTCAGACCCATATGATATTGTCGAGGATCTCAAATTGATTTTTGAGACTCATGCGGCAATTGAAAGCTATGAAGCTTCTGAAAAGTTCTTTAACTGCAAGATGGAAGAAGGCAGCTCCGTCAGTGAGCATGTGCTTAAGATGTCAGGGCACGCAAACAAACTTCAAAGCTTGGGTATAGTGATTCCTAATGCTTTGGGGATTTACCGTGTCCTCCAATCACTACCACCAAGTTACAAGAACTTTGTGATGAACTACAACATGCAGAACATGAACAAGACGTTGCCAGAACTCTTTGCCATGTTGAAATCTGCAGAAGTGGAGATCAAGAAAGAGCACCAAGTGTTGTTGGTCAATAAGACCACCAAATTCAAGAAAGGCAAGTCTAAGCAAAAGGGACACTTCAAGAAGGGTGGTAAGAAATCTACCACGCCGACGAAGAAGACCAGGGCTGGACCTAAGCCTGATACTGAGTGCTTTTACTGCAAGGGAGAAGGTCACTGGAAGCGGAATTGCCCAAAGTACTTGGCGGATTTGAAGAACGGCAACATCAAGAAGAAAGGTATATCTGATATACATGTTATTGATGTGTATCTCACTAGTACTCGTAGTAGTGCCTGGGTATTTGATACTGGTTCGGTTACTCATATTTGTAACTCGAAACAGGTGCTGCAGAATAAACGGAAGCTAGCGAAGAACGAGGTGACGATGCGCGTGGGAAACGGATCAAAGGTTGATGTGATCGCGGTCGGCACGCTACCCCTTCATCTACCATCCGGATTAGTTTTATACTTAAATAATTGTTATTTGGTGCCTGCGTTGAGCATGAACATTATATCGGGATCTTGTTTATTGCGAGACGGTTACTTGTTTAAATCCGAGAATAATGGTTGTTCTATTTATATGAGTAATATGTTTTATGCACATGCACCTTTGATAGATGGTCTATTCTTATTGAATCTCGATAGTAGAAATACACATATCAACAACATTGAGGCTAAACGATTGAAATCAAGCGATAATTCGACCTATATGTGGCACTGTCGTCTTGGTCACATCGGAGTGAAACGTATGAAGAAACTCCATTCCGATGGACTTCTTGAATCACTTGATTTTGAATCACTTGAAAGATGCGAAGCATGTCTGATGGGAAAAATGACTAAGACTCCATTTTCTGGTATGATGGAGCGAGCTACAGACTTATTGGAAATCATACATACCGATGTGTGTGGTCCAATGAGTATAGCATCGCGCAGTGGTTATCGTTATGTTCTTACCTTCACGGATGACTTGAGTAGATATGGGTATATCTATTTCATGAAACATAAGTCCGAAACTTTCGAGAAGTTTAAGGAGTTTCAAAGTGAGGTAGAGAATCAACGTAACAAGAAGATTAAATTTCTACGTTCTGATCGTGGAGGTGAATATCTAAGTTACGAGTTTGGCGAGCATTTGAAGAAATGCGGAATACTTTCACAATTGACACCGCCGGGAACACCACAGCGTAATGGTGTGTCCGAACGTCGTAATCGAACTCTCTTAGATATGGTTCGTTCTATGATGTCACTTACAGATTTACCGCTATGATTTTGGGGTTATGCATTAGAAACAGCCGCATTCACTTTAAATAGGGCACCGTCTAAATCCGTTGAAACGACACCGTATGAATTATGGTTTGGGAAGAAACCTAAATTGTCGTTCCTTAAAGTTTGGGGATGCGAAGCCTATGTAAAGAAGTTACAGCCGGACAAGCTTGAACCCAAAGCGGAAAAGTGCGTCTTCATAGGATACCCGAAGGAAACTATTGGGTATACCTTCTATCATAGATCCGAAGGCAAAATCTTTGTTGCCAAGAATGGATCCTTTCTAGAGAAGGAATTTCTCTCGAAAGAATTGACTGGAAGGAAAGTAGAACTTGACGAGGTTGTCGAACCTTCTCTCGATATTGCGAGTAGCGCAGCACCGGAAGAAGTTCCTGTGGTGCCTGCACCAATAAGAGAGGAAGCTAATGATGGTGATCATGAAACTTCGGTTGAAGTTGCTACAGAGCCTCGGAGGTCGACGAGAACTCGTACCACTCCCGAATGGTATGATTCCGTTATGAATGTCATGGTGGTGGACAACACCGATGACCCCGAGACACATGAGGAAGCGATGATGAGCCCAGATTCCAATAAATGGCAAGAAGCCATGAAATCCGAGATTGGATCCATGTACGAAAACCAAGTATGGACTTTGGTGGACTTACCGGATGGCCGAAAGGCTGTCGAGAACAAATGGATTTTCAAAAAGAAAACAGATGCTGATGGTAATGTTACTGTCTATAAAGCTCGACTTGTCGCAAAAGGGTTTCGACAAATTCAAGGAGTTGACTACGATGAGACTTTCTCACCAGTAGCGAAGCTAAAGTCTGTAAGGATTATGTTAGCAATCGCTGCATATTATGATTACGAGATATGGCAGATGGATGTCAAAACAACATTCCTCAATGGAGACATTGATGAAGAGTTGTATATGATGCAACCCAAAGGTTTTGTCGATCCTAAAGATGCTAACAAGGTATGCAAACTTCAACGGTCCATCTATGGATTGAAGCAAGCATCCCGAAGTTGGAATCAACGTTTTGATAAGGTAATCAAAAGTTTTGGTTTTATACAAACTTATGGAGAAGCTTGTATTTACAAGAAAGTGAGTGGGAGCTCTGTAGCATTCTTAATACTATATGTGGATGACATATTATTGATTGGGAATGATGTAGACCTTCTTAATAGTGTCAAGGAATATTTGAATAATAGTTTTTCAATGAAGGATCTTGGCGAAGCAGCTTACATATTAGGCATAAAGATTTATAGAGATAGATCGAAACGCCAAATATCATTGTCACAGAGTACGTATTTGGACAAAGTTCTAAAGAGGTTTGGAATGGAAGAAAGCAAGAAAGGGTTCTTGCCCATGTTGCCCAATACGACCTTGAGTAAAACTCAAAGTCCGACATCGGCAGAAGATAGAGAAAGGATGAGTAAGACTCCCTATGCCTCAGCCATAGGATCTCTAATGTATGCCATGCTATGTACTAGACCCGACATTGCATATGCTGTTAGTTTAACTAGCAGATATCAAAGTGATCCAGGAGTGGATCATTGGACAACGGTCAAAAACATCCTTAAGTACTTGAGAAGAACTAAGGATATGGTTCTTTCTTATGGAGGTGATGAACAGCTCGTTGTTAATGGTTACACCGATGCTAGTTGGAACACTGATCCGGATGATTCTAAATCGCAATCCGGATACGTATTTATTTTGAATGGTGCAGCAGTTAGCTGGAGGAGTGCAAAGCAAAGCGTTGTGGCGAGATCTTCAACTGAATCGGAATACATGGCTGCTTCGGAGGCTTCACAAGAAGCGATATGGATGAAAGAGTTCATTACAGAGCTGGGTGTGGTTCCTAGTGCGCTGGACCCAATGTCTATCTACTGTGATAACATGGGCGCCATAGCCAATGCGCAAGAACCAAGGTCACACAAGAAGCTGAAGCATATCAAGCTGCGTTTTCACGCTATTCGAGAACATATCCAGGATGGGGATATAAAGATTTGCAAAGTACACACAGATCTGAATGTGGCGGATCCGTTGACTAAACCTCTCCCGAGGGCAAAACATGACCAACACCAAACTGCCATGGGTGTTCGGTATATTACCATGTAATCTAGATTAGATGACTCTAGTGCAAGTGGGAGACTGTTGGAGATATGCCCTAGAGGCAATAATAAATGTGGTTATTATTATATCTTCGTGTTTATGATAAATGTTTACATTCATGCTATAATAGTATTAACTAGGAAACATTGATACTTGTGTGATTTGTAAACTTAATTAGAAGTCCCTAGTATAGCCTCTATACTTCACTAGCTTGTTGGTTGATAGATGATTGTGGTTTCCCTATCATGAACATTGAGATGTTGTCAACAACAAGATCATATCGTTAGGAGAATGATATGGTGGACATACTCCTATAGATAAGCGTAGCATAAAGATCAAGTCATTTCAATAGTTCAATTGCTATATGCTTTCTGATACATAGTAACCTAATTCCTTCGACCATGAGATCATGCATATCACCTTTACCGGATGGATGCTTTGATGACATCAAACACCACACCGTAACTGGGTGGTTATAAAGGTGGCATTGAGTGTTCGGAAAGTTTTGGTTGAGACACATGGATCAAGAGTGGGATTTGTCCATCCACATGACGGATAGATATACTCTGGGCCCTCTCGGTGGAATGTCATCCAATTAGCTTGCAAGCATGTGACTTGGTCACAAGGGATCACATATCACGGGAACGAGAAAAGAGTACTTGTCAGTAACGAGGTTGAACTAGGTATGCAGAGATACCGACGATCATAACCTTGGATAAGTAACATATCGTGAGACAAAGGGAAATTGGTATCGTATGTAAGTGGTTCATTCGATCGCAAAGTAATCGTAGAAATATGTGGGAGCCATATGAATTTCCAGATTCCTCTATTGGTTATTGTTCGGAGAAGTGTCTCGATCATGTCTGCATAATTCACGAACCGTAGGGAGACACACTTAAGGATTCGACGTTGTTTGAGTAGTTATGGTATTATGAGAAAGAGACCGAATGTTGTTCGGAGTCTCGGATGGGATCCGGGATATCACGAGGTGATCCGGAATGGTCCGGAGAATAAGATTCATATAAGGAAAGTCCCGTTTCGGAGTTCGGGAATGATTCCGGTGTTTTCATCAGGAACATTCTAGAAGGTTCCGGAATGTCCGGCACTCCGGAGGGGAAGGGGTACATGAATGTGTCATTGAATGTTGGAATGATTGCATCATGTATTTAGTGTCATCGCTGTTCCAAATAAGGGATTAAATCAAATCCTAGTTTGAAAAGTCAAACGGCAAGTTTGAAAAGTCAAACTGCCAGTTTTCGGAAAGAGGAGAAGGAGGATTGGTGGAGGCCGAATTGGAGGAGGGTTCCTCCCTTGGCCGGCGCACCACCAAGCCGACTTGGGGAGGGACTCTCCTCCCCTTGGCGCCAGCCCCCTCCCACCTATAAAAGGAGGGGCAGGGCTCCCCTCCTAGACACACAACTTTCACCTCTAGATCTCCGGTTTAGAGCCGTTTTGGATTAGAGCTTCTAATTGCTTTAGCCAGCGGTTTAGAGCCTTCTAATTGGTTTAGAGCCTTCTAATTGGTGTGTCTAATTACTAGACCACTAATAGCCTCTCTCATAAGCTCCACCATACTCGCACCGGCTTAAGGCGAAGCCCTGCGGGATCTCCCCTCTACTTCCGGTACCACGCCGTTGTGCTGCCGGAATCGCGAGGAGAGTACTACAACCTCCGCTGCCTGCTGGAACAAGGGAGAGGAAGGTCTTCGTCGAGTACCGAACGTGTGACCGACTGCGGGAGCGCTGCCGGAACGTGGCGCCGGAAGGATCGTCTACACGATCTTGAGATCGGAAAGAGTACGACTACATCACCCACGAGAATCCGCTCTCGTTAAACGCTTTGGAATCTTCGAGGGTAAGTTATACCATCGACTCGTTGCTACAATCTAGTAGATAGATCTTGGCTTGTTTGTTTGTATGCGATAGAAAATTTTTGTTTTCCATGCTACGAACCCCTACAGTGTTGGTCTTCAAAGAAATAGAATTGCATATCACTCTCAACCGCCGAAGCTAAATATGTTGCTGCTGCAAGTGCTTGTACACAGTTATTATGGATGAGGCGAACTTTAAAGGAATATGGTGTCAATTTTGACAAAGTGCCTCTTTTATGTGACAATGAAAGTGCTATCAAAATTGCTTACAATCCCGTGCAGTATACAAGAACAAAACATATTGAGATTCGCAACCATTTCATTCGGGATCATGTTGCTCGTGGCGATATTGCCCTATCCTTTGTGAGCACGAAGAACCAACTTGCTGATATTTTCATGAAGCCTCTTAATGAAGCAAGATTTTGTTATTTGAGGAATGAGCTAAATATCATAGATTCAAGGAGCTTGGCTTGACTACCCTTGCACGCTCACTTACTCTTTTCATGTATCTGGTTTATATGCGGGCATAGACATAGGGGGAGTGTGGTCCTAATTGATTGGGCTAACCCTCCCCCCATATGTCGAAAGCAAGAAAAATCATTTCCCTTAATATCATTTAGTGATATGTGGGTTATCAATGAGCATTGGTTTTGTACTCAAGATACATATTCGCAGTGTCATGCCATGCGCTCCAACACGGTGGCTTCGTCCATCGCCCTCTTCCTTGAGAAGAGTTGGTTTCTAATGGCTCTCTTTGGATTTTCTTGCATATCTCTTGTTCTTATGGAAAACACACTCAACTTTGGTTTTTGTTTGATTTGTTCTTGCAACTTTGGGTGTGTAGTACCATCTCAGTTTGTTGCTCTAAACCCAAGCCTTATTTCCCTCCTTGAACCATCTACTCTTGCACACAAGTCCTCTATACACCATCGAGGGGTTTTGCAAGGATGCTCCGGCCTGAATCTGTCTCTATAGAAGATTCAGAGGGGGGCGGATTATCTGCCCCAAGTGGGGGGGGGGGCGGATTATCCGCCCCTGGCGAATTCTGCCTCTTAAAGGCTGGGTCGGGGAGGCCAGGCTCAAACAGAGCAGCCAACCCTCCCCCAACCCTAGCTCTGCCCCCAGCCGCCGTCGGAGCTTCCGCCCCTTCCCGGAGTCGATTTGACCATCAGATTACCTGGGCCCTCCCCGGATCTTCTTCACCTCTCCTCCGGGTATCTTCTCCTCCGCGATTTTCCTCCAATGGGTGAGGGTAACTCCCTCATCTCTCTCCTTTTGTATGGGATTCATTTTTTGGTGGATATCTCGTTGTAGAAGATCCTTGGTGTTTTCCTTGTTTGCTAGAATCACTAGTATTGCAACCCTAGTGCCCGATCTGTTTTGCCATGGTAAATCTGGGCCGTTCCAGAATTTTTCTATGGGGGCGGATTATCCGCCCCTGCCAGGGGCGGATAATCCGGCCTGGAGATTAAAATTTGGTCTGGTTTGGTTCTGATTTCCGCAATGCACATCCTTGGCTTATGGATTGATTTTATACTATTTCTACCATTTCTCCTGGACTTGTGCGTGTGCTTATCTCCATGCTATCCCTCTCATGCTTTTCACAGGTGGTTCCAAGGCTACTAAGACCTTCTCTCGTCGTCCCTGTGCCCGTTATCTCAAGCCCAATGCAGAAGGGGCGTTCATTAACGAAACAGAAGTTAGCAGAGCAGCAAGAGAGGCTGAACGGATGGCAGAGGCAGCAAAGAAAACCAAGAGGACTGCATCTTGCAAGGGCAAATAGTCGCGGCCCAACTACAAGGTTATGTACAGTATTCAGTATGCCTCCATTCACCAAACTGATTACTATGATGAGGCTGGCAGTGATGGTCCCCCAGAGGACTCTGTTTTGGAATGCACACTTTCAGGCTATTCATGATGATGTGTATGCCACTCTCAAGCTTCGCCCCATGCACCCCATCAATATGACTGAGGCCCAATCCAAGGCAAGGCTCCTTGAAGCATTGGACGTGACTAACAAGATGGGGCTTCACCACCTTATGACTCTCCAATGTAACTATGATTCCTCCGTGGTGAGGTAGTTTTTATCGACACTTGTGATTTGCGATGATGAGCACCACACCATGAAGTGGATGACCGGGACAACAATGATTCAGTTGGACTTCCGCACTTTTGGGCAGGTTCTTGGGTATGCTTTCCATGGCCGTGGCACTCCTTCTGGCCACCGCATCATTTCTCCACTAAAGCCATCCAAGGACACTATGCTCGCTCCTTGTCTTTCTTCTGATGGTATTGCTGGTACTTTTGCTGGACTCTCTCCCTTGTATGCCTCCATTGTTGGCATATTTAGGGAAAGCATATACCCTAGTGGAGGCAACAATGACAAGATCCGCGGCCACCTGGTTCCTCTCCTTGCTTTTGCTCACGAGTGTGCTACTAATTCTGGTTCAGCCACATGTTACAAACTGGATGTCATGGACTACATATATCATGAGATGGCAGATGCTATGATCAACAGGCTCTCTATCCCATATGCTCCTTTCATTATGATGCTCATCAAGCATATGTTGCCCCTTGAGGACTTTGCACTGATTTGGATGGTGTTCACAAGCCCAAGAAAATCTACAACAAGGCTTAGAAGACCCATCACCCTTCTACTACCCCTGAGTCCTTCATGCGTGATGCACGGGCTAGTGTTCGTCGTTCCGCGATGTCCCCAATGGCATGCAAGGTTAAGCAGCTCACTTGGTTCCAGCGGAACATCCTTTGCATGTGCATTGACACTCACAAGGGCCAGTATGAGGAGTACCGGAGGAGCCATGAGAGGGCTCACACTCAGCAGCTTATTCTTCACCATGTATCAGGTGCCACTGGCCATCCACCTCCTCCCACTGCTCCGGAACCATATGCTCAGTGGAACACTTCAGGGATCAACTATGGTGAGATCGAGAGTTGCCTGTTCCCTCCACCTCCGAGGGCACCTACTCCTCCATCTGATGACGATGATGAGGAAGGGGACGGGGATGACTTCGACGAGAATGAGGAGGCGTGATCTTCTAGGGAGTTAGCATCACTCTTCTTCCTTTTTGGCATTTCAATGCCAAAGGGGGAGAAGTAGTTCTATTAGGTCTCGTGGATTTGCAAGGGTCGGGCGCAAGCACTTGTCTTTCAGTCGGTTATTTGCTTGCTTGTGCCCCTTTTAGCATGAACTTATTTGTTATTTGTTCTTGGTTTATGTAAGACTATGTCGTGCTTTACTCTGTTTGGTCTTCTGGAATTTCGGATTTATATTGTGGATCTACTCTCATGGAATTCTGGATTTATCTATGGAGTCTATTTGATGGCATATGGAATCATGGGATTATCTAATGTATACATCAATATTGTGGGATGTGCTTGGAGCCTAACAATCTCATTATTTTCTTTGGCTAATCACATCCCGGTGGTATGACCTTGTTTTCTAACCCACCTTGTTTCAATTATCTTTGCTATGAAAGTTGCGTTCTCTCTAGTGTGTGTATTTGTATTCAAATGCAAATTGTAAATATGCACACATCTAGGGGGGTCCTCTTTCATTTTTCTTTAAGGTGTCGTTAGTAGGTTACATTGCAAATCCTAGTATTGTGATCTAACACCAAAAAGGGGGAGACTGAAAGAACATTTCATAATCCCTAGCGTTTTGTGTGTTAGATAACAATATCAAGGATCATTTAATGTGTGTTGAAGTGTTGCAGTTCTCTCTAAGGAAAAAGGAAAAGGAATCTGCCTTTGGGGGCGGATAATTCGGCCCCACCAGGGGCGAATAATCCACCCCACCCTTTTTCCAAATAGGCGCAAGCCCCAGAAGGGGGGCGGAGTTTCGGCCGGATTTTCCGTCCCCGCCAGATAATCCTCCCTTCAAGGGAGCCGGATTATCCGCCCCTCATGCTCAGCTTGAAGTTTGCCAAGGTGCAAGCCCCAGTGGGGGTGCGGAGTTTCGGCCGGATTTTCCGGCCACACCGGATAATCTGCCCCTGGAGGGGGCCGGATAATACGCCCCCAAGATCTTCATCAAGTTCTTCAAGGCGCCATCCCCAGAGAGGGGGCGGATTTTCACCCCGGAGTATCCACCCTGGGGGCGGAGTTTTCCCCAGGGCGGATAGTCCCCCCCTAGTGGGGGGCAGATAATCCGCCTCCAAACTTCTTCAACGGCCAGATCTGTGCAGAGGGTATTTAAGCCAGCCTTCCCCGTCCAGCCAGAGCTCTTGGTGTAGGGTTTCGTAGCATGGAAAACAAAAATTTTCTATCGCATACAAACAAACAAGCCAAGATCTATCTACTAGATTGTAGCAACGAGTCGATGGAATAACTTACCCTCGAAGATTCCAAAGTGTTTAACGAGAGTGGATTCTCGTGGGTGACGTAGTCGTACTCTTCCCGATCTCAAGATCGCGTAGACGATCCTTCCGGCGCTGCGTTCCGGCAGCGCTCCCGCAGTCGGTCACACGTTCGGTACTCGACGAAGACCTTCCTCTCCCTTGTTCCAGTAGGCAACGGAGGTTTTAGCACTCTCCTCGCGATTCCGGCAGCACAACGGCGTGGTACCGGAAGTAGAGGGGAGATCTCGCAGGGCTTCGCCTTAAGCCGGAGCGAGTATGGTGGAGTATGAGAGAGCTCCTCGGCGATCTAGGGTTTAGACACACCAAGGAGGAGGTGCTAGAGCCGGCGGCTAGGGTTCCGGGGACCCCCAAGTCGGCGGCTAGGGCAAAACCCTAGGGGGGCGGCGGCGGCTATGGTGGTAGGCGCCAAGCTAGGGTTTGAGGAGAGGTACTTGTGTGTGCTAGGAGGGAGCCCTGCCCCTCCTTATATAGGTGGAGGGGCTGGCGGCCAAGGGGAGGGAGGGGAGTCCCTCCCCAACTCGGCTTGGGTGGTGCGCCGGCTTGGGGAGGAGGACTCCCTCCCCAACTCGGTTTCACCTCCTCCTTCTTTTTCCACTTTCCAAATTTAGCCGTTTGACTTTTCAATTTAGCTATTTGACTTTTCAAACTAGGATTCGATTAATCCTTTATTTGGAACAGCGATGACACTTAGTACATGATGCAATCATACCAACTTGATACAACACATTCATGTACCCTTCCCCTTCGGAGTGCCGGACATTCCGGAACCTTCTAGAACATTCCTGATGAAAACACCGGAATCATTCCCCAACTCCGAAACGGGACTTTTCTTATATGAATCTTATTCTCCGGACCATTCCGGATCTCCTCGTGATATACCGGATCCTATCCGAGACTCCGAACAACATTCGGTCTCTTTCTCATTCATTTCATAACTACTCAAACAACGTCGAATCCTTAAGTGTGTCTCCCTACGGTTCGTGAATTTTGCGGACATGATCGAGACACTTCTCCGAACAATAACCAATAGAGGAATCTGGAAATTCATATGGCTACCACATATTTCTACGATTACTTGCGATCGAATGAACCACTTACATACGATACCAATTTCCCTTTGTCTCACGATAGTTTACTTATCCGAGGTTATGATCGTCGGTATCTCTGCATACCTAGTTCAACCTTGTTACCGATAAGTACTCTTTTCTCGTTCCCGTGATATGTGATCCCTTGTGAGCCAGTCACATGATTGCAAGCTAATTGGATGACATTCCACCGAGAGGGCCCAGAGTATATCTATCCGTCATATGGATGGACAAATCCCACTCTTGATCCATGTGTTTCAACCAATACTTTCCGAACACTCAATGCCACCTTTATAGCCACCCAGTTACGGTGTGGTGTTTGATGTCATCAAAGCATCCATCCTGCAAAGATGATATGCATGATCTCATGGTCGAAGGAATTAGGTTACTATGTATCAGAAAGCATATAGCAATTGAACTATTGAAATGACTTGATCTTTATGCTACGCTTATCTATAGGAGTATGTCCACCATATCATTCTCCTAACGATATGATCTTGTTGTTGATAACATCTCAATGTTCATGATAGGGAAACCACAATCATTTATCAACCAACAAGTTAGTGATGTATAGAGGCTATACTAGGGACTTCAAATTAAGTTTACAAATCACACAAATATCAATGTTTCCTTGTTAATACTATTATAGCATGAATGTAAACATTTATCATAAACACAAAGATATAATAATAACTACATTTATTATTGCCTCTAGGGCATATCTCCAACACTTGGTTCATTCGAAAAAGTCAAGATCTGATCTGCAACCTTCATCCAAAAGAGCTCCACCTAGATCCACCCAAAGGCCCCGTCCCTTGGGGAATCGAATGAGGAGGACATGATCTTCAACAACTGCAATCAAGCGCTTCATCTCCTCTCCATTCATTTGGAGAATCATCGATCTAGTATTTCTTGCAAATACCTAGATCCTTGTTTTTTATATTGATAAACCTTATTCTTATGACAACTTGTTGTCATCTCGGGAGCCCCCAATTAGGTTGTGGGTGTGTGCCCCGGTAGAGTTGTAAAGGCACCGGTTCCCGCCTCAAAGGGTACCAATAGTGGAGAAGGTGGATCAGGCCTGTCGTGGCGAGATCCATCGGAGAACAGGGTGAGGCCTATTGTGGCGTGGTGGTCTTAGAACCGCCCACCCCTCCAATGCAGATGTACTTCCCTTAACAAGGAAGGAACTGCGGTAAAACAAATCCCTGTGTCTCCGCGTGATCCACTACGGTTCCCTCGCTCCTCTCTTTACGTGCTTAGTAGCTAGGTTTACATATAGGGAAATTCTCGTAGCTACATATCTAGAGAATTTACTTTGAGTCAAGCCTAAAATTGAAAAAGAAATAAAATTTGAGTAGCACCTATTCACCCCCTCTAGGTGCCCATACGATCCATTTCAGATGCCACCGTCGGCGATTCACGCCGCCGTGATGTATAGGGTGGTTGTTGACCCCGCTCCACCTTCCTGTCAAACTCTATTTGGACCTGGAGCTCCCCTGTGGCCGGACTGGCTCCGTCCCAAACCCTAGGGTTTGGGGTGGTGCTGGTATTATCGCCACCGCTGCTTCCGTGTGCTATGGTGGTGTTCCTCGCCTTCAGGCGTGGCTATAGTCATCGCCTCAGCGTGGTGTGGGTCGCAGCGCCCCCTTGGGGTGCTTCCCGTGCCGCCGTGCTCGTCGACACCCTCTGCTTCTTCTTCTCGCCCACCGCGACAACCTCAGTAAGTTATCCTCTTCTTCCTCTCGTGTCCTCTGTGCTATGCCACCCTGTGCTATGTGTTTGTAGTGGCTAATCCTGGCTAGTGGTCATGTCCTGATTAGGGTTTTTTGTTCTTCTTAGGGTTCATATCCCTCTGTTGATTAAATAGCTGATGATTTGGATCATGTATTAATGATCCCTAAGCATGATGAGTGGTTGTTTACTGTGGATTACTGCTTATAGTTGGATTTGTTGAGGCTAGTGGCTTACCAGATTGATTCCACTGGTTAATTTGATATGGTTCAGATGACAATGTTACTATAGAATCATTACTTGGAGATTCTAGTGGTTTGAGAGCTCACCAGTATCATTACTTAGTTACTGACAATGATTTTGGAGTGATGAAGTCACTGTATCTATAGTTGTTGGCTTATGAATTCATATACAACTGAGGATCAATTGGTCTCTTACGGTGATGTTATGTATATGTATCTTCCTGGAAATGATTCATGTGATTAGTATCAGGAAAATGATTGGTAGTTGGCTGTGAGTGTATCTGCGAAAGCTAGATGACTAATCTGCTTGGTTTAGAAGCTGTTCTTGTGACACCATCCTAGTATGGCACACAAGACTAGGTTCTATTACTTGGCTTGATTTTGTTTAAGCTTAAGATTAGCTTGATATCAGATATAAGTGGAAACTTCTTTCCTTGGACCCTAAAGCCTATGATGTTGGTCTGAGGTTTAGGGGCTAGGTCCTTATCTTGTCGTTTCTCATGGATCTGTTCTGGTAGTGATACCAGCTACTGATTCCTATGTCAAAGTTGGGAAAAATGATTTGTAGGCTTGATAAGTTATATGGATCCATAAGATGTAGAAATTCTAAGGTGTTACTCCTGTTTAAGAGGTGTGCCTAGAAGTTCAAATCTTAGCTATATCCATTCTTGGAATTTAGGATATAGCCCAATAACTAGGATCAATGATGTTGTTCTGAGATCCTAGTTGGACCTATATAGTTTTATGATTGCTTTTAGTGTTTAAAAACTTCAATGATGGATTCACCCCACTTGGGTGTTTTTTGAGAAGTTGAGTATGAGACAACTCATGAATGCTTGTCTAGCTTAGGCAGATAAATCATGTGATGGTCTTTTACTACTTACCACAACAATGGAGTTGTTGGGGTTGCGATTTTGTTGATCTTGTGGCTTGATCTTGCCGATTGTGTGGCTAGCCTGATCTGGTGCTTCTCCTGATACTTCCATCTCTTGGACTTGTCCTTGATCTTACTATCCACCTCCTGGTCCTGTTGGCTTGATCTTGTTCTTGCTATCCACCTGATCTACCCCCTCCTTATGTCACCATCTTGATGAGATGATCAAGGGTGTGGTTGATGTGATCTGGTTTGGTTTGGTTTAGCTGCTGTGCTTGATGTGTATGCACTAGGAAATGGTGTTAGGGTTGCTTGCCCACGGGTGTGCTGAGCAGTTTTGTTTGTATGAGCTGTTGTTGCTGTGCTGACAACACACACCATGCAGTTTGGTGTGTGTGCTGCTTGTGTGCCTGCTGCACCTTGTGGATATGCTCATGGAATGAAAGTTACTTTTTATCTGATTACACTTACTAGTCTGGTAAAACTTGTCCCTTCTTGCTGTTTGGAGTTATTTGACTTATGGCTTAAAATTATGAAAGATTTAGTTCTTTCATATTGGTGAAACTTGCCCCATAAAGATTACTCAATGATGAAAAATTGAACAGTGCAACTCACTGTCAATACTGAGAGTAACATATTTTAATCCTTGATTTTCTTTCTTTTAGTTTGTATTTTGTTTTGCAAGTACAAGACTTGGAGATTCAAGACTTAGATTAGGTTTTCTTTTTTCTTTATAGAATAGTCCCTTGTAATATTTATTTTATTATTTTGTAATCTTTATTTATCCTTTTTGTAATAAAGATTGTAATATTACTCAATATATAAAGGTCCTTCTTTTATTCAATTTACTATTGTAAAGATGCTTAATCATTTTCATAAGTTACATTTTGTAACTCATTTATTGAATTAAAGATATGGGATGAATACTCTTTTTCTTGATTGCGTTCTTTATTTAAAGTTTGAGTTATTAATTATTAACTCTTGACTTAATCAAATTACTCAAACATAATTCTAAATCCTTTTAAATTATAAATCCAACACTAAAGTTTAAATTCAAATTTCATTTCCCAAAACGCACTAATCCACGAAGATCATATCAAAGTTTATAACGATCATTCTCCAAGGCTATTCCTAATCTTAAAGAGTGAAAGAAACTTCGATCAAAATTTACCCAAATTTTTACAGATGAATGCATGAAATTTCACATATTCCTAAATCTACCCTTCGTTGGTTCCTGAATGCTGGGATGCTACAGTAATCCTTCAAATGTAACCCGAAATCCAGGTGGCCCTAAGGCCCAACTCGGAGGTTCCTTATTGGATATTGGGATTGTGTGGGAATCGTCCCAATGAGCATATTTTGGAGGGCCCTATTTAAGTACCCATCTTCTTCGCTAAAGGTTATCCGTTTGCATTCCTTTAATTTCTCTCTCTATCTACTATTTTTGTAGCTCTAAAGCTTTCTTAGTTCCTCCCTTTTTCTCAAAACACCTCCATTCTTTAAGGGAAAAGAATTAATCAAATTGATTTGAAACCCCCGTTGAGTTCGTTGCGAGCTCGTCACTGTTGTTTGTTGTAGAGTTGCTACATGTAAATTTGTGAAGGTTTGGAGATCACTCCAAGATCTACCACAACCGGAAGGGATTACACATGGTTTGACGAGCTTAATTGAGAGGACAACTAAATTCAAGTGGGTTCGTTGCATGTTTTATTTTCTACAGCCTCTCCAACGGAGATATATAGGGTGTGTTTGGTAGACCGGGTGGGCTATCTCACCTCGTACAAGCTGAGTCCACCTATGCCCACCTCATACAAGTGTGTTTTATTTGCTGTGTTTGGTAGGTTGTTTGACATGAGATATGCTCTATTGAGATACTGTTTGGTAGGTTGTGTGTGTTGAGCCATGCTAGCTATACATAAAAAAGCAATCAAGTCCTTAGATAAAATTGTAAAAAGCAATCGGGTCCCTCGAGGATGCCGGCCAGATCGAGGAGCCACCACCGCGGGCCCCCGGCGCCGCTGCCGACAAGAGGAGCCGCCGGGAGAGGTGACTGAGCTCGACGAGGCCGGGAACGGGGACGTCCGAGCTCGCCGGGGACGGGGTCGCGCCTCTGCAGCTTGGACGAGGCAGGGAGAGGCGGCGAAGCTCGACGAGGCCGGGAACGGGGACGTCGGAGCCTGCCAGAATCGGGAACATGGACGTCAGAGCTCGCCGGGAATGGGGCCGCGCCTCTGCAGGGAGCGGACAGGACAACGTCGGGGACGGGGACGGGGAAGTGCATCATGCGAAGAGGGGGCAAATGAGCGGTGCGGGCCTCGACCCCTATCGGGCAGGAGCAGACACGTCACACGCGCGGGGACGAGCTCGGCAGTGCCGAGTTGTGAAGCTCGATTCGAGCTTCCCAACTGGGCAAGGCTCGGGGGCCTTTTTTGCACGAGGTCGGCACTGCCCAATTGAACCGACCCGAGCCACCAAACAGGAAAAAGTGGGACGAGGGGAGAATTTCTGGGTTGCCCCGAGCTACCAAACACACCCATATAGTCTCCAAGGATTTGAACTTCAGAATATATCACCGATTCAATCTTTCACATCCACTTGGTTATTACATTCCTCGTTTACTTTGTGCTTGTTTATCTTGTTAATCTTGCTTGCTAGAGTAACATTCCATATATGATTGTTCACCTACATTTTAGGAGAACCTTATGTATCCGTACTTGTCCCTAAAATCAACCAAATTGGTTAAAATTTTTGGTCGCCTATTCACGCCTCCCGCAAATCAACATCTTTAATCCTTCATGTCTAAGAATCCAAACCAAAATATAACCACTGCATAGTGGCGAGATTATTTGTTCTCGAGAAATTTGTAGTATGTAAACATTCTTGTTTGAAGTAATATGTTCTAGGGGAAACCCTTATCTCCTTGATTATTTTGAGAAATTAACATTTAAATTGGGTCATATGTAATACATTGTTGTTTTCAAGCGAGAATTTTTGTGAAACCATTTCTTGAATACATGGTTTTGTGGTAGTTAGGCTATACCACGTGACATGATTTTGCAAAATTAACTCCACTATACTAAGCCAACGTTTATGGTCTCCTTGATTCCAAATTTTATGGAAGTTTGGAAGATTGGACTTCATATAAACTTTCCTATGTGCATGATTGTATTTTGTTCTATAGATTTTTTCTAAGAATTACTTTGCATCACACTTCAAGAAAATTTTCATGTGTTACTCTACAAACAAACTACTACTCCCTCCAAAATATAAGAGGATTTATGAAGCTGTTTTGCAACAGAGTAAGTATGTTACAAACAATGCGATATTATAATTATGTGTTTTGCTATTTTCATGTGCTTGGAACCCGGCAATGAAAGAGAGCATTTTATAATTGTAAGCTAGAAGGTAAACACGAAAACAAAACATCTTTATGGTAAAGTTTAACCATTATTTTGACCAACAAAACGTAGATATGCCACGAAAATTAACATTCACATGTATAATTTGTTAAATTCATGGTCAAAATTAAAACGGTTTTGCTAGTTCTCAGGCGCCTGAGAACTTCTTAGGTCTCAGTCGCCTCTTTCACCGTTCGATTTACCTCGTGATTCGTGCAAAGTGGAAATTCCACATGAGTTGCAACTAGGGTGTAACTGAGAATTTAATTAGTTGCAACTAGGTTGTAACTGAGAATTAGTACAAATCTTATGAGTTGCAATTAGGTTGCAACTGAGAATTAACACAAATATTAGGATGACGTCAGCGACTTAGACCTAAGAAGTTCTCAGGCGCCTGAGATCTAGGCACTACCAAATTAAAACATAAAAAACGAGATGCAGACGTCCATTGGATCAGAACTTAGAAGGAGTAACTGCTAACTAGCACTGTGTGCAGTCGTGACTGTGTGTACAAATTAAATTTCCTTTTCCTTTCCCACTATATTTATCGGAGTAAATAATATCAGCGCACCGCCGTTCCCCTCTCCGGGCTCCGGCTCCTCCTCCTCCCCTCTCAAACAAGCTCCCCCCCCCCCCCCCCCCCCCCCCCCTCAAAATTGTGGTCAAAAGAAAAAAATCCCGCCTAAAAATGGCGGGCCTAGGCGGCGGCGGCGGCGGCTGGGACAGACTCGACGACGACGACTGGGGCCTAACCGAGGAGCAGTTCGACCAGCTCGAGCAGGAAGCCTACCGCACTCTCGCCGAGCGCAAGGCTTCCTCCTCCGCCGCCTCCACCGCCCCGGTTACCTCCCCGCTCTCCCGCCGCGCTCTCTCACCGGCGGCCACGTCCTCTTCGCCGGTTAGGAACGACCACCCCGCCTCCAGGATCTCCCTGGACTCTCGATTCGGCAAGGTTAGGGTTTTCACCGCTCTTTTGCTGTCTCGGGGAGTTTTTTTTTCGGTGGTTTTATTGTTATCCGCGAACCGGGGTTTTGGTTTGCTGACTAGGAGATTTGGAACCATTTCTTGCTCTAACGGCCAAATGCGTTCGGAATTCCGGGTCATCTCGCGAATGCAGTATTGTTCACCGTGGTAAACCCCCTTCTTTCTTGTACCTAGTTCTCTATAGTGATTTCTTTTCAAGAACCAACGTGTTCTTGCCCAAGATTCATGGCATTGCTGATATGGTCCGAAATGGGGTAGGAATTGAGTTTAATGTGTCCGTACAGTGGTAAGTTTATCAACTTTATGACGCTTTCTGGGCTAAACTATTTCCTCATTCTTTGGTGTTTAAAAAGTTAAGGGAAATCACGGCAGTAAACCCCTTTCTTTCTTCTACCTAGCTCTCTAGTGATTTTTTTTTCAAGAAACTGATGTGGTCTTTCCCAAGAATCGTGGCGTTCGTGATATGGTCCGAGATGTGGTAGCGGCTTGCGCTAAATCTGTCAACTCCGCCACATGCCTAAAGTTCTTTTGTGACGCTGAGTTTTCTGTTTGAAGACTGGTGAATTTTTGGAGAATGACTTACACGCTCACTGTTTCATGCATGTCATGATTTGTACAATATTTTTTTAGCAATAATCTTTTGGTCCTCTTCCATTTGAAGAAATGGAATGACTTTCTAGTTTAATGCATTTGTACGCTTTAAGGTCATTTTTCTCTCATTCTTTGTAGTTTAAGTTGTGAGAAACTAGGCTTTCTGTATGAAGACTGATGAATTTGGACCTAGATTTTAACTCACCATTTTGTGCATACCATAATTTCATCAATTCAGGAACTGAGCCTAGCGTCATCGAAGTACTAAGTCTGAAATGTTTAAGAATTTTTGTTCCATCTGTTGGTAAAGAACCGTCTAGCCTTTGAACTATGATTGCAACTTGGAGGTTTGGTTATCTCCTCACACCGATTTCATGTGTCTAACTTCTTGTTAGGTAGGTCCTGCTGTCAGTTGGACAGAACTGAATCACACTGTATGGTTGAAGGAGGCTGGGTTTTGGTCATAACAATGGAATTCATTGTTATCAATGACTTTGTTTACTGATCTGTTGTTTTGATCTGCCATCTTCTGGATCAGCTTAATTACAGATGTGTACAAGGTGCACCAGTTATTTTACCTATATATATATATATATATATATAATAACTGGTGTATATATGATTGACAGAAACAGAAATTTATCTATTTCGTTTTATATTACCAGCATCCAGCCTGCAGTCACTATTCCTCATCATTCCTTAATTATTTGTCAGGTAGAATCACTTTCACCTTCTCGGATTAGTCAATCAACTGCAGGTATATAGCTCTCTTGGCACTTTCTGCCTTTCGTAATACGGGCTATGCCCTATCTCATTTTATTTTTCAATTGTAGTCGAAGCGAATAATAGTCAGGGCAGTTTGTTGAAGATATCTGTGCATCTTTTCCTACATTCCAGTGGTATGATTGCAGCGAAGTTCCCTTACCAGCAGGTTCTTTCCCCCACCTAATCTGTAATCAGTTGGCACTGAATTATGTTGTGAATCATATATTTGCCTATGTCTGTTTTCTCTCAGAAACTTGTGGATGCATTTCGCAAGATCCCAAGAGCTAGCTGGAGTGGGAAAGAAAGGTTTGTTAATTCTGTTGCAGTTCTGCGAGATGTTTCTATAGCACAGCCAAGCTTGATGCCTTCTGTGTAACTTACAAATTATTCCTGATTCTCCTGTACTTAATTTTTCAAATCTTTAGGGTATGGATGTTCCCTCCCACATATTTATCAACAGCGGAGCAAGTTCTTCGTGCAGTACCTGGATTAGCTGTTGAGGTACTTCTGTACTTGTGCACTTTGAAGTAATGTTGATGTTTCTTGTAATAGTCCCCCATGTCGTTTTGATGATTTTTTTCATTGCCTTCTTGCTTAGTTGGTTGAATTAAGCTGTTCCCACTTAGCTACTGCATCACTCTTACAAAAGTTACCTTCCTGGTTTAGAACTATCAGATAGAACAAGTTTTTCCGAAGATTGTTGAAGAAAATAACTGTTGTGGCTTCTCAACTCATTTTTTGCAGGGATTCAGATTCCCATCCAGTATTTTTGTTGTTAGCAGGAAGTTAGTAAAGCTTGCATTTTCAGTTTTTGTAAAGAGAAAGAAACTCAACTGACAGAAGTACCAAGGCTTTGGCCTCAGTGTACCATCCTCCATACAATTGAAGCCTTGTATAAACCTAAAGCAAGACCTACCTAACAGTCTCTGTCCTGTGAACAATAGCCTTTTAAGATCCAACTGTGCGGACATCTAGAAATTTTCATTCTGACCATACTATGTACTTTGCTAACAGGTTCAAAAACTGGACCCACTAGTTCAGCGGGCTATTATTGCTGCTTTAGCTGCCAAAGATCTCCGAGGTATCTATTTCTTAGAAAGAACATTGAAATGCCACAAGCTATTTTATTTCATTCACTTGTTTCTAAGATACTGTTTGAAAGGCGCGAAGTTTTACACTCACATTATTCTAGGTGTTGTTGCACAATCAGTATTTAGCATTCTTTAGTACCTTCTAATTCACTTGGATTCATGATAAATATGGAGAAGTTAAATATTTATTTTATATTGTAAATAATGGTAAGTACAAGCCTTTGAATCTCTTAAGGTAGTTCTTACAGCCATTGGTGTTAGGCTTACCTTTGCACTTTTGCAATCTTCCTTCAGATGCTAACCTCTTGTTTTTTGGTCAAGGTTTGTATGATAGGATTCCGACAGATGTTGAGTCGAAGCTTATGCCGTTTCAGCGTGAAGGAGTCAGGTATTATTATGATTCAACATTTGTTAAATATCTTCTTTTTGGCTTATAAGCAGAACAGTGGGAAATATCTTATCTTATTGATATGTGCCATGTAATGCTGAAGTCTGTTAAACGTAGTACCCATAGCCCTTGATGGGGGTTAAATTATTAAATATCTGTCTCAGACAGTTGTCATCAACTGTAAACTTAGCCTAACAGACTTAGAAACCAATCGATTCTAAAACCTTATCAACTTTTGCCCACTCCCACTCCCAATCCCAATCTATAATCCCCCCAGCCCCACCCACACCACGTCTACCTTCTTTCTGTTTCTGTCACTGATGACCATCACAATTCCTGGTCGCAGCCATGATGGTATGTTGCCAATCTCATTCACCAACTACAGCCATGTCTCACATTCCAACTCGGGATATAGCATTATTAGGCCGTAACTCGGGGCACAACATGATTTTTTGGTCTGTAATTACTCAGCATATTAGTTGTAAAGATTAGTAGTACCAAATGCCCCTGGAATAGGAGGCTATGCATATACCTTCTGAGTATTGAACGAGTCTACTATGGCCATAATAACTGCATGGTCTTAACACATTTGCACTCTGAACAGGTTACTGATTTCCCATTTAAGATATACTACTTTGTCTTGTTGCTGTAGGTTTTCTTTACAGCATGGGGGCAGAGTGCTGATAGCAGATGAAATGGGTCTTGGGAAGACATTACAGGTACATACATTATCTCTGGATCATCATCATTCATCACTTTGTTATGCACCCTACATTATACTAAACTTGAAGTTGATTCAGCATGTGATATTTTGGATTCTCTTCTTCTACCAGGACATGGTACTAGTGTTGGAGTTGTGTGCATGAGAGTGGTTACATTGATTAGTACCAATTCTCGGTCTCCATGTGGACTAGCCAATAATCCCTCCTAAGAGCAGCTTGGGGGAATATCAATTAATAAAATCTTGAATATTTTACCTTTAGAACTTGGACTGTTTAACACCCACTAATATTGATCTGGAACAAAAGTTACATTGTGTCATTGATTTACTTTATTGACTCCAGAGATAGCAATAAAGATGAGGTATTAACTGTTTAATAAGAACTATCGTGTAGTAATTCTATCAGAATATTTTTGCCAACCTAGTTTTCTTGATGCAGGCAATTGCTGTTGCTTCTTGCCTTCACGATGCCTGGCCAGTTCTTGTAATCTCTCCATCTTCCTTACGATTACACTGGGCTACCGTGAGCACCTCCTACCTTTCGTTTCAACAAGAGTTTCCTTTGTGCATAAGTGAGATCTGAACTTGCTGCTTTGCGATTCTGACAGATGATTCAGCAGTGGCTTAACATCCCTACAGAAGATATCTTGGTATATCCTCTTTGTTTCCGTAATATAAAGCGAGTTTGAATGCTGTTCTACTTTGGATTAATCGTCTTGGTTAGTCTGAAGTTCCGACAACATCATATACACATGAATTACCTGTACTCCCTCTTTCACAAAATACAAGGCAAAAGTCAATTTTGTTTAACTTTGACCAAGTTAATAGAAAAAATATCAATAATCTACGATACCTAATAAATACACTAAAAACATATTCCATGATACATCTACTGATATTGATTTGGTATTGTAGACATTGATTCTTTTTTGTATATAAACTTGGTCAAACTTAAGACAAAGCCAATATGCCTTATATTTTGGGGAGGAGGGAGTATTAATTTTTTCTCTAGGTTTCTTTAGTTGTTATAAATTCCCTGTCCCTAATTACCGTGAGCTCTATTTCTGTCAAAATCTTTATTTTACCAGAAAATATGCACCTTATTTTCTATTGGACGTGATATTGAGCTGCAATAATGTGTGCTTTGACCGTTTAATCCCTTGAATGTTAGCCTCCCATTTGTGTTAGTTTTATTTATGTGGTCAGGTACATAAATATTTATTGTGATCGTTATGCCCCTAACATGTTTTCTTGAATTTTATTTCCTAGCTGAAGAGAACTCTCGTGGTCTTCTCCATTTCCTTGATCATTAAAGCTCTTTATATTTCATTAAGGCAGAAATAAAATGTACATTTGAAGTGGGTTCTATGTGTAGGCTGTAGCACCAGATTATTATAAAAATTTGGATAAGATCTCTTCCAAAGTATTGGTTGCAGGATCCAGGATGATTTTTTTGAAAGGCCAGTGGTAAGGGAGGCCCCTACACTGATTTTGTTTTGAAAGAATAAGAACCGAAATCTGCATCCATGGGGACTTGGACCTGGGTGGCTGGGTTGTATATCTACTCCCCTAATCAAGTGAGCTAGTCTCACTTATCCACTAATTATCTCTGCAAATTCTGGTATAGCATATGGTGGTACACGAAGAAGCACTGATGCTGGGGTCCAAAACACCGGGATACGGGTACGGGGACACAGGATACAACATTTTGTGGAAACAGCCTTACAGGGATATAATGGAAAAAATACAGCTTGTAATCAGGACAGAATTATACTTTTAAGATGTGAGATCAAAGTACCGGCCATCTGTTGCCTCCCTATAGCCTTTTCAACGATGATTGCTCCTAAAGTTGAGTCTATCCAGTGGGCCTACTCAGAGGCATGCTCTCTGTTTCCCTGTCTCTGTTTAGTGGCAAAAAGCCAGGCACCCTGTAAAGAAGAGCAGCCAGCGACACATAAAAGAATTTAACTACAGTCATGGATAAGTATAAACTAGCCAAGAAAACATAGAAAAAGGAGAACAAAACATGAAGAAAAAACAGAGAAGGGATGAGAGAGCCGGAGGTACCTGCTGCCTGGATTAAGGAAGAAGGTGGCTGCCAGAATGGGGTAAGAAGGCAGAGGGTATCTCGTCGGTGCAGGCACATAGAGGGAATCCCGGAGGTGGCAACACGTGAAGGAAGACGGCAATGGCGGCGACCAGGAAGTACAGGCGGAGGCAGCAGCGATGGCTGGCAAGTATGGGTGGCGATGGTGCGGTCTCTGGAGTGCAGCATCGTGTCCCCCATGGAGAGATTGGGGAGCCCAGGATCTACTGCTACTCAATGTCTAGGGTTAGTATCGAGCTTTGGCCTTACTGGTCGCCTGCTTGCCCCATCTCATCTCATCTCCTCTACGTATCCTTCCAGAATCACACATCTACCCACATTTTTTTTACAACAACAAGAACAATAACAATAACCAAGCCTTTAGTCCCAATCAAGTTGGGGTAGGCTAGATATGAAGCCCAAACTGAAACTAGAGAAAAGTGCAAGTCAAGCGGAAAACAGTGAAAAGTGCAAGTCAAACAAGAACTAGTGAAAAAAAGCAAGTAAAAAAGAACAAGAACAAGAACAAAGAACAAAGAACAAAGAACAAAGAACAAAAGAAGTAAATCAAGGTTCGGGCACATGGATTGCTGATTTCCATGCAGCCCTATCAAAAACCAACTCTCTAGGGACATTCCATTCCTTCATATCCCTTTTAACCGCCTCCTCCCATGTCAGCTTTGGTCGTCCTCTACCCCTCTTTGCATTATCAAAACCCCTTAGAGTCCCACTATTAACCGTGCTTCTGGTGGCCTCCGTTGGACATGCCCAAACCACCTTAATCTATGTTGGACAAGCTTCTCTTCGATTGGCGCCACCCCTACCCTCTCGCATATCACTTCATTCCTGATCCAGTCTTTTCTTGTGTGGCCACACATCCACCTTAGCATACGCATCTCGACGACACTCATTTGTTGGATGTGTTGCTTCTTAGTGGGCCAACATTCTGCTCCATAAAGCATGGCAGTCTGATTGCCGTCCTATAAAACTTACCTTTTAGCTTTTGCGGGACCTTCTTGTCACATAGGATTCCGGATGCTTGCCACCACTTCATCCACCCTGCCATGATCCTGTGGCTAACATCCTCATCGATACCACCATTTCTTTGTAGCATTGATCCCAAGTATCGAAAAGTGTCCCTCTTGGGCACCACTTGCCCTCCTAGACTAACCCCTTTGTCCTTGCATCTGTCGCCGCTAAAGTCGCACCACATATACTCAGTCTTTGTCCTACTAAGTCTAAAACCCTTGGATTCCAAGGTTTGCCTCCACAACTCCAGTTTCCCATTGACACCCTCCCTACTCTCATCCACCAGTACCACATCATCAGCAAAAAGCATACACCAAGGAATATCTCCTTGTATGTCCTTAGTGACCTCATCCATCACCAAGTCAAAAATGTATGGGCTCAAAGCTAAACCTTGATGTAGTCCTATAGTAATTGGGAAGGTGTCGGTCTCACTATCTCCTGCACGAACACTTGTCACAACATTAGTGTACATATCTTTGATGAGGGATATGTACTTTGTTGGGACCTTGTGTTTCTCTAGCGCCCACCACATGACTATCCTTGGTATCTTGTCATATGCCTTCTCCAAGTCAATGAAAACCATATGTAGGTCCTTTTGCTCCCTATATCTCTCCATAAGCCGGCGAAGCAAGAAAATAGCCTCTGTAGTTGATCTCCCAGGCATAAAGCCAAATTGATTTTTAGTGACATTCGTCACTCTCCTCAAGCGATGCTCAATCACTCTCTCCCAAAGCTTCATAGTATGGCTCATAAGCTTAATTCCCCTGTAATTAGTACACTTTTGGACATCTCCCTTATTCTTGAAGATGGGTACTAATTTACTTTTTCTCCACTCATCGGGCATCTTGTCTGACCAAAAAATGTGGTTGAAAAGTTTAGTTAGCCAAACTATCGCCATGTCTCCAAGACATCTCCACACTTCGATGGGAACATCGTCGGGACCCATGGCCTTCCCTCCTTTCATCCTTCTCAGGGCTTCCTTAACCTTAGTCTCTTGGATTGGTGTCGTCAAAGGAATCATCCAGCTCGGACATAATGCTCTCACTCCCATCATTGAACAGCCCGTCAAAGTAGTCTCTCCAACGCTTCTTGATCTCCTCGTCTTTCACTAGAACTCGCCTTCCTTTGTTCCTAGTTTCTCATATAGCTCATCATAGGCCTTCCCTTTAGCTCCACTCACCGCTCGCTTTGCATTCTTCTTGGCTTCTTTGTACTTCTCCATGTTGCTTGTGCTTCTATCTTGATACCAAGTCTTGTAGCACTCTTTCTCCTTGATAGCCTTTTGGACCTCCTCATTCCACCACCACGTGTCCTTAGGATCCTTTTTCTTGCCTTTCGCCACCCCAAGCATCTCCCCAGCTACCTTCCGAATTTGCGTCGCCATCTTCATCCACATGCTCTTTGCATCTCCATCTTCATTCCACGGCCCTTCTGCTACCATCCTCTCCTTGAAGGTTTGTTGGGCTTCCCCTTTAAGTTTCCACCATTTTGTTCTTGTGATTCAGGCACATTTGTTCCGCACAACATGTGTGTGGAATCTAAAAACGACCACCACAAGCTTATGCTGCGCCACAACACACTCTCCAGGTATCACCCTGCAGTCCAAACAAGCTCGCCTATCCATCCTCCTAGTAAGGACAAAGTCAATCTGGCTAGTGTGTTGGGCGCTACTAAAGGTTACTAGATGAGATAGCCTCTTCCTGAAGAGGGTGTTAGCCATAAACAGGTCGTAGGCTACTGCAAAATCTAAAATGTCCTTGCCCTCCTGATTTCTATCGCCCAAACCAAAGCCCCCGTGCACCCCCTCAAACCCCGTGTTAGATGTACCCACATGGCCATTGAGATCTCCTCCTATGAAGAGCTTCTCATTAGTGGGTATGCTACTAACCAAGCCCTCAAGGTCCTCCCAGAATTGCCTCTTAATGCCCATGTTGAGCCCAATTTGTGGGGCATAAGCACTGATGACATTCAAGACAAGATCTCCTACGATTACCTTGACTAGGATTAACCTGTCTCCCTTCCTCCTAACGTCCACCACTCCATCCTTGAGGCTCTTATCTAACAAGATGCCAACGCCATTCCTATTACTAATGCTCATGTTTCTTTTTTTTTAAACCAGAAAAATATGGGATACTTGGGAATATTTGTATCCCGTTGTATCTCCATATCCCTCACGCACTAGAGTGTGGATATGGCCAAGTCCCCTGTATCAGTGCATCATAGGTGGTAGACATTAAGTTACACACACCAACCAGTTCATCCAAATGCTCGAACTAATGGAGAAAGGTGGGCAATGCACTTGTACTTCAACCTCCCTCAGGTCTAAACATGGCCAAACAGTGGGTCGCGATCTTTTTCCATTTCAAACTGCACTAGACGGATCTTGAAACAACCTCAGAAAAACGGCTGGTGCGTGTACTTGTATCCCAGTGGCCACTTCAGCATCCGATAGCTCGAACTAACAGAGAAAAGTGGCCACTTCGACAGTACAGTTGCTACTGTTGATGTGACGCTCAGAAAAAAAGAGAGAAAGGAACAATTCACTCACGGCTCTGAGTCTAGCCACACCATTGCAGTTGTGTACTTGTATCCCAGTGTGTTAGGGTATTCCTTGGTTTGCAGCCAAAAAACGGCTAGCCACATTTTGGCATGCCAACATTTGGCAACTCCAAAAGTTGTTTAAAATTGGCAAGTTTGGTGAGGTTGGCAAAGTAAGTTGATAGCCAATTTTTGGGCTTGTCTAAATATTGGCTCACCAACTTTTGGCACAAAACCAAGCACACACTTAATTCTCTGATTCATATGGTTCATATAGAATTAGTATTTTGCTTTGACCTTGATGTGGAAGATAAATCACGAAGTTTGTCAAGTACTAAGAGTATAAACGAGTAGTATCTATATGTATTTCATCTTATCCATGAGTAATACTGCAAGCGATGAATTAGCATAATGTATTTTTCAGGTGGTATTACCACAAACTGGAGGATCAAACAAGGCGGGATTCAGATTGGTGTACTCAAACACCAAAGGAGATTTTTGCTTGGATGGGGTGTTCAACGTGATATCTTATGATGTAGTTCCCAAGATACAAAGCACTCTCCTGGACTTGGATTTCAAGGTTTAACTTCATCTGATCCTTCACTTCATTTATGATCATGGGCCCTGTGCTTTTTAAAGTTTGACAGTGTGTTCCTCCTATGCATCAAACATGTTTACACTGATTTCATGTAAGATGGACATGGGATGCACATGTAGATTGAAGATTGCTTTAATGAAGCTTTGCTGACTATAGTTTTAGCCAACTTGATTTTTCCACTGGATAGGACAGTTGGATTTTTGGCATCTGAATGTATCGTCTTAATAACACTGTCCATCTGTCCCCAGGATCAATAGATGTATGTAACTAGTTGGATCAGAACTACTTTGGGGGTTGATGTTTTACTTTGGGAGTGAAGCAGTTGAGTTTGAGTTCATATAAACCTTAGAAGAAAGGGATCAGCTCTGTTTTGTTGTCGATGTGTTTAATTTGGTTGGTCCTTCAGTGGATAACTAGTTCTTGTTCTTTTTTACTTGCTTTTTTTTCACTAGTTCTTGTTTGACTTGCACTTTTTACTGCTTTCCGCTTGACTTGCACTTTTCTCTAGTTTCCGTTTGGGTTTCATATCTAGCCTACCCCAACTTGATTGGGACTAAAGGCTTGGTTGTTGTTGTTGTTGTGGTCCTTCAGTGGATAACTGATGAAACTAGGTTTCATTTTAGTCAAATGCTGACAAATAAAAAGATTGACATGTTTCATTTTACCTCCATGTTTCGATCAATTCTGACATTATTGAATACCCCTTTAACATTGTATTGTAAATTTTATCATTTATATGTGATGTTAATCATTTCTCATTTCATGGATGGAAGAGGTAGAACTAGCGATGATTGTCCTATCTGCAGTGAAATAAATTGAGAATGTTGTTAGTCACACTCCATTTTGTTCACTTTAAATGGCTTTCATTCAGATAGTTATAGCTGACGAATCACACTTCATGAAGAATAGCCAAGCAAAGAGAACAATTGCCTCACTTCCTGTTCTACAGGTTTGATGTTTCTTACTAGAAAAAGTATTCTGCATTTTTTATCATAAATATGTTGTGCACGTCATTACTGGTTAATTTGGTTCAGTAGATTTTGGTGTTGTTGCATCACTTCATCCCAATCAGTTATAGTTTGGTATACATTTTTTTTATGTTTCCCCTTTTGGTGGAAACAATCTCCAAACATCCATAAAGTTCCACAGGCTCCGACCTTGAAGAATGTTTTCTAATCTAACTAGCTCCTTGGTATTTATTGTGTTTTCTTAAGTTTGATTCCATCAATAAAACATACTAGTAAAGGAAGAGTGTCTTGCCTGATTTCAGGGTCAAGTAATATTTTCAATCTAATTGACATGGCAGTATTAACAAAATCGACATTATAATTACAGAAAGCTCAATACGTTGTTTTGCTAAGTGGGACCCCTGCTTTATCTCGCCCTATTGAGTTGTTTACTCAGGTACGTGTTCTAAAGTTTTAGTTTGCACATACTCAAAGGCAAAAGGTTTTGCACCGTAGAGAAACAACTAACTTCCGTACACATGCAGCTCCAAGCATTGTATCCTAACGTGTACAAGAACATGAAGGAATATGGTGGTAGATATTGCCAAGGTGTAAGTACCAGCCTAACTAATTTGCTGCCTCACTTTCTGTCAGCAACTATGATTGATTTACTGTATAATTTTTCCTTAGGGTTCTTTTGGGATGTACCAAGGTGCTAGCAATCACGAAGAGCTACATAATTTGATGAAAGCCACCGTCATGATCCGCAGATTGAAGAAAGATGTTCTTGCAGAGTTGCCTGTTAAACGTAGACAACAGGTACTCCCTTTGGGTATTCACTTAGTTGAACATGAAAATGTTAGTTAAATTTTTGCAAGATAAAACTATTTTATTTTAACTGACATCTAAATAGTTTCTTCTATAGAATCTGGACTCCCTTTTTAAGTTAAAGTAAAATCTTATGACTACAAGGCACTAGCATGACCTGTTGGTTGAGTCCTTGTTGCCCGATTATTTCTGGGCCTTGTGCAGACTTGGTTATTTCATCAAATGTTTTGTTTCCTTATTTATCTTGTACAAAATCTGAGAAAACTTAATTATGAGTAAGATGATCTTTTGAGGTTTAGCTTCCGTCTGATCAATCTGTTTCATTCTCGAAACCATTTGACCGATCGTTTCACTTCCTTCCATGGTGTTATGATTCTTAAAGTTCTGCACCTAATGTTCGTTTCTTATGAATCTGTCCAGGTATTTCTGGATTTGAGTGAGAAAGAAATAAAACCTATCCGTGCCCTTTTCCGCGAGGTACACTATTTTTTCTTCTGCAAACGATACCTTGTAGCGCATCAAAACTTTGGAATCAGCCGTGTTGGTAGCTCAATGTATCTGCATTTGATGTACCACAATAGCTCAATGAAGACCTTTGACGTGGGGTGCTGAGATGGCTTAACCTCCCTAATTCCATGATCATCCAGTAGCCATTTGATTCATATACACGACAAATTCGAAGTTAGCACACTGTTTTGGCTCTTGGGTGGATATGCTCCCTTTATTTGAATTGTATTTTAAAAGAATTTTGAAAAATGATTTTTTTTCAAAACAAATACTCGCACATACATCTCGATATTCTAGGTGCGCACAAAGTTGTTTCATGAAAATTGGGTTTTTGTGTGGTCAGTGTAAAAAGAAAAAAAATCAGTGCTAAAATAAGGCTTATCACGACACATTCTTGTCTTTTTATGCAAACCATAAAAAATATAGTTTTTTCCCGAAACTTTACATGCGCATATAGAATGTAGAGATGCACACACGGATATTTTTTTGTTTTTTTTGAACAATTTTAAATACATGTTTTTGCTAAAGGGAGCATATGCACATGAGATCAAAAGTGAATTTCCGCTATCTTCAAGTGAGCTAGTAAAGTAATTACGGGTGTACTCTTCTTTGCTCCTATAGTTGTGTTTGAGTGGTTAAGATTTATTTTTGAATAAAGAAAAGAGGGACGATATGTATGTATTTATCCTTTGTTTTATTGCCAAGTTGTGATAGCAGTTCTAATTGAAGGTTATATTCTTCTGCACTAGAGGTTGTTATGTAGTTTGTCTTTTTGTAGTTGGAGACTGTGAAGATCAAAATCAAGTCTTGTGACTCTCAGGAGACAATGGACTCTCTCAAATTTACTCAAAAACATATTATCAACAAGGTAATCTTAATATGTATGATAGTGAGCCTGCCTGGTCCTATACAATTGGTGGTCATTTTCGTTCTAAACTAGAATATTCTACTCTTTCAGTTGTGAAGTAAACTGCATAGTCTACAAAAAGGAAATGCACTTTTATCACTTTGATTAGGAGCCTGCAACAGAAATTAGTAAAAATTGCAATTTGTATAACTTGGCTGGCATAACTCCATATTATAACCCCTTACTGTAAACAGTTATTTTTTATATGAATGGTGCCAATTTGTCCCCACAGTAGATTCAACTCGACATGAAATTGTATGCTCTTGATTTTATTTCTGGTTCTTGAACAGAGTAGATTTGTTTTCTGTCTGCAGCTGTTATTGAGATCTGGAGGTTGGTATAATGCAATGCCATCTGTTATATTTGACTCTGGTGTCTTCATTTATCCAAATATCACTTCCGTTTCCATTCATCAAAATATCAGGAGTAGTTGAACACTGATAGGGTTTTTGGTTTGTTATTATAGAAACATATACTCACTCTGTCTGGAAATAAGTGATTTGGATTTGTCTAGACGCGCATGTATCTGTACACTAAAACATGTCTAGATGCATGTGAATCTAGACAAATCCAAGTCACTTATTTCCGGACGGAGGGAGTATATTTTATCATCGTTCTTATATTTTCTATGGGTGAAAGGTAACATTGATCTTGGAGCGTATTCCCTTTTCATCTTTTATCATTATATCCAATGTTCGTTATACGTGCTTTAGTGATACACTACGGAGTTACATGTTTTAACAGAACACTTAAATTGCCACGATTCCTGTTAAATTACCTACCATCAAAGGCCTGTATTAGCACTTGTTGAAAATGATTTCATTATTGATATCAGTACTCAGAAGTCATGTCTAACCGCAGATCTACAATGACTCAGCTGAGGCCAAAATTCCAGCAGTGCTAGATTACCTGGGTACCGTAATTGAGGTAATTGCATGATGCTTATAATTATCCTCTTAATTCTACTGTTATGGGATCAAAGATGAGAAACTGTCAGGGACTGGTAGTTGCTGCCAGTTTCTGGATTGCCAGTTGAGGATTATAACTTGCCTAGTTGAAGTTGACACCACTGATTTATACCAATTTATACTGAACCATCAACCATTGCGTGATCCAAATAACTCGGTTGTGTTTCGTGTTAGTTGATGAGACCACATTGTTACATGCTTACATGATACTGTATGAAAGATATCCATATGTTGCCTTTTCGATTGGTTTTCAAACTTCTCTGTTTTCATTATACTTCGAGCTGAATTGGATTATGGGGTTACGATACATATTCTGACCGCTCAGCATGGTTTTTGAGTTGCTGATTAGTTGCTGTATAGTCGCCGACTAATCGTCGAGTCGTTTTCTCAGAATTAGGGCGACTCGCGACTATACAGCGACTTATGGCGACTATACAACGACTTTCGTCGACTAATCACAAGTCGCAGGGGTTGGCGACTTGATTTGACTCCGCGACTCGAAAACCATGCTGCTCAGGAATGGGCTTCTGTTAACTGGCTTTGAAATGTCCTCTGTATCCTACATTGCGAATAATGCTCTAGTGGTCTATTACTACGACAAGACGTTGTGCAAGTGATATCCTATCATTGTTAACCGTTGGCTATATTTTACAGGCTGATTGCAAATTTTTAATATTTGCACATCATCAACCCATGATTGATGCTATTCACCAACATCTTTTGGTAAGCGCCTAAGAGTGTATTTCGATTTGACTTTTTATGATGATACCATGAGCTTATGTATACCTAAGTACTACAACGTTTCAGAAAAAGAAAGTCAATTGTATAAGAATTGATGGCCAGACACCTGTTGCTGTAAGGCAAACTTTAGTCACGGATTTCCAGAACAAGGAAGAGATCAAGGCTGCAGTGGTATGTGTTAAGTATAATTTTTTTTTTGCTTTTTCTGTTTTATATTCTAGTCGCATGTTGTCCATATCCCACTTCGTGAATATTACCATCCAGCCAAAATTCCTGAGATTATTTTTCTATATAGAAAACCGTACATTGCATATAATGTGACTGATATTAACGTGTGTGCACATGATCCTGTATGTTTTGAACCCATTAGCAACTGGTACATTTGAAAGTTGTACACTTACCCACGGACATAATCAATATAATGCTTCACTGAAACTACTGCAGAGTTCTGATTTTTGGGGAAGAATGACTGTGTACCATGATACAACTTGTAAAGCCAACTCTGGGAATGTTTGTTTCCTTAGATAGTGATGCACAATAGGAGCATCTCCAACAATTTGGATGTGAAGTTGTGGGTAAAAGTACCAAAAATACATCACACGGGTACTCCAAAAGTCCATCTTAAGTTGTCTAATAGGATGTGAGAGAATGTATAAATCTGCTCCTTTTCACCTTGTAGCTTGTGCTCGGGTTGTTGGTTCATGTACATACAAGCTTGCTGTCTCCTCCTTTATTCGCCGCCACATCATCAGAACATAGTTTTACCAACAATTATATCATCACAACTGGAGATGTCCTCATAAAGGTTTAAAAGCATGTAGGTAATGATATCACATTGAGAATACTTAGCATTATGCAATGTTCCAACCACACAGACACCATATTATCAAATTTCATGGAGAGGAAGTTCGGTTTATTTACTAGGTACAACCTCATGATGACCTAACTCTGTAGCTATCCATCAAAGCTGGAGGCGTTGGGTTAACTTTGACAGCAGCGAGCACAGTAATCTTTGCGGAGTTATCATGGACTCCAGGTGACATTATTCAAGCAGAAGACCGTGCCCACCGGATTGGTCAGGTGAATATTGCATTCTTCGTTCTAGCTCAGCGTGTGGCTTTTGCTGCAGTTGGTAATTTGTGGGTCCTAGTTTATTACCAGTTCTTTGCTAACTTCTCAATTTTCCAGGTTTCTTCGGTGAACATATATTACCTTCTCGCGAATGAGACTGTAGATGATATTATATGGTAATACCCTGGACTTTTTTCCCTACTCCCTCCGATCCAAATTAATTGACTCGAATTTTTCTAGATTCGGATGTATCTAGACATGTTTTAATATTAGATACATCTGAATCTAGATAAATCCAAGTCAATTAATTTGGATCGGAGGGACTATAAATTTTGTACTTTAACTCATGCACTGAATTGTCTTTTCACCTGTTGCTTTGTAGGGACGTTGTTCAAGGCAAACTTGAGAATTTGGGGCAGGTTAGCTATCCCCCTCCCCCCTCTCCTCTCTCTGCACTATTTGTGGTAGGACAGCCAACATATCATCATTAGCGGAGAATGACAGCTGACTGTTATGGCCTCTCTGCTGATGGCAGTTAAACCCTGTGAATTTAGCCATTTTTCATCAGCCTGCCCTGAATATTTCTTTCCTATGCTTAACTCGTTTCCGAGTTAACATGCAATATACCATAAGATCAGGGTAACCTGAGGTTCTGTGATACCGCTTCCTGCATTGCCCCCTAGCGGCAAATATAGTCTCTGCACGTTATTTACACATGTCCCCTAGTCTCTAGCTAAATAAAAACCTGCATGTGTTTTGCCATATATAATCTCCATTGAGGTTTCTGCATGTCAACGATTGATTTGCCACGAATGAGTCTGACTAGGCAAACCTCTTATTGTTACCAGATGCTGGATGGGCAGGAGAAAATACTGGACGTTTCGCAAAGCGAGACGAGACCAAGCCCCTCGAAGCAGAAGACGCTTGATTCCTACCTTAAGCGAGGCAGCACCTCCACAGAAATCCAGCCCAGCCCAAAGAGTCGCAAGTTTTAACAGTGGGATCAATGTGTGGCTGCCTGTGTGTGATCCAGGGCTTGATTCTTTTTGTTTCTTTGCTGGAAATGGTCTGCCAGGATTTGGCCATGTTACCTTGTTGTCATGGTCTGTATCATTCTATTAGGACTTTCTTCTGGGGGTAGCAGTAGATGGCAACGAGAACACAGAGAATATTCGTATCTACATTATTGGAGATCAAGTTTGTGGAGGCCTACTTGTTTCACCACCGACGTCTGCCTTGCCAAAGTTGATGCCGATATTTGGGATTCGACAAAAAAAAATCCAAATTTTGTTGGCATGCCAGTCTTGCAAATCACGGCAGAGTTTAGGTACATTGAACTTGCTGACGAATAAATATCATAAAACCTGAAAGTGTAGTGTTGTAGTTTTATGAGCATCATAAAACCTGAAAGTGTAGTGTTGTAGTTTTGTGCGCATATTGCATAATAAAATTACGGTTTGGTGAAATGTTTTGCAAAGTTAGTTCCATATTTATACTAGCGAGAAGGCAAAAGTGCATATTGCCATATATGCACGATCAATCTTGAGGGTTAAGTCTTGCTACATTTAGTTATGGCAATTCACATCATAGGAGTAGTTGTTTAAGCTGAAGATGACGCTGAGGTGGTACCAAGACATAATATTTTGCACAAATTATCCTAGATTCTGAGTCAGGGACAGCGAAAGGATACCAACCGAAAAAGTCTTTACTTTTTCCACTCGATGTAAATGCTCTTTTACTGTCCTGGAGGGGCGTGGACGGTCCTTTCTCTGAACCAATCCCATAAGAGTAAATGGCATTGGAAGTCATACAACTTGTCTCGCATGTGCATTTAAGTCACATAACTTGCAAACTAAACTAACAAGTCACACAACTTGTGAATCCGTGTGGTTTTGACCAAAACCGCTCACTGGAGCTTGTTTTTCAAAAAAAAAAAGTTTATAAGACTCCAAAAAATCTAAAAACAATTATGCACAAAAATTTATACATTCCTAAGGTATGCAAAAAATTTCAGACAAAAATATGTTTTATTTTGTGAATGAAATATAAAAAAAGACAAATCTCTAACAGAAATACGTGGTTTTTTATACAATATAGAGCTGGGAATTTCTTTTTTTTCTTCTATAGCCCAAAATACAACAATTTTTTCACCAAAACTTGCCATAGTCATTCAGTCCACACATATATATTTACAAAATAAATTTTGATTTTTTTAATGAAAAGGTACAGATTTTGAATTTTTCAAATACCGAGCTTGGGTGCCACAAATTCTCTCTCATGCTCACGAATGCATACATAGTATTTGATAATAAAATATGGTTATTGTAAAGTTTTAGTCTAAATATGATCGGTTTTGGTCAAAAACCACTCAGTTGACCGGTTTTGTGACCACGGATGCACGGGTTTGCAAGTTATGTGACTTGTTAGTTCAGTTTACAAGTTCTGTGACTTAAGTGCACGTACGAAACAAGTTGTGTGGCTCCCGGTGCAATTTACTCAATCCCATAATTACAGTCTGCTCCACGTCTCTATAAATATCAGCATGCACGAGTCCAGCTCTCAGCACAACCACAACACGTACAGGAGGTCAGCAAACTAGCTCACTTGACAGGTTGAGATCCAGAGTTGCACTGCTCGGCAGCAATATGCAAGGCCTCACGCCGGTCACGGCATCTACTCCCAGGATGGTGCTCGTGATGTTCCTGCTCGGCATGGCGGCCGCCGCAGCCGACGGCCGGAGGAGGCTCGTCTCCAGCAGCCCCGACGAGCCGTGCAAGAGGATGACGCTCTACTACCACGACATCCTCTACAACGGCGTCAACAACACCGCCAACGCGACGGCGGCGCCCGTCACCAAGCCGGCGGCGCTGAGCACCGCGTTCAAGCCCAACGGCACCTACTTCGGCATGCTGGTGGTGTTCGACGACCCGGTCACGGAAGGCAAGGCGCTGCCCGCCGCGGCCGGGGAGGAGCCGGCGGCGCGCGCCCAGGGATTCTACTTCTACGACAAGAAGGAGACGTTCAACGCGTGGCTCTGCTTCTCCATCGTGTTCAACTCCACGGCGTGCAAGGGCACCCTCAACCTCATGGGCGCCGACCTCATGGACGAGGAGACGCGGGACCTCTCCGTCGTCGGCGGCACCGGCGACTTCTTCATGGCGCGCGGCGTCGCCACCATCCGCACCGACGCCACCGAGGGCTACTTCTACTTCCGCCTCCAGATGGACATCAAGCTCTACGAGTGCTATGTCTGATGATGATGTCGTGATACGCGAGTGTCAAAGCATTTTATTCCGTGTGTAAGCTGTTGTATCGTATGCATAAAGGGTACCGTAGCAAGTCCTTGTAAATAGTATGTTTTTTCCACCGTCAAACCATCATGTGTGTGATTAAAATGTGGAGATACTTACCCAATAGCTTCTTTTTACTTGTTATATATCTCAAATAAAGGATTTTTCTTTAAGTGCCGTGCAGGATGTGCCACCGATTACTCTACAACATCTCATCCTACATTGCACTACCTCCGTTCGTAAAACAAGATGTACTCCCTCCGTCCATAAAAAGATGTCGCGGCGGCAAATTTTCGAAAAACCCCTCGACGTTCTTCCGACAAAACCAGCAGTCCCCGTCGTCTTCCTCCGCTTCGTCTCGTGCTTATCCGCTCCCTCGTACGCACTGCTCACTCGCTGCCGCTCCATCCCCGGCCACCACGCCCTCGCCCGCGCCACGCCGCTGCAGATCCCTCCTCCCAGTCCACTCTCCCTTAGCCTTATCGACAGCTGCGAACCCTTGCCACGCCGTTGCGCCTCCACGCAGTAAAAATCCGTACTTGGGGTCGGAAATTTGGGGGCCGGCGGCGACGCAGCAGGAAGCGGCCACGCCGCTGCACTCTGGGGATAATACACCACCCACTAGGGAGGGTACCGGAAGGGGTCACCCGCTTTCCATCGGCAGCGCGCGGTCCTTCGTGTGGGCGACATCCGCGGGTGGAGCAACGCCGTCTCCTGGGCGGGTTGAGCAACGTCGACCATGGACAACAAACGGCTGCAGAGAAATCTCAAGAGGGTGGGCATCAACACCATCCTGGCCACCGAGGAGGTTAGCATCTTCAAGGACAGTCTCGTTATCCTGTTTGCCAACCCCAAAGGTTGCTTTTTTTCCCCAGTAGCTTGCAGCAGATGCTTCCTCTTCTTACCTTACCCGTGAAAGTGGAAATGGATCATCTGTCTCTCTTCTCCCTTCTCCGTTAGATTAACTTTGTTATAATTCAGGCTATAAGATTTTTATGTTGTCATGCTATCCTAGATGCCTTGCTTGTTGTGATTAAGTTTGGCCACTTAACATAATTTTGCGTGCCTGATTAGTCCTCTCAATGTGGAGCATGCTTAGTTGTGTCTCATGGAATGCGATGAAATTTGTTTTGCATTCATGAAATTTTGTTTTCTAATAGTTGTGTCTCATGGAATGCGATGAACGCGTGATAATTGTGTTTTCTCTAGCATAGAAAATTCTCCAACTCCACATTAGCACAGTGATATGCAGTAAAAATTATCTTTGCACGTACTTTAAATATTCAAGTATGTTACTGTCAGGTTCATAAGGACCAAAAGGCACCTATATTGATGTCTGGTTGCAAGGCTGCAGATAGCTATTGCTTTATGTTGGTGAGTATCACTTGGTTGGGTTTCCAAGTTATGAAGAGTTCAGCTTGTTTCTTTTGTATTGTACAATTGAGTAGCTGCTGATATGCATCTTATGATCACCTTCTTAAATATTCATGTATTGTTTATTACTCTAGCATCTCATTTATTCCACCATTTTATACTGATATACTCATGAAAATATGTCCTCATGAAAATGAATTTTCCAAAACTGTAGCTAAATTCAGTTTCAATTCCAGGAAACCTATATATTGAGGTCAAGCTCTTGAACTGTATTATTCGTAGACAGGAAGAATCACTTTACTGGGTGTTAATTGCCAAGAAATTGTACCAAAAGCCAAATAATGCGTGTAGAAGGATCAAATTTGTGCATGCACCTGATTACTGGTAGGACACTTCTAGTTTCAACAGGGATGTAAAACCTGAATTTCTCTAACTATACTCATGCTAGTTTCAACAGGGGTGTAAAACCTGAATTGGTGAGCGATATCATTGTTCGTCTAGGGAGCACAAAGTTTCACCTTCAGAAGGTAATCAAGTCACTTCTCTTGATTTACTCCAGTATACTTCTTGTGTAAGATGTTTGTATACTGAAACATGCACATCTACATCAATTTGATAATGCTAAATCTTGCACTGATAATGGCTGAAACTCGGACAACTAGTCTGGAGCCAAACTTAGATTGTGAATAATAAGAAGAAGTCACCTTTAGTTTTCTCTTCTTGTTCCGGCGAATTGTAAAATAGTCTCCTTCATCTTTAATGAGCAAATGGAGAAGTGCAGTATGTATTTCCACAATAAAAACAAGATTATAATTGCACATTTACATATTTTAATTGTTCATAATCATCGTTCATAATCCCACTCCCTCTTATTTTCTCCCTTTTACAGTAACTCTTATTTTTAACATTGCTAGCTTGGATGCAATACAGATTTTTCAATCAGCATATGTTTCCAGGTTCTTATGCTTGTTCTTTCAAGAAAATAATTCTTATGTTTGTTCAATATAGATTTTTCAATCAGCATATTACAGTAACTCTTATGTTTGTTCTGTCAAGAAAATAATTTCCAGGTTCTTGTATACTCTTCAATCAGCATATGTAGATCATAACTGCACCTAAGTAGAAGACAGTGCATCTTGACAACCTTGTTCAAGGTTTATGCTTCTTCTACTCCACATAAATAACAGAATGATAACTGCACATAAGTACTCCTTTACAACACATCTTCTACTGCATTACTCCTGGAATTTTCTCAATAAACTTGGCAGTGCACTGAAACTTTGCAAATAGTAGTGCACCGAGTTGTTTGAACTAGAACCTGTTGAATATTATTAGTAGTGGACCGTCCTACTTGACCGTGCACTGAAATTTTTTCAATGAGCTTGCCAGTTATCAAATCTCTGTTGTGCATCAAATTGATGCCTGCTTTTCAGGTTTCCTTGCATGTTCAGTATCAAAAGAACTTTGGAGGTATGACAGAGGTATGACCGTACACATACTGTAAGTTTCTAAACTTAGTGTTGCAGTCAAAATTCATCCAGATTTTGATTCTTTGACTCGAACTCATACTGCTGTAAAACTTCATCCAGATTTTGATTCTTTGACTCGACACTTTGACAGACTCAGTACAACTGAACCTACACAATACAATTCATTACAAATCATGACACGGCTGGGAGCTCGTGGCCAGGAGCTGGTCGCAGCAAGGCAGGGCATAGCTTCCTCTTAGCTGCGGCGGTCAGGCAAGGTGCAGCTTCCTCTGGCCACGACGGCAATGGTGAGGAGCGCCACCTCGTCCTCGTCCTCAAAGAAGAAGGCGACAACCTCCTCGTCGACAACCTCCTTCCATGGCGGAGCGGCGGCGGACGGTGAGGGAGTTGCGGAGGCGGGGAAGAACAACGACAGGAGCATCGCGCCCGTAGGATAGAGCGCAGCTAGTTGGCCGGCCGGCCGCCAGGTCGAACCTTCCAGTCCGGCGTCCGCGAATTCCTGCACGCCGAGATCTATCTCTTGCGCGTCGCGAGCTCGCCGAGATCGATCTCTTGCACGTCGCGAGCTCGCCGAGATCGGTCTCTTGCGCGTCGCGAGCTCAGACTCCCGGCTCCGGCGGGAGGCCGGTGGGATCTTTGCTTGCCTCCGGCGGCGCGAGGGCAGCGGAACGGCAACGGACCAGTTGATCGACGGAGGCAGCGCGACGGAAAGATTTCAGTTTGGATTTCGATTTTGAAGCCCAAATTTCAAATGTTCTGAATATATTAGGGATATTTTTGCAAAAAGTAAAATGAACTAGAGGCTGGGAGGGCTGCGACATCTTTTTATGGACGGAGGGAGTATAATATTTTTAAATTCAAGCAATGTAAAGTTTAAACGAGTTTATAAGATATACCAAAAATTTAAGATTGATTTGATATTGTAGGTGTCTGTAGTCTTTTCTAAAAGTTGGTTAAAGTGTACATGATTTTAACTTTTGAAAAATGTTATACTCACTACATACATACCCTTCAAAAGCATTGCCTCAAGGAAGGGCAACTCTACTCGATCAATAGTATGTCTTCATCATGTTCAGTTTTATGGCACACATACCTTTCTTTCCTTTCTTATTTCTTTTAGTTGTATATACACACTCAAATGCTACGAGAGCATTATCCATGAGGACCCTCCCATGGACAAAGCACTTTGATCCTTACTTATCACCTCTTCTAGCTCAATCCTCATACGGTTAATCTTAGATGTGCAACCCAAGTCAATCTTAGATGTGCCAAGAGTATAAAATTATCGTTAATCTTAGATGTGCAACCCAAGTCACGACTTACACAACCATTTGCAAAAAAGAAACCAGTGGCATTAAAATTGATGAATCAAATGTACAGCATCCCGATCTCCGAGAAACCATTAAGCTATTTACGTGAATGAGCATCGTCAACTGAAATGCCAAAATAGATCTAGCAGGAAAGCACATTGTGAAATAAATCTAATAGTGCTAGTAAGGGAATCGAATATCAATAATTCAGAATGGGAGATTGGAGTAATTATCCCCTTTCAGAATAATAAAATTATAATATTACTGTAGAAATATTAACACTGTGTTTGGATGTTAGAATCTAGCCTCGAAATCGTCCATATGGAATTACCTAGACCCAGTTTCTTTGTTTGGTGGCGATGGAATTTCAGCCCGGAAAGTGGAGGCAATTCCACGTCTGCATATCGCGCAGCCTTCCGAGATTCCGAGCCGTTGAGGTCGGAAACGTCCCTGCGTGACTGTGTACAACTGTGTACCCCTTCGAGAGCGAGGCTCCGGTCGACCGCTCTTGCCTGCGACCTCGCCCAAAGTCGGCACTCGGCGGCTAGCTCCGGTCCGGTGAGTCCTCGTTCTCCCTCACCCCTCCCCTCCATCTTCTCCCTCTCCCCTTCTCATTCCTTGTCATTCTCTCCCTGTCCCCTTTCCATTCTATCCCTATCCCCTCCATGCCCCTCAAACCCTAGTTCCCAGGCGGGATGGGCACCGGCGCCGGCATGTGGAGCGGCGGCGGGAGGGGGAACGGTGGCGGATCCCTAGCCCTCCCCTAGCCGGCTTGTCCCTATCCCTCCTCTTCCCCTCCTATTCCTCTCAATCCAGCAAATTTCTCCATTGTTTTGTTGCCTAAAAACTTGATCTGATTCAACTGCAAATTTCCAAAAGATTTAGTAGCACGTGAGTCCAACTGAAGGTACAAACTTCATATTCTCTACACCTAGTTTGTTGTGTGCATACGAATTTGTGAACAAGAACAAAACTTAGTGGGCGTATGCAACTACAGAACTATTGGTTTGATAGTGAACAAGAACTTAGTGGGCGTATTTTTGAGAGAATGCTTTCCATCATTCAGACTACCCTGTCTGAATTTCTTTATATTTCAGTGGCTCATTTCTATTTTGTGCAAGAAGGTTTTGTATTTTCTCTGCCCTTCTAGTATTGTGTCACAATATCAGGATTGAGTCAGTTACTTTCTGTTTGCAGATCATGCTCAGATTTCTTTTGCCCTATGGAGTGTAGACTGCATTTGATTAGCCACTACAGCGGTTTTGCTGTAGAACTACTGATGATATAGTCAGTTGTTGGGAAAATGTTCTGTAAATGACCAGTTCCTTTTCATCCTTAGTTCATGTGGCATGGTAGTTGGCTGGTGTAGATCTTAGAAAAGAAATGAAAGACAATAGCGTTCCATTTCTTTGCTTACTGAAAGTGAGATTGAGACCTCACAATGTAAATCTATATCTTGATAAAACCTGCTTGTAATCATATTGTCAGATATAGAATATAACTATATTTTTTTTATAGCGGAGAATATACTTCTTTGATTCAATTTTGTCTCGTCGCGATGCACGTGTATTATGCTACGATGTTGTTAATTCGCATACATGTTTTCGGTGATTATTCCTACTTGTATTGTGGTTGTGACCTTATTTTAAAATATTTTAATTTTACTATGTATGGAAAATAATAATATATAAACATCAAATATGCACATAGTATTGTTCATACATTTAGTAAACTCTATATTGTTCAAACTCAACTAAATATTCAATTCCATGGTTTGTACATCCAAACACCAATTGGAATTGGGTGCTACCCTTTGATTCCAACAACAAATACCATGCACATCCAAACAACAAAATTGAAATAGAAGGCCATTTCCTTTCCATCTTGGATTTGGAATTTTCAGTCCAATTGAATTCTGAGCTAAAATTCCTACATCCAAACACAGGTAAGAGTATTTTCATCCAATCCCTGTGAAAAAAATACTCTCAAATACTTACACCTTTGCCAAACGAGGCCTAATGGATGAAATCCCCATGGGTCTGGCGGTATGGCCCCGTTGCCATTCCTATTTAGAACGACCAATTTAGGCCATCTCAGAAAACCGAACCCACCCAGCCCATCTTGACGCCTCCTCACGGCCTCTCTCCACCCTGCCTGCTGAGTTTGACTTGGACCCCTGGGCATAACAGCTTGGCCCATTGTAATTATCCCGCACGCTGAGAGAGCACTGCCCTCCGACGAGGCGACGCCCTAGTCCCCCGCCACAATCACGCCGGCTGGCAGCCGCCGCCTTCACGACCTAAGACCAGCCGCGGGCCCTGTGGTGAGCTCACCGACGGACTTTCCCGCCCCGCCCCGCTCTGTAGCCGTGCTTCCTGCGTCTGCAGCGTTGCCGGTGCGGCACGTCGTCTGCCGCCGGTGGCAAGCCCTTCCTCAGTTCCCTCCTCCATGTCTCCATTCACGAATGCATCAACTCATTTCAACAGATTCTAATTTCTCAAGCCAATTTTGTTTTCACATTGATATAGCAGCAGGCCAGCAGCTGAGCAGAGGAGGAGTCTGGGAGCATCGGTGCACCAATCAATTCGCAGCCCCTGAAAGGTGATTTGTCTTCTGATTCACTGTAATTGAATTAAGGAATTCGAGACAGTATTGCCGTGAAGTACAGATTCTATGCCAATTGTCATTGCATTTGGCCTTACAATGTTTACTGTGCATTTTTGTATAACCGTCATAACTCGTAAGTTTGTGGGTGGCGGTTGTATTCTGGATCCGCCACTGTTGGGAAAACATGGAGGGAATCATACATATAGTATAATACTCTACCATCATCAAATGCTCTGTTAGCACTGAACTTCTATATCACAATAATGTTTCTTGTGCATACTCTGTATGTTACAAGCCTGATGTATAAATAAGTGAAAAATTGTTTTATTGTATTACTGTTTCGTTTAATAGGTCTTATCCTCAGTTGGTAGCACAGTATTTGTTGCCGATGGGAAAGAAGAAGAACAAATCTAAAAAGCCAATCAAGTCACTGAAAGATCCTGAACAAGTGTACACTTTTTGTCCTATCATGTTTTTAGTTACCTTTGTTCGTCTTTCAAGTATTATGTTTTTTAACTACCTCACTTCACTGGTCACTTGTATTTCTCCGTAAACAGAGTAACTTCAGACTACATTGGAGGAGATTCCTTTGATGAACTATTGTCGAAGCTTATCAGGTTAGTAGTTCATTTACCGTCAGGGGCGGAGACAGGATTCCATTGCAAGGCAAATATTTTTCTTGCGCCTGGCCCAGGCTGCCTGTGGTCTGTAAGCGCCCCTGATTACCATTACTCTCTTAATATATCGTGTTGCTTGATCCTGATATTGGAAATGATACTATTCTCTAGGAGCGTGGAGGTTGCAAAAGCTTCAGCGGGAGGATTACCAGAAAAGATATGGATGAAGGTATTGCAATCCTAGCTTCATTTCACCAAGTTTCTGCTGTTGTTTTCTGCAGATAGAGTAGTTCCGTTATCATGGGAATATTCAAAATACTCTGATTTCCTTTTTTATTTGTGATTCTGTGCTTGTAGCAACAATTTTGTGTTGGGGTCAATGATGTGACAAGGGTCCTGGAGAGAATGCCTGCTGCTGTTGCTTCACACTCTGGCTGTTCTAGTGAAGCATCGACCCGCAAAGCTTTGCGAAGAGCTCCTTTGGTGCCGCTTCAGGTTACTTTTGTTTCTTAACTTGCTATAGCTGTGCCTTTAAAGACAACCTTTTTATGGACTTGGAGTTCTATTTTGTACATATGTTAGGTCGAAGCAAATCTATTCTTGATTGCAGCATGTACTTGCTCTAATGCTGTCTGGTCTGCATTATAATATGCAGAGTCGTGGATGTAATGCCTCCAATATCGAAAAAATGTATTTGGTCTAACTGCAACATCTCGAGCTGTTACTTTTTGATATAAAGAATACAAGAGTGCTTATCTCTATCTAGTCAATTATTTTTGAATATCTAAAATACTCTAGTCATGGTTACATGTGGCATTGTAAGACCTTAGTATCAAATCATGCGCTAATATCAATTCAGGTGCCAAGTGTGAACACTGTTTTATTGAACACAAATTTTCTTTCAGCTGTGCAACCAACAGTTATATTGACTTGGTTCTGAATGCAATGTCATGTCAACGAATAATTGACTGAATTAGGGATATATAGTTTGTCATCAGGTTTACTCAAGAGCAAGAAGATGATTTAAAGTGTCAGTGGTGTCCATATCTGAAGTACCTGTATGCAGACTGCAGAGCACTAAAGCTGACAACTATTTCACATCTTATTTTCATGGTGCTGTAGGCTGTCCTTGTAGTTGCTGATTGTCATCCCAAATGGCTAACAAAACACATACCCATACTGGCAAGCACAAGGCAAGTTCCTGTATTGTGCGTCAAGGACAACAAAGGAAGCTCACTGAGGTTAGGTCAAGTGGCGAATGTCCGAACAGCGCTGGCCATCGGAATAAAGGTTGCCTTTCTTTCTGTTGTTCTGATTGCAAACGCTCTATACTGCCTCTTACAATCGCTCACGGAATCTTTGTTTCAACGTATAATAGGCCAGAGACAGCATAATCAACAAGACCATTGATGAAGTACTAAAGGGTATTAATGCGGTCGCCGACGAACAGAATATTAGCACCCCTGTTCCCTCTCCCAGTCCCAGTCCAGTAGCATGATGGGATAGATATGAACCTCTGTGTCCTCATCATCATTCCATGAACATCTCGAAGGGAGAGGTTTTCCCAAGGAGATCAAGTGTGTTGCTGAATTGTAGCATATCAGTCTAAACTCCATTCTGGGTAACTTCTTTGCTGCTAATACTCATGAAGAATAGGCGTGTGGCTGGTCTGTCAGTTTGGTGTAGGAGAGGATGATATGCCTGGAACTTTTTCTGTAACGCCGCAGTGTTGCTCGGTTGAGGCCTCTGATTCTAAATCGGAGTTGGTCGTATGCATCACAAAAGCAACTCTGTTCATGCAAAGGATTTTTTTTTCTGTTTATTTGTTGTGGCTTTGTGGGTAAATCGAGTTCAAGTTGGTTATTCCCATGCAAGGATATAAATATTCTCCAACACTTGAAGCGATTGACCGCCACTAGTGTACGGGTATCTCCTTTTGCTAGCTCGTTTTCGTTCTGGACAACGGGTCTGACGACGAAGCAACGGTTCGACAGTCTGTTTTATTTACCAAGGGCTATTGATGGTTGAGGTTGGGCAATATGTTTTACGAGAAGGGTTATTGTCCACGGTGCGTCCAGACGATTTTTCAAATCTTTTAACTCTTTACTAATACTCCGTGCGTTTGCTACGGGTGAGCCTGTGATTTTGCACGATTTGATAAATGATCATTGTTATTTGCAAGAAAGGAGATTTTAAAATAGTTAACTATATAGATGCCGATAACATCATCTATTGGGCTAGTCGTGATGAAATCTTCGAAACTAGATTCCATGTTGATATGTTTCGATAAAAAAAATTCGAATCAAAAAGTTATTCACCCATAACACGTGAGTTATTCATATCATAGTATATATGTTATCTATCCTATAACATATAAATTATTCATAATATAAATACGGTTGGATCGAGCCGTTCTCGCATTTCTCTTGTGGTAACTTTTGTATTTTTTTTGCCTCATGAAACCTCGGTTGCCCCGTGTATTTTAGTCCACTTAATTAAATGTGAGCTACGAGTTAGTTTAATTAAAACACGATAGCCTAGGTGTTAGGGTGCTGAGATTTCGTCATTGTTGATGCATTAGCATTGACAAGCGATGAAGACCTGGTACCCTAACACTATTCAGGATTTTGTCACACGTACGCCGTGGTAGGGGCGAAGGGTGATCAAGTTGAGCCGTTAGAATACTAATTACACATTATTTTTATTCACTACCACTTAGGATGGTGGTAGATGGAGCATAAGAGCCCATTTATTACATCGTATGAAAAAGAACTTAGATTTAATTCTTTTAGAAAAAGTATGCTTGATGTTTGACGTGGTCGTGAGGTTGAGTCGCTCGTACGTCGCTTATTACGATGACGATAAAGACAAGCCGCTAGAATAACTTTTGTATTCTATCTTTAGCTAAATTTTTGTAGTGGTTGATAACTTATATGTTATTGGATAGATAACTTATATGCTGAAGCAGATAACTCCCGTGTTACTAGTAGGTAATTATTGTATAATGTCATGGATAACTTTTGTTTATCTGTATGGATAACTTTACATAATTTTTTTTAGTTCTCTTTGTGGCTATTATATTTTTCTAAGTTCTTATTATCTCCATTTTTGTTATTTAAAGTGCGATAGACTTAATTGATTTGAACACGGTACCTTTATCCTAGACTCGTCGCCGTCGACTTGGTGAAACGGTTCCTAAATGGTAGGAGTTCACATTTATGTTTTTTGCATGCATATAAAAACTCAAACGCACAACCCGTTTGTAGGATGGATAACTTATGTGTTACATGATAAGTAACTTATATAGTACCGTTTGGATAACTTATGTTTTACGGGTGGATAACTTTTGCATCAAAAATAAAATTGTCAAAACATATCAATATGGGATCTACTTTTAAAAATCTCGTCGCGATTAGTCCAACGATGAAAACAGTTCATAAATCCGATAAACGGTTCGACCTGCAAACCATTTTGAATTTTTAGATTTCGTATTTAATCCCGATGATATCATCTATTTTGTCTTTTATATTTAGCAATAAACTCACTTTCTATTTTTGGCCATAACACATGCGATAGAACTTGCATAGGTAAAACTTGCATGCGTCGTCCTAGTGCATGCAAGTGACCGTCTAGAATTTGCAATGCAGAGACCGGTCTGAAGGTAGCTAAGTGTCCTAAATTATAAGTATAGCGTGTGAAGTATGAGCTCGCTAATTCAAGTATCCAGTGGCACTATGGCAGGTACAATATTTAGAGGCACTTTAAAGTGCCTTTAATAGTCAAATTAGTGCCACAATTGAGTTTTTGAGACACTAAAGAAACACTGGAGACGGTCGTGTAGGTAAAAGTTATTTGAGGCAGTTTTAAAAAATGCCTTTAAATCATAGTTAATTAAGGCACTATGACTAATGCCTCTAAATCCTAGCCAATTGAGGCACTATGACTAGTGTCTCAAAAATTAACTTAAAGCACAAATTAGAGTGCCTCTAAATCCTAGCCAATTTGAGGCACTATCACTAGTGCCTCTAAAATCCAACCATTTGAGGCACTATGACTAGTGCCTCTAAAATCCAACCATTTGAGGCACTATGAATAGTGGCTCTAAAAACCAACTTTTTGAGGCACTATGACTAGTGCCTCTAAATCCTAGCCAAAGGTTTAATATAGAACCAACTGTGTACATTTTCAAAATGGCTCACATCAATCGAATTACATTAGGTAATGCACTCAAATCAAATCAATACAAACCACATTAATTCAATCCGTCCACGACAATTGCGGAGGTTCAAATTTAACTAAAAGTATTACAGTTACATATATTAAAGATCAATAAAGACGTACTCCATGATAAAGTCCTAAAACATGTCCTATATCCGGAAAGAATACCAAGACATGAGACATTACCATAGTTTCTACCAAACAAACCTAATATTTCAGCAAGCACACAAGAGAACAAAAGAAAGTTTTTGGTGACCAGAACATTGGCAGGTTTGCCAACCAGATCATGTGCCACTTCATCAAAGAAAACCATCTCAACACCAGATCCATCTCCAAACGCTACTATGGCATTCCAAAACCTGCAGTATACAAACAAAAGGATATCAAAGATAAAACCAGCAAGATATGTAAGAAAGGTCAGGCACAACAAAACCAGCAAGAGATGTAAAATATTCTATATAGATAATTTATTGTCAATTAAAATTTCCTAGTAAAATTAATTTAGTCCCAAGACATATTTTAGTAGCAGGATCAATATTCACATCATCGTTTGGTGAAGCTAGGAATTCAATCGTTGGGATCCATGTACCCAACTGCTCCTTATCCTCTTTACCATACACTGTAGCAGTCCAGACTGCTAGCTCTTTACCTCTTGAACAAGCCCAACCCCACCATTCTAGGAAGATTACCGTAGCAGATGGCAGGCCGAGGAGCATCCACAGTAACACCTCTAGAGAGCTAGGGGTGCGGGGATCTATCGAACAAATTTATGCTCTGTAGCTAGCTGCAGAGCACATTTTCTCATCTCTATGCATCATCTCTCCACGGAATCTAAGCTCCCCAGAGACCTAGCACCAGAGAACAAGGAGGGGAAAGGGGGAGATTACCTGGAGGAGAACCACTGCTCAAGTTCGAGGTCCATGGCCACCAATCGACGGCAGGCGGCAACCAACACGAGTTCAGGTTTGACACCTTGAGTACCAGGAGCCACAAGCCCGTCTTCATCATCACCGGAGCATACCGCGCCCGTCAGCACCTGTTCTACATGCTGGCGCCACTGAAAAATTGCCAAGGAGACCAAAGTCCATGGCTAACCAGTTTGAGGCATCCCCAAATCCTCAACCAGTCAGGTAATACCTTGCACTTGAGGACACCAAGAATTTGACTCAAATTCATGTCTGGCTTGCTTGTATGTGTGTTATCTGATGTGTGGAAAAAAAAGAATGAACAATCAAAGTTAAGTTCGCCAAAACAGAGTATCTAGGGATTTTTTTTAGAGTTAAGCATACAAAGTTATGCACCTGTTGCTCATACTTTAGAATCATCTTTATAACTATCTAAAACCAAGTAAACCATATATGGCTTATCTAGTGTAATAGTAACTGCTAGGAGTTTATGAGAGAAGACAAGTGTTTTAGCAAGAACAAGCAGTGTCATTCTGTAACTTTTAGCTAGATAGAAAAGTACATTACAGAGTTTCAGATTTGAAATGTATGACAAGAGAGCATACACATCTAGAGAAGGATAAGACATGATTATCACAATGCAAAGTGAACCTTTACCTGGTGGTTGACCCTTCAAAACTGGATCACCTGAACCAAACTTCAGTTTAGGCGACAAACCTAAACTAATAACAGATTTTATTGTTTAGTTCCCAAGGTCTACAAACCGAGTATTGCAGCATTGGCTAAATCTTTCATCGTTTAGTTCCCAAGGTCCAAGCCCACCTGGTTTTACTATTCTTAACCAGTCGCCCACTTGTCTAACACGGACAACATTCCAAGCATGAGGGGTGTAGTCAAGATGCCCCCTCACAAGCTCACAAGGAATTGGGGGATCTGCCCGGTTGCATAAGTACTACAATAGACAAGGTTGCATGTCAAAGTCTCAAACAGCAAACACGGAAAACAAGTTCAGATAATGGAACAACAAGGTACCTTCATTAGGACAGCTCTGTGCCTACAAACACCAAACTGCAGTGCCCCTATCGGTACAATGCCTGAATTTCTTCTTTCCTTGATGATATGTATTGATTTGTGACAGAGACCAGAAAAATCGAAGTGCCCTGAAGGTGTAGTAACCTGCTTTGATCCCTCATTGCTATCACATATGCTACCAGCAGCACAAGTACAAATGAATGGTTGCTCCTTCCTCAAGCTAACAATAGCTCCCCTTGTTCTGAAAAAATGGAAAATAGAGAAAACAAGGATTATCATATCATGGATTCATCAATAAAAACTAGCACAAGTCCACACAAGTCCTAGAACCTAGCACATGTTCATGAGATAAAAACTATAATACTAGACTAAGAACTAGCACAACAGATAGACAAAATCCTCTATCCAATTGGCAAACACCAATCAGGACATCATCACCATAAGCCTAAACCTAAATCCTAAACATAGAAGTTCCTCAGCTCGAGGGCTGGTCACATTAGAAAATTATACCTGAGGTAGCCTGGGTATACCACAAGCTAGGGCTTGTGCAGGGTTCGAGCAGGAGACGTGCTAGCCTGGTGGTGGTGACGGGATGGCGTCGGAGACGTGCTAGGGCTTGTGCAGGCCACCTTGCAGGGACGCGCGGGCAGCAAACGCACTCGCAGCAGCAGCCGAGGGATGCAAACACAGGTACCCAAGGACGTCCGCGGCGCAGTGACACGGAAGGGCGGCCACGTCAGACGACGACAGAGTCGGGAGGCGCTGCAGAGCGGAGAAGACGGCTCCTGGCGGCGCTCGAGCCAGGGAGGTGGGAGCCAGGGACGAGACGGGAGGAGACGAGAGGGACGAGCGGCGGAGGCGACATCGGCCAGGAGCGGCGGCGGCCGCAGCATCGGCCTTGGGGAAGGGAGGAATGGAGGATGGCCGGCGAGGTGGGACACGACGGTGGCGGTCGAGCCTGCAGAGGCCGACGACGGCGCGACAGAGCAGGGGGCCGCGGACGCGGGGAGGAGGTGACGAGCAGGCGCAGGGTCGACGGTTGGTGAGGGAGGCCGGCGTCCCAAGGCAGCGCGCGCACGGTCGGCGAGCCAGAGCTTCTGCGAGGAGGGATCCCTGGCAGCGGACGGCAGGGGAGGGGCGCGGCGGTCGCGGGCCGGCGCGAGGATCGAAGGGCGGCGAGGAGCCCCTGCAGGCGGCTGACGGAGAGAGAGAGAGAGAGAGAGAGAGAGAGAGAGAAGAGAGAGGAGGCTGCTGGCGGCGGGGATCAGGAGATGCAGGCGATGGCGTCGGGGGTTGGGGGTTATCTTGGTCTTTTCTTCTTTAATTGAAATTCATACAATAGACAAGACAAAAATTGGGAGGGTCAAAATTAAGTGAACTGGATAGTATGACACATCAAGCAAAACATATACATTTAGTGTTCCTCCATTTTTACCCGTAAACTGCAAGGAGCGTGTTGTCTTCCTCCTCTACGCCACTACTGTTTCACATCCTTACAAAACATCCAAAGAAATAGATATGCATAATGACATTTCAGCTTTGAGAGTAACAAAATCCCATGATTTATCACAACTGAGTAAAGCAGCTGCAATAGTATACAAGACGTGTTGAATAGTTCATTCCTACATTAAACCGTCCACGAAATTGGTCCCAATGAGTAAGTGTACTATTTTTAACAAAACATGTGTCATAAGAGCATCTTGATCAGATGGTGTATAATATACACCACCAACATATTTTTACACCACCACTTTTGGGACCTTTTCAGGTTTTTACACCACCGGATCTTTGGCCCAAAGACCGGAGCCGCCGCTCCGACATCCACGCCGACCCCAGGCCCATGCTCCTTCTAACTGAAGACAAAAATGCCAACGCCAATCACCAACACACTCCACAGGTCCCTTCGGCCGACGGAACATCCAAAGCGAGACCTCAAGAGGCAAAACGACGCAAGAGTGCCGCACTCGCCCGAACCCGCAAGGGATCAAGGATTTCCCCCGGAGAACCCGGGCGGAGGGGAGAACACACCGCTTCGACGATGACTTCAAGAAGCACACGACGCCCAAAGGCGTCGCCGTCGTCGGTCCTAGCCAGCCGCCAGGACAAGGCTTTCGCCCAGCAATGAGTCGCAAACCATGCGCCTGCCTCGCAAGGACCGGCCAAACCACCACATTAAGTCTATAAATATCATGTTTTCATTTTCGACCCCTCCGCATTAAGTCGTACCTCCCTACCTCCGTTATACCCAGCTGTTCGGGTTGGCCACGGAGCGGTGGTTGCCGGCGTGAACGACTCTAATTGTTCCCCGCCCGAGCTCTCCCCTGCCGCGAGCTCCTCGGCTGTGGACGGGACGGTGATAGCCAGCTACACGCTCAGCCGTTGGGGCAGCAGCTGGCGGGGATCCGGGGCAGCCGCCATGACATCCGATCGACGGAGGACGCTGGGATTCGAGGGGTCTACGACAGGAGGCCCCAGCCGTGACCATGGCGACATGGCCGCAGCGAAGCTCGAGGCGGTGTTGCCTCACCACCGCCCACGCAGCCGCCGCATGCTGGTGTTGCGGGTAAGCCATGGAAGCTGCATGAGCGCACGCGGCGGCGGGTGGCCGGCACTGTCGTCGTTGTTTGAGGCGGCCAAAGCCCAGGTCGAGCCTGTCGGCCGCGGGGTGTTCATTGGTGCTGGAAGTCATGGGTGTGTGATTCCATGGCCTGTTGGTTGAGCGGGCAGCCAGGGGAGGCTTGAGTTTGCCTTCCACGTCCATCCCTGCTTACTCCTATCCTCATGCCAAAGCGAACTCCACTACACAGGAGCACCACCACTACCATTCCTAGCAAGCTGTTCTATAGCCAATATTCTTGTGTTGCGTACTTGCATGTACGTGGTGCCACTCCAGCAGCAGCCAGCAGCTTTTTGAGGTAAATTGGCAATATACCTTGATGGAGAAGGTCATGTCGTCGTGGTTACATTGCAGGCGGCGGGTATGGCGGCCAGCATCTCTGTTGTGCCGCGAGCATCTTGCCCTCCCAAACCAGAGACAAGCCTTGCGAGAGGTAGGCGGCAGTCGCCGGTGCTGCTTGGAGATCAAAGTTGAGTAAGTTGCAACCTGAGTAAGTTGCAATTGCTAAAAACAATTGAGCATATCAAAGTGGCAAAAGCGAGATTGTATATTAGAAGACTACATGGAGCCCAAACATGCATAGAACTCAGGTATGCATAACAACATATCGACACATAGGTGCAATCTAAAAGAAAACTAGAATATGTTAATCATTTAAGTTTAAAAGTAAGTCATACTGTTGCTAAACATAGCATAAGCATGTCTAGGAGAATTATTTTGAATCTAATAGCAGATGAGATAGTAAAGGATGCGGGCAAGTTACTCCAGTACACCAACATGTAATCATATTTTGAATTAAGCAATAGAATCCAACACATATATAACATCAATGATATTTCCCACTATCTCAAAAAATGACCACAATACACCCATCTATATTGTCTGCTCGAGGATGTACCTTATTTGAAATCCAAGGGTACTCGCAAGCATTCAGATTTGAAGTTTGCATGCAGTCTTGCTGGAACATCACTTCCTAATAAATTGGACGATAGTATGAGATCTGATAATAGACTAAAATACATATAGATGAACTATCAAAGCTCATGCTAACAAAAATATTCCATACATTCAATCTACGGAAATAAGAATGCCACACTCATACTAAGTTCAGAATATGCGGATTGCAAAAAGAGTAGAATGATAAAAGGTTTTCCTTGTGATAGTCTGCAGACTAAAGAAGGCAATGAGAAAAAACACAGCAATAGTCTTAATAAATGTAAAAGGGACATTGCGAGTGTATGTGCTTTTAATGGGACCCTTAACTATTATGGCATCTTCTATTACTTTTTCTTGTCAAAATAGTAGTTTCGAAGAAAATAATCCATATTATCCTTGCTGGAGTGATTCCTAATGGTAATCACACCACATCATAGGAAACATGAAGGCAAAGGATTTAACCGAGAATCCATCCATCTTATTTGACAGATGGGGACATTTTTTTGGTGGTAAATAATGTAGAAAAACTGAGTTGATCCTGTTGTAGCTCCTCAATCTCCTATAAATTGACCAAATCAGCAAATGAAAACCTGAAAGCATGCAGATACAGATCAATGTCACTTTTCAGAAATGTATGTTATTCGGGTAGAGAATCTAATCTCCATTTTAGATTCATCTACCATGTCGGGCCGTAGGCAGTGGTAGCATCCTTTATGACTATAAGAGGCTTAAGGTGTTTATTGGTTTTTCTTGGGTTAGTGCATAACTGCATACAAAGTACTATCATCGTATACACATCTATTTGACACCTCAAGAATCCACACACTTTAAAGAAATTCTATACTTCTTTCCAAATAACCATAGAGCTTAGGTCTGAATGGTGTAGGATCATTCAGGCAGACGTGGTTGCATCGATCAGAAGTCGGAGATTTATCCATTTTCCAAGGGGCACATAATGTTGCCTCACATTGCACCATGTGATTCGTTAGACTGATGAAGTGTATCAAATACGTCATAACAAACAAGCTAATGAACCACATGAAAGAAAATTTAAGAACTATTTGAGTATTCACCTAAAGCAATGCTCTTCTCAAGATCGACCATAAGCACAGCATCCCTTTCAATAACAATCATATGCTGGAGCAGAGTCTTCTTCCCCTCTCTCCGAGAGGTACTTGCAGGAGCGCAGAGAGCTATCCAACATAGATTCATGTCAAGCGATGTATCAGGTGCAAAGGGCACGAGGGCGCCCATGAACCGGTTGCTAGGCCAGTAACCGATTGCAGACCAGCGTCGCAGAGGATCTCAGAGCTTGGTGGCGACAAACCTGGTCCAGATTAGCATTGAGATGGAGACTGTCGGTGTCGTGGCGGCACACGGATCCGGGGCCATGAAGTGGAGCAGAGTTGCCAGAGGCGGGCTCGTGGAGAAAGGTGGGATCCCATGGGTGGCCTTTGCAAGTACAACGGCGTACCTAAAAATACAGCAGAAGTATGCCTTATTTTTTTAAACATTAATGTTTCCTAAAGTCGTCCAGAGCACATAACAAAATTCAAGTTAATGCTGATCCAATAAATGTTTTAAAATCTTAACTTCTCCCTTTGTATCATTTTTAAAACTTCTCCTTTTATGAACAAATCATTGTCTGAAATGCTAATCTAGCAACATTCTCAACCTCCTGAATCATGCCTTTTCTAGATCTTGCACTAACCAACATAAACAAGGTACTAATTTTTTTACACTTTCCTACAGGTCCTGATGACTTTTTGTATACAAGTAATATTATGAATATTTTCATCCCAAGGAAACACAATGGAAGGATGCATACCAGCCAATTGTATTGATCAGTTCAAGAAGCAACTAAAGCAAGACTCAATCTATACATGTTGAAATCTTTCATTGTTTCTAATGCATGGAAGAAATACAAGATTACTCAGTGCATAAAGTTGTTCCACAACCTGACAATTTTACCCGAATGCATATAATGCAAAATTGTTTGATGTTTTGCAGGCACGAGCAGAAAACAATGCAGTTCTATCAGGTGTTCAGTCCCATATCCATTGATTGCATTGTTCATTATCTTCTATTGTCTCCTTTTTTATTGGTACCCTTTTTATATCTTATACTGAAGTGGTCCTTTTTTTCTACTTAACAGAAGATGTTGTCAGGTTAGGAAATAGGCTAATATACATTATTCCAAGAAAAAATCAAGATCCAGGAAGAAATAATGCAAGGTACAGTTTAGAATTTTTACACCAGTATAGTGCCCATCAGTAATTCAATGGCACTAATGAAATATTTTACACCAGTACAGCGCCAATCAGTACACATGTGCCGTTTTAAGGACCTGATCACCATATTTTTGGAAACTACAAATGCTTTTACATGAATTTGGGGCCATACTCCTCGATATTGTATCAAAACAACCAGAAAATGAATGTATTTGTAGCTATGTACAATGGCAGGACACGGGAAGGACATATTGGGTGGGGATAAGAACTATACATGTTGAATCATACGAGATTCTCTATGCAGGAGACGAAACCAAAGGAAAAAATGTAGCAATGACGTAAATATGGTGGTAGACAAATCATCGAACACATGGACTGCAAATTGAGAGTAACGAACAGCTCCAAAGGGCTCTAGATACTCTAGGGACAAATGCAAGAATAGCAGACAGATGCAACTCTGTAACCTATAGCGATTACATAAACGAGATGCTCTAATCGATCGACAAAGAGAACGCCTGACTGGACGAACGAGGAAGATTAAGCGAGACTCACTCACAGTGATTGTGCTCCTTGTAGGCGAGTCAGGGGCCATGTGCGCTACAGGCGGTGCGCTGCAGGGCTGGCGCTGGTGGTCGGAGCCGGGAGGGGCGAGCAGCTCCTCTGCCTCCTCTCCGTGGCAGCTGCCTCGAGCTCCTCTGCTTCTTCTCCATGGACGCTTCCTCAAGGAGAGACGGTCGGAGCTTGCCGGAGGCGGCCATCGGAGTGCACGACAGTGTGGCGTCAAGGTCCGCCGTGGGTCGACGGACGATGGGCAGGAGTGGTCGGTGGAGGAGGCTATGGAGAGAGGGGCGTGGAAAAAGCACCAAGCCAGCCTTAGTCGCGACCACCGGAGCGAGATCGGCTGCCGAAATCGACCACCGTCGTGGGGATTTGGATAGAGAGTGAGATTTTGGAAAGTGGGTGAGGGGAAGAGAGTCGCTCGCCGTCAACTTCTTTAAAATGTTGACTTCACATTTTTTTGTTCACGTGTCCTGATTCCTGAACCAAGAGAAGTGGGCAGGAGTAGGACATATTTACATCCTACAGTGACATCACTATCCCAGTGACAGCACCGACAATACATCTCAGTGACAGCAATGGCGCGGCGGCGATCCCAGCTAGTCTTATATATACCTCAAATGCTATATATTTTTCGTGACATTTTGTCAATAGTGACTCAAATAATCGTCCATTTTTAAGGTATTTAAAATGCTCCAAATGACCAACTATTAGAGGCATTATTATATATGCCTCAAAAAACTGTCCATTGGAGGCACATCAAATAGTGTCACAGTTGGTCATTATTTAGAGGCATTATTTAGTGCCTCTAAATGGTAACTAATTGTGGCACTTCTAATCGTGCCTCAGTTGATATACTTTTAGTGACATTATCATAGAAGATGCCTCTAAAAGATATGTCTTTTTGAGGCACAATCAAAGTGCTTCTGATAGTTTAGCATGGAGGCAGTAGACCGTGCCTCTATTTTTCAAAAACCATTAGAAGCACTATCAATAGTGCCTCAAAAAGATAAACTATTAGTAACACTTTTAAAGCTGCCACTAAAATCTCATATTTTGAGGCACTATTTTTCAAAATGACACAAACGTAGTTTAAAAAAATGCCTCTAAGAAAAGTGCCTCTAATCTCTGGATGTGCCATAGTGTGGACCGGGGTAGAGTTGAGATATTTGCAGAACAGGTCTTTATAACACGGAATAAACACACGGTACAAGCGTATACATATATAGTTCCATGCATGCAATGCAACTCTCCACACACCACACTGAAAATAAAAAATCGAAACAAGCAGCAGCAGCAGCACATCACTCTCTCCTAACTGGCACACGTTCGCACATGCGCGTGCCTTCAGCAGGTTCGGCCCTTGTTACCGCGATAGTATCACACATAGCACTCGTAGAGCTTGATGTCCATCCGCAGGCGGAAGTAGTACAATCCCACCAAGGCGTCGGTGCTGAGCGTGGCGACGCCGCGCGCCATGAAGAAGTCCCCCGTGCCGCCGACCACGGAGATGTCCCGAGTCTTGGCGCTCATGATGTCGGCGCCCATGAGGTTGAGCGTGCCCCTGTGCGCGGTCGAGTTGAAGACGATGGAGAAGCCGAACCACGCGTTCTGCTCCTCCTGCTTGTCGTAGAAGTAGAACCCCTGCGCGTGCGCCGCGGGCTCCTCCCCGGCCGCCGGCATCGCCTTCCCCACCGTCATCGGGTCGTTGAACACCGCGAGCATGCCGAAGTAGGTGGTGTTCTTGCTGCGGCTCGTGCTCAGCGCCGTCGGCTTGGTGACCCCCGACGACGTCGCGTTCGCCGTGTTGTTGCCGCCGTCGTAGAGGGTGTCGTGGTAGTAGAGCGTCATCTGCTTGCACGGCTTGTTGGAGGTGCTGGAGACCAGCCTCTCCAGGCCGTGGGCGGAGCCCGCCATGCCGAGCAGAAACACCACGAACAGGATGGCCAGAGACAGCTTGGAAGGTGCTGCGAGGCCTGACATTGTTGTGGATGCAACTCTTGCCGAGTCCAAGCTGCTAAATCTGGAGGTAGCTGTAGAGAGGACTGTTCAGCTCGTGCTGTTGTGGTGTTTAGAGCTGGACTTGTGCATGCAATATATAGAGGTGCATGCAAGGAACTGTGGTGTGGGGGTATGTTTGAAGTACCAGTTTAGTTTAGATTCTGACCTCGCTTGTACTCCAAGTGACTAACCTTGTTTATGGTTGATGATTCCCTTGCTGTGGGCACTCTGCAGAACAAACCCGTAAAAGCAATTACTTTTGGCCTATATTGGGCAGGCCACACTGTTTGCTTGCTCCCATTGGTGCAGATACTGTGTAATATTGGATTTAATTAAGTAATTAGTTCACTAAAACGTACGCAACGATCATAAATACACTACATGGTTGGTACAATGGTACCCATGCCACCACGGTTATATACTTACTATATATGGTTGGTACAATGGTACCCATGCCACCATGGGTATATATACTTACTATATATGGTTGGCATCAGAGTTATATACTTACTATATATGGTTGGCATATATCTCCGTCCTTTCATTCCAGCACAAAAGCTAGTAAAATAAGATTATGAGCGTATGTGTTTCTTCTCCGAAGTGTAGATTGTGCAGCCGGAGCAAAATATGAGAAGGGGTCGACCAGTTAACAAACTGTTTTGGTTCAGAGCAGCGTTAGTTTTTAGGATTTTAGCACAACAACTTTCAGTCTTTCTACTATAATAAGTCTCTGACAAGCTTTTCCTAGGTTTGGCAATGGAGGGGTAAGGATGGCAGCGTGCCTCCGGCTCGCGCTAGTATTTATAGTCGTCACTCGGTGGTCTAATGACCTATTTGTAATTTTATTTTTTTAGTGTTTTTTATTACCATTGATAATTATTAATAGATCAGGTGATTTTTTTTATAAACACAGTAGAATCGTAGACACTCACAACACGTACATGCATCCACCCTTATGAACGCACACACGCACACCCTACCCCTATGAGCACCCCCGAGAGACTGAGCTGACGGATCGAGTCTTGAGATTGACGAAGTCACCACGTGCGCCTCGCTGTTGACGGGAACGCCGTCTTCCACTGAAAGAATATTCCGCCTTTTATGCAACACACAATGTCAAACCTGGGGTTTAAACTCTGGTGGGCTGGGGTACAACCACCCTCCTAGCCACCCAACCACAGGTTGGTTTGCGAGGTGATTTTTTTTCTTGAAAAAACAAAATCCAGAAATAAGACACATAAAGCTTGCCAAACATTCAAGCTAATCTATCAAATAAGAAGTAGTGAACAAATTCTATATGTAACCTCTATACATCTAGTTTCTCCAAAAAATATAGATATTTAACATGACATGTTGGTTAAACATATCCATTTAAATTGCTAGTACTGAAATACCAAAGATTATCTTCTGTTAGCGTGTATATATTGTATATCTCTAGGACTGTAATTGTACCTAAACCCTAACTGGCCTAGTGCCTAATATAAATACCGGAACCTGTGGCCTTTACCACATGTGGCTTCCCCCAAACCTGTTTAGATGGTATCAGGCGCCCTCCGATCCTAAACCCTAGGCCGCCGCCTCCCATCTCTTGCTGCCGCAACACCTAGCCACCACCGCACCCTCCTTTCGCTGCTCCGATGGCGACGCGGGCAGCCTTGGCTGATGGCACGTCCAGCGCGATCGTCGGCTCCATCGCCGACGCGATCGTACCCATCGTCGTGCCTATCGGTGGCGCCCCTAGACCGGTCGGCCCGATCATCCTATCCTTCAACAATGGCAACTACACCAAGTGGTGCATCTACATGCGCACTCTCAGCCGGCTGCATTGGCCACATCGATGGCACCACCGCCACCGCTCCCACCGACGCCGAGTGGACCACGGCTGACTACACCTTCCTCAACGTCCCACACAACGCCATCGACGAGGACGTTGCCGACATGATCCTCACTGGCAATCAGAATGCGTGTTAACTCTTTCTCGTGGCTCGCGATCTCTTTACCGCCAACAAGGCAATCTACCTCGACAACGAGTTTTGCAAAATTTTGTAGGGGGACATGTCCATCCACGAGTACTTCCGCCACCAGAAGCAAGTCGTAGATGCCCTCACCGACACTGACTCCCCAGTCTCTGATAGCACGCTCATCCTCAACACCCTGCGCAGCCTCGGTCCTCCCTTCGCCTCTGCCACGATTGTCATCTACATGACTGAACCCCTCCCATCCTTCCTCCGGACCCGAGGCATGCTACTCAAGGAGGAGATACAACAGGCGAACACCATGGCCAACATCGCGTTTACCGCCCTAGTCGCTCAGCCCAAGCTCGTGGCCCAGCTCCTAGCTGCACTGGCCAGGGCTTCCAGGGTTACTCTGCCAACACCTCCACGGGAAAGCAACTGTCCAAGCCGAAGAACAAGAACGACATGCACAATGGTGGCGGCTACGACAAAGCCAACTGTGCGATGCCCGGCCCCACTGGACCATGGGTGTGCTTCCCCCTCGGGCGCAGGGCAGTGACACGCACCTTCGGCCCTCACCCGCAGGCGTACCACACCATGTCTGCGCCGGTGTACCAGTCCGTGTAACATGGCCCATCTACATCAGCCCGGGACAGCTCCGCCCTCAGCGCCGCCATGAACAACCTTGCACTCCAGCAAGGTGGCTAGGTCATGGACTCTGGCGCCTCCTCTCACATGACCAATGATGACGGTAATCTCAAATTTCCACACCTCACTCTTCTCCACATTTCATTACCATTGGCAACAACACCTCTATCCCTGTTTCTTCTTCGGGTCACTTGTCTTTTCTCTTTTCGTACACCATCTGGTCATGTCTTTAAACTCAACCATGTCCTCTTAATACCAAATCTTATTCGCAATTTGCTTTCTATTCGCAAATTTATCTGTGATAAGCGTTTGCTCCATTGAGTTTGACGCCTTCGATTTCTCTGTGAAGGACCTGAAGTCTCGTCACGTGTTTCTTCGCTGCAATAGTGATGGAGATCTATACACCTTTCTCGGCAATGCCTCCATCTGTCGGACTTCCTCCACTGCCTTGGTCGTCTCCACCACCTCCGACCTGTGGCACCAATTACTTGGTCACCTAGGTCATGATGCCATGTCGGTTCTTCGGTGTCTAGAGTTTATCAAGTGTAATAAAAGTAACATTTATCGTGTTTTTCATGCATGTCAGCTTGGAAAGCATGTGTGTCTGTTGTTCAGTCAGTATACTACCGCGTCTAGCCCCGCTTTTGATTTAATACATTGTGATTTTTGGACATCAACAATCATAGGTACCTCTGGTTTTCGATATTATTTTGTTATTGTTGACGACTATTCGCACTTCTATTGGTCCTTTCCCTTAAATCAAAAGTCTTGCGTTACTTGCGTTCTATCCAACTTTTTCTCCTATGTGTGCACACAATTCGGCGTCACGATACGTGCTCTCCAAACTGATAATGACATTGAGTTTCTCAACACTTCTGTTGATACTCTTCTATCTACCAACGGTACTACTTTATGCTTATCATGTCCTTACACATCTCATCAAAACGGCAAAGCTGGGCATGCCAATGTACTCTTAATGATACTGTGCACACGTTAATGTTCCAGGCACACTTACTCGACACGGGGCTGAAGCCCTGGCTGATGGCTGTGAAATATAGTCATCCATGAGTTCGCATTTAAACTAGATATTATTCATATATTTGATAAAATATCTCTCTAAAACCTGCCACTAATGCATAATGATCAAAGGGGTGTGCAATCCTATCTTGCTATTTTTGCCGGTGCAGATACTGACGTATTATGATAGGAATCACTATATAAATGCCAAAGCTACGAGATTTCCAACACGCCAAAAAAACCAGGAGCTGTGAAAAGATCACTGCGAGTTTAACGACCAACTATACGGCCCGCCGTCGTATACTTGCCGCCGTATAGTTTGCACCGACCTTCTTAGGTCAAACAGAACAACTTTCTTGAAGGGACCCCTATATAAAGAGGCTTCAGGCGACGAGAAACAGCCCCCGACTCCACAATCTCGCTTCTTTCACCCTAAACTCTCCCTGCATCCATGCCGGAGGAATAGATCTAGATCTAATCCTCTAAACCCTTCTCCACCACCATAGCCATCTTCCACCACTTGTAATAGTAGATCTCCTCTCCAATTGGCGACATTGTAAGACTATTTTCTATCAACTTTATGATCTCTATTACAATGTTTATGATTGTCGATTTTATCTTTATGTGTGAGTAATTCTCCTTGGGCTAAGGGCTTCGGCCTAGCCATGTAGCTTTTGTGCATATTATTTATCATGGATGGGATCATGTATTAGTTTGTATGACATGATGATTGTAGTACCCTCTCTTAGTCGTGGGAATGGTCACGGCAGATGCTGCAATCGGCAGCAAGTAGTAGAACGAGGGGCAAGGGCGTCCAGTCATCTGCGGTGCGAGATGAGGACGGAGACACAGGGTTTTACCCAGGTTCGGCCCCCCGGAGGGTAAAGACCTACTCCTGCTAGATTGTATTATGATGGTGGTACAATGGGGCAAGCTCGGCGGCTAGGCGGCGAGTCACTTGGGTGTATGATGAAACGTCCCTCTACACGCCCTGTAGGGAGGTTTATATAGACTCACCTCCCCTAGGGTTTACATATCTCAACCGAATCAGTTAAGCCTTCGGTACTCCTTTAACCTAATCCGCCTAGGCCTATCTACTCGCCTGGGCCTTCAGCTTCCAGTCGCTTGGATCCACACCGGGCCTTGATCCAGTCGCCGTCTTGCAGGCCCACTCGCCAGTTCCTGGGCCAATCGGAAACGTCCTGCTGGGTATACCCCGGTAGGCATATCCCCATCAGTAGTCCCCGAGGCCATCGTCGATTGGGCGCAGGTGGTCGCTGGCAGTCGGAGTATACGGCTTTCAACGCGGACATCCAGTCGAATCGGTGGCGGGCTCCTGAATAAAGGAGGAAACTAGTCATTCTGGTCGCAGCTTTGGCGATTGGATCGGCGAAGTATTTAGTCACTGTTTGTAGTGATCGGGTCAGCGAGCCGAGTGGCTAAAGTTGGACCGTCAAAACGCAGTCAAACTAGCCGTTGGGGTAATCCAACGGTAACTTTTGGCATAATCACCGCGTAGTAACAGCTCCCTGATTTGGCGGGTAACAACCGCTATATAAAGGGAATGGTAGGCGATCGGAGAACCACCTCCTTGTCATTTCCTCCGATTGCGTGCACCTTCGTTTTCCCCCGCATCGCGATCCAGCCGAACCGAAATCTTCCGACCCCCACGAACCCTTCCGCCAATGGCTCCCTCCACCGAACCATGGGGCAGGTCCAAGTGCACGAGGGCGCAACTGGTGTCCTTCGAGGAGGCCGGGATCCTGCGCCGGCAGGTGGCGCATCCCTGCGGCCGGAGAGGTGACCCCGGACCCGCGTGAGGGAGAGTTCGTCTGCTTCACCAACCACCTAGAGCGGGGGCTGGGATTCCCAACATCCCTTTTCTTCCGGCGCTTCTGCGCCTTCTACGGGATCCAACCGTCGGACCTGGGCCCGCACAGCATCGAGCAACTCGCCATTTTCATGGCGTTCTGCGAGTGCTACCTGGGCTGCAGGCCCTACTTCCCCCTGTGGCAAGATCTATTCCACGGGCGGATCAGTCGCGAGGAAGCGGGCGGCCCAATGCTCGCTGCGGGTGGCCTGACGTTTCAGCTGAAATCAAAGGCTTCCTTCTTTGATCTGATGCTACCCGCCAAGGCAGCGAGTGAATGGAAGAAGTCTTGGTTCTATGTCACCGAGGCGACCCCGGACGGCGAGGTGGCGATCCCAAGATACTCCGTCGACCGGCCTGAACCACGCCGACTCCAAGTCGGCAAGCTTCCAACAGACCAGCAGATGGTCGTGGATGAAATGCTTCAGACCATCCGCGGCCTGAAGAAGAAGGGTCTCCGGCCCATCAATTTGTACAACTGCTGGCTCGGGCGGCGACTCGTCCCCTTGGCCCGCCGCGACCACTACATGTACGAGTACGCGGGCCGGGAGGACTCGACGAAGTCCTGCCTCGTCGAGTGGCAACTCGAGGATTACCTCCTGGCGCTGAAGAAGATCACCCAGGCGGCGTACCTCGACGCGAAGGCTGGGGTCGCCCCCTACACCGCGAAGCATCCAGCCCCAACGGTAAGTCATCTTTCTGTCATTCGCAGTCGCAGTTAAATGCAGTCGCCGTCATACTGATGTTGTTTACGCCTATTGTAGCTATTTCAAGTGGTGGAAGGGTGGCTTCCGCCCGCGGACGACGAGAATTCGAGCTCGTCCGTCCAGGAGGTGGGCGAATCGCCTCCAGCAAGGGGAGGCGTCGAGAGTGACGGGAGCGGCGATGACGACAAATCCGAGGAAGAGGCCGCCTCGCTGGTCCGGAAAACACGCGGACAGCGGCAGCGTGAGCTCGAAGCGAGCAAAAGCCTCGAGCGTCATGACGATGACGACGACGAGCTCCCCGAGCACACCTCGCGACGCGAGTCCACTCCATCGAATAAGAAGAAGAATAAGGAGGTGAAGGCCCCTCCAAAGAAGAAGACGAAGCCAGCAAAACAGGCGTCTCCGCCTCATTCGCCAAGCAGCTCCGACGCCACCAGCCTGGCCAGGGGTGAAGCTCCACAGACGACGACGGCGCCGGATATCACCGCCGTCCTGAATGAGGTGCCTCTGGCCTCGATGCCTCCGCCGTTCGCCCCAGTCTCTGGGTCGGGGGCCGCTCCGGTCGTGGTAGCTTTGCCGCCCAAGGATGCTCCTGCCGAAAATGTTTCGGAAGCTCCAGTCGCGGCCTCGACAACGAATAAACCGTCCGTGTCTAGGGCACGCGATGTCCTGGAGATGGGCCTCAGTCGACGACTGGGCGCCGAATTGGAGAAGCCGGCCGGCATCCGCACGGGGCTGCGGTTCCTACCGGTCGCCAAGTGAGTTTTATTCACCTGTCTTTTGTTTCCATTGTACTCGGACCACTTGCTCAAGTGATTAATTTGTAGGACTGGAGCCAAGAAGATAGGTCACCCGACTGTGGCCAAGGTGCCACCAGTCATCAGCGAGGAGGATCCCTCCCGGAAGAGGAAAGCGGACGAGTTCATCACCCCCGCGGATAGCGCCAAGAAGGCCAAGGGCGACGAAGTCGTCACGGTATCTGACGACACGGCGACCGCGTCGAGTGAACCCGTGGCGGAGGCGGCCTTGCCAACCAAGGAGGGTACTCCCTCATCTGGAGCAGCCGAGCCGTCCTTCTTTGGTGCCGGCGCATCCATCGCAACCTTCCCGCGCTTTATAACCAGAGCGGCTACGGCGAGTGGTACCTCGCCCTCGAGCCGCGCACCTAGGGTCGCTGACACGGAGGTCGAGCAACGTCGCGGGCACACGCCGGCTCTCCTCACATCCTTGGACGCGATACAGCTTCATGGTATCCTTGGCGCAGCCATCTAGGTATGTCCAGTCCCCGAGGATCAGGCCGCTGTGTTGCAGTGGTCTGATTCTTTTAATGTCTTGTTTTTAATTCTCGCGTCTAGTCCCCGAGTGTGTACTCGCTGAATTTCAGCGGGTGGGCACTTAGGATTTTTGATTGCCAGTCCCCAAGTGCGCACTCGCTGAATTTCAGCGGGTGGGCACTTAGGATTTTTGATTGCCAGTCCCCGAGTGCGCACTCGCTGAATTTCGGCGGGTGGGCACTTAGGATTCCGCTGTTGCTAACTGTTTGACTTGTGCTCAGGGTTTGCAGCGCGAGTCAGCCGACCGTCTCGCTGCAAAACGTCATGTGGAGAGGGAACTGGCCGCCGTCCAAGAGGCGAACAAGGGGCTTCAGGCGACTGCTGCGAAGGCAGAGGAGGTCCGCCAGGGCCTCGTCCCAGCGACTGAGTTGGCGGCAGCTCAGACTGCTTTAAGCTTAGCTGAGGAGCGGATCGCCCACCTTGAGCGCGAGCTGAAGGAGGCGAGGGAGGAGGCAACTTCGTCGGATGGACGAGCCAAGGCTGCCGTTACAGCCGCCGCTGAGGATCATAAGGTCTCCGACGCCCTTGTTGCTGGGCTTCAAGATGACTACACCTCTCTTCAGAGCTTCATCACGGATCTCTCCCGTCCCTTGATTGGTGAGTGTGCCTTCCTGTGCCTGTAACGTTTGCATTGTGTAATCTTTGATGTACTCACTGTCGCTTTCTATCCGCAGGTCGAATCATTGACAGCGCAGAAGAGGCGAGTTCGTTCGACGCACGACAATGTGTGGCCACGCTGGTCGACTCGGCCACGTTGTCGGCGACGTGCATACGGGCGTATCTCCAGGAAATGTCACCCACGGAGGTGATTCCTAGCGACCTCGTCGAGGTATGGCGATACTTGGAGAAGGCGCCATCGGTCGTCGAATTCATGACGTGATCGGCGTTCCGACGCGGAGCGGCGATGGCGCTTAGCCTTGGGCTCGCTCACTTCCTGGAGGACTTCGATCTGGACGATGTGACGAGTGGCTACCCGTCGTCGACCGGCTCGGTGGAGATCTCCGAGGTGCTGAAGCTGACGGACCGCGCCGCGGTATACTCGGAGCGCGTCTAGGCGATGGGCGACCTCCTTCCTTATCAGGAGACGGTCGTCGCGCCCAACGACCCCGAGCCGCAGCACCGGGACTTCAAGATCGAGCAACCCTTCCGTGCAGCGATGTCGGGTGAGCTGACGATGTACCCGTCAAACTCGTACACTCCCTTCATTCGCAATCGCAAGGGTGGTGGCGAGTCGTCGTCGAAGCCTGCAGAGTAGAATATTGTGCCCTGGGGCGTTAGTAACAGTGCTGCCATTGGGCATACTTTGTATTTTGTAACGCTTGCGACATGCTATTAATGGAATATCGTGTTGTTTTGTGAATTGTCGTGTGTTTCTGATTGAGGTTTGAACGAGTCCCTGAGCGTGTCCGCACTTTTATATGGGGTTTACCTCGTTTGTTATGTGTTTGTTGTTTTGAATGTTTTGTTTATTGGGGTCGACTCGCCCGAACTCGGAGAGCCAGACGCAAGGCGACTCCCATGAGTGCTCTGTACTTCACCGTTTCCCTTGCGCGAACGAGGTCGGGTTGCCGAGTCCCCGAGCGTGGTACTTGGTTGTTCTAGGCGCGACTCGAGGGTGGGTGAGGACTTGGCGCGTTATGGTGAGCGCATCTCTCCTGCCTGGCCCGTTGGGTCAGTCGCGTGGCGAGTCCTGGGCATGCTCTCGTACTTGGCGTTTTCCCTAGCCGCTCGTGCTGGACTGGTCGTCAGTCCCCGAGCGTGGTACTTGGCCGTTCGAGTCGTTATGTCGAGGATGCGGAGGATCATGGTCGCTGTGAGAAGCGAAGGCAGTTGTTGAAAGAACATTTCTTAATCCCTAGTGTTTTGTGTGTTAGATAACAATACCAAGGATCATTTAATGTGTGTTGAAGTGTTGCAGCTCAGAAATCTACCTTTGGGGGCGGATAATCCGGCCCCACCAGGGGCGGATAATCCGCCCCTCCCTCTGCTCAAGCCTGCGCAAGCCCCAGAAGGGGGGGCGGAACATTGGCCGGACTTTCCGGCCAGGCCGGATAATCAGCCCCCCAGGGGGGCGGATAATCCGCCCCTCCTGCTCTTCGCCAAGGCGCAAGCCCCAGAGAGGGGGGCGGAGTTTTGGCCGGACTTTCCGGCTACGCCGGATAATCCGCCCCAGGAGGGGGCCGGATAATCCGCCCCCCAAGTTTTTCTCCAAGCTTCACCAAGGCGCAAGCCCCAGAGAGGGGGGCGGAGTTTCCCCCGGAGAGTCCGCCCTTGGGGCGGAATTTTCCCAGGGGGCGGATAATCCGCCCCAAGTGGGGGGCGGATAATCCGCCCCCAAAATTGAGCAACGGCCAGATCTGGGGAGGGGGTATTTAAGCCAGCCTTCCCCCTCCTTCCAGAACTCTTGATTCATCTCGAAAAAGAACAGATCAGATCTCAAAAGTTCATACAAGAGTGCTCCACCTAGATCCATCCAAAGGCTCCGTCCCTTTGGGAATCGAAGGAGGAGAACTCGACCTTCATCATCAGCAATCAAGCGCTTCATCTCCTCTCCATTCATTTGGAGAACCTTCGATCTAGTATTTCTTGCAAAGATCTAGATCCTTGTTTTCGTTTATATTGATAAACCTTGTTTTTGTGACAGCTTGTTGTCATCCCGGGAGCCCCCAATTCGGTTGTGGGTGTGTGCCCCGATAGTATTGTAAAAGGCACCGGTTCCCGCCTCGAAGGGATCCAATAGTGGAGAAGGTGGATCAGGCCTCTCGTGGCGAGATCCATCGGAGAATAGGGTGAGGCCTATTGTGGCGTGGTGGTCTTAGAACCGCCCACCCCTCCAACGCAGATGTACTTCCCTTAACAAGGAAGGAACTGCGGTAAAACAAATCCCTGTGTCTCCGCGTGCTCCACTACGGTTTCCTCGCTCCTCCTTTACGTGCTTATAGTTAGGGTTTCATATAGGGAAATTCTCGTAGTTGCATATCTAGAGAATTTACTTTGTGTAAAGCCTAAAATTGGAAAAAGTATTAAAAATTGGTTAGCACCTATTCACCCCCCCCTCTAGGTGCCCATACGATCCATTTCAATTGGTATCAGAGCCTCGGCTCTTATTTCGGGCTTAACAGCCTAAGAGAAGTATGGGTTCCAAGGGAGATGGGAGTGATGCTCCGGAGGTAGTCACCATGAACGATCTCAAGACGTTGGAAACAACCTTGGTGAGTTCTATGGAGGCTAAGATGGAAGAGATGCGTCAATTGATAATGCGTCTCTCCACATCCGCAGCATCACCTCCATCTAACTCTGAGGATACCACTCCGCAATCCAAGGAAACGGGTAAAACTGTTTCCAAAGAGAACGAAGTGGTAGGTGATGATACAAGTAAGAGCTCCTCCTCGAAAAAGGATAGCGGTAAGGATGGATACAATGAGGTTTCTCATGTGTATTCTCCTGATCCGCCTATTCCTCACCCTCATATACATAATAGGGGTGATCCACCCAAATTGTCAGCTTCTACTTTCTCTCAATGGCAATTTTTGATGAAATCTCATGTGTGCAGTTCCTCCATAGAGTTGTGGAAGATCATCGAAAATGGTCTTCACGTTGGAAATCCTAACAATCTCACAAGGAGAGAAGTGGTCGATAGCCAACTCAATGCTACGGCCCTACACATGATACAGCTTGGTGTGGGAGATAAAGACATGCCACACATTCAGCATCTTAGCACAGCTAAAGAAGCGTGGGATGCTCTCACCGAGCTCTTCATCGGAAATGAAAGTATGAGAAGGAATAGATATGATGCCTTGAGCAATGAAGCTGAAGGATTTTATATGCTGGATGGAGAAGACCACGAGGACATGTATAGGAGGCTAAAGGCAATAGCTACTACCTTCAGAAACCACGGCGCGGCTTATGTTGATGATGCTTGGATCAAGCGCAAGTATGTCAGTGCTCTTATGCCATTTGAGCCCACAGATTTGAAAAGTCTCCAAGGTAGGCATAATTATCACCTCATGTCATCCAACGAGGTAATGCAAGAAATGGCCGCATTCAAAGTGGCTGCCAAGAATGCCGAAGATGCTCGTGCTCGAGCTATGGGGATGCAAAAGGGGGTAAACATGGCTTTGAAGACTAGTGTGGTTGATCATGATGAATATGCGGTAGAAGGCCTGGACTGTCCCGAAGATATAAAAAGGATTCACGGACAATACTTGGCTCTTTATGCAAGAAACTTTTGGAAAGATCCAGCCAAGGCTAAAGCTGAACTAGATCGCAAAAGTGGAGCCTATGGAAGAAAAGAAAATGGTCCCAAGCTGAGAACTTGCTTTAATTGTGGTGACCGGTTGCACTTCGTAGCTGAGTGTCCATATCAAAGTAGAGAGGATAATGGAGGAAGACTCATTTTCAAGGACAAATCAAAAGCTCCACGTAAGAAACAGTTTGTAAAGAAAAATGCTCCTTTCAAGAAGCAACCAAAGATTGTTCTAGTAGCTCAAGAAGAATATTCATCGGGGAGTGAAGATGAGGACGAGGACGATAGCTCTCAAGAGGTGGCTGCTATAGCCACCACATCTACATCAACATCACTCTTCGACTCTCCAAACGAAAACATCATCAACAAGAATCCTACTTGTCTCATGGCAAGAAGCTCCGAGGTAACTTCTTCTAACTCTTCTTTTCCCAAGGCTATGATAGACATGGATGATCCTGCTAGTCTTAAGGTTAAAGAAGAGATTATTGCCTTGGATTATTTCTATACTAACTTGCAAGGTGAGCACAAAGTTCGTTTTGAGGCTCTTATGGATCAGTTGGCCCAAAACGAAGCACTCCTCGAAGAAAAGGGCAGAATTGAAAGGGAGGATGCAATGGAAATTGCATCCCTAAAAAATGCTCTTGAAGAAGAAGAAGAAGCTCGGGTCTATCTTGAAGAGAGGCTTGAGTCTATGGAAGAGTCACATGAAGAAATTGTGACTAAACTCGTTAAGGAACGTGACAATGCGGTCACCAAGGAAAAGAAGTTAAAGAAGGAAAGGATTGACTTTGGGGCTGCTCATGATAGACTCTCCGAGGAATTGGAGAAACTTGACAATGCTCACAAGGCGTTGAAAAACGAGTTCTCTATCCTCAATGAGTCACATGATCAGCTTCAAAGTCGATTGGCCATATATGATACTCCTAGCTCGTCCAACTCAACATATAGTAACAAGAAAAATGCTAATGTGGAGAAAGGAGTGATCAAGGACACCACTACAAAGGACAAAGGTGTGCTTGATGAAGTCCTTGACAAGCAAAGGTCAAATCATGGTAGAGAGGGACTTGGGTATGTCACCAAGTCCAAGAAGAAGAAAACCAAGAAGAACAAGACCAAGAATGTGCAATTAAAGACAAGCACGGCTGAGAAGGTTGTCACAAAAGACAAGACTAATAATATTGGTTTTGCAGGGTCTCACAATCCGAATTATGAACTCTTTTGTGATGATTATGGCGATGTTTATGCTTATTATGTTGGTCCTTTTGATGAATTTATTGCTTGGTCTATTTGGGTCCCAAAGACCCTTGTTACTAACATGAAAGGACCCATTGAAAAATGGGTACCTAAAACCAAGAAGTAATTTTCTTGCAGGGCTATGCTTCCGGTGGGTCGAAATGGGTGCTGGATAGTGGCTGCACTAGTCATATGACCGGAAGCAAGGAGATCATCACGGAGATGCGTCCAAATCTTGATAATATCACAGTCACCTATGGTGATAAGTCTAAATCTCAGGTATTGGGTCTTGGCAAGGTTGTGGTTGCCCACGATATCTCTCTCGTGGACGTCATGCTTGTTGAGACCCTTGGCTATAATCTTCTTTCTGTTCGTGCCCTTGGCAAGATGGGTTTTGCTGTTTTTATCGATGATGATTTGGTGGTACTCTTATGGAGCAAGTCTCTAAAGGTCGCTTTCGTTGGATACGTCGAAAATGACCTGTATGTGGTGGACTTCTCGGGGAAAACCACTTCGGGTCCGATGTGTCTATTCGGAAAGGCCGACGTGGGCTGGCTATGGCATCGCCGTTTAGCCCATGTCAACATGAGAACTTTGCAAAGTCTCCAAAAGGGTGGCCACATTCTTGGACTAAAAGACAATGTCTCTTTTGCCAAAGATCGTGTTTGCAGGGCCTGTGTTGAAGGAAAAATGCATGATTCTCCCCACAAGAGGAAGACTATTGTGTCATCGAAGAGGATCTTGGAATTACTCCATGTGGACTTATTTGGACCTCCTTCTCATGCAAGTCTTGGTGGGAAGAAATATTGCTTGGTCATCGTCGATGATTACTCAAGATATACATGGGTATATTTCTTCAAGCTGAAAAGTGAGACTCAACAAACTGTCATCGACTTTGCCAATGAAGTTCAACGACAACACAATGTTCCCATATTGGCAATTAGAAGTGACAATGGCACAGAATTCAAGAACTACACTTTAAACGAGTTTCTTAGCGAAGAGGGGATTAGACACCAATATTCCGCTGCGTACACCCCTCAACAAAATGGTGTAGCCGAGAGGAAGAACCGGACTTTGATGGATATGGCAAGATCTATGCTAGCTGAATTTAAGTCTCCTTATAACTTTTGGGCTGAAGCCATATCCACCGCTTGTCACTCATCAAACCGGCTTTACCTTCGGAAGATCTTGGACAAGACCCCATATGAAATACTCACCGGCAACAAACCCAACATCTCATACTTCAGGGTATTCGGGTGTAAGTGTTTCTTTCTTATTAAAGGTGTCCGTTTGTCAAAATTTGAATCCAAGGCTTTAGAAGACATTTTTGTTGGTTATGGTGCCGAATCCCACACTTGTAGAGTCTACAACAAGCTCACTAGGATTGTTGTAGAATCTTGTAGTGTGGAGTTCGATGAAAATAACGGCTCCTTTGTAGGGCAAGTTGATGTTTGTGATGCAGATGTTGAAATACCCCAAGATGCCATAAGAAGAATGGGCGTGGGATTTTTCCGCCCCATTGAGGAACCCCTTGTGGCGGATCGGGAAGGACAATGCTCCACTCAAGTGGAGCCCTCATCTTCACAAGATCAACAAGCTCCTACTGTTGGAGAAAACTCTGCACCAACACCGCAACCTGCTGAAGATCATCAGTCTCCTGGACAAGATGGTAGTCCCAGGCCGGATTATCCGCCCCCTCCAAGGGGCGGACAATCCGCCCCTGGCACTCCAACTTGCACCAGGGGATCCGAAGGAGAAATCAACACCTCTGAAGCTCCCAGGCCGGATTCTCCGGCCCCCAGGGGCGGATTATCCGGCCATGGCTCTCCAACTCCAGTCAGGCTTTCTCAGGAAGATGGTTCTGGTTCTTCACCGCCCAGGCCGGATAGTCCGGCCCCTCCAAGGGGCGGATTATCCGGGCCTGAAGAAAATATTCAGCACCAATCGTCTGACAGTACCAGTGACCAAGATCAAGGTCAAGGCAGTAATCAAGACAAAGATACAACCATTGAATCCACTCCTTCAAGAAACAATAAGGATATTGAGGCTCGTCGCAAGGCTCGTGCTGATCGCAACCTTGAACTAAGAGGTCACACCCTTGACAAGGTCGTTGGTGATCTACAACGAAGGGTATCCACTCGAAGAGAGCTTGCTAGCTTCTGTGATCATCAAGCTCACATTTCCGTGGTTGAACCAAAGAAGGTTTTTGATGCTCTTGAAGACCCCGATTGGGTTGTTTCAATGCATGAAGAATTAAACAACTTCGAACGCAACAAAGTGTGGAAGCTCGTAGAAAAGCCAAAGGATTGCCACAATGTTATCGGCACCAAGTGGATCTTCAAGAACAAACAGGATGAAAATGTCATTGTTGTGAGGAATAAAGCACGACTCGTGGCTCAAGGATTCTCTCAAGTAGAAGGAATTGATTTTGGCGAGACATATGCTCCAGTGGCTCGCCTTGAGTCCATCCGTATCCTTCTTGCATATGCAGCTCATCATAATTTTAAGTTACAACAAATGGATGTTAAGAGCGCTTTCCTTAATGGTCCTCTACATGAGTTAGTATACGTCAAGCAGCCCCCGGGGTTTGAGGACCCCAAATTTCCGAACCATGTCTACAAACTCGATAAGGCGCTCTATGGCCTTAAACAAGCCCCACGTGCGTGGTATGAGCACCTTAAAGAGCTTTTGATAGACCGTGGATTCGAAGTTGGGCAAATCGATCCCACTCTTTTTACTAAGAAGGTCAATGGGGAGCTTTTTGTATGCCAACTCTATGTAGATGACATTATTTTTGGCTCTACTAACCAAGCTTTTAACGATGAATTTTCAAAGCTTATGACTGACAGGTTTGAGATGTCCATGATGGGTGAGCTCAGATTCTTTCTTGGCTTTGAAATCAAACAACTTAGAGAGGGAACCTTTATTAATCAAGCTAAATACATCCAAGACATGCTCAAAAGGTTCAAGATGACGGATCTCAATGGCGTTGCTACCCCAATGCAAACAAAGTGTCATCTTGAGCTCGATCCCAAGGGTAAAGATGTGGATCAAAAGGTATACCGATCCATGATCGGCTCTCTCCTTTACCTCTGCGCATCTAGGCCCGATATCGTGTTAAGTGTAGGAGTGTGTGCAAGGTACCAAGCCGCTCCTAAAGACAGCCACTTAGTGGCGGTCAAGCGAATCTTCCGATATTTGGTTCATTCCCCAAATTTTGGGTTATGGTATCCCAAGGGTTCAAGTTTCTCTCTATGTGGTTACACCGATTCAGATTGGGCTGGTGACAAAGATGATAGGAAATCAACCTCTGGTGCATGCCAATTCTTGGGCAGGTCTCTAGTGTGTTGGTCATCAAAGAAACAAAATTGTATTTCACTCTCAACCGCCGAAGCTGAATATGTTGCTGCTGCAAGTGCTTGTACTCAATTGTTATGGATGAGGCAAACTTTAAAGGAATATGGTGTCAATTGTGACAAAGTGCCTCTTTTATGCGACAATGAAAGTGCTATCAAAATTGCTTACAATCCTGTGCAGCATACAAGAACAAAACATATAGAGATTCGCAACCACTTTATTAGGGATCATGTTGCTCGTGGAGATATTGCTCTGTCATTTGTAAGCACGAAGAACCAACTTGCTGATATTTTCACGAAGCCCCTCGATGAAGCAAGATTTTGTTATTTGCGGAATGAGCTAAATATCGTAGATTCAAGGAGCTTGGCTTGACTATTCTTGCACACTCACTTGCTCTTATTCATGTATTTGGTTTAGATGTGGGCATCGACATAGGGGGAGTGTGGTCCTAATTGATTGGGCCAACCCTCCCCCCATCATGCCGAAAGCAAGTAAAATCATTTCCCTTAATATCATTTTGTGATATGTGGGTCATCGATGAGCATTGGTTTTGAACTCAAGATACATCTTCGCGGTGTCATGCCATGCGCTCCAACATGGTGGCTTCGGCCACCGCCCTCTTCCTCGAGAAGAGTTGGTTTTTCATGGGTCTCGTTGGATTTTCTTGCATACCTCTTGTTCTTATGGAAAACACACTCAAATTTGGCTTTTGGTTGATTTGATTCTTGCCAATTTGGGTGCGTAGTACCATCTCAGGTTGATTCTCTCAACCCAAGCCTTTCCCTCCCTCCTTGAACCATCTATTCTTGCACACAAATTCGTTAGCATCGCTCTTCTTCCTTTTTGGCGTTTCGATGCCAAAGGGGGAGAAGTAGTTCTAGTAGGTCACGTGGATTTGCAAGGGTCGGGCACAAGCTCTTCGTTTTTAGTCGTTTTTATTTGCTTGTTTGCTATTTGTGTTGCTATTTGTGGTTGATTGTGTAAGACTATGTCGTACTCCTCAGTTTGGTACTATGTTTGGTATTCATGGATTTCTGGATTTATCTATCATGGACCCCATTGAAGTCCCATTGAAGTCTGGAATTATGGAGCTTATTTGATGACATTTGGATTCAGGGGTTGATCTATGTATGTCATGGCTATATATTCCGGTGGTATGACTTTCTTTCACCGAACCTTAAAGTAGTGCTCTACCTAGTGTGTGTATTTGTATTCAAATGCAAATCTTAAATATGCACACATCTAGGGGGAGCGTCTTTCATTATCTAAGGTGGCACTTGCCGTTTTCACTGCAAATCCTAGTATTGTCATCTAACACCAAAAAGGGGGAGATTGAAAGAACATTTCTTAATCCCTAGTATTTTGTGTGTTAGATAACAATACCAAGGATCATTTAATGTGTGTTGAAGTGTTGCAGCTCAGAAATCTACCTTTGGGGGCGGATAATCCGGCCCCACCAGGGGCGGATAATCCGCCCCTCCCTCTGCTCAAGCCTGCGCAAGCCCCAGAAGGGGGGGGCGGAACATTGGCCGGACTTTCCGGCCAGGCCGGATAATCCGCCCCCCAGGGGGGCGGATAATCCGCCCCTCCTGCTCTTCGCCAAGGCGCAAGCCCCAGAGAGGGGGGCGGAGTTTTGGCCGGACTTTCCGGCTACGCCGGATAATCCTCCCCAGGAGGGGGCCGGATAATCCGCCCCCCAAGTTTTTCTCCAAGCTTTACCAAGGCGCAAGCCCCAGAGAGGGGGGCGGAGTTTCCCCCGGAGAGTCCGCCCTTGGGGCGGAATTTTCCCAGGGGGCGGATAATCCGCCCCAAGTGGGGGGCGGATAATCCGCCCCCAAAATTGAGCAACGGCCAGATCTGGGGAGGGGGTATTTAAGCCAGCCTTCCCCCTCCTGCCAGAACTCTTGATTCATCTCGAAAAAGAACAGATCAGATCTCAAAAGTTCATACAAGAGTGCTCCACCTAGATCCATCCAAAGGCTCCGTCCCTTTGGGAATCGAAGGAGGAGAACTCGACCTTCATCATCAGCAATCAAGCGCTTCATCTCCTCTCCATTCATTTGGAGAACCTTCGATCTAGTATTTCTTGCAAAGATCTAGATCCTTGTTTTCGTTTATATTGATAAACCTTGTTTTTGTGACAGCTTGTTGTCATCCCGGGAGCCCCCAATTCGGTTGTGGGTGTGTGCCCCTATAGTATTGTAAAAGGCACCGGTTCCCGCCTCGAAGGGATCCAATAGTGGAGAAGGTGGATCAGGCCTCTCGTGGCGAGATCCATCGGAGAATAGGGTGAGGCCTATTGTGGCGTGGTGGTCTTAGAACCGCCCACCCCTCCAACGCAGATGTACTTCCCTTAACAAGGAAGGAACTGCGGTAAAACAAATCCCTGTGTCTCCGCGTGCTCCACTACGGTTTCCTCGCTCCTCCTTTACGTGCTTAGTAGTTAGGGTTTCATATAGGGAAATTCTCGTAGTTGCATATCTAGAGAATTTACTTTGTGTAAAGCCTAAAATTGGAAAAAGTATTAAAAATTGGTTAGCACCTATTCACCCCCCCTCTAGGTGCCCATACGATCCATTTCAGTTGTCTTGGCTCGTAGAACCAGTCGAGCTAGGCGACTCCACTGGGGCTCCGGGTAGGCATTTTTCGTGGACGTTACAAGACCTGGGGTGACCCAGTGCCCTTGTAACGCACTACTTGGCCGTGCCGATCGCTGTACCAGAGGTTGACTTCTGCAGTTAGCTTGACGCTGTTATTACGAGTGCGAGTGGCACAAGACACGGAGAGTAGGCGCAATTAGCGGCAACCAATTCTTTTTTATTTCATAGAACTTCCGTAGGAGGTTTACATTCCATGGTCGCTTGACATCGAGTTTGCCGTCCCCGCGGACGTCGATGAGGTAGTAGGCGTCGTTGCCGAGTACTCGCCCGATGGCGAATGGTCCCTCCCATGGGGGGGGAAGCTTGTGCATGCCTTTCTTGTCCTGGATGAGGCGCATCACCAGGTCGCCTTCTTGGAAGGTGCGAGTTTTCACCCGCCGGCTGTGGTAGCGGCGAAGTCCTTGCTGGTAGATGGCGGTGCGTGATCGAGCGAGGTCACGTGCCTCGTCTAGTTGATCGACTCCATCCTGACGTGCGAGTTTGTTCGCAGCCTCCGTGTAGTGGACGACCCTTGGCGAGTCGTGCTCGAGGTCGGTGGGCATGACTGCCTCGGCGCCGTACACCATGAAGAAGGGGGTGAACCCTATCGACCTGTTGACTGAGGTGCGGATGCCCCAGATGAAGGAGGGTAGCTCCTCGACCCAGCACCCGGCGGTGCGCTCGAGTGGTACTTGGAGCCACGGCTTCAGGCCGTGGAGGATGCTCTGGTTGGCCCGTTCCGCCTGGACGTTGGATTCCGGGTGGGCGACTGATGCGAGGTCGAGCCGGATGTGGTGTTCCTCACATAACTCGGCCATGGCTCCTTTGGCGCAGTTGGTGCCGTTGTCCGTGATGATGTTGTTTGGGAACCCGTAGCGATATATGAGCTCGCGTAGGAATTTGGTGGCGGTCTTCCCGTCGCATTTCCGGACTGGCTTGGCCTCCACCCACTTTGTGAATTTGTCGACCGCGACCAGAAGGTGGGTGAAGCCGGAGGGGGCCTTTTTGAAGGGGCCTACCATGTCCATACCCCACATGTAGAATGGCCAGGTGATAGGGATTGTCTTGAGCGCTGGGCTCGGCACGTGTGTCTGGTTGGCGTACTTCTGGCACCCAGCGCACCGCTGGACAATGTCGACGGCATCGGCGTGTGCGGTGGGCCAGTAGAAGCCGTGTCGCATAGCCTTGGCGACCAGAGAGCGGGCACCGGCGTGGTGGCCGCAGTCGCCGGAGTGGATGTCGTGGAGGATCTTGCGTCCTTCGGCGGGTTGGACGCAGCGTTGGAACACGCCGGTCACGCTGCGCTTATGGAGCTCGTCGTCGATGATGGTGAAGGATTTGCATCGGCGTGCAATCATCTAGGCATCCGTCTTGTCTGCCGGCAAGGTGCCAGCCTCCAGGTAGGCGACGTAGGGCCTGGTCCAGTCGTCTGGCTCGGTGACGAGTGCGACCAGGGCTGCCTCTGGCTGCAGCGGGACTCCGATGTCGATCTCCCTTGGGGGAGAGACTGATGGCTTGGTGATCGTGTCGAGGAAGACACTGGCGGGTGGCGCGAATCGAGCCGATCCGATGCGAGAGAGTGCGCCAGCCTCCTCGTTCTTCCGACTGTCGATCCACTCGACGGAATACCCTGCGAAATGTCGCCCCAGATTGTCTACTGCTTGGCGGTATGCCGCCATGGTGGGAGAGACGGCGTCGCACGCGCCAACGACTTGCCCAGCGACGAGGTCGGAGTCTCCGTAGCAGCGTAGGCGGTTGATGTTCATCTCCTTGGAAGCTCGCATGCTGTGGAGTAGTGCCTCGTACTCGGCCATGTTGTTGGTGCAGGGGGTGAAGTCGAGGCAGAGGACGTAGCGAATCTTGTCGCCCTTCGGCGAAGTCAGCACGATCCTTGCTCCTGCGCCGTCCGCGTTCTTGGAGCCGTCGAAGTGCAGGCTCCAGTAATGGAGGTATGGCAGCTTTTCTGGCTGCTGGGCCTCTTCCCAGTCGGCGATGAAGTCCTCTAGAGCCTGTGATTTGATCTCTTTTTGTGGCTCATACTTGATGTTGTGGACGCCAATTTCGACGGCCCACTTGGCGACTCGCCCGGTCGCCTCCCGGTTGCGGATGATGTCCTGAAACGGTGCTGAGGAGACGACCGTGATTGGGTGCTCCTGGAAGTAGTGCGGCAGGCGCCGCTGTGCCCTAAATACCGCGTATACCAGTTTCTGGTACTGCGGGTACCGCTGGCGCGACTCGGTGAGGACCTCGCTGATGTAGTACACCGGTCGCTGTACCGGGCGCTCCTTTCCTTCCTCTGGCCGTTCGACGACCAAGACGACGCTGACGACACGCTCGAAAGCTGCGACGTAGACCAGCATGGGTTCTTTGTCGGCGGGGGCGGCGAGTAGCGGTGCTGCGAGTAGCACCTTCTTGAGGTCGCGGAGTGCGTCGTCCGCCTCCTTGTCCCACTGGAAGGTGGGGTTCTTGCGCATCAGGCGGTATAGGGGCATCGCCTTTTCGCCCAGGCGGGGGATGAAGCGACTGAGATCCACTACTCGCCCGGCCAACTTCTGGACGTCGCGCAGGCACTCGGGTTTGCCGAGTCGAGCGACCGTGTCGATCTTGGTGGGGTTTGCCTCGATCCCGCGCTTTGAGACGACGTACCCCAATAGTTGCCCTGCTGGTACGCCGAAGGTGCATTTGCCTGGGGTGAGCTTTATCTTGTATTTCTGTAGGTTGGCAAATGTTTCCGCCAGGTCGGCGAGTAGATCGCCCTGGCGAGCGGACTTTACGACCACGTCGTCGATGTAGACGTGGATGTTGCGGCCAATTTGGCTCGCGAGGCACTCATGCATGCACCGCTGGTAGGTTGCCCCGGCGTTCTTGAGGCCGAAGGTCATGGTGGTGTAGCAGAAGGCTCCGAATGGCGTGATGAACGCCGTCTTCTCCTCGTCCTCAACAGCCATTTTGATCTGGTTGTACCCAGAGTAGGCATCGAGGAAACACAGCGACTCTGAGCCCGCAGTGGAGTCGATTATTTGGTCGATCCGCAGGAGGACGAACTGCTCCTTCGGGCAGGCGCTGGTCAAGTTTGTGTAGTCGATACACATCCTCCAGGTCCCGTTCTTCTTCTCGACCAAGACTGGGTTTGCCAGCCACTTGGAGTATTTAATTGGCCGGATGAAGCCTGCAGCGAGTAGGCGCTGCACCTCCTCGGCGATAGCTCGGCGACGCTCTTCATTGAAGGGCCGCAGCGACTGTTTGACGGGTCGCACTTTGGGGTCGGCGTTTAGTTTGTGCTCAGCGAGCTCCCTAGGGACACCAAGCATGTCAGAGGGCTTCCATGCGAAGATGTCCCTGTTCTCACGGAGGAACTCGATGAGCGCGCCTTCCTAGGCTGGGCTCATGCCCGTCCCGGTCGTCACCGTCTGGCTGGAGTCGCCTGGGACCAGCTCGACGGTGCGACTGTGCGTCGTTGCCTCGAAGGCTGAGGTGTTTGCGCCCTCCGAGTTGGGCTTCTTGAGTATGGTGGGGTCGTCGTTGTTGACCCCGCTCGCGTACTTGGCGAGCTCGTCGGTGTGGTTGGTCTCTGTCGCGATGACGGCGTCGGCGAGTTCGGCTCCTTTGGCCTCGCACTCGGCGGCCATGTCGGGGTCGACGTTGATGGTGATGACGCCGCACGGCCCGAGGAGCTTCATCGCGTTGTACTCATAGTGGGGCGCTGCCATGAACTTGGCGAACGCCTGGCGCCCCAGGACGCAGTGGTAGGGGCTGTCGAAGGGTACCAGCTCGAAGACGATCCGCTCGGTGTGGAAGTTTGCTGGTGTGCTGAAGGTGACGGGCAGCATGACCTTGCCGATCGGGTATGCCTTCCGACCGGGGACGATGCCGTGGAACGTGGTGTAGGTCGTCTCGACCATCGACTGCGGGAGCCGCAGTCGCCTGAAGGTGTCCAGGTACATGATGTTGATGGAGCTGTCGCCGTCCATCAATGTCTTGGGGAGCCAGTAGTCGCCCACCTTAGGCTTGACCACCAGGGCGACTCGGCCTGGGTACTCGATGCGTGGCGAGTGGTCCTGGCGGCTCTAGGTGATGGGCTGCTCCGACCAGTTGAGGAACTAGGGAACGTCCACCTGGGCCACCGCGTCGACGGCGACGGCGCGGGCGATGACCTTCTTCTCGCGCTTCGTGTTGAAGCCTGTGAAGGTATGGAGCGAGCCGGCCACATTGCCGAATTTTCCGCCGTTTGGCGGGTTGTTGTCAGGGTCCTCCCGCGCTCGCCGTGCCTTCTCAATCTCCCTGAGAGTGTGGCAGTCGGCGGCCGTGTGTGTAGCGGGCTTCCCTTCCCTGCTGTGAAACGCACAAGGTTGGTTAAGGAGGGCCGCGGGGTCGAACCTTGGTTACGCCTTGTAATTGCCGCCGTCGCGGCGTTGCCCTCCGTTGCAGCGGAAGCTCTTGGGCTCGCGCTGCACGTGCCCGGCGTTGGCGACGAAGTCGGCTCGCCCGTCACTGCGGCACTTGCCGGTGAGGCGAGTGTTTCTGTAGCGTAGGTCGGACCGTCGTCCGTTGTCATTGCCGCTCGTGCGGCGTTGGCCTCCCGACTCGTCGTCGGTTTCCTGGTTTGGATCTTCCTTCGCGTACCGTTTGGCGATCTCGAGGAGGTCCGGTATGTTGTCGAGCGTGCGAGAATGTCGCTTGAGCTTGGCGACCAAGGGCTCGTAGCGGCACGAGGTCTTGAAGCAATGGATCACGGTGTCCGGGTGGATGCCGACCGCGTTGTACCATAGTTCTTGCCACCGCTGGACCCAGTTGCGGGTCGACTCGCGGGGTCCCTGGACGCATCGCTCCAGGTCCTCGATGGTGGTGGCGCGGGTGTAGGAGCACTCGAAGTGCCTGACGAAGGCATCTCGCATCTCGTCCCAGGAGTCGATGCTATCTTGGGGAAGGGTGCTGATCCACTGCTTGCACGTTCCCTCCATCATCAAGGGGAGGTAACGGGCGGCTAGCAGGTCGGTGTGGCCAGCGATCCCCATTGCCATGAGGTATGTATCCAGCCACACAGAGGGGTCGTACGAAGGGTCGTACTTCTCTATTTCCTTCGGCGCCTTGAAGTTCGCCGGATATATTTCGCCTCGGATCATCGGTCCGAAGCACCTGGGCCCGAGTCGACTTAGCGACCCCATCGGCTTGCCGTCGCGGCGATTGGTTAGGGTGTGTCGCAGGTCGTCGGGCTGGCGTGCACGCCAGCTTTGGTTGTTAATGATGTGGGTGCGGGCGTCGACGGGCTGACCGTTGGCGGCGACGAAGTTGGTCGCTGTCCTGGGGTCGTTGGTGGAGAGTGCCGCGTTCGCGGGTCGATGTTGGAGCTGCAGTGGCTCTGGTGGCGGGCAGTTGAGGGTGTTTGCCGCCAATGGGCGTCCGCTTGAGGCCGCTCTGCTGCCCGAAGAACGCGAGTACACCCGACCCTGCGAGTCGGCGCCTGCGTTTTGCTGCTCGACCGCCTTTGTGAGCAGGGCCCTCACGTACTGGATCTATAAGGCGCCGTCACCGGTGGCCGTGATGTTGTCGGCCGCTGCTCGACCTGCCACAAGGTTGTCCATCGGGGTGGAGAACAGTGGTAGGCCATTTGCGTCTCGCTCCCGTGAGGAGACCACTATCCGCGGTTGGTCCCTAGGAGGTGTTTGGGTGGAGGTGGGGCGCCGTTCGCCGTCGACCCTGGTGGGGGCCGGGCGCTTCCTCCTGGCGGCGCGTTCTCGCAGATCGCGCGCTCGGCCACGCGTGCCGGGTCGTTCTCGTCGTCGAAGTTCAGGGCACGCCCCTGGACTGTGGGGTTCAGGCGCGACCTGATTCGCTGGTGGTGGTAGCGCGACAGCTCCTGCGCCGTCACCTGCTCGAGGCGAAATTTTTCGCGCTCGGCTTGCTCCTTGCGGACTGCCTCCGCCAGCTTCAGGCGGAGTTCCTCGACCTCCGTTGCCATGGCGTTAGGAGGGATCAGGGTAGAGAAGGGATCCTCCGGCGGATCGGTGCCGGTCGCCATGTAGGTCGCGGCGTGGCGACCGGTACCGTCGCGGAGATCGACAGAGTTTTCTGATCCGGAGTCGAAGTCGAAGATCCCAAGGATGGAGGGATCCTTGAAGTCTCCCATGTTGGAGACCTGGGTGATGGAGCCCGCGGGTGAAGCCGCGGTGATGGATCCGGCGAGCAGAGATACCGACGATCAAAAACTCGGATAAGTAAACTATCATGAGACAAAGGGAAATTGGTATCGTATGTAAGTGGTTTATTCGGTCGCAAAGTAATCATGGAAATATGTGGGAGCCATATGAATTTCTAGATTCCTCTATTGGTTATTGATCGGAGAAGTGTCTCGGTCATGTCCGCATAATTCACGAACCGTAGGGAGACACACTTAAGGATTCGATGTTGTTTAGTAGATATGGAATGTTAGTAGGGATACCGAATGTTGTTCGGAGTCTCGGATGGCATCCGGGATATCATGAGGACATCCGGAATGGTTCGGAGAATAAGATTCATATAAGGAAAGTCCTATTTCGGAGTTCGGGAAAGTTTCCGATGATTTCATCGGAGAGGTTCTAGAAGGGTCTAGAAGGTTCACCGGTCCGGAAGGGGAATGGTCCATGAATGTGTCATGGATATGTGGAATGATTGGATCATATCCTAGGTCACTTGGTGTTGACATTTGCAAGAGAGAAATAAAGCTCTAAATTGAAAGTCAAATGGGAAGTTTGAAAAGTCAAACTGGAACAATGGTTTCCTAGTGGTAGAAGAAACAAGTCCTTATCTCAATCCAACTTGGGTTTGGGTTTGGATTCAAACCCACCCCTCCCAAGGCTTCCCCTCCCTCTCATAAATAGAGGGGGAGGGCTGCCCCAACACCACAAGAGCCAAGCCCTCCCCACACACCCGCGCCGCCGCCGCTGCCGTGCCCAAGCCGCCCGCGCGCCGCCCCGCCTCCCCGCTCCGCCGCGCCGCCCCACCTCGCGCCTCCGCCGGTTCGTCGTCGTCTCCCTAGCCGCCGCCGACACCTCCTCCTCCTCCCGGTCATCTAAACCCTAGATCTCCGGGAAACCCTATCCACCATAACTCGCATCCGGCTTAGGCGAAGCCCTGCGAGATCTTCCGTCTACTTCCGACACCACGCCGTCGTGCTGCCGGAATCGCGAGTGGAGAACTACAACCTCCGCTGCCTGCTGGAACAAGGGAGAGGAAGGTCTTCATCGAGTACCGAACGTGTGACCGACTGCGGAAGCGCTGCCAGAACGCAGCACCGGAAGGATCGTCTACGCGATCTTGAGATCGGCAAGTGTACGACTACATCAACCACGAGAATCTGCTCTCGTTAACCGGTTTGGAATCTTCGAGGGTGAGTGCTTCTATCGACTCGTTGCTACAATCTAGTAGATAGATCTTGGCTTTTTTGTGTGCATGCGGTAGAATTTTTTTGTTTTCCATGCTACGAACCCCTACAGTGGTATCAGAGCCGTGTCTATATGTAGATCTATTGCACGAGTAGAACACAATGGTCATTATGGGAGGTGGTGCTTTTATTATCAATTGCCTTTTGTGTACTTTGCATCTTGCGGTATGATGGGATGAAGCGGCCCGGGCTAACCTTACATGACATCGTTCATGAGACTTGCTCCACGCTCAACATGCAACTTGTATTGCATAAGTGGCTTTGCGGGTGTCTGTCTCTCCCATCATAGTATAGATTCAATTTACAACGGACACTTGATAGTTCAAACAACAATGTTGTGGTTCTTGTTCGTAAGTTAGAACGACACTTATTGAAGCCCTAAACCACGTAAAATATGCAAAGAAAATTAGAGGCGTCTAACTTTTTTTTGCAGGGGTGTGCCGTGATATGATATGACTATGATTATGATTATATATGATGTATGCAATGTTCCTTATTGTAAGTTGGCAACCGGCAGGAGCCATATGGTTGTCCTTTAAATTCTGTTAAGACCTGTGTGTCTATTCAAAGTAGTTGTAATAGTTGAAGCTGGTCGAAGACAATCATGAAACGACGCCATTGACCTTGACGCCATACCGGTGATGATGGAGATCATGTTCGTGCTTGAAGATGGAGATCGGAAGCACAAGAAGAAAGGCCATATCATATCACATATTATGAATTGCATGTGATGTTAATCATTTTATGCATCTTGTATTGCTTAGTTCACGATGGTAGCATTATAAGATGATCCCTCAATCACAGAATTTCAAGTTTTAAAGTGTTCATCCTTAGTAAGCACCATTGCTAAAGCGCGTTGTTTCGAAGCACCACGTGATGATCGGGTGTGTTAGATTCTACGAGTGTATACAACGTGAGAAAGCCAGATTTGCTCATGCGGAAGCTAAGGTTTGATCTTGACGAGCCTAGCATGTACAGACATGGTCTCGGAACACGGATCACCGAAAGGTAAAGCATGAGTCATATAGAAGATATGATAAACATGTTGATTGTTTGCCATTGAAGCTACATCAACTCTCGTGATGATCGGTTTTGATGTGGTGGATTTGGTTCGTGTGATCACTAAAACAATTTGAGGGATATTGTTTTGAGTGGGACTTCACCTTGATTAATTTAACTATTAATTAGAACTCAATTTGTCATAAACTTAGTCTAAACTATTGCAAATATGTTGTAGATCAATGGCGGCCCCTACCATCAATTTTAATGCGTTACTAGAGAAAGAAAAGTTGAAAAACAATGGAAGCAACTTCGTGGATTGGTTCCGCAATTTTAGGATTGTCCTCAATGCTGGTAATTTGACCTATGTGCTGGATGCACCGCTGGGTGACCCGCCTGCAGCTAATGCTACCGATGAGGTAAAGAATGTTTTCCTCGCTCGGAAGAATCAGTACTCCACAGTTCAGTGTGCTATCTTGTACGGTTTGGAATCGGAGCTTCAGAAAAGGTTTGAGAACCATGACCCACATGATATTGTACGTGAACTCAAAATGATATTTGAGGCTCACGCGGCAGTTAAGAGTTATGAGGCTTCTGAAAAGTTCTTTAACTGCAAGATGGAAGAAGGCGGCTCTGTCAGTGAGCACGTGCTTAAGATGGCTGGGCACACAAGTAAACTCCAAAGCTTGGGTATAGTGATTCCTAATGCTTTGGGGATTCACCGTGTCCTCCAATCACTACCACCAAGTTACAAGAACTTTGTGATGAACTACAATATGCAAAACATGGACAAGTCGTTGCCAGAACTCTTCTCCATGTTAAAGTCTGTAGAAGTGGAGATCAAGAAAGAGCACCAAGTGTTGTTGGTCAATAAGACCACCAAATTCAAGAAGCAAGGCAAGTCTAAGAAAAAGGGAAACTTCAAGAAGGACGATAAGAAAGTTACCGCGCTGGCGAAGAAGACCAAGGTTGGGCCTAAGCCTGATACTGAGTGCTTTTACTGCAAGGGAGAGTGTCACTGGAAGAGGAATTGCCCCAAGTACTTGGCGGATTTGAAGAACGGCAACATCAAGAAGAAAGGAATATCCGATATACATGTTATTGATGTGTATCTCACTAGAACTCGTAGTAGTGCCTGGGTATTTGATACTGGTTCGGTTGCTCATATTTGTAACTCGAAATAGGTGCTGCAGAATAAACGGAAGCTAGCGAAGAACGAGGTGACGATGCGCGTTGGAAATGGATCAAAGGTTGATGTGATCGCGGTCGGCATGCTACCTCTTCATCTACCATCGGGATTAGTTTTATACTTAAATAATTGTTATTTGGTGCCTGCGTTGAGCATGAACATTATATCGGGATCATGTTTATTGCGAAACGGTTACTTGTTTAAGTCCGAGAATAATGGTTGTTCGATTTATATGAGTAATATGTTTTATGCACATGCACCTTTGATAGATGGTCTATTCTTATTGAATCTCAATTGTAGTAATACACACATTAATATAATTGAGGCTAAACGTTTGAAATTGAGCGATAACTCGACCTATATGTGGCACTGTTGTCTTGGTCATATTGGAGTGAAGCGTATGAAGAAACTCCATTCTGATGGACTTCTTGAATCACTTGAAAGATGCGAAGCATGTCTGATGGGTAAAATGACTAAGACTCCATTTTCTGCTATGATGGAGCGAGCTACAGACTTATTGGAAATCATACATATCGATGTGTGTGGCCCAATGAGTGTAGCATCGCGCGGTGGTTATCGTTATGTTCTTACCTTCACAGATGACTTGAGTAGATATGGGTATATCTATTTCATGAAACATAAGTACGAAACTTTTGAGAAGTTTAAGGAATTTCAAAGTGAGGTAGATAATCAACGTAACAAGAAGATTAAATTTCTACGATCTGATCGTGGAGGTGAATATCTAAGTTACGAGTTTGACGAGCATTTGAAGAAATGCGGAATACTTTCACAATTGACACCGTCGGGAACACCACAACATAATGGTGTGTCCGAACGTCGTAATCGAACTCTCTTAGATATGGTTCGTTCTATGATGTCACTTACAGATTTACCGCTATCATTTTGGGGTTATGCATTAGAAACAGCCGCATTCACTTTAAATAGGGCACCATATAAATCCGTTGAAACGACACCGTATGAATTGTGGTTTGGGAAGAAACCTAAATTGTCGTTCCTTAAAGTTTGGGGTTGCGAAGCTTATGTAAAGGAGTTACAGCCAGACAAGCTTGAACCCAAAGCGGAAAAATATGTCTTCATAGGATACCCGAAGGAAACTATTGGGTATACCTTCTATCATAGATCCGAAGGCAAAATCTTCGTTGCGAAGAATGGATCCTTTCTAGAGAAGGAGTTTCTCTCGAAAGAAGTGACTGGAAGGAAAGTAGAACTCGACGAGGTTGTTGAACCTTCTCTCGAATTTGCGAGTAGCGCAGCACCAGAAGTAGTTCCTGTGGCGCCTGCACCAATAAGAGAGGAAGCTAATGATGGTGATCATGAAACTTCGGTTGAAGTTGCTACGGAACCTCGGAGGTCAACGAGAACTCGTACCACTCCAGATTGGTACGATCCCGTTATTAGTGTCATGTTGGTGGATAACACCGATGACCCTGCGATATATGAGGAAGCGATGATGAGCCCAGATTCCAATAAATGGCAAGAAGCCATGAAATCCGAGATTGGATCCATGTACGAAAACCAATTATGGACTTAACTTACCGGATGGCCGGAAGGCTGTCAAGAACAAATGGATTTTCAAGAAGAAAACAGATGCTGATGGTAATGTTACTGTCTATAAAGCTCGACTTGTCGCAAAAGGGTTTCTACAAATTCAAGGAGTTGACTACGATGAGACTTTCTCACCAGTAGCGAAGCTAAAGTCTGTGAGGATTATGTTAGCAATTGTTGCATATTATGATTATGAGATATGGCAGATGGATGTCAAAACGGCATTCCTTAATGGAGACATTGATGAAGAGTTATATATGATGCAACCCAAAGGTTTTGTCAATCCTAAAGATGATAACAAGGTATGCAAACTTCAACGGTCCATATATGGATTAAAGCAAGCATCCCGAAGTTGGAATCAACGTTTTGATAAGGTAATCAAAAGTTTTGGTTTTATACAAACTTATGGAGAAGCTTGTGTTTACAAGAAAGTGAGTGGGAGCTCTGTAGCATTCTTAATACTATATGTAGATGACATATTGTTGATTGGGAATGATGTAGACCTTCTTAATAGTGTCAAGGATTATTTGAATAATAGTTTTTCAATGAAAGATCTTGGCGAAGCAGCTTACATATTAGGCATAAAGATTTACAGAGATAGATTGAGATGCCTAATATCATTGTCACAGAGTACATATTTGGACAAAGTTCTAAAGAGGTTTGGAATGGAAGATAGCAAGAAAGGGTTCTTGCCCATGGTTCCCAATACGACCTTGAGTAAAACTCAAAGTCCCGCAACGGCAGAAGATAGAGAAAGGATGAGTAAGACTCCCTATGCCTCAGCCATAGGATCTCTTATGTATGCCATGCTATGTACTAGAACCGACATTGCATATGTTGTTAGTTTGACTAGCAGATATCAAAGTGATCCAGGAGTGGATCATTGGACATCAGTCAAAAACATCCTTAAGTACTTGAGAAGAACTAAGGATATGGTTCTTTCTTATGGAGGTGATGAACAGCTTGTTGTTAATGGTTACACCGATGCTAGTTGGAACACCGATCCGGATGATTCTAAATCTCAATCTAGATACATATTTACTTTGAATGGTGCAGCGGTTAGCTGGAGGAGTGCAAAGCAAAGCGTTGTGGCGAGATCTTCAACTGAATCAGAATACATAGCTGCTTCAGAGGCTTCACAAGAGGCGGTATGGATGAAGGAGTTCATTACAGAGCTCGGTGTGGTTCCAAGTGCGCTGGACCCAATGTCTATCTACTGTAATAACATGGGCGCCATAGCTAATGCGCAAGAACCAAGGTCACACAAGAAGCTGAAGCACATCAAGCTACATTTTCACGCTATTCGAGAGCATGTCCAAGATGGAGACATAAATATTTGCAAAGTACACACAGATCTGAATGTGGTGGATCCGTTGACTAAACCTCTCCCGAGGGCAAAACATGACCAACACCAAACCGCCATGGGTGTTCGGTATATTACCATGTAATCTAGATTAGTTGACTCTAGTGCAAGTGGGAGACTGTTGGAGATATGCCCTAGAGGCAATAATAAAAGTGGTTATTATTATATCTTTGTGTTTATGATAAATGTTTACATTCATGCTATAATAGTATTAACCGGAAATATTAATACTTGTGTGATTTGTAAACTAAATTAGAGTCCCTAGTAAAGCCTCTTTATAATACTAGCTTCTTGATTAATAGATGATCGTGGTTTCTTGTGACACCCCCGGGATCAGGGCTAAACAAATCCCGGACCTCCGTCTGAAATAAGCTTAACCTTGAGCTCAAGAGTATCCAGTGAAGAATCGGTAACACATCAGTGACCCTATGACACAAGAATTATTACAGCAAGCTCATAACTGAGCGAAGAACTAAAATATTATAAGCAAAGGTCACTAACCACAAACATCAAACAACGGAAGGCAAATTATGCTATTAAGTATAGCAAACTTAACAAATGGCGTAAGAGGCCTGAAGCATAATGATGACGTCCCATTCCATAGATTCCAGGCTGCCGTCCGGGAACTCCAAACTACTCGTCGATGTCGATGTCGTAAAGAATTCATATTCTATTGTAACACGTACTCTGCTGCAAAAATATCAACGAAGCAAGGGTGAGTACAGGGTGTACTCCGCAAGACTTATGGCTGGTGGAGTTGTTTTGCATAAAGCCATCTTTGTTTTGTAAAACAAGAGGGAGAAGAAGCTCGTCTAATCAGAGTGTTTTAAAAGGGGATAAGAAAGCGACATCTCCAAAGTATTGATCATCATCTTTTGATATCCACCAAGTCATCATAAAACCTCATCGAGGATTACCCCCTCGTACCCAAGAGGAAGCATCCTTCAGCACACTTTATCTTGCCAAGTTTTATGATTAGGTTCAAGTTCACTACGATCCCACGCCCATTCCCAAGTCGTCCATAACCGTGGACACGGCTTTTCGAAAAGATTAATACCCTACAGGGGTGTAGAACTTTACCCACATGCGCTGACCGACTCTTAGCGTCACATGACACAGTTCCTTGGTGTGCTGACAGAGGGTGATCGACCGAAACCTTTCCCTTACTTTTGCCTAATCCATGAGTCACCAGAAGGGCTCCCGGCTGCGGTAGTTGGCCATACTCCCAGGCGGTCCTCGACTCTGTGTACCGGGATCCAGTTCAATGCTGAGCATCCTTCACCCGGCCACGTCCTATATGCTTGCACCATTTTCCAAAACCTTTTTCCATGCGGGTGCCGAATAAATCTTCAAACTACGGACTCATGGATCAGACTAGGCAAGTTGGGGTCAAGGTGGTCCCCATAAACCCCCGTGTGGCTGTACGCTCTTCTTGGTTCAAGAGGCAAGAACCTCGGGTCCTAAGGGTGGCAAATGTGGGACTGCAAAAACCACAACCCGCGTGGCCTCCCATACAAGCCTTAGCATGTTTTACTTACTTCACCTATCATACCACGTTCTCCTATCCCACTAGGTTCATTCGAAGCTCGGAACCATCAACCAGGTGAATCAACAGAACTATAAAGCACGACTAAGCACAACAGATAAAGTAGCTCTAGCAGCAATCACAAAGCCAAACCCTAGTTATGCTAGGAGCAGTGGATCAGGGATTATAGGTTCAAAGGAAACATTCATCAGATAGGATTACTCTATCTATCGATAAAAGACTTTAGAATCTTATGCACATGGCAAGTATTTAGAATGCTTGAAAGCATAGGATTATATCATGTGTGGGGTTTTGCTTGCCTTTGCCTGTTGATACCCAATACAGATCTTCGTATCCATCATCTTGACTTGTTCGACAACCACAAGGATATAGATTTCTAAGGTTCATCTTGTTGGCATTGTTCGTCGATGACCTTCGATGATCTTGATCTTGATCTTCAGTCTTGGACTCGATCTCGATTCCGATATCGTATTCTACCAGAGAAGAACCAAACACCGGAAAAGAAGGAAACAATCAACACATGGCATCGATGCAATGCTCAAGCAAGGATGATGATATGACAAATTAAAAGTTATTGAAATTGAAACCCTGAACATGCTTGGTCATTTTAATCGGGGTCAGAGGGGTCCAAACCCTAATTCGGAGAAACCCCGAATGCATATGGGAGGGTGCATTTGCTTATCTAATTAAACTTGTCATGTAAGTTGATTATCAATGCATGATTGTAGTGTAATTAGATAGAGTTTATTTTTCTAAACATTTTGATATATTATACACATTTTTCTGACTTATAAATAATTACTTATTGAATTTACAAGTTTTATTTATTTTCTGAAATTATTTAAACCATATTAATACTCTTTTCTAAAAAAAAAGAAACCGGACAAACTTTTTACACCAGGGCACAGCTAGCCACAGAGACTGATTGAGTGGCCCCAGTGCCAACTCAACCTCCACATGGACAGAGCGGGTCCCATGGCTTGACTACGTGTTGCTGACGTCATATCAACCCTAACCCTAATATTTTTCTCACCACGGTAGAAGCTAGCCGCAGTGGCTGACCAGAGGGGCCCATGCCACCTCAGAGCCACCTCAGTGCCACGTCGCCTTGCCGGGGAACGCTGCAGATGGTGGCAGAGGACAGCGACAGAGGGCATGCGGGGCTGCATGCGTGTGCGTGTTGGACGGAGCAAGCGTAGGCGAACCAAACAGTGGTGGCGCCGCCACTTATTGGTCGTCAGAGCAGCACACATGATGACGACGAGCGGCGGTGACGGCAGATGCACGACGCAGACATGGAATAAGGCGAGAGGGAGAGGGAGAATAGCACGGGTATGCTTAGAGGCTCACCGGGAACATGTTGATGGGGTCGGAAAAGATCGGGGAGGCCGGAAACAGTGGCGTAGGCGGCGGCCGGAGTCGGAGATGATGCCACGATTGACTTGATTGCGGCCATCCTCGCTTGCGTGGTTTGACAGAGAGGGAGATGATGGCACGGTGGATCCCCCTGCGAGATCAACGGGGAACGGGGAGGCCTAGAATGGCGGGGCGATGCGGCGGCCGACGACTAGGGTTCGGTCGCCTGGCGGGGAAGAGAGGAGAGAGGTCGGGAGAGATAGGGGAAGTGGATGAGGACGAGAGGGAGGGTCGCGGTTCTCCTTATCCATCACCTGGATCTCGTCGCTGGCGGGAATCACGGCGGGGAGGATCGACGGTGCCGGCGGTGACAGAGATGGCGTCAGGAGGAAGACGACATGGAGAGGTTGCGAAGCGGTATTGGGCTAGGGCTGGGCCGCGCTAGGCTGCTGGCTGCGCATGCGAGCGGAAGGAAAGGAGAGGAGTGGAGTGAGCTTGCTGGGCTACGGCCTATTAGGGTTTCTGGATCTGTTTTTATTTTCCAAAAGCTTTTCTTTTTCTGTTTTTCCTTTTCTCTTTGTATTTTTCAAATACAAATATATTTTATGTTATTTTGAAAATAGCAAAACTTTGTAAACATTTCAAACATTGTAGGGGCCCTGGTTACTGTTTGGGCTCCATACCTTCGCACTTTCATAACATTTAAACCCATTTTGAATGTGTTTCAAATAGAGAGGGGAAGCTAGGGTTTAGGATTTTAGGAACCTTTTCTTTAATGAAATTTTCTTTAGCAATGACAATGATGCTCATGAATGCACAAACATTTCCTAATTACTATTTAGTAAAACTAGGGTTGTTACATTTCTCGATCATGAACATTGAGATGTTATTAATAACAAGATCATATCAATAGGAGAATGGTATGATGGACATACTCCTATAGATAAGCATAGCATTAAGATCAAGACATTTCAATAGTTCGTTTTCTATAAGCTTTCTGATACATAGTAACCTAATTCCTTCGACCATGAGATCATGTTAATCACCATCACCAGAAGGATGCTTTGATGACATCAAACACCACACCGTAACTGGGTGGCTATAAAGGTGGCACTGAGTGTTCGGAAAGTATGGGTTGAGACACATGGATCAAGAGTGGGATTTGTCCATCCATATGACGGATAGATATACTCTGGGCCCTCTCGGTGGAATGTCATCCAATTAGCTTGCAAGCATGTGACTGGCTCACAAGGGATCACATATCACGGGAACGATAAAAGAGTACTTATCGGTAACGAGGTTGAACTAGGTATGCAGAGATACCGACGATCAAACCCTCGGATAAGTAAACTTTCGTGAGACAAAGGGAAATTGGTATTGTATGTAAGTGGTTCATTCGATCGCAAAGTAATCGTAGAAATATGTGGGAGGCATATGAATTTCCAGATTCCTCTATTGGTTATTGATCGGAGAAGTGTCTCGGTCATGTCCGCATAATTCACGAACCGTAGGGAGACACACTTAAGGATTCGATGTTGTTTAGTAGATATGGAATGTTAGTAGGGATACCGAATGTTGTTCGGAGTCTCAGATGGGATCCGGGATATCATGAGGAGATCCGGAATGGTCCGGAGAATAAGATTCATATAAGGAAAGTCCTATTTCGGAGTTCGGGAAAGTTTCCGATGATTTCATCGGAGAGGTTCTAGAAGGGTCTAGAAGGTTCACCGGTCCGGAAGGGGAATGTTCCATGAATGTGTCATGGATATGTGGAATGATTGGATCATATCCTAGGTCACTTGGTGTTGACATTTGCAAGAGAGAAATAAAGCTCTAAATTGAAAGTCAAACGGGAAGTTTGAAAAGTCAAACTGTAACAATGGTTTCCTAGTGGGAGAAGAAACAAGTCCTTCTCTCAATCCAACTTGGGTTTGGGTTTGGATTCAAACCCACCCCTCCCAAGGCTGCCCCTCCCTCTCATAAATAGAGGGAGATGGCTGCCCCAACACCACAAGAGCCAAGCCCTCCCCACACACCCGCGCCGCCGCCGCCACCCTAGCCGCCGCCGACACCTCCTCCTCCTCCCGTTCATATAAACCCCAGATCTCCGGGAAACCCTAATCAACCATAACTCGCATCCGGCTTAGGCGAAGCCCTTCGGGATCTTCCCTCTACTTCCGACACCACGCCGTCGTGCTGCCGGAATCGCGAGGGGAGAACTACAACCTCCGCTGTCTGCTGGAATAAGGGAGAGGAAGGTCTTCATCGAGTACCGAACGTGTGACCGACTGTGGAAACGCGGCCGGAACGCAGCGCCGAAAGGATTGTCTACGCGATCTTGAGATCGTCATGTGTACGACTACATCACCCACGAGAATCTGTTCTCGTTAACCGCTTTGGAATCTTCGAGGGTGAGTGCTTCTATCGACTCGTTGCTACAATATAGTAGATAGATCTTGGCTTGTTTGTGTGCATGCGGTAGAATTTTTTTGTTTTCCATGCTACGAACCCCTACAGGGGGGTGCCCCCTAGGGTTTGGCGCATGCCCCCTTTCCTCTCCTTTGGCGCCTATCCCCTTTGGGACTTCCCTCCGGGGAACGCCCATATGGCATGGGCTGCCTCCAAAAATAAAATAAATATTTATTTTTTAATATTAATTCAACTAATTAATATAAAACACATATATTATTATATATTTTACTCTAGAGCACATTCCGGACCCCTCCAATCATCATCGGGTGTTTCCCGGTACCATTCTAGTTTCTCTCCCTCATTTCTCCTACGGTGTCGGTTCTATCTCTATGCATCCCCACCCTTAAGTGTGCCACCCTTCGGTTCGGAAATACACCGGACATGACCGAGACCCCTCTCGTGTCAATGATCATTAGCAGGACCCGAATATCCATAATGACCACCCATGCATTCACGAATCTCATCGCTTGAACCTCCAACTTCGCGTCCTATTCCCTTTGCCATTCGATACCTAGGTCATTCAAGATTTGATCTTTGGTATCTCCATACCTCTGTTCTATATCATTACCGATGAGCTCGTTTACTCGTTCATGTGATGTTGCATTCCATGATCTAGTCATACGCTTGCAAGATTTGTTAACGCAACGTCACCAAGTTGGCCACGTGTATCTATCCATTACTTGTATTGTCAAATCCTGGTCTTGATAAATACTCCTCTACCCGTCCCTTCAGGAAGACCAATGACACCTTTATGATCACCCTTTCATGGCCTAATACTTGATGCCATCAAAGCCTCCCTCTAGTAATAGTGATTATGTATTATCTCATGGTCAAAGGATTAGGTTACGATGTTTTAGTGTTATCATCAATGATGAACGTTGGTAACTAAATATCATTGTGATGGATCTTTCATCTGTTGTACCTTTTTAGTGGACCGAAAGTTCACTGAAAAGTTTCTTTCTATCCTCCGGTGTTTTCAGATACAACGAAGTCATCTACATCAGATCTGACGAGAATCTCCATCCCTCCGTTGTTTCCGAACCTCGCTTGTCGAGATCTTCAGTCTGAATTCCGAGAGTTAGTTTCATAATTCTCCTATTCATGTGCAGAGTAATGCTTTGGGTGCGTGATGGACTGATCACCATCCGACTACTCTTATCATTCGCTCTTGTACATTGAATAGTGGATCGATGCAATTTTACTCCTTTCACAGAAGTTAGAGGTGGCCTTACCTTTTGAGACCTCTACCTTTGTCTTTTGTTTTCCGGAGTGTTCTCGCAACGAACTTGAGCCACACCCTTTGTTGGTGGTGTCGCCGATTTCAAAAAGGAGAAAGAATCTTTGTTAGTGGTGTCGTGAAGATCTATACGAAGAGAGAAGATTTAGATCGTCGGTCTTCTTCCCCGTACCATGAGGCGGATCTTGAGGGCGAGATCCATTGTTAGTGGTGTCGAATTGTAGCACCCCGGGTAAAACCGCTACCAGAAAATCGCATGTTACTCCTACTTTGTGCATCATCATGACATCATCATGCAGCTAATTGACTAAAACTGTTTTTCTTAAAGCCTAGTTTTGCTTTCTACAAAGATCCGTCTCTCTATTTCAAATGTAAACCTTGGACCGTTCCAGATATTTTGTTTGGCTAAAAACAAATTACAAAAATCTTTTAAATAATACATAAAATTTTATATTATTTTTAGGAGGCAGCCAGCCAGGCCCAAAAGCCCAGCCGGCCACCTCCAAACCCTAACCCTAAATTCCCTCACCAATCCCACATCCCTCCTCCCCGCCGCCAGTCCTACCTTATCCACCGCTCGCTACCACGTTCCCCTGATCGCGTCCCCACTCCTTGGCCCACCCCGCAGGACCCCACCTCGAGATCCCCGCTCCACAGCCTCGTTTTCCTCTCTCCTCGCGACCCCGCCTCCTCTCGCTCTCGTCCCGCAACCGTCGCCGCCGCGGGAGCACCTGCCTCGCTCGCCCTGCAGAGCTCCCCGCAAGCGCCTTGTCCTTGCCTCCCTGAGCCTGCTCGTGAGCCCTCTTCCGGCGCCGCCATGTCGTCTTCCCCTCCGCCGTGTCGTCTTCCCCTCCGTCGTCTCCCTCTTCTGGCGCCGCCGCCAGGGCACCTCGCATCCCAGCGCCGCCGTGTCGTCCTCCGCCTCGAGCGCCGCCGCGTGCCCCTCGGAGGCCTCGCATGTGCCACGTCGCAAGCTCGTCGGCCCTTCCTCGGCCCTCCTCTAGCCTCGATCTTCCTCTGCCTCTCCTCGTGTTTCCCGGCCGCCACGCCCTCGAGCGCCTCCTCCGCCCGCGCGAGTGCAGCAAGGACGGCCACCACCGTCTCCCGCCGGTCCACTCCTTCCCGGGCCGTCCTCTCCCTTCCCGAGCGTGCCGCGTCTGCCCATGAGCAACACCGCAGCATCCTCTCCTCTGCCCCTCTGCCGAGCTGTCGTCGACGCCAGGCCCGCCTCCTCTGCAAGCTTGCCGCCAAGAACGGCCTGCGCTGAAGCCTACTCGTGTTATGCCTCTTGTTGTTTTGATCCAGCGAGAGAGTATCTTTGGATGCTACGGCGTGTTGGTATCTCCATGTGTTTATCAGTGGTTGTCTGTCGTTGTGCCACCTGCAATTTTTGAGCCTTGACCAACGCCCCGACAGAGAGGTGTGTCCACAAGTTTCACCCGTGACATGCAATTGAAGACAGGGATTTCCCCGAGTCCACCATCAACCGTGACACCGACAAGATCTCCTTCTCGGGCCCCGATGGCGCTAAGTTCTCTGTCGCAGATCAACAAGGCCTTCGACAAGAAATGCCAAGTGCTCCTTCCCGGAGCCCAAAGGCCGATCTCACCGATACCGCGAAGACCGATCCCGAACCCTCGGCGAACCCCAAGATCATCGATACCAATGTGTGACCTTTTCCGAGCCCCTATTTTATAAATTGCCAACTATATATCTTGTTGCATTAAATCATTCATGTCGCATACATATTTTTGTGGGTTTGGGGCATTTTGTCGATTCACCTCATAATTAAATAGGGGGTCCATATGCAGAAAAATCTAGTCTAATATTGGTCCCATTTAAATTTGTGTAGCGAACCGGATGATATAATTTTGGCCTGTTAATACAACATTAAATTGCGGGGTATCTAGACATAAACCACCTAAGTAATTATCGGGACCCTGGTTTCGCTTAATTTTGACTAATTGCATTGCACCTTTGCCATGCCATGCATCATACATGCATCATGCTCGATCTTTTGCCGTAGTATTAAATAGTGCATCCGGTGTTTCTTCTAGTGCTTTGCTTCTTTGCGGAATAGGCCGATGAGTTGATGCGAGAGTCTACCCGATCTTCGGATGAACCTTCGGCAATATTTTTCAGGCGAGCATCTCCCCCTTTCTACCTATCTTACTTTTAAGTATTTATTCCCTCCTGTTGATCTATTGCTATTTGTGTTGCGATGCTCTAGTTTTCGTACCCGTGATATCCCTTGCAGCCTTATATTGCCTTGGACACATCCTATTACCTGTTGTTTGGTAGATAGTTGGACTTGCGCGTCGTAGTCGCTTGCTCAAGTGCTGTTGCGTGTCGTCCAGTACCACAGTTGTTGGAAGGCTGCCATATGCTTTATGTTGGAGATGATCATGGCTTTAATTACCATTTAACAACTAAAATTGAAGTAGGTAAATAATGCAGAGGCACCGGTGGGTAATAGACAATATTTGGTTTTTAACCGCTCACTGGTGTCCCGTAGGACCCCGAGTTCTTGACACCTGTTCCGAGATCGAGCGCGCTAACCACAGGTGGTGTGTGTGGGCACCCCCATCGATTAGTACCTAATTTCAAAGTACTGTACCGGCGGCCACAAAGTAGTTTGGGGCTTTATTACTACCCTGTACTTATGCCATGTTTTACTGCTTTATTTACGATTGCGCCTGGAGCGCCTGTACTGTTTTGGAACCAATGTGGAATGTTTTCGCGGTATTGACAAGCCCAGTCACACTTTCGGGTTCCCAGTCGTTTACAGCCATTGTCACAAACCTCTGGGTCCGTCTCGGAGACCGGCCGACTTCGTTGCGGGTAGCTTAGTGGGGTGGCCCCCATGTGCTTGCTTTGGTTCTGGGAAACGTCGTGTCCGAAACCCCGTCGACATACCGTTGGGTGTATGTTTTGTGATCTTGTACCTACCTGATCTGACAACAAGGGTGTAGGTGTGTGTGGAAACTTTGGTGCACCCCTGCAGGGTTAAATCTTTTGAGAAGCCGTGTTCGCGGTTATGGACAACTTGGAGCACAGTTCTCGATCATAGACAACTATAACTAAAGTTTACCGTTATAATTTAACTTGTATCCGATATGACCAGTAATCAGCTTCACTACAACGGAATGGCTAAATAAAAGTACCAACAACTGCTGGGTTTGAGGTATCTCATGCTAATTGTATCTGACTAGTAAGTGTTGCAACTACAACGGAATGGTTAACTAAAAGTGCCCACTGCTTATTACATCAGGATGACTATCTATACCTGACTAGTAATTGCTGCAACGATAACTGAATAAATAAAATTGCCAACTGTGTGCGTTCCTCGGTTGACTTCCTTGTTTGGTCTCGAGGGGGTTATACCAGGATGGGTATGTTTGGTGGTAGTATCAGGTTGGTTCCGAATAGGTCTTTCTTATCCCTCTCTGATAGCTGACAGTTATATTGAGTCTCTATAGGTTGTTTAGTGCATGCCGCTTCAGTCCACCATACCTATGTAGGCGAGGACCGCCGAATTCTACTCTCGCGGTGTACTGGCCTCAGTACTGACCGCTCTCTTTTTCCTTTGCCCTTTGTCGGCACCCCTTTTGTTTAAGCAGGTTTTGAGATCGACGTCGTTAGCAGGGTTACCCTTCTGGCCTGGCCTGGGCAGGGTTATGGATGCCATTGGTGATTCTTCAGGGCTCTTAGCTCAATTTGCATCTTGTCCGTACTCGGACGCTGAATCGTTTTCAAGGTGATTTGGATCTTTGTACTGTATATCTGTATTCTTGACTCTTTGAGTCATTGTTGTATAAATCTGTTCTGTGGTTTCCATCGTGGACTATTGTGTAATGGTATTACTTCATTTTCCACCCGCACGAAAGTGCCTGGTGGGCACCTTTGAATCGTTTCTATGAGGGTTTGGCGGGAATCGCTGAAAATTGCATAGGGCCGATTCTAAGGGTGTTACAGAGTGGTATCAGAGCTCAACAATTACGATATCCCATTGGTCTAGCCTGTAGGATAACCTAGCTAACATACGTCGTAGAGTGTCAAAACTATTTTGGAAAATCGGTTGGATAGATCTAATTAGGTCTGCTTTTACTCCTTACCCCTCTGCTATTCTCCTCTTATCTCTTCGTGTTTTGAATCTGCCATCTTATCTTTTCTTCGAGTCCAGGAATTATCGTGGTTGGGTTTCCGTCGTACCTTCAGGGTTTCACTTCCATCCTTTGTTAACGGTGCTTCCACAACCGGTCTTCATGCTATCTGATGGATCTTTCATCTGTTGTACCTTTTCAGTGGACCGAAAGTTCACTAAAAAGTTTCTTTCTATCCTCCGGTGTTTTTAGATACAACGAAGTGATCTACATCAGATCTGATGAGAATATCCATCCCTCCGTTGTTTCCGAACCTCGCTTGTCGAGATCTTTAGTCTTAATTCCGAGAGTTGGTTGCATAATTCTCCTATTCATGTGCAGAGTAATGCTTTGGGTGCGTGATGGACTGATCACCATCCGACTACTCTTATCATTCGCTCTTGTACATTGAATAGTGGATCGATGCAATTTTACTCCTTTCACAGAAGTTAGAGGTGGCCTTACCTTTTGAGACCTCTAACTTCGTCTTCTGTTTTCCGGAGTGTTCTCGCAACGAACTTGAGCCACACCCTTTGTTGGTGGTGTCGCCAATTTCAAAACGGAGAAAGAATCTTTGTTAGTGGTGTCGTGAAGATCTATACGAAGAGAAAAGATTCAGACCGTTGATCTTCTTCCCCGTACCATGAGGCGGATCTCGAGGGCGAGATCCATTGTTAGTGGTGTCGAATTGTAGCACCCCGGGTAAAACCGCTACCAGAAAATCGCATGTTACTCCTACTTTGTGCATCATCATGCAGCTAATTGACCAAAACTATTTTTCTTAAAGCCTAGTTTTGCTTTCTACAAAGATCCCTCTCTCTATTTCAAATGTAAACCTCGGACCCTTCTGGATATTTTGTTTGCCTAAAAACAAATTACAAAAATCTTTTAAAAAATACATAAAATTTTATATTATTTTTAGGAGGCAGCCAGCCAGGCCCAAAAGCCCAGTCGGCCACCTCCAAACCCTAACCCTAAATTCCCTCACCAATCCCACATCCCTCCTCCCCGCCGCCAGTCCTACCTTATCCACCGCTCGCTACCACGTTCCCCTGATCGCGTCCCCACTCCCTGGCCCACCCCGCAGGCCCCCACCGTGAGATCCCCGCTCCCCATCCTCGTTTTCCTCTCTCCTCGCGACCCCGCCTCCTCTCGCTCTCATCCCGCAACCGCCGCCGCCGCGGGAGCACCTGCCTCGCTCGCCCTATAGAGCTCCCCACGAGCGCCTTGTCCGCGCCTCCCTAAGCCTGCCCGTGAGCCGCCAGGGCTGCCGTCTTCCCCTCCATCGTCTCCCTCTTCTGGCGCCACCGCAAGGGCACCTCGCATCCCAGCACCGTCGCGTCATCCTCTGCCGCGAGCGCCGCTGCGCGCCCCTCGGAGGCCTCGCATGTGCCACGTCGCACGCTCGCCGACCATTCCTCGGCCCGCCTCTGGCCCCGATCTTCCTCTGCCTCTCCTCGTGTTCCCCGGCCGCCACGCCCTAGAGCGCCTCCTCCGCCCGCGCGAGTGCAGCAAGGACGGCCACCACCGTCTCCCGCCGGTCCACTCCTTCCCGGGCCGTCCTCTCCCTTCCCGAGCGTGCCGCCTCTGCCCATGAGCAACGCCGCAGCATTCTCTCCTCTGCCCCTCTGCCGAGCTGCCGTCGACGCCAGGCCTGCCTCCTCTACAAGCTTGCCGCCAAGAACGGCATGCGCTGAAGCCTACTCGTGTTATGCCTCTTGTTTTTTTGATCCAGCGAGAGAGTATCTTTGGATGGTACGGCGTGTTGGTATCTCCATGTGTTTATCAGTGGTTGTCTGTCGTTGTGCCACCTGCAATTTTTGAGCCTTGACCAACGCCCCGACAGAGAGGTGTGTCCACAAGTTTCACCCGTGACACGCAATTGAAGACAAGGATTTCCCCAAGTCCACCATCAACCGTGACACCGGCAAGATCTCCTTCTCGGGCCCCGATGGCGCTAAGTTCTCTGTCGCAGATCAACAAGGCCTTCGACAAGAAACGCCAAGTGCTCCTTCCCGGAGTCCGAAGGCCGATCTCGCCGAGACCCCGAAGACCGATCCCGAACCATCGGCGAACCCCAAGATCGTCGATACCAATGTGTGACCTTTTCCGAGCCCCTATTTTATAAATTGCCAACTATATCTTGTTGTATTAAATCATTCATGTCGCATACATATTTTTGTGGGTTTGGGTCATTTTGTCGATTCACCTCATAATTAAATAGGGGGTCCATATGCAGACAAATCTAGTCTAATATTGGTCCCATTTAAATTTGTGTAGCGAACCGGATGATATAATTTTGGCCTGTTAATACAACATTAAATTGCGGGGTATCTAGACAACATAAACCACCTAAGTAATTATCTGGACCCCGGTTTCGCTTAATTTTGACTAATTGCATTGCACATTTGCCATGCCATGCATCATACATGCATCATGCTCGATCTTTTGCCGTGGTATTAAATAGTGCACCCGGTGTTTCTTCTAGTGCTTTGCTTCTTCGCGGAATAGGACGATGAGTTGATGCGAGAGTCGACCCGATCTTCGGATGAACCTTCGGCAATATTTTTCAGGCGAGCATCTCCCCCTTTCTACCTATCTTACTTTTATAGTATTTATTCCCTCCTGTTGATCTATTGCTATCTGTGTTGCGATGCTCTAGTTTTCGTACCCGTGATATCCCTTGCAGCCTTATATTGCCTTGGACACATCCTATTACCTGTTGTTTGGTATATAGTTGGACTTGCGCGTTGTAGTCGCTTGCTCAAGTGCTGTTGCGTGACGTCCAGTACCACAGCTGTTGGAAGGCTGCCATATGCTTTATGTTGGAGATGATCATGGCTTTAATTATGGTTTAACAACTAAAATTGAAGTAGGTAAATAATGCCGAGGCGCCGGTGGGTAATAGACAATATTTGGTTTTTAACCGCTCACTGGTGTCCCGTAGGACCCCGAGTTCTTGACACCTGTTCCGAGATCGAGCGCGCTAACCACAGGTGGGGTGTGTGGGCACCCCCATCGATTAGTACCTGATTTCAAAGTACTGTACCGGGGGCCACAAAGTAGTTTGGGGCTTTATTACTATCCTGTACTTATGCCATGTTTTACTGCTTTATTTACGATTGCGCGTGGAGTGCCTGTACTGTTTTGGAACCAATGTGGAATGTTTTTGCGGTATCGACAAGCCCAGTCACACTTTCGGGTTCCCAGTCGTTTACAGCAATTGTCACAAACCTCTGGGTCCGTCTCGGAGACCGACCGACTTTGTTGTGGGTAGCTTATTGGAGTGGCCCCCATGTGCTTGCTTTGGGTCTAGGAAACGTCGTGTCCGAAACCCCGTCGACATACCGTTGGGTGTATGTTTTGTGATCTTGTACCTACCTGATCTGACAACAAGGGTGTAGGTGCGTGTGGAAACTTTGGTGCACCCTTGCAGGGTTAAATCTTTTTGAGAAGCCGTGTCCGCGGTTATGGACGACTTGGAGCACAGTTCTCGATCATAGACAACTATAACTAAAGTTTACCGTTATAATTTGACTTGTATCCGATATGACCAGTAACCAGCTTCACTACAACGGAATGGCTAAATAAAAGTACCAACAACTGCTGGGTTTGAGGTATCTCATGCTAATTGTATCTGACTAGTAAGTGTTGCAACTACAACGGAATGGTTAACTAAAAGTGCCCACTGCTTATTACATCAGGATGACTATCTATACCTGACTAGTAATTGCTGCAACGATAACTGAATAAATAAAATTGCCAACTGTGTGCGTTCCTCGGTTGACTTCCTTGTTTGGTCTCGAGGGGGTTATACCAGGATGGGTATGTTTGGTGGTAGTATCAGGTTGGTTCCGAATAGGTCTTTCTTATCCCTCTCTGATAGCCGACAGTTATATTGAGTCTCTATAGGTTGTTTAGTGCATGCTGCGCTGCCGCTTCAGTCCACCATACCTATGTAGGCGAGGTCCGCCGAATTCTAGTCTCGCCGTGTACTGGCATCAGTACTGACCGCTCTCTTTTTCCTTTGCCCTTTGTCGGCACCCCTTTTGTTTAAGAAGGTTTTGAGATCGACGTCGTTAGCAGGGTTACCCTTTTGGCCTAGCCTGGGCAGGGTTATGGACGCCATTGGTTATTCTTCAGGGCTCTTAGCTCAATTTGCATCTTGTCCGTACTCGGACGCTGAATCATTTTCAAGGTGATTTGGATCTTTGTACTGTATATCTGTATTCTTGACTCTTTGAGTCATTGTTGTATAAATCTGTTCTGTGGGTTCCATCGTGGACTATTGTGCAATGGTATTACTTCGTTTTCCACCCGCACGAAAGTGCCTGGTGGGCACCTTTGAATCGTTTCTATGCGGGTTTGGTGGGAATCGCTGAAACTTGCATAGGGCCGATTCTGAGGGTGTTACATGGACTGACCCAACTTGACACTGGCAATTAGACTTGCATCTCTCTCTACACATCATGTACATTTTTTCCTTAGACTTGAGATTGTCGCATGTACTTGAGATGTGGATCGACCTACTTTGGGGCTATCTGTCGCGCCCCGCAAAAACCACTACTAGAAAATCGCGTTATTTTTGTGCATTGCATCATCATGACCCCATGCTCATGTCATCATGCCACATTGCATTTGAGCATCGTCATCATCATGCATGGTTTTTGTCTAAACTATTTTCGAAACGACTAGTTTTGTTTTCTAAATACTCCTGTCTTTATTCAAATTAAAACTCGGGTCTCCGGAATATTTTGTTTCGTCTACCAACGGATTTCAAACGCCCCGTTTTAAATAATAAAATATTTATTTTATTTTTAGGGGGCAGCCAAACCGGGTCGATCCGACCTAGCCGGCCACCCCCAAAATTACCCAAAACCAGCCTATCTAATCCCTAATCTACCCAAACCTAATCTACCCATCCCCCTCCACCTCACTCCTACCACTCACGGTTCGCCACCTCATCTCTCCTTCCTCCTCCAGCCAACCACCACGCGCCACCTCACCCCTGGCCCCTGCCCGCCACCCCTCCACCTGCCCACCCTCCCACGCACACAACACACACACACACACACACATCTGGGCGCGCTCCCCACCCAGCCTCGATTCCTGGTCCCACCCCGACCGACGCTCCTCCCTCAATCCACGCCATGTTTCCCCGCATCTCCCTCCTCTCGAGCGTAGCCTGAGCGCAGCCGCCTCCTCCCTCCCCAGATGCGGCCAGATGCCTCACGCCGCCATCCGCCGTCCCCGACCGAGCTTCCTCCACCATCGCGGGACCTCGCCGCCTCTGCCCAACCTCCTCTGTCGTCGTCGGTTCTCCTCTGCAGTGCTGGTGTCCGTGCCTTCTCCTCTGTATCCTTGCGCCCACGGCTGTCAAGGAGCCAGCCCGTCGCCATCGCCCTCCTTCTCGTCCTCACCCCCGCGGCCACCTCCTCGTCGTCCGCCGGTGTCCCTGTCCTCCGCGCCTCGCGCGAGCAGAGCCCGTCGTCTGCCGTGCGTTCCGTCCGTCGCCTCTGCCATGATTCTCAGCAACCGCCGCCGCCAGAGGTCCTCCCCGCGGCCGCGCGCTCGACCCCCTTCCCCATAGCGCCGCCTCCCTGGTGCCCTCTTGCAAGCGGCCGTCGCCTGCAGCGCAGGTCACCACCTCCTCTCCCTCGTCTAGCCCCGTGCGGCTCCGCCCTACCCCGACGCCACCGTCCTCTGCCTCCCAGCTCGCTGTCGAGCCCGTCCGTCCTGGAGACGGCCGCAACCTCCTCCGCTGCCTGCACCAAGGCCAGCCACCGCTGCCCCTTTCTTCGTGCGAGCCGTCGCTTCCCCGAGTGCGCTGCCGCAGCGCCAGCGTTCACCTCGCCCCAGGTGCTCGACCTCGCCCGGAGACGGCCGCCACTCTGCGCGCTTCTTGGGCCCTCTTGGACCGCAACCGCGGTGCCCCACCTTGCCGCCAAGGACTTCTCTAGTATGGCTGTCTCCCGACCATGCTGCTACCGATGCCTCTGTAGGTCCTCCTCCAGGGTTTCGTTCTGTTTTGTTCAGTGTGACTTGGCCAGGTGTGGTGGTGATATGAGGCAAGTATGCTTGTTACAGATGATAGAAACCACCAGAGTTGCCAAGTTCTACCTGGGGAGGTTGTGAAATTGAAGATGGTGTGGTGATACGAAGAAGAACCGAGAACCACCTGCAGGGACATTCGGATGACCCCGACGAGAACCTTTCCCCATGCAAGATCTTCCGAAGACCACGACATCTGATAACTGCGTCATTGACCACCACGATGCCCAGGTCGTCTACACGGAACGCCAAGACCGCCCACACGAACCCCGAAGACCCCCGGTCCACGGATCCGGTCGAGACCCCAAAGACCGATCCAACCGAGACCGACACCGACAATCAAGCTCCCAAGCCCAAGTTCTCCATCGGCAAACCAAGTCGGAACCTCTGAATCGTCGGTAGGGAGCTGAAGATTCTCGTACACGGAGCACCAAGATCGCCTCATGGATTCCGAAGCCCGTTCCCGGAGTCCGAACCCGAACCACATCGAACCAAGACCACCGCCTCATGTGTGACCTTTCTCCGATCCCCTATTTTATAAATGATACATATTTGTTGCATATGAATTGAGCATACTCGCATACATCTCATGTGGTTTGGGGGCATCATGCCGATTCACCTAAATTAAATATGGAGGCCATATGCGGGCGATTCTAGTCTTACTTTGGCCCCATTTAAATTTGTGTAGCAAACCGGTGATATATTTTGCCATGTTAAGACAACATTTAAATTGCGGGGTATCTAAACAACATGAACTTAATAAATGTCGGAATTCCGGTTCCGCTTAATATTGCCTAATTGCATCGCATTCTTGCCATGCCATACATCATACATGCATCATGCCCGATCTTTTGCCGTAGTATTAAATAGTGCATCCGGTGTTTCTGCTAGTGCTTTGCTTCTTCACGGATTAGGCCGATGAGTTGATGCGAGTGTCGACCCGATCTTCGGATGAAACTTCGGCAATGTTTTCAGGCGAGCATCCCTTCCCCTTCTACCTATTTTGCATTTATAGTCTTTATTTCCTCCTGTTGATCTATTGCTATCTGTGTTGCGTTGCTCTAGTTTCCGTACCCGTGATATCCCTTGCGGCCTTATATTGCCTTGGACACATCCTATTACCTGTTGTTTGGTAGATAGTTGGACCTGCGCGTCGTAGTCGCTTGCTCAAGTGTTGTTGCGTGTCGTCAAGTACCACCGTTGTTGGAGTAATGCCGCATGTTTAATGTTGGAGATGATCATGGATTTAATTATTGTTTAATAACTAAAATTGAAGTAGGTAAATGCAGAGGCACCGGTGGGTAATAGACAATATTTGGTTTTTAACCGCTCACTGGTGTCCCGTAGGACCCCGAGTTCTTGACACCTGTTCCGAGATCGAGCGCGCTAACCACAGGTGGGGTGTATGGGCACCCCCATCGATTTAGTACCTGATTCCAAGTACTGTACTGGGGCCACAATTAGTTTGGGGCTTTATTACTATTTTTTACTTATGCCATGCTTTACTGCTTTATTTACGATTGTGCGAGGAGCACCTGTACTATTTAGGATCGTGACACGTTTTCGCTGTATCGACAAGCCCAGTCACACTTTCGGGTTCCCAGTCGTTTACAGCCGTCTACACAAACCCTGAGTCCGTCTCGGAGACCGGCCGACTTCGTTGCGGGTAGCTTAGTGGGGTGGCCCCCCGTGCTTGCTTTGGGTCTGGGAAACGTCGTGTCCGAAACCCCGTCGACATACCGTTGGGTGTATGTTTTGTGATCTTGTACCTACCTGATCTGACAACAAGGGTGTAGGTGCGTGTGGGAACTTTGGTGCACCCCTGCAGGGTTAAATCTTTTCGAGAAGCCGTGTCCGCGGTTATGGACGACTTGGAGCACAGTTCTCGATCATAGACAACTATAACTAAAGTTTACCGTTATAATTTGACTTGTATCCAATATGACTAGTAATCAGCTTCACTGCAACGGAATGGCTAAATAAAAGTACCAACAACTGCTGGGTTTGGGGATATCTCATGCTATTTGTATCTGACTTGTAAGTGTTGCAACTACAACGGTGTCACGCCCCGAGACCGACCCCGGGAGAAATGACAGCCGCCACGCGCATATAGACCGGAAGGCCTATATACCCGTAAGGCTAAAAACAGGCACAATGGACATCGAGAAGCTCAAAAATAATTATATTATATATTTATTTTACATTTACAAAGGAATATAACTAGATTCTCTAATTCGCTTCCCGCCCACCGATCCAGCCCACTCCTCGTAACGACGACAATTCCCGCATGTTAGTCTCGACTGCATCCAAAAACATTAGGGAGCAAGGGTGAGTATGACAAGTACTCAGCAAACTAATCATATACACAATCATATAAATTGTAAAATAGATTTTCCTTTTCAAAAACAGATGAATGAACTTGTTAAGCAGATTTTAAAAAAAGCATGGTGCCACACATGAAAGTAAGCATTCCCAAACCCGGAAGTCACGGGGGTTAATATTAACGCTTTTACACTCTGCAGAGGGGTACCCGACGTCACAGCCCCGACTAGAACCACACGGCTTCTAGAAGAACAGAGCCCTTTGACCCACTAGAACCAGGACACCTGAATTTACTTATGTCGATCGCTCCTACGGATCCATCACCGACATGTTCTGTTTCAGGACCGTCTCCAGCGGAGAACTCAGCCAGTCCCATACCTGGACTGTGACCGGTACAATACGATTACCTTCGTAGCACCAAGTTTTATTTCTAAAATCATTCATATTAATTTTCATGTCATTCCCTAAAAACATATTCATGCTAAATGCCTGGTTCATATCGGTGGCTCCAAACGGATCCATCACACCATATCACGACACCAGCGCATCAGCCCACGAATATTTTATTGGAACATTCACAACTCTCATATCTTAAATAGTATATCATAGTTTTAATAATAAAATGTACTTTACAAAATATATGAGAGATGCATGAAAAGCTTGCCTGAATCAAAAATGCAGATCAATATATTATTCGGAAAGAAAAACCCACAGATATAAATAGATATAGATGATATATCTCCACCATGCGAGAAAACCGATAATAGAATAAACATCCATCTACTATTCGACTCCCATATCTTCATTTGGGCAGCACCTCTCTTTGTATATTTCACTTCCTCCAAGCAACATGTGCAGATAAATGATATCGAACTCTCTCTAGTCAACCTCTCTCTCTATTAGAGAGATTACTCGTGCTAGCTCTCACTTTCTAGACCTAAACTAATTGATCAGTGTGTTCTGCGTTGAGGCAGGGAGGAAGGACGTCTATTTATACTACTCCAAGAGGCAACGTCGGCACAACGCTAGCTAAAAATATCTTACTCCGCCGCTTTGCCGTTTGACTCTTCGACATTGCTAAAGAAACATGGGCCAAATGCTATCTAAAATATCTAAATCCTGCCGCCTACCTGCTGTCCAACATTCAAGAGTCCACGCAAGGTCAAGAATGACTAAGCTACTATATTTTGCAAACACATCATCTACATCCTCTCACAACAAGCCACGATTGCCTTTTACTAGACAATATCTCACCGCATGCATGGGTCAATGGACATGCACAAGGACATGCACATACACATACACTATATGGAGATACACTAGTACTTTCATACATTTGTACTAGTTGACGTGCACACACACAAAGACTAGTCAGGTTCTAGCCATTTTATTAATTAATACTCCAAACTTTTATGGTATGCAAAAAAACTAAAATCCAACTTAAACATTAGAGATTAGCTAAATTACCATAAACAAAAGGCATACATTATTTTTCTCAAATTAATTAATTTCTTAAATTTCCGGGTTATCACAAACGGAATGGTTAACTAAAAGTGCCCACTGCTTACTATATCAGGATGACTATCTATACCTGACTAGTAATTGCTGCAACGATAACTGAATAAATAAAACTGCCAACAGTGTGAGTTCCTCGGTTGACTTCCTCGTTTGGTCTCGAGGGGGAAATACCAGGATGGGTATGTTTGGTGGTAGTATCAGGTTGGTTCCGAATAGGTCTTTCTTATCCCTTTCTGATAGCCGACAGTTAAATCGAGTCTCTATAGGTTGTTAGTGCATGCTGCGTTGCCGCTTCAGTCCACCATACCTATGTAGGCGAGGACCGCCGAATTCTAGCCTCGCCGTGTACTGGCCTCAGTACTGACCGCTCTCTCTTTTTCCTTTGCCCTTTGTCGGCACCCCTTTTGTTTAAGCAGGTTTTGAGATCGACGTCGTTAGCAGGGTTACCCTTCCGGCTTGGCCTGGGCAGGGTTATGGACGCCATTGGTTATTCTTCAGGGCTCTTAGCTCAATTTGCATCTTGTCCGTACTCGGACGCTATATCGTTTTAAAGGTGATTTGGATCTTTGTATTGTATATCTGTATTCTTGACTCTTTGAGTCGCTGTTGTATATATCTGTTTTGTGGGTTCCATCGTGGACTATTGTGTAATGGTATTACTTCGTTTTCCACCCGCACGAAAGTGCCTGGTGGGCACCTTTGAATCGTTTCTATGCGGGTTTGGCGGGAATCGCTGAAACTTGCATAGGGCCGATTCTGAGGGTGTTACACTATCAGACGCTGCTCCATAACTAGGTAGTTATAAAGGTAGCTTTTGGCTTTGTCCTGAAGCATGTTGCAAGGCATTGGTCAATCAAGATGGAATTTGCCTCTCTCTACTTGAGAGAGATATTTCTGGGCCCCTCGAGTGATCGGATCTAGAAATGCATGGCCGTTCCACATAAGTTTAAGAGTTAACCTAGTAAAGGGATTCCGAATCATAGTATCGAGAAAGGGAGGTCAGCTTGGAGCTAGACCAAATATTGTGAGCCAAAGGGAAAGACATGTACTAAACCTTATGATGGTTCGTTCGAATGATCTTTGTATGTGTTTAGGAGTTGGAATGTCTTGCTAGAGGCCACTACCAACTATTGATAGAGTAAGTGTATTCATGTCATGTATATACGTATATGAACCTATAGGGTCACACACTTAAGGGGCTGGAAGCCTAATGAGGATTGGATCCGAATTAGACCAGGCTTAGGCTACTAATGGGATGCTAAGGTAGAAGCCCACTAGGGACACCTATTTAAGAGAGGATGGGGCAAGCTAAATAGGGTTGAGCATTCCACCCAGCCTCCACTCCTCTCATGACTGTGTTGCACGCACGGACCTAGCAGTCCGGCGTCTGACGCTTCCACCCCGTACGTGTGGATACCTCGGAGGTGCTGCAGCTGTATCACTTGGACGAGCCAAGCAAAGGGGAGCTGCTCGTGGGACGAGGACGAGCAGGAGAAGTAGAACATCTACACTTCCTCGACACACTTCATCAAGTTCCACAACTGTGCATCTAGTGGTAACCCCGATATCTATGAAAACAGTATTCCTGGTTTACGCGGTAGATTTTTTTGATTTGTGCTAGTGTAGCCTACCCGTATCATTTCAATAGAACCTATGGCGAGGCATAGGGTATGTCAGCCATCCTGTTTCTATCCGCAGATAATGTAGGACACTGAGCACACTCAATTTGGTACCTTTCATCATAGGCACAAAAAGTCTTTTGGCCTCTTACATTTTGAACTTATTCAAAATATTCTCTATGTATGTACCTTGACCTAACACAATCATGCGCCTTGATCTATCTCTATAGATCTTGATGCCCAATATGTAGGATGCTTCACCTAAATCCTTCATGGAAAACTGACTGCTCGGATATTCCTTCATCCTTCCTAATAGTTCCACATCATTCCCAATAAGTAATATGTCATCCACATATACTACTAGGAATTCCACCGAGCTCCCACTCTCTTTATTATAAACACGGGATTCTTGTTTATTTTGTACAAGTCCAAAACTCTTGATCACTTGATCAAAATGTTTGTTCGAACTCCGAGATGCTTGATTTAGTCCAAAGATTGAACGCTCAAGCTTGCATACCTTTCGAACATCCTTAGGATCAACAAGACCCTCTGGTTGCATCATATACAACTCTTCATAAATGTGTCCATTGAGGAATGCAGTCTTGACATCCATCTGCCATATTTCATAATCATAATATACAAAAATTTCTAGTAAAATCCGGATAGATTTCAACATTACTACAGGAGAAAAAGTTTCACTGTATTCAATTCCTTAAACTTGTCGAAAACCCTTTGCAACAAGTCGAGCCTTGTGGACAATCACATTTCCATCAACATCTGCTTTTTCTTAAAGATCCACTTATTTTCCACGGCCTTACGACCTTCAGGAAGATCTACCAAGTTCAAAACTTAGTTTTCATACATGGATCCTATCTCAGATTTCATGGCTTCCAGCCATTTCTTGGAGTCAGCACTCTCCATTGCTTCTTTGTAGTTTCTAGGTTCTTCTTGTTCATGTAACAAGACTAACATCACAAGATTACCATACCAATCATGAGTGGTACGTACTCTTGCAGATCTCCGAACCATAGGAGCTTCGATGTTATGATCCACATCATTTGATTATTTTTCCACTATAGAGGGTGGTTCCAGAACAGTTTTCATTGTGGTACTCGGTATTTGGAGAGAAGGGTCAATGACCTCATGAAGATCTATTTTCCTTCCACTAACTCCTCTCGTGAGAAACTCTTCCTCTAGAAAGGTGTCGTTCTTTGTGACAAACGTTTTGCCCTCGGCTTTGTTGTAAAAGGTATACCCAATGGCCTCCTTTGGGTATCCTATGAAGATACCTTCTTCGCTTTGGGTTCGAGTTTGTCGGGATGAAGTTTCTTAATGTAAGCCTCACATCCCCAAAATTTTAAGAACGACAACTTTGGCTTCTTGCCATGCCATATCTCATATGGTGTTATCTCCACGGATTTGGATGGTGCTCAATTTAAAATGAAAGTGGCGGTTTCTAATGCATATCCCCAGAACAACACAGACAGTTAAAGACATCATGGACCACACACTATACAATAGGGTACGATACGCCGTTCTGACACAACGTGTACTGCGGTGTTTGGCTGGTGTAAGCTGTGGTACAATACCGCAATCCTTCAAGTGCACACCAAACTCATAACTCAAATATTCGCCTACGTGATCTGATGGAAGGTGCTTGATTCTTTACGTACTTCTAAAATTCTTTGAACTTTTCAAAGGTCCCAGATTTGTGCTTCATTAAGTAGATATACCCATATCTAATCAAATTGTTAGTAAAGGTAATAAAATGACGACATCCATTGCATGTTGGGACACTTATTGTGATGGCATTCATTGCATAGAAAATAATTTTTTTCCTACGGTTGCAACTGCCAAGATCGAATCAAGGCGATACTATGTAATGGTTTCAGATGGAATCACCCTTGAAGACCATAAGCGAGATAATGTTCCCATAAAAAACATGGTTGATGTAGATGTACATGTCCATGCTCAAGGACGTGTAGATGATCAGCGCCACAAGAGGGTGGCACCTCCGTAATTGGTCACACATATGGTGTGCCGATGACTTCCGTCCCTCGCTCCAACCAGGCGACAGAAGTAGTGGATCCCTGGGAACTCCAGTAGCACTACAACATGGTAGAGCTGGCGGAGGGGAAGATCTCGAGCATGGCTTTTCCTAAGAACCTTTCTCTTGGAAATGTATAAAGCTAGCAAAGGGGGGAAGATGCCATCCAAAGGGCATATGAGAGGAGAGGGAGAGTGTGTGAGAGGAGAGAGGTCTCCACCTCCTTTTATAGGGGAGGGGCAGCTCCCACCCATGGCTGGCATCCAGAGAGGGTGCCCCTCTCCTCCCTCATTCATGTGGGTGGACTCTCCACTCACAAATAATCAAGATCCACTTGCTCCCATTTAATCTCCACTAAAAAACTAAAGGTCTTTCAATTAAAGCACTTTAGTTTTATTGGTTTAATGCAACTCAATTTAATGAACAATTCATTTAATGAGCACTTCATTTAATGAACACATTAACATTTTATTTCCTTGCTTTATTTCGATACCCCAAATCCATTTCAGCAGATTCGACAGAACAAATTCCTGTGATGTCCATTATCTTCTCATGTGTTCCCTATCCACTTAATTGCCTCGTCTGCCCTTAAGTTTGTGTCCCTATGGGTTCGAGAACTATGTAGACACGATCGAGACTTTCTCCGATCAATAATCATTAGCGGGACCCGGAGATCCATAATGACTCCCACTAGCTCCACGAAAATCCAATGATTGTCTGAACCTTTTTTTGTGTAATCAAATTCCTTTTGTCTCGCGATATTTTACTTGTACGAGATCCGATCATTTGGTATCATCCATATCCAGTTCAATCTCGTTACCGACAAGTACTCTTTTTCTCGTTCATGTGATATAACATTCTAATGATCAAATCACTTGCTTGCAAGCTATGTCAATGTGATATCATCGAGAGGGCCCTGAGTATATCTCTCTGTTATCTGGATGGAATAATCCCACTCTTGATCCATGAGCCTCAACTAACACTTTCCAAGTACCTAAAGACACCTTTATAATCACCTTGTTACGATTTGATGTTTGATGGAATTAAAGTACTTTTACGGTGGAAGTGATTGACGTGATCTCATGGTCTAATGATATTGAGGTACTACGAATGCGATAGCAATATAAACTTGAGGACTTGATCGTATTGCTAAGTCTACTGTGGGTGACTATTTATTATATCATTCTCCAATGATATGACCCTGTTATTAACAACAACCAATGTTCATGGTCAAGAAACCTTGATCATATGTTAATCAACAAGCTAGTATTAAGAGAGGCATTACTAGGAACCTTTTCTGTTTATAAATCACACATGTATTAACGTTTCTTATTAATACAATTATAGACTAAAAATAAATATTTATCATAAACATGAATAAGATAATAACCATTTTATTATTGCCTCCCGGGCATATTTCTTCCATTCCCCCACTTGCATGGAATAAACATTTATCATAAACATGGAATAAGATAATAACTGCCGGCTTCGCCCTGTCGTAGTGCATTAGATGTCATTGCAAGTTTCACAACGCCGATAGATATCGTATCTATGCATAAATTGTTTTTGCAGGAAGTTGTGAATGATATGGATTATGTGCATGTGATATGTGTAATCCTTACGTGATCTGCGAATTACGGTTTTATTAGCCGACTGGAGCCTAGGTACTGTCATATTGTTGTATAATGACGTGCGTGTTGGATTCTCTATGTAATTTACTTTACTAAGCTAGTGTAGCTGTTTGGAGAATCCGGATGGCATGCAAGTCGATGTACAAGTCGGCGAAATGGTGTAATATGGCAAGTGACAAGATTCAGCACAAGTTGGATTATAAGATTTGTGGAGATGGAGATCGCCATAAAGAGAGCCATGCTATTTCACATTATAATTGCTTTATTATGTATTGTTGTTATGTCTATGTTTTACGTCTATCATATAGTCGGTAAAATTTAATCCCTCAAAGAAGGTCTAGTCGGTTTTCCCGCCAGTGTTTGCAACATCACAAGTCGAACGTTTTTGGTAGTGGGCTCATAAAATTGAGGTGCTGCCAATTCTTCCAGACTAAGTGGGTGAAGGGTTTCGCGGCATAGTAAATCAAAATTTTCTACGGATGCGAACAGAGGGAAGCCAAGATCTAATCTAGGAGATGCAAACAACGAGAGAGATTGTATTAGATCTTCATACCCTTGAATATTCGCACAGCGGAACGTGGGTGATGTAGTCGTACTCGCTTCTCCTCCTCGCGATCTGATCCGATCTAGCACCACAAGTGGCGATGCCTCCGTGAGATGCACACGTGCGGAACCTCGACGTCTCCTCCTTCCTTGGTCCAGCAAGTATGGTGGAGAGATGGGTTGGATCTACAACGCGACGGCGTGGTGCAATTGGTGGAGAATTTCTGCAGCAGGGCTTCGCCTACAAGCAGTCGGGAGGGAGAGAGGAGGGCAGCAGGGTGGCTAGGGTTGGAGGGGAAGGTGTGTGGGGTTGGTGCGCCCCCACCCCTCTTTATATAGAGGGGGGCGCAGCCCTAGCCCCTCCCCCAAGCCCAAACCGGTGGCCCCAAAGGATAAGGAGTGGGGGGCAAGGAAACCCCCCCCCCTTCTAGAAGGTCTATCTCGAGTTTAAACCTCTCTTGGCCGGCTGGGCCCTATGGGGCCTTGTGCCCCTGGCCCAATGCGGCCAGGGCACTTCCTCATAGGCCCATGCCCCCTCCCGGAAGGTGGGGCCACGTTGGTCCCCTTCCGGAAGGTTCTAGAAGCTTCCGGCACAATACGGATTAACCCGGAACAATTCCGAACTCCAAAAACTGCACTGCCTTATATGAATCTTATTCTCCGGACCACTCCGGAACCTCTCGTGATGTCCCGGATCCCATCCGAGACTCCGAACAAAAACTCATAAACCAATTATCCAATCTATCCTAGCGTCAAGACACGTTAAGTGTGTGACCCTGCGGGTTCGAGAATATGCAGACATGATCTTCTATCAATAATCAACAGCGAGGTCTGGAAACCCATATTGACTCCCACACATTCATCGATGATCATATCGGATGAACCACGATTCCAGGATTCAATCAATACCATATATATATTCCCTTCGTCTCGCGATATTTTACTTGCCCGAGATTTGATCGTCGGTACCGTCATACCTAGTTCAATCTCGTTCACAGCAAGTACTTTACTCGTTCCGTAATCCGATATCACTTTGTGATTAACTCCTTAACCACATGCTTGCAAGCGGTGTTGATATCGATTACCGAGTGGGCCCGAAGTATATCTCTCCGACTTGGGAGGGACAAATCCCATCTCGATACATACAACCCAACAGATACTTTCCGATCACCTGGGAGACACCTTTATGATCACCCTCTCATAGGATGACGTTTGATGACCTCAAAGCTTTCTTCCGATACCAGGGAGTTGCATTATCTCATGGTCTAAGGAATACAATATTTGACATAAGAAAAGCTTTGCAAAGACGAACACGATGACACGATCTAATTTCTTCGCTTAGTTTGGGTCTGTACACCATATCATTCTCCCAATGATATGATCTGATTATTAATCGACAACTCATGTCCATGGCTAGGAAACCTTAACCATCATTAATCAATGAGCTAGTCCATAGAGGCATACTAGGGACACGGTGTTGTTCACAAACCACACAAGTATTAAAGTTTCCGCTTAATACAATTCTAGCATGGAATATAAACATTATCATGAACAAGAATTATAATAATAACATCTTTATTATTGCCTCTAGGGCATAATTCCAACAGTCTCCCACTTGCACTAGAGTCAATAATCTAGTTTACATCTGGCAACAATCTCACACCCATGGCACTGAGGTACTGATCATGTTTTACACATGAAAGAGGTTTAGTCAATGGATCTGCGACATTCAGATCTGTATGTACTTTGCTAATATTCAGATCTCCATCTGCTATATAATCTCGGATTATATGAAACTTGCGGTTGATATGCTTGGTCTTTGGATGATATCTTGGTTCCTTAGTGAGTGCTATGGCGCTAGTGTTGTCACACAATATCTCCAGTGGGTCCAATGCACTTGGAACCACGCCAAGCTCAGTGATGAAGTTTCTGATCCAAACTCCTTCACTTGACACTTCTGCAGCAGCCATGTATTCCGCTTCTACTGTAGATCTCGCGATCACGCTTTGCTTGTAGCTTCTCCAGCTCACAGCTCCTCCATTCAAATTATACACGTATCCTGTCTGAGATTTAGAATCATCCTTGTCGGTGTCAAAACTAGCGTCGACGTAACCTTTTATGACGAGCTGTTCATCACTCCCATAGACTAAGAACATTTATTTAGTCCTATTTAGGTACTTTAGGATGTTCTTCACGGCTGTCCAGTGTTCCACTCCTGGATCACATTGATATCTGCTCGTCAAACTAAGAGCATTGGACACATCCGGTCTAGTACACAGCATGGCATACATGATGGAACCTATGGCCAAGGCATAAGGCACTTTGCTCATAGCTTCCCTATCATTTACCGTAGCTGGACACTGATCCTTGCTCAATATCTTACCTGACAACATAGGCACTGAACCTTTCTTTGCCTTATCCATTCTGAACCTTTTCAGAACTTTGTCTAGGTATGTACTCTGGCTTAAAGCTATCAGGCGTCTTTGTCTATCTCTATAGATTTTGATGCCCAATATATAAGCAGCTTCACCTAGGTCTTTCATTGAAAAACACTTGTTCAAATAACTCTTCACATCGTTAAGCATGTTGATGTCATTTCCAATAATCAATATATCATCCACATATAGTACCAGAAATGTCACCGAGCTCCCACTCACTTTATTGTAGATACAAGCTTCGTAGCAATTTGGAACAAATCCAAAGCTCTTGATCACTTGATCAAAACGAAGGTTCCAACTCCGAGATTCTTGCTTTAGTCCATAAATGGAACGCTGAAGTTTGCATACTTTATCAGCATCCTTAGGATCGACAAAACCTTCGGGTTGCATCATATACAACTCTTCATCAATGTTGCCATTGAGGAATGCAGTCTTGACATCCATGTGCCATATTTCATAATCATGAAACGCAGCAATTGCTAATAAAATCCGAATGGACTTAAACATCGCTACGGGAGAGAAAGTCTCATCGTAGTCAACACCTTGAACTTGTCGAAAACCTTTCGCAACAAGCCGTGCTTTATAGACGGTAACATTACCATCCGCGTCCGTTTTCTTCTTGAAGATCCATTTGCACTCAATGGCCTTTCGGTCGCTAGGAGGGTCCACCAAAGTCCATACTTGGTTTTCGCTCATGGATCCCAATTCGGATTTCATGGCTTCTAGCCATTTCTCAGAGTCTGGGCTCATCATCGCTTCCTCATAGTTCGTAGGTTCACTGTCTTCTACTAACAAGACAGTCAAGACAGGGTTGCCGTACCACTCAGGAGGGGCACGCGACCTTGTCGACCTGCGACGTTCAGTAGCAGCATCGTCCGAAGCTTCATGATCCTTCTCATTAACTTCCTATATTGTTGGTGCAGGCGGCACTAGAACAATTTCAGGTGCTGCGCTACTCTCCAACTCAAGAGAAGGTTCAATAACCTCGTCTAGATCTACTTTCCTCCCACTCACTTCTTTCGAGAGAAACTCCTTCTCAAGAAAGGAACCGTTCTTTGCGACAAACACTTTGCCTTCGGTTCTGTGATAGAAGGTATACCCAATAGTTTCCTTAGGGTATCCTATGAAGACGCATTTCTCCGCTTTGGGTTCGAGCTTGTCCGGCATCAACTTCTTGACGTAAGCTTCGCATCCCCAAACTTTAAGAAATGACAACTTAGGTTTAGCACCAAACCACAGTTCATACGGTGTCGTCTCAACGGATTTAGATGGAGCCCTATTTAAAGTGAATGCAGCGGTTTCTAATGCATAACCCCAAAATGATAACGGCAAATCAGTAAGAGACATCATCGATCGGACCATATCTAATAAGGTTCGATTCTGGCGTTCAGACACACCATTGCGCTGTGGTGTTCCGGGTGGCGTGAGTTGTGAAACGATCCCACTTGCTTTAAGATGCGTGAGAAAATTGTAACTCAAATATTCACCTCCACGATCGGATCATAGAAACTTAATCTTTCTGTTACGATGGTTCTCCACTTCATTCTGAAATTCTTTGAACTTTTCAAACGTTTCAGATTTATGTTTCATTAAATAGATATACCCATATCTACTTAAGTCATCGGTAAAAGTGAGAAAATAGCGATATCCACCGCGCGTCGAAACACTCATCGGTCTGCATACATCGGTATGTATGATTTCCAACAAGTACGTTGCTCGCTCCATCATACCGGAGAACGGGGTTTTGATCATCTTGCCCATGAGGCATGGTTCGCATGTGTCAAATGATTCAAAATCAAGAGACTCCAAAAGTTCATCAGAATGAAGTTTCTTCATACGCTTTACACCAATATGACCTAGACGACAGTGCCACAAATAAGTAGTATTATCACTATCTACTTTGCATCTCTTAGCCTCAATGTTATGGATGTGTGTTTCATCCCTTTCGAGATTTAGAAGAAATAAACCATTCACAATAGGTGCATGACCATAAAAGATGTTACTCATATAAATAGAACAACCATTATTCTCCGATTTAAATGAATAACCGTCTTGCAATAAACAAGATCCAGAAATAATGTTCATGCTCAACACAGGCACATAATAACATTTATTGAGGTTTAAAACTAATCTCGAAGGTAAAACTAAGGAGAGCGTGCCGACGACCATCACATCAACTCTTGATCCGTTGCCAACGCGCATCGTCACCTCATCCCTCGCAAGCCGCCGTCTATTCCGTAGCTCCTGTTTCGAGTTACAAATATTAGCAACTGAACCGGTATCAAATACCCAGGCACTACAACGAGGGCTAGTAAGGAAAACATCAATAACATCTATATCAAATATACCTTTGATGGTGCCAGCCTTCTTGTCCGCTAAGTACTTCGGACAGTTGCGCTTCCAGTGACCCTTGTCCTTGCAATAGAAGCACTCAGTGTCCGGCTTTGGACCAGACTTGAGCTTCTTCTCAGCAGGGGCAGTGCGCTTGCCGCCGCCCTTCTTGAAGGGCTTCTTTGCTCCCTTACCTTTCTTAAAGGTGGGCTTGTTGACCATCAACACATGATTATCCTTTTTGATGTCCACTTCCGCGGCCTTCAGCTTTGCGAAGAGCTCGGTGATCGTATCAGTGGAACCAATCTGATTATGAGTCACTACAAAACTTTTGTAGCTGGGAGGGAGTGATTGCAGAACCCTGTCAATCTTGAGCTCCTCTAGAATCGTGCATTCCAGTTGCTCAAGGCGTTGAGTGTAGCCCGTCATCTTAATGGCGTGCTCACTAACGGAACTCCCTTCCTCCATCTTGCAGTTAAAGAACTTCTCAGAGATCTCATATCTCTCAGAATGGGCCTGAGTCTGAAACATGGTTTTCAACTCTTCGAGAATCTCAAAGGGCCCGGGATAGTCTTCAAAACGATTTTGAAGTTCCGGTTCCATAGCAAACAACATGGTGCTCTTAATCACACCATAATCATCTTTGCGCGACTGATAGACAACTTTCTCATCAGCCGGCGCAGTTGCAGCAGGGGGGGTCACCTAACGCTTTCCCAAGGACATAGTCCTTTTGACCGCCAGAGAGAATGATTCTTAGATTGCGGAACCAATTGGTGAAGTTAGACCCATTGTTTTTAAGCTTTTCCTTCTCAGCAAAAACGTTGAAGTTGAAGTTGGACTTAGCCATTTGATCTACAATATTTGCAAGTACAAATTAGACTATGTTCATGATAACTAGTTAAACTTTTAATCAAATTAATAGATGAACTCCCACTAAATTCAACATCCCTCAAGTTGTTTAGTGAACACGATCCAAATTCACCACACCTAATCCGATCTTCACGAGAAGAGATGTGATTTCAATGGTGGACAACGAAGTGTCGATCATATCATTCATATGACTCATGCTTAACCTTTCGGTTCATGTGTTTCGTGGCCATGTCTGTACATGCTAGGCTCGTCAAGTTAGACCCAAGTATTTCCGCGTGTGCAAAACTGACTTGCACCCGTTGTATGTGAGCGTAGAGTCTATAGCACCCGATCATCACGTGATGCTTGGACACGACGAACTTTCGCAACGGTGCATACTTGGGGAGAACACAGTTTTTATCTTGATCTTTAAGTGAGGAATCATCTTATAATGCTACCATCGCGATCAAAGCATAATAAGATACATAAAAGGATAAACATCACATGCATATAACTTTATGTGACATGGTATAGCCAATCTTCGCTCAATGATCTCCATCTTGTGCGTTCCGGTATGATCTCCATCACTCCACCATGATTGCCTCCACCACGAATAGCAACTACAACTATTGCTAACTACTTAGCGATAAAGTGAAACTATTACATGGCGCATAAGAAGTTGACACACAGGTCATACACAATTATAAAGACAACCATATGGCTCCTGCCGGTTGTGTACTCATCGACATGCAAGTCGTGAAACATTACAAAACATGATCATCGCATACATTATACACATCACATCTTGGGCCATACCATATCACAGAAAACACTCCCTGCAAAAACAAGTTAGACGCCTCTACTTTGTTGTTGCATGTTTTACGTGGCTTATGGGAGTAGATGCTAAGAACGATTCTTACCTACGGAAATCCACAACGGTGATATTATGGTTGCCAAACTCCGGTGTTAATCCCATGACAACTATAGTGAGAGAAACTGGCATCCACCAGCCGCATGTGTGGAACAAGCCACACGTCAAGTGCGGAGCCGGTCTCGCGAACAACGTCGCATAAGGTTGGCCTGGACCGCTTCAATCTCACTATCCCGCGTCATAAGAAGAACACAAACAAGAGGCTTGCAACAGAAAACATCAACGCCCGCAACAACCATGTTGCGTTCTACTCGTGAAACACATCTACGCATAGATCTAGATCTGATACCACTGATGGGTTTCGCGGCATAGTAAATCAAAAATTTCTACGGATGCGAACAGAGGGAAAGCCAAGATCTAATCTAGGAGATGCAAACAACGAGAGAGATTGGATTAGATCTTCATACCCTTGAAGATTCACACAGAGGAACGTTCGTCGAAACGTGGGTGATGTAGTCGTACTCGCTTCTCCTCCTCGTGATCCGATCCGATCTAGCACCACAAGTGGCGGTGCCTCCGTGAGATGCACACGTGCAGCACCTCGACGTCTCCTCCTTCCTCAGACCAGGAAGTATGGTGGAGAGACGGATTGGATCTACAACACGACGGCGTGGTGTATATGGTGGAGAATTTCTGCAGCACGGCTTCGCCTACAAACAGTCGGGAGGGAGAGAGGAGGGCAACAGGGCGGCTAGGGTTGGAGGGGAAGGTGTGGGCGGTGGTGCGCCCCCATCCATCTTTATATAGAGGGGTGGGGCGGCAACCCTAGCCCCCTCCCCCAAGCCAAGGCCGGCGGCCAAGGAGGAGGAGTGGGGGCTAGGAACCCCCCCCTTCTAGAAGCTCTATCTAGGGTTTAAACCCTCTTTGGACGGCTGGGCCCTATGGGGCCTTGTGCCCCTGGCCCAATGCGGCCAGGGCACTCCCTCATAGGCCCATGCCCCCTCCCGGAAGGTGGGGCCACGTTGGTCCCCTTCCGGAAGGTTCTAGAAGCTTCCGGTACAATACCGATTAACCCGGAACAATTTCGAACTCCAAAAACTGCACTGCCTTATATGAATCTTATTCTCCGGACCACTCCGGAACGTCTCGTGATGTCCCGGATCCCATCTGAGACTCCGAACAAAAACTCATAAACCAATTATCCAATCTATCCTAGCGTTGAGACACGTTAAGTGTGTGACCCTGCGGGTTCGAGAATATGCGACATGATCTTCTATCAATAATCAACAGTTGGGTCTGGAAACCCATATTGACTCCCACACATTCATCGATGATCATATCAGATGAACCACGATGCCAGGATTCAATCAACCCCATATATATATTCCCTTCGTCTCGCGATATTTTACTTGCCCGAGATTTGATCGTCGGTACCGTCATACCTAGTTCAATCTCATTCACAACAAGTACTTTACTCGTTTCGTAATCCGATATCACTTTGTGATTAACTCCTTAACCACATGCTTGCAAGCGGTGTTGATATCGATTACCGAGTGGGCCCTAAGTATATCTCTCCGACTTGGGAGGGACAAATCCCATCTCGATACATACAACCCAACAGATACTTTCCGATCACCTGAGAGACACCTTTATGATCACCCTCTCATAGGATGACGTTTGATGACCTCAAAGCTTTCTTCCGATACGAGGGAGTTGCATTATCTCATGTTCTAAGGAATACAATATTTGACATAAGAAAAGCTTCGCAAAGACGAACACGATGACACGATCTAATTGCTTCGCTTAGGTTGGGTCTGTCCACCATATCATTCTCCCAATGATATGATCTCATTATTAATCGACAACTCATGTCCATGGCTAGGAAACCTTAACCATCATTAATCAATGAGCTAGTCCATAGAGGCATACTAGGGACATGGTGTTGTTCACAAACCACACAAGTATTAAAGTTTCCGCTTAATACAATTCTAGCATGGAATATAAACATTATCATGAACAAGAATTATAATAATAACATCTTTATTATTGCCTCTAGGGCATAATTCCAACAGTGGGTTCGAGTCGGACTCTTACACTGGAAACACTCGGTAAACTAGAAGGGTCTATCACAACGCTTGTGGGACTGGGGAAAAGTTCGGTCGTGAGCTGGGGCATGTGATGCCACCTGACCAACAAGAGTCGTATGAGATGCGATTGACAAGGAGTTGTCTACCTAGATCACTTGCTGGCTACCAGTGATGCTAAAGTTCACTATCCAACCTGCTTATCTAGGATCCTGAATCACTTAGTAACCATCGGAGGGGTGTTGGTTCTAGTGGGAGCATAAGTATTAAAATGTTTATTATGCTTGCTCTTTTATGAATACATATCTTAAGTGTTTTTGCATATTTTCTATTGTAGATCATGGCACCAAGTAGCAGTACCTCTCAAATATCCGATTTTGCATTGAGAACCATTCTTGAGAAAGATAAGTTGAATGACACTAATTTTACCAACTGGTATCGAAATTTGAGAATTGTTTTCAAACAGGAAAAGTACCATGTCCTAGACAACCCACTTCCAGATGAGCCGAATGAGAATGCGACTATTGATGCCACCAATTCCTATCATCGTATTCGAGATAAATCCACATAAATTAGTTGTCTTATGATTGCTCACATGGAACCGGACTTGCAACAGCAGTTCGAGAATTTTGAGGCCTACGATATGATCGAAAGCCGCAAAAGTATGTTACAGGCTTAGGCAAAAACCGAGAGGTATCAAGTATCTCGGCTTTGCTGAGTTGCAAGCTTATGGATGGTGATCCACTGAGTCCGCATGTGATCAAGATGGTTGGTTACATGCAGTCTTTGGAGAGGGTGTGCTACCCCATTAGCGAAGTGTTCGCTATAGACATAATTCTGAACTCTCTTCCTAGTGCGTATGGTAAGTTCATTTCAAACTACCACATGCATGGTATGGATAAAAAGCTCACCGAATTACATGGGATGCACAAGCAGTCAGAGTCGGATATCAAGAAGGGCACCAGTCAAGTGTTGATGGTGCAGAATAAGGCTAAGTTTAAGAAAAGTTCTTGGACTAATAAGAAGGCTAAGTCGGTAGGCAAGTAGGCTCAGGACCCAGTCCCAAGTGTTTCCTCAAGGACTAAGCCATCTCCTTCAGTCGGATCCACTTGCTTCTACTACAAGGCGGATGGACACTGGAAGAGTAATTACAACAAGTATTTGGCCAACAAACAAGAGTGGAGGTATGACTTCTGACTCAAGTACGCTTGTTTGCAATGTTATAGACATTTATCTTGCTGATGCACCTAATAGTTCTTGGGTATAGGATACCGGATCAGTTATTCACACCTGCAACTCATTGTAGGGACTGGTAAAAACTAGGAGCATAGCAAGAGGCGAGGTTGACATTCGAGTCGGAAAAAAGCGAGAGTTACTGCGTTAGAAGTCAGCACGATGGAACTTCATTTACCTTCCGGATTAATTATGGAACCAAATTATTGTTATTATGTTCCATTTCTTAGTCGAAACATTATTTCTACCTCATGTTTGATGAGACAAGGCTATGAGTCAAATATTAAGAATAATGGTTGTTCTTTATACTGGAATGATATGTTTCACGACTTTGCACACATCCAGGATGGGTTATTTATTTTGAATCTTGATGGTGAGTCGGTCTATAACATAAATATTAAATGTTGAAACCAAATGTCTAAATATGACTTAATTTTTTCACTGTCGGCTTGGTCATATAATTTGGAAACATATGAATAAGCTCCATGATGATGGACTCCTAACTTCGTTCAACTTGGAGTCATTCGAGACATGTGAATCTTGCCTACTCGGCAGAATTACCAAGACACCTTTTGCAAAGAGTTGTGAGAGGGCGTCCGACTTGTGGGTACTAGTAAATAGTGATGTATATTGTCTAATGAGCACGACAGTCTAGTTATGAGTACTTCATTACCTTCACTGATGATTTGAGTCGGTATGGATATATCTACTTGGTGAAACATAAGTCGGAAGCCTTTGAAAAGTTCAAATAATTCCAGAATGAAGTACAGAATCAAATCGACAATAAAATAAAGTTTCTTTGATCAGACCGAGGGGCAAGTACATGAGCCATGAGTTTGATGACCATCTGAAAAGTTGCGGAATAGTTCCTCAACTTACTCTGCCAGGAACGCCACAGAGGAATGGTGTGTCGGAAAGACGGAATCGAACCTTGTTGGACATGGTACGATCAATGATGAGTCGGACAGATATGCTTTATCATTTTGGGGTTATTGTCCAGAAGTAGTAGCATTCACACTAAACAGAGTACCATCAAAGTCGGTAGAGAAGACACCGCATGAGATGTGGACAAGCAAAAAACCCAAGTTTGTCTTTTCTTAAGATTTGGGGTTGTGAAGAATTTGTCAAGCGACTTCAGTCGGACAAGCTTACAGCCAAGTCGGATAAGTGTATCTTCGTGGGATATCCGAGGGAAACCTTGGGTTACTTCTTCTACAACCGAGAAGAGGGCAAAGTGTTTGTTGCTTGGAACCGTGTCTTCCTTGAGAAAGAGTTTCTTAGTTGGGGAGTCAGTGGGAGCACGGTGCAACTCGAAGAAATTTTGGAGGAACCGGCTAGGTGCGATTCAACAAAAACCTTGGAGGTTGATCTGGTCGTGGTAGCTAATCCGACAACAGCTCTTGTACTACGAAGATCGGCAATATTACGAAGTGTTCGTGATGTATTACTCTTAGATAGTGACGAGCCGGAAAATTATTTGGAAGCGATGGTGGGATCTGATTCCGAGTCATGGCTTGGAGACATGAGATCCGAGTTAAAGTCCATGGATGAAAATCAAGTTTGGAACTTGGTTGATCTGCCAGACGATGCAAGTCCCATTGAGTGCACATGGGTATTTAAGAAGAAAACTGATATGGATGGAAATGTTTGTTTATAAAGCACGGCTTGTCGCGAAGGGGTTCCAACATGTTCAAGGATTTGACTATGATGAGACTTTCCTGCCCGTAGCGATGCTTAAGTTAGTTTGGATCATGTTAGATATAGCAGCCTATTTCGACTATGAGATATGGCAGATGGATGCCAAAACGACTTTCCTAAACGGAAATTTAACCGAGGACGTGTATATGATACAACCCGGCGGTTTTGTTGATCCGACTAATGCTGGCAAGGTATGCAAACTTCATAAATCCATTTATGGGTTGAAGAAAGCATCTCGGAGTTGGAATATTTGCTTTGATGAGGTATTCAAATTGTTTGGCTTCATCAAGAGTGATCATGATTCTTGTTTATACAAGAAGTTTAGTAGGAGCAAAGTAAACTTGCTGATATTATATGCGGATGACATACTACTGATTGGAAATGATGTCCAAATGTTGCAAGAAACCAAGAAATCATTGGAAATGAGTTTGTCAGTGAAAGACTTGGGTGAGGTAATATACATTCTAGGAATTTGGATCTATAGAGATAGATCAAGGCAGCTCATTGGATTGAGTCAGAGTACATATTTGGACAAAGTGTTGAAAAATTTCAACATGGAATCGTCTAAGAAGGGGTTCTTACCGATGTCCCATGGTGTAAAACTTAGCAAGACTCAGTGTCCTTTGACAAATGATGAGTGAAGTCAGATGAGTGATATTCTGTATGCTTCGGCAGTCGGATCCATCATGTATGCCATGATTTGTACTAGGCAGGATGTTTCCTATGCTCTGAGTGTTGTGAGAAGATACCAAGATGATCCTGAAGAAATCCACTGGACATCGGCTAAAAATATCCTTAAGTACTTGAGAAGGACTAAGGATATGTTTTTGGTTTATGGAGGTGAAGATGAACTCAGTGTAAAGGGTTACACGGATGCGAGTTATCTTACCGACTCTGATGATTCTTGTTCGCAATCCGGCTATGTGTTTGTATAAATGGAGGGGCTATGAGATGGAAGAGTTCCAAGCAAGAGACTATGTCAGCATCTAGAATAGAGACTGAGTATATTGCCGCCTCAGAGGCAGCAAAGGAAGCTGTTTGGATGATGAATTTCCTCATGGATGTTGGTGTGGTTCAGGGCTCGTCCAATCTGTTAGATGTGTATTGTGACAACAATTGTTCTATTGCACAAGCCAAGGAACCTAGACAACACCAGAAGAACAAGCACATACTCATGATGTACCATCTGATCGCTAGTTCGTGGATCAGGGTGATATCAAGTTATGCAAGGTACACACAGATGCAAATATTGCGGATCTGTTGACAAAGCTGTTACCACATCCAAAGCATGAGGCACACCTAAGAGCTATGGGCATTAGATGCCTAGACATATAATGTCGAAAGATTGACTCTAGTGCAAGTGAGAGACTGTTGGGAATATGCCTTAGAGGCAATCATGTTTGATGTAATTCCCATTGTATTGATAAAGTTATTAAGTTGTCCTTGCATGAACATCTAATGTATATCATTGCATATGTGATACAGTTGTGGAACTATACATTCATGTTGTTCATACTAAATATCCTTGGTCATTGAGGTTGTGATGGACACACAACTTAGACCAATGTGAAAGTCGGCTGATGACTCAGTTACACTTGTCAAGGGCATGGTGATGCTATTCCGACTTACACGAATTCGGCTAAAGAGTTAGCGAGTTGGATTGACCCATATTAAAATATAATGAACAAGTCGTTATTTGTATGTCTCAATAAATGTAATCCTTAGACCTGAGGTTGTTGCAAAATCCGAGTTGAGGATCACCAACTTAGGTTCTGTCAAACATTGATCTGTCATAGGGTAGTTATAAAGGCAGAGTTCGGGTAGACTAAGAATCAAGCTGCATGATGTGAATAGCCAAGATGGTATTTTGCCCCTCCAACTGGAGAGATATTCTCTGGGCCCTCTCGTGGGATATGATTCGGAAAGTATGGCCATGCATGACTTGGTTAAGTGTTAACTGCGGCGATCGAGTAAGAGTTAATCGGATGAATCACTTATCTCGGATCGAGAAGAGAGTCAGACTATTTAAGGTATGACAATGATTCTCCTATAGTTCGACAAGGTATATTGTGAGGAAAAATGCACTCGGACGTAAGTCACATTAGAAAGGCATGTTGTCATGACTCTTTGGTACTTGGGAGTTGGTATGATTCTGCTAGGAGCCGCTTCCGATTGATCGATTGAGAGTTAGACTCCTATCGTGTCCAAGTTGCCATGAGCCTGCGGGGTCACATGTCGCAGACTTCCCTCCCACTTGCATGCCATCCACCTGCCACCCTCATCTGCAGGTTCTGGCCGTCCCATGGACGTCGGTGACCTGCGTTCCGGCCTCATGGAGCCTGGCTGACGCACAAGATCTAGAGGCGAACCAGGCGCAAGATCCCGAGCAAAGGCAGGATCTCGAGCAGCAGCACGTACGCACTTATAGCACGAGCAACAGGATCCCGAGCAGAGGCAGGACCTCGAGCAGCATCAACACGCACGTATGTATGGCACAACTAGCAGCAGGATCCTGAGCAACAACAACATGAACGTCCGACCGCCTCCCTCCCAAACAGCACGCACGCAACTGCCCAACTCCACGCATCTGCAGCTGGACAACTCCATCCAGATGCACAAAACAAGTCCTATAGGTTGAGGTAACACATATATGAGCCCTTTTTATTCTCTGTCTATGCAATATTTCTTTAATGTAAATGTCAGCACTATATTAGGCTTTAATGTTTATTTTTGTTGACAGTGCATGTTCTTATACAAGTTTTGTTTGTTTATATGGATGATTTGGCAAAAAAAACATCGGCAACTAATTGTGAAAGCACACGGTCTTGCAGCTGTATTGGGAGCTTACATGATATTTATCTCAAGGAGAGGTAGAAAACAAACTCCAATGATAACATTCGGTCGTAGGATTGATATGGATATAGCTAAAGAATCTAATTTAAGATATATCTATCATTCTATGGACATAAATTGCTCAAATCAGCTAAGAATGAGAAGATCTTCCTTTTTGTATTGATTTGGAGGGCAAAGAAACAAGTGGTGAAGGTTTTGTGGAAGGTCAAGCTGCCTTTAATTTAGGTGTTAATTTTGGTGTTCAAGGCGTCGCTGCAACTACTCCTTCACCTACTGTCACAAATAATAAGAGGAAGAGGCCTTCTATTTTGTCTAATGAAGATACAATTCAGGTAAACAATATGTCTGATGCATTGCGTGATATGGCTGGTGCTATCAATAATACTTGCCATACAGAAACGCACCCTGATTTGTGCAAGACTCTTATGGACCTCAACTTTGACATGGATCAAAAGTTGGCTGTTTTAGATTACTTGATGGAGCATAAGGGTAAAGGCCTCAATTTTATGAAGATGGAGATTGATGTCTGTGAAGCCTCGTTCAAGAGTATCTTAGCAAAAAAAATTAATATTGTTTGATTAGGTGTTAGTTGATGCAACTTGAAAATCTCTTTTGTAATGCATCTTGTTTGACTCGCTGTCGATGCTACTTGAAATACTCTCTTTATGTAATGCTAATTAGAACTTACGTATGCAGACTGTATGAGACTGGTATGTAATTTATTATGGACGGAGTTTGTAATATGATTTACTATAGAGAATGGGTGTATTTGGGATATCCTTACGAGTTGACTCTTATTTATAATGTAAAAATGTTACTGCAAATATGCCACTGATGTATTGAAGTTATGACATGCTGGCTGATGTTTGTGTTTGTTGGTGTGGTTATATCACCAAGTCAAGAAGAGGTAACCACATTCAACTCTCAACATACACATATCTCAATAGACCCATGCTGCCAAACACCATCTCATCTCAGCTTATCTCAACACACACAAGCTGCCAAACACATAGACAAAATCTGAGATCAAATTGGGTAGGGTCATCATGTATGGGGTGAGATAGTGATTCTAAGGTCACCCGACCTAGCAAACACACTCTTAAGAGCGAGAGCAAGTTCGGATTGGATCTGAACCATCAATCCGTTTGGGTTAGACCTAAGCTAGATTTGGACTTAGTCGGTGAGTCGAACTCACAGTGACTAATATAATATGGGATTTAGTAAATGTGCCACAAGTGAGTGGAGTCACTTTCACTCCCTATATATAGTGGGGCGCAGATACCTAGGAGGGTTGATAGTTAGGTCATTTCATGCGTTGGAAACCCTAGCTCCACAGTAGTCATGCCACCTTACTATACCTAGCAGTCTACCGCCGATGCTCCTCCTCGTATGTGTCGATACGATGGTAGCGTGTTGTATGATCAACACCATGACAATCATGATCGGACCGGATCTTGAGGAATGCACTGCATCAACTGACGCTCTATATCAGTAATCCGCAACTATGCATATAGTGGTAATTCTCGTGGCTTGTCACCTCAGATAGATCTTGCGATCACCGTGTTAGAGGTAAAAAGTTTTGTTTTATCTCCTCGCGGCCCAACAGCCCCCACCCATGGCCAGCGGCCAAAGAGGGTGCCCCCTCCTCCCTCATTCATATGGGTGGACTCTCCACTCACAAATAATCAAGCTCCACTTTCTCCCATTTAATCTCCACAAAACAAAGGTCTTTCAATTAAAGCACTTTAACTCTATTGGTTTAATGCAATTCAATTTAATGAACACTTTATTTAATGAGCACTTTAGTTAATGAACACTTCATTTAATGAACACATTACCATTTTATTTCATTGCTTTGTTTCGATACCCCAAAACCATTTCGGCAGATTTGACATAAAAAATTCTTACGATGTCCATTATCTTCTCATGTGTTCCATATCCACTCAATTGCGTTGACTACCCTTAAGAGTGTCTCCCTACGGGTTCGAGAACTTTGTATACATGATCGATACTTTCTCCGATCAATAATGTTTAGGAGGGCCTGGCGATCCATAATGACTCCCACAAGCTCCACGAAAATCCAATGATCGTCTGAACCTTTTTCACTATAATCAAACTCCTTTTGTATCACGATATTTTACTTGTCCGAGATCCGATCATTTGGTATCATCCATACCTAGTTCAATCTTGTTACCGATAAGTACTCTTTTTCTCATTGCCGTGATATAACATTCTAGTGATCAAATCACTTACTTGCAAGATATGTCAATGTGATATCACCGAAAGGGCCCTGAGTATATCTCTCCATCATTTGGATGGACAAATACCACTCTTGATCCACGAGAATCAACTAACACTTTCCAAGTACCTGACGACACCTTTATAATCATCCTGTACGGTGTGACATTTTATGGAATCAAAGTACTTTTTCGGTGGAAGTGATTGACGTGATATCATGGTCTAAGCACATTGAGTTACTACGAATACGATATCAAAATAACCTTAGGACTTGATCGTATTGCTAAATCTACTGCATGTGACTGTATATCATATCATTCTCCAATGATATGATCCTGTTATTAACAACATCCAATATTCATGATCGGGAAACATTGATCATATGTGGATAAATAAGCTAGTATTAAGAGAGGCATTACTATGAAACTTTTTTACTTATAAATCACACATGTATTAACGTTTCCTATTAACATAGTATAAGGCTAGAAAAAGGGCGCGCTTCTGGGTGGTCGCGCCGGTCACTGCTGCTTGTACGTGGTGGGTGAGAAGTGCTTCACGCGCTGTCCCATCCTTCTCCCGTACGACATGTTGTGGATGCGGAGAGGGTCGCGGGTCCTTTTTTTACTTTACTTTTTTGTACATTTGAACACGAAAACTGCGATATCTGTCAAACGAAGAGTCCAAACCGATATCCGTTTTCACAGCCTTGCTAGTCACGTCCAGATCTTCAAAACTAGATCCATTCTTGATATGTTTCGATGAATTTTTTCCGTACTGCCTTTGACGTGTAGGTTGCACTGCCTTTTGGTCCAGTGCACGGTGCCTTCGGTTGCAATGCACGCCACGGTGTCCTGAAAGTGGACTGCCTTGTTGTACCATGTTGCACTGCCTAAGTCCGTAGTGCACCACCCGATGTAATGACATTACACCATCCACACACTTCCTTGTTGTACTGCACTGCACTGCCAAAGGTCGTAGTGCACTGCGCGATGTTCCCGCAATGCACCGCTAACGCACTGCCTTTTTGTATTGTCTTGCAGTGCCTTAGTTTGCAGTGCACTACGCTGTGTCCTTGTAGTGTACTGCCTTGCACTGCCTTCAGTCATAGTGTGTGGTGTATGACTAGAAGTCCACCTTCAGGTTATCATCCGAACCCCCTCCAGTATTAAGTTGCAAGCAACAGACAACTACTTTAAGCAAAGGGTGTAAGGTAAAGAGTCCAAATGTTCCATGAACAAGAGACCGTTGTTTTCTCCCTAGTGCCAACAACACATCTACAACCGAAGAGATTTCTGTCACTTCCCTTGGAAACTAGAGGCATGAACCCACTATCGAGCATAAATACCCCCTCTTGGAGTCACTAGCAACTACTTCGCCAAGATAGCTACTAACATCGGAGAGCATGCAAGATCACAAACAGCATAGACATGATAGAATCATAAATACAAAACCATTAATCAAAACAACATAATAATCTCGATATCCATCGGATCCCCGCAAACACAACATGCATGCCTACAAATAGATTAGATCTTGATCATGAATGGAGCTCACAAGATCTATACATGAAATCACAAAGGAGGAGATACAACCATCTAGCTACTACATGGACCCATAGTCCAAGGTGGAAATACTCACGCATCATACCGGAGAGAAGGCCTCCGAGACGATCTCTCCTCCGGCAGGGTGCCGAGAAGAACTTCAGACCCCCCCCCCCCCGATCTAGGGACGACGGTGGCGGCGGCTATAGAAGGTTTCGTGGAATATTGATCAGGTGCTTAGGGTTTCTGCATCGGGGGCTTCTTATAGGCGAAGGGGGAGGCCGAGGAGGTGGCCAAGGGCCCCACACCATGCCTAGGCACGGGGCAGGGCCCACCCGCGCCTAGGGGGTGTGGCTGCCCTAGCATGCCTCTCCGTCTCCCCTCTGAACTTCTTGTTCCCCACGAAGAGTTATTGACTTTGGCTTTTATCCCATCCAATTTTGAAAATATTTCCTTACTAGCTTTTCTGGAACCAAAAATAGGAGAAAAAAGGCAACTAGCACTGTGGCAACTTGTTAATAGGTTAGTACCAGAAAACATGTAAAAGGCACCTCAAAGTGTAGACAAAGCAAAGCAAAGTAGATACTAAACAGGCATGGAACATCAAAAATTATAGATACGTTTCTGACATATCAAGCATCCCCAAGCTTAACTCCTTATCATCCTCGAGTAGGTAAGTGATAAAAGAATAATTTTTTAGGTGACATGCACCCTCACAATAAAGATCCAACCATTTGCAAGCATTGAAAGCTGGGATCAAAGAACTCTAAACATGTGCATGAAATATGGAGTTCTAACAATAGGACATAGTAACTATGCATGCAACATGACAGGCTACAAACAAAGATCATGAATAACATGCATTGAAAAACGTTTGTTTGGTTCACATACATAAAACATGGCATAGTGGCAATCAGCTTGTCCCTCATAGAGTAGCAATATAGATGCATAGGACACCTTCAAAGTTCACAAGGGTGACTAGAAACAAATAGCACAAGAACAAGTAATATCATAATATGCATCAATCAATAAGCTTTGGGACACTGCACCCGAATGACAACTATGCTCTCTTAATGGTGCCTAAAGGTAGAAGGTGGAGACTCAATAGTGGTGGAAGAAAGGCCTTTTTGTAAAGGAAGAAGGGATTTCAAGTTTCAAAAAGAGCTTCCAAAAATTATGGTACTTGTTAGCTTTCAGCCCTCATTACCCCTATCATAAGCATCTTAAAATGATTAAGGTTAAAGTGAACAAAGATGGAGTATATGCTTGACGAAGTATAAGTTGGCAATCTCAAATCCATTGAATATGAGGGCCACACCTCATGCTACTCAACTTCAGTCACAGGTAAGTTCTTGTCATTGTAAGTATTTGTATATCATAGAGAACCGCCAACGGGGTACCCCTTGCACATGGTACAGGAGCTTTCCCATAACCAAAATGACAAGGCAAGAAGACAATGAGCATCTCAGCGATCTTTTTATTTACTATATGCATAGCTTTTTATTTAGGATGCTTCATAGATAGATCACTATGGTGATGCTGCAAGTTTCCACCATGATTAGGCATGGCTTAGGCTAGTGGCCCAGGCGTTTCTCTAACACATAATACTTACTCCATGGACTTACAAGTTCCCTCTTTATTTCACACCGGTGACATCCATAGACAAACGATCATGATATCAACTGAGTACAAAGTACAAGTGCAATGTTGAAAACGTTCCCCTGACAACACGGTTCTGCTAATTCCAACGTATAAGTGCAAGCATATACAACATAGATGACACGATGGTTCAAGTTTATTAGGGGCAAAGAATATAAAGTGTTCCATCAAGTTTGTGGCTTTAATCACTAAGTTTTCACATAATAAAATAGTTTTTAATTGGAAGATAGCTGAAAACAAGAATATACTTGGAATGGTGTAACACACCATGCATAGGAGTTTATAGTGGACACTTTGTAATAACTAGGTTTCTTGGGAGTTGGAAGCATGAGTAGAGCTTACTCATACAAGTGGAGGCTAGCAAAAGACTGGGAGCAACCAACTAAGAGAGCATAATGGCCATAATCATGCAAAGCAACAAAGCATTACTAATCAAAGCATAGAGTGGTACTACAAGTCAAGGACTAAATGATCATAGAGGCTAATGGTGACTTGTCATAGTCATAACATGGTGTGAACATGTGCCAAGTCAACCCAAACAAAGCATCAAAGGAGAATACCGAAAATACTATGCTTTTTGCATGCTAAAATAATGCATAATTTCTTCAGGGCACACTAAGCAATCCAAATTGTTTCGAACAAGACATGCTACAACAATAATTACTAATCATAAGGTCAAAACAACACCTAGAATGTCATGCTAAAGTCTAAGTCACAGTCAATGCAAGCTCCTCTTGCACTTACAAGCAAAAACTTACTACTCCTTTCCAACACCAAGCAACTTATTTGCAAAACAACACAGTGAGAACGGGGGTCCAAACTACTAAAGCAAACTAAGAAAATCAAACGAAAGCTAAGATGCTCCAAGAACAACACAATAGTGCATGAAATAATAAAAACGAAGTGTCTAGACAGACCTGAGCTTTTTATTAATGAAGAAGGGGATGCCTTGGGCATCCCCAAGCTTTGACGCTTGTACCTATTGGATATTTCTTGGGGTGACACCATGGTGGCATCCCCAAGCTTGAGCTTTTGTCCATTCTTCATCTCATTGCATCATTCTCTCTCTACACCTGAAATTTTTCCTTCATACAAAACTTCACACAATCTTCATTAGCAACATTAGTTTATTCAAAAGCTATTAGACCTCTGGCAAAACTTTGAAACAACAAGGATTTTTACTAAAAACACAAGATACTGTAGTAACTCCTTCAGAAATCTCAATTCCCCAAAAGATAACTCAAAAAGGAATCAATAAGAAGCAAATGCAAATAATGGCAGAAATCTGTCAAAACAGACCAGCAGGTAGAAACCAATATTTTCGAACATCTTCTGTTGCTCAAATAAAAAAGTGTTGAACAAACAAAAGTTATCTAACATACAGGGGGATTTATTCGTAAATTTTGAGCTTAATCCGAGTTACAGAGACTCCTCACGAATTTTATGGTGGAGGACATGAATCTGTTTCGGGACAGTAACTCTCCAAATCTTACTTCCCTCTCATTAGAGGTCATTCTTGGCACAAAAATCAAACAAAAAGGATAGGGAGAGGTCATTACTGAAGTAATAACTTCCAAGACTTAAGGAAACTCTTGGGTTATCTCCTAACAAGTACTTTTCTTTAACGCCTTTAACTTAGGCACAAGAGGCAAGAAGAATCAAGTATTTTAAAATGAGGAAGCATTAACATCAATACTTGCAAAATCTTCAACTATGAAAGGTGTCTCATCTAAATGGGTTTTGTAGGATCCCTTCTCATCTCTCTTTGGTCTAATACTTTCATCAAAAAGATTTTCATGAGCAATCCAATTAAAATTCTTTCCAAAGGCTTCATGCATTCCAACAAGCTTAAAGGGTATGGGTATCTTAAATTCTTCTCTAGGCTTAGTTTTATCAGAAATACCCACAACATCTACACTTGAGCCTAGCATGTTGAAACGCTCAAAGACCTTTTTGGCTTCCCTAGCAACATCATGAAATTCTTTTGATAATGTTTTAAGGATGAATTCTCTCTTTTCAGCATTCTTTTCTTCTTTTAGTTTTAGGAACAAGAATTGTATGAAGGGGTTAAGGCTAACAAACCTAGCCTCCAACATATGAACTAAAGAAGCTGCAACAATCTCATAATTAGGAGCAAGCTCTGCTATAGATTTATTCTCAATATCCTGATGCTTGATAACATGATTAAAAAAATCTTCAATATTATCTTTCCCAATTATGGAGCCACTACCTATTGCAAGATCTTTCAGGGCGAACTTGGGGAACAACATGGTGAGCTAGAGCAAGGTGGCAACTAGAATAGGAACTAATATTTTTGTGTTTTCGAATAAAGCAAGCTAACCAAACTAGACTAATTTTTTTTTGTTTTTTGGAAAGAGGCAAACAAAACCAAGCAAAAGAAACAAAGAAAACTAAAAACAAAGTAAAGAGAAAGGAAGTGGAGGACTCCCCTTGTGAAGACGTCCTTAGCCTCCCGGCAACGGCGCCAGAAAACTTGTTGATGGTACTTGACATGGAGCACGTCGTTGGAAACCCCAAGAGCAAGGTGTGACGAGCACAACAGCAAGTCTTCCCTCAGTAGAGACCGAGGTTATCGAACCAGAAGGAGGAAGGAAACATCACACTGGTGTTGCAAGAAACACGGAGACCTGCACAACACAAACTCAAGACTTTGCCCCAATGAATCAGTGAGGTTGTCAAGCTCACCGGTTTGCTATAACAAAGGATTAAATGTATGGTGTGGAAGATAATGGTTTGCAGCAAGTAAACAAGTAACAGTGGAAGATGTATCAATGGTAAATATTGACTGGGGTCCATAGTTCACTAGAGGTGATCTCCTTAGATAAACAACATGGCATGAAGGGTAAACAAATTACAGCAGGGCAATTGATAGGAACTGAGCAAGGCATAACAATGCAATTACTAGTCAGAAAGATCCTATGAGATTCGATTGGGCAATACAACAAGATACATAGACCGCCATCCAACTGCATCTATGACTAGAATTCCACCTTCAGGTTATCATCCGAACCCCCTCCGGTATTAAGTTGCAAGCAACACACAACTGCTTTAAGCAAAGTGTGTAAGGTAAATAGTCCACATGTTCCATGAACAAGAGACCGTTGTTTTCTCCCTAGTGGCAACAACATATCTACAACCGAAGAGATTTCTGTCACTTCCCTTGGAAACTAGTGGCATGAACCCACTATCGAGCATAAATACCCCCTCTTAGAGTCACTAGCAACTACTTGGCCAATACAGCTACTAACAACGGAGAGCATGCAAGATCACAAACAACACAGACATGATAGAATCATAAAGACAAAACCATTAATCAAACCAACATAATAATCTCAATATACATCGGATCCCCGCAAACACAACATGCATGATTACAAATAGATTAGATCTTGATCATGAATGGATCTCACAAGATCTATACATGAAAGCAAAAAGGAGGAGATACAACCATCTAGCTACTACATGGACCCATAGTCCAAGGTGGAAATACTCACGCATCATACCAGAGAGAAGGCCTCCGGTATGATCTCCCCTCCGGCAGGGTGCCGGGAAGAACTTCAGATCCCCCCGATCTAGGGACGACGGTGGCAGCGGCTACATAAAGTTTAGTGGAATATTGATCGGGTGCTTAGGGTTTCTCCATCGGGGCCTTCTTATAGGCGAAGGGGGAGGAAGAGGCGGTGGCCAAGGGCCCTACACCCTGCCTAGGCGTCGGGCAGGGCCCAACCGTGCCTAGGTGGGTGTGGCTGCCCTGGCACGCCTCTCCGTCTCCCCTCTGGACTTCTTGTTCCCCACGGAAAGTTATTGACTTTGCTTTTGTCCCATCCAATTCCAAGAATATTTCCTTACTAGCTTTTCTGGAACCAAAAATAGGAGAAAAAAGGCAACTGACACTGTGGCAACTTGTTAATAGGTTAGTACCAGAAAACATGTAAAAAGCACCTCAAAGTGTAGACAAAGCAAAGCAAAGTAGATACTAAACAAGCATGGAACATCAAAAATTATAGATACGTTTCCGACGTATCAATCGTCCGAACCCCCTCTAGTATTAAGTTGCAAGCAACAGACACCTGCTTTAAGCAAAGTGTGTAAGGTAAACAATCCACTTGTTCCATGAACAAGAGACCGTTATTTTCTCCCTATTGGACGGTACAAAAGTCAAAGTCAATATTTCACCGAGGAGAACACAGAGCCAGAAGACGATACGGAGGAGGGCCGCGAGGGGCCCACACCCCCTGGCCGCACGGCCAGGCCTGGCCCACGCCTAGGTAGTGCGGCCGCCTTAGGCACCCCCTCGTCCCCCTCTTTGCCTATAAGGATTCCCTGATACCTAAACCCTAAGGACCCGATCAATCTTCCACAAAACATTTCGTAGCCGCAGCCACCATCGTCCCTAGATCGGTGGGATCTGAAACTCTTCCCGACACCCTGTCGGAGGGGAGAGATCATCCCGGAGGCCTTCTTCATCACCATGCTAGCCTCCGATATGATACGTGAGTAGTTCCACCTTGGACTATGGGTCCATACAGTAGCTAGATGGTTGTTTCTCCTCCTTTGTGCTACCATGTTTAAATCTTGTGAGCTCCGTTCATGATCAAGATCATATTTGTAATCATGCATGTTGTGTTTGCGGGGATACGATGGATATTGAGATTACTATGTCAGATTTATTAATGCTTCTATCTTATTGATTCTATCATGTCTGTGTTGTTTGAGATCTTGCATGCTCTCCGTTTCTAGTAGCTATCTAGGCCAAGTAGATGGTAGTGACTCCAAGAGGGGGTATTTATGCTCAATAGTGGGTTCATGCCTCTATTGAATCTAGGGAAGTGACAGAAATCTCTAAGGTTGTAGATGTGTTGTTGCTACTAGGGAGAAAACAACAATCTCTTGTTCATGGAACAATTGTATTGTTTACTTTACACACCTTGCTTAAAGCAGTTATCTGTTGCTTGCAACTTAATACTGGAGGGGGTTCGGATGATAACCTGAAGGTGGATTACTAGTCATAGATGCAGTTGGATGACGGTCTATGTATATTGTTGTAATGCCCAATCAAATCTCATAGGATCATGAATGTCTAGTATTATATTGTTATGCCTTGCTTTGTCCTGTCAATTGCGCCGCTGTAATTTGTTTACCCAGCATGTTATGTTGTTTACCTTAAGGAGAACACCTCTAGTGAACTGTGGATCCTGGTCCAATCTGTATCATTGATACATCTTTCATTGTTACTGTTTACTTTCTGCAAGCCACCATTACCTTCCACACCATACGTTTAATCCTTTGTTTTTAGCAAACCGGTGAGAATTACAACCTCACTGTTCGTTAGGGCAAAGTCTTGAGTTTGTGTTGTGCAGGTTTCCAAGTTGCTAGCAACACCTTTGAGTCGTTTCATTCCTCATACTGGTTCGATAACCTTGGTTTCTTTCTGAGGGAAGACCTGCTGCTATGCTCATCATACCTTCCTCTTGGGGTTTCCCAACGAAGCTCTACAGTGATCTGAGCCGCCATCAACGTCCCGTCGGCACCTACCATATTTTTCATATTTTCCCTTTGTTTGAGGATATCATGTACTTCGGTAAGGGTTAGTTCATCACGGCTTAACAATATTGTATCACAAAAATTTGTATAGGAACTAGGCAACAAGCATAAGAGTAGAAGAGCTAAATCCTCATCATCATATTTTACCTCCATAGACTGCAAGTCTGAAACAATCTCTTTAAAAACAGATATGTGATTCATTACCGATCCACCTTCTTGCATCCTATGCGAGAACAACTTCATCTTCACGTCCATCTTACTGGTTAGATCCTTTGACACAGATTGTTTCCAGTTTTGCCCACATGGCAGCAGCAGATTTCACTTCCAGTACTTCCTGCAAAATATTATTGGACAAATGAAGTTGAATCAAAGACAAAGTATTACGGTCCTTTCGCTTCTCTTCGTCGGACCATCTCTTAGCATCCTTTCCACCAAATCCATCCAGCGCTTCATCAAAATCAGAAGTTTGGGTGAGAATCGCCCGCATCTTCACCTGCCACAAGGAGAATCTTGTGGTGTAGTCCAGCTGCGGTAGATCGAACTTCAATGATGGCATGTCGCAAACCCTAGATCGGAACGTGGGGCTCTAATACCACTTGTTATAATTGCGACAAGAATGTAACGAAGAACGAAAAGAAAATCATAGCAAGGGGGCATAGATTTAATGTGGAAAAATCTCTCCAACAAAGAGAGGAAAAAACCACGGACACCAGCCAGCAAAACTTCACTATATCAGGGAGTGTTTACAAACTCCGGGGATTTCACAGATGCAACTCATCCCAATCGGCGGCTTACAAGAGGTTTATATAGCGGTGGAAACCTAGGTCTTCAACGATCCGTACCGTACCGCAGGGGCCGTCGCCCCCGCACCCCCACTCGACCCAAGCCTTCGGCGACGGGCCTCGCTCCACTCGTCAGAAGTTGTCCTATACTTTGTAAAATTTGCATCAACATATAACAAGTGAACGGTTAGAAACTACATAGAACAAAAAAGTTGTTTCTTAAGAAATTCTAGATGTGCCGAACAATTTTCTTGTTTCAAGTTCTAGAGACCCATATGCCCAATTTTTGGAAGTGTCCAACAATACTACTTGTTATATTTTGCTACCTTTTTAGTTTTTATAATCTGACATTGGTTAAGTCATTAACAATTATTTATAGGCATGCCAGACTAAACATATATGGTTATAGGATAACTTTTAATATTTTTAAATGAAAAGAGACACATATATGGCTAAATACTTAGATATGTGTATGTATATGTTAGCCATAGGGGGCCATGCATTGACTTCGTAATAGGACCCTCCAAAATATAGAACCAGCCTAGTTAAGAGCGCATGATGTTTTGTTTCTGTATGAGTCACCATGAAGTAAGTGTGTGTTAATAAGATAATTAATTTAAAATAAAACTCATGTATGTGTATGTACATGCAATGTAAGCACTTAGACTTAGTGGGAGTAACTTAGTTAGTAACATTCATATACATGCAATACCAAGTAACAAATTGATGACATGGCATAATAATTAATAAAGAAAAAGAGAGAGATAGTAACTTAGCTACTTCTTCCATACTGGTTTAAAGGGCCATCACGTAGTCCAAGAAAAAAGTTTGACCATATATTTAGCCAATAAAACATGAATTGTATGTAACCGAAATTATACCATTGAAAAGATATTTTGAATATGAATTCAATGGTATAATTTTTGAAAATTATAATTCATATTTTATTGATCAAACTTGTGACCAAACTTTTTTATTGAACTATGTGCTGGCCCTTTAGGCCGACTTCTTTTCAGCTTGTGATTTTAGAGAAGCTAGATTTTGCGAGATTGTGGAAAAAAGCTGTGGTGGGGAGAAGCTTATAGAATCAGGTTCTTTCCATTCTTTTTGGCTTCTAGACATTTGGCTTGTTTGATGGATTGAGTTGTAAAATGTCTGTAACGCCCCTAAATTTTATATGTACCATAGTTTTTAGCACATAATGAGATAGAATGAATAAAGAAGATTATAAAATAATCAAATGAGATAATAGCATAAGTTGTATATTTACATGCGAGAGTAGCAAAAACATCAAACAATAACTACATATTATGAGCATATATATATTTTGTATGCCTACTACGTATGCAAAAAAAAACTACCGTCGGTACGTGCAGTTGCCATGCGGGTCATGAGTCCAGCGATACGTGCGTGCGTGGCTCTGGCTCCTGGCTCCTTTTCTTTTTTTCTAATTCTGGCCGGTGGCATTTCTCCGTAAATATAGCTAACGTTATGTCTACTTATGAATAACGTTTCGTTTTGGTTCTGAGAATCCCGGGAATCATGCCAAAAGCAGTCCCCGACCTGATTCTGGTTTCACGAACAAAATTTGATTCACGGTGGAAAAAAGCTGGGTAGAATCGGACCTATTATTTTGGGCTTATGCGATTCCGGGCCTAGAATCTATTCTACGAGCTGACAAGAAGTAGCCCTTAAACCGGTATGGAGGGAGTAGTTACCATAACATCACACATATCAAGATCATATGAGTCTACAACCTAATTATTTATTTTTGCATGACACCACATATATGTTACTACTCACTATGAAAGTAGTAACATGAATGTTACTAGTCTTACGAGAAACACTATGTGCATGTTACTTGGTCTATTCATAGTGGTAGTATCATACTACTATATCATGCATATGATACTAGTGTATGATGTTATCTTTATAGTGCATGGTATCATATGGTAATATCATACTGTTGCCTGTCAAAACTCGCCGGCGAGCAGCGACGAGCAACACGAAGAGCCGGGAGGCTCCCAGAACTGCTGGTGGGCCCTGGTCCCTCGGGCAACGGCCCGCAAAACTCCGGCACGCACGCGTCCTGGCTTGGTTCGAGGGCGTGCCACCTGACCTATACCTGATCAGGGAGGTGATGGATTGCTCCGATTGGTTTCCTGCATGGTAAACAAGTATACGTAAAATTCAAGCCGTGACCGGCTTCCAGGTTTCCCTGTAAATCGGCTCTCAGAGCCGATTGTCCCATGGTTCTGTATTAGATCTACGATGACATGGGGTTTTGCTTGATCATTACAAGTTAAATCGATCTACGACAGTTTAACGTTTTCACTACATAATTGGAACGTCCTACACGTAATTGAGCCTGGTAGATATAAAAGATGATGGAAAACTAACCCTAGAGAAGGCCTAAAAACCAACATGAAGTCAATTCCCGGAACAACTCCTCTTGGATTGGTAAACCATATCTTACATATTACTGGATCGTTCAACCCGTTTGCAAGGCCTGATCATGTAGATATCAAACTAAACCTTGGAGAACAAGGCACAACTATAACAGATCAAGTCGACTTAAATAAAGATCAAGCAAGATGCCACCCTCACACCCGGGAAAAGGTGCAAAGGCGGCGAGATAGCTAGAGGCAGCAAAACTAAACAATCATAGCGAAAAGTACTGTTGCTAGCCTACACAAATCTATGATAGTAGTGTTACTCGCCATCAACAAGGCTTCAGTACGAGTAACACCAGATAACGCATAAGTAGATACTGCCTAGATCGCAAGATGCGATCTAGGCAGCATGGCACTTACCCGAGAAAAACCCTAGAAACAAGGGGTGGCGATGCGCCGAGATTGTGTTTGTTGTGAACGTGATTGTCCTCCTTTTCTCGATAACCTTAGGTACATATTTATAGTCCGGAGACTCTCTACTTTTGGAATAACTCTACAACTCTATCTTTACCTAAACTGAAACGGAACCTAAACTGAAACGAAACCTACTATGATACAAGATACACGGGCAATTTAGCCCAAATCTACGCACTAGGCCGATCCAACAACACGTTGAATATATGTATCTTCCAAGCCCATCTTCATCACGGCCCATCTCCTTCTTTGGCCAAAATATGGTGATAACACATGCCCCCCTGGTTTTGGCAATGATAATTCCAAAACCACTCTGTGTTTTTTTCTTCTCCTGGGTTTTTTTTTGTATCGGGTTGCGCGTTGACAGAATGCGTGGCAGAACAGAATCGTCACGCTACCCCTTCATCATGATGCCCTGTCTTCTCAACTCCTCCGCAGTGCAGGATTTGACGATTTTGTCAGCGCAATCTGGGAAACCGCTATTGCATTGAACCGTCTCTCCACTATTCCCTTTATTTAACTTCGCCTGAGCAGTTCGCAGTCCCCATCTTTCTCCAGTAGCCAGAAAACCCTCTTTCTTCGCCGAAAAAACCCTCTTTCTCCACCATGGCCTCCTCTGCTTCCTCTGGTCTGTCCTCCCATGCCTCCAACTCAATGAGCGACCGAAAGCCGACGCTGGAGCACCCGCCGATGGCAGCGTACAACACTCTCGCCCCACAATGGTGGGACGAGAGGGGTTGGGACTTCGCTGTTTGGTCGGAGGACGATGCGTCCTTGACCGACGGCGAAGAAGACCTGCAGTTCCTCGCTGATGGGGAACTGGAGGCAGACAGCACCGACGACGCCATGTCCTGGGACGGCGTCGACTCCTCCGAAGAAGAGGAGGAAGAGGAGGACACCTCCTCCGAGGAGTACCAGCCGGTGAAGTACTTCCGCACCGGGTCCAGTGAGGATGACGACGACGAAGACGAGGAAGCCCCTGCTGGCTTCTTCAGCAGCAGCAGCGAAGACGACGCTGGAAGCAGCGCCGAGGATAGCGCACAAGACGGCGGCGACGACAGCGACGACGACCTCGGTCTAGATTAGGAACCAGTAGCAGTAGTAGTAGCAGCAATAAGCTCCCTTTTGTAATCAATCAGCCTTTTGTAAGCAACTAGCTTTTGAATGAAAAATCTGTTTTCTCGAAGATTGCTTTTGTCGCCCCAATTTTGCCGATAATCAAAATAGGTCGATGCTCCAGAAGCCGATAACAACGTATCGGCTTTCACCTTGTTACGTTCATACAGTCAACCAAGCCATACTCAGCCTCAAACGGTAACCTGCGACCCTCTTCAAAAAGGGCGACCTAGATCTCCAATTGCCCACCGACCAGATCGAGCTCACAGCAACAAGAACCTTCAATCCTCAACTGCATAGATTCATCTCCGCCGGCGAACTAGATGGCGGAATCGTCCAACATCAATCCAGAGGTCTCCGGTCTGAAGGTATGCCTATTCCTCGCAGTCTGAACGCAATCAGAATTTAATGGTGAACACCTGAATTAATGCCTTTATTCTACCATTAAACTTTCTAGGTTTCAGACATCTTGCTGCCACATCCTTCTCTCCCAAATTCCCTCTGTCTTGGCCCTCGTACAGATTCTAGTCCTACCCATTTGATTTCTTGCGAAGCACATAGAATCCCCTTCGTAAGCCAAGACCTAGATCTGAACTCTTGGGCCGACTGCTTGCGAGCCTGGCCTAATCCCCCTGAACATTGGGTTTCTTGGTTCAGTAGGGTAGCTAGAGATTACCAATCCCAATGGGAAACTACGGGAATAGCCGATGCCCTGCATCTATCACTGTCTCCTCTTGAGAAACACGAGAATCTTCTCAAAACCATCGGCTATTTCTGGTCCGACGCTCTGAACTGCTTCATGTTCGGTCATGGCCCCATGTCACCAACTCTGTTGGATGTGGTGATGATTACTGGCCTGGATGTTACATCACCCAGCCCTTCTGCCTTTAAACTGACCAAAGTCCCTTACAAACTGTCTTCTAAGACAGACTGCACGAACTGGGGTGCCTACCTTCAACGCCATATGAAAACAAAGGGCCCTGTCACGGAGAAGGAACACACAGCCTTCCTCAACTTCTGGTTAGAACATTTCATATTCTGTGGCCCTTCCCTTGCTCCAACCAAGAACTATCTCTCCCTAGCCCATGAGTTGGCCAAAGGTACTCAACTTGGCATCGGCAAACTGTTCCTTGGAGAGGTCTATCGATACCTCCAGTTGATGTCTGTCAAGCTGTTCTCTAGTGTAGCAGTTAAAACAGGTGGTCCTTGGTGGTTTATTCAGCTCTCGGCTCAGCTATATTTTCAAAATCACATCCCAAACTTCCCCCTTTTGGCGAGCTGTACTTTCCCAGACGTAAAAGGGAAGCAGATCCGATGTACCAGCTATGGCCAGGCTTTATATCGACTGCCAGGCAGTAAACTGACCCCTCAGGAGACATCCAAATGGTTCAGCGTTTTCTTCCAAGGCCTGGACAACCCTACCTTCTTCCCTTACATGGAGGAATCGGAACACTTTGAAAATCCACTCTCCTTCAGGCTGGACAATTTTGCCGATGACACTAGCACTCGGCAGCTCTTTTCCACCGTGATTCGTCCCTGTTTCCTTCCAGTTGGCATGAGTACGTCCAACAGGATAATTAAACCTGGGTATGAATTCTACCAGCCAGTCGTAGTGGCTCGCCAATTTGGTCTTGGGCAAGTAGCCCCCCACTTCTTCCTCCATCATCTTACGGAGAGCAGAGCCGACCTGCCTGATCCTCTCACCAGTCAAAGGTGTTACACCTTCTTTGATGCTCTGACCATCCCAATCCCCAACGATCTCACCTTTGTCTCATCCACCGATGGCTTCGAAGACTGGTGGTCGATGTGGAGGACTCACGCCTTCAGGAAAGCTCTGGGACCGTTGCTGAAACAGCTCGACGCCGACTATGACATCCCCGTGGAACAGGTGCTACTATTTGCAACTTCCCTTGATGCAGCTTGCAATTGATCCTTTTATTAATCCATTCTTTCTCTTTGCAGCAACAAGATGGTCCTGAGCCCACGCATAGTGATGGCTCCCCCTTCGAGTTTTTTCCACCAGCTCCTGTGGTTCTTTTCTGCAAAAACTCGCCACCTCTGAAAAAGGTCATAATGCAGAAACAGCCGACGACGCCACAATCGGCTTCCAAGAAACCAGCAACTCCTAAGCCAGCTGCCCCTCGAGTTTCGACTAAAACCAGAACGATGGTGAGGAAGGTAGCCGCCAGGAAAACCTTGAGGCGCCGGAGCCCTTCTCCAGACAGCTCGCATGTAAGCTAATTCAGGCCTTAGTCGATCCTCGTCATTCTTTCATTCTTGCAGCCATGCCCGCGCTTACTGGCTCCCCTCTTTTACAGGCTTCCGTCGAAGACACCTCCAGCGAGGACACCCAGACCAATCGAGGAGAGCTAGGCCCCACGGATTCTGAGAGGACCATCACTCCGAACCAGCCGGATTTACCACCATCGGCTTCCAAGAAGAGGTTGGCTCCTGAAACTGCTGCCCCCCGAGCATCAGTCGAGGGGGGGCCATCTGCGGGTCCCAAAAGAGCTCGCAAAGGATTACAAACTTCTTCGTCGAGCCAGGAGGTTTCTAAAATCACCACCCATCATGCTCAAATCACCACCCATCATGCTCTTACTACTCGTCTGCTGATTCATTATCGTTCACATCGGCTAAAAAACACCCTTCATGCAGATGACTGATGTTTCCAGTGGGAGGGCCGGGGCAGTGCCGACGCCGGATCTGGGAATCCCCGAAGGTGTAGATGAGACGGTTACCACCCAGGTCCAACCTCCAACGACCACACACAAACCGATCGCCTCCTCATCGGCTACCCCTTCAATCTTAGGAGAGGTACGTTTAGGTCCTTCCGGCTCATCCTTACACGTTTGGATGTAAACTGACGCCTTTCCGTGCCGCCAGAGTTGTGACATTTCAGGTTTGCTGACGTTTGACCCTGAATCCATTGAACCAACTCCCTCCGTTGCTGCTGATGACCTACGAGCCAGGGTTGTTCCACCTCAATTCCATCGTCTTACAACCTTGCTGTCCTCCCCAATCGAGGAGTTGATCGAAGGTTCTGAGGAAGTGAAGATCGTTCTCGGCGAGATCCAGGACCATCTTCCAGTAGCGTTGCAGTTGAAGCTTTGGTCAGTTGCAAATCTGTCCTTTTTCGGGCCGCGGGTGAAGTTAGCTCGTGAAAGGATTACCCTGCGCCACGCCCAACTTCCATTGAAAGCCGATATTGCAGACAGATGTCAGCAACTCAACGAGAAAAAGGCGTCTCTGGATGCTAAAACTGACACCTCCGCCAGTACCGCCGAGCTCTCATCCCTGAAAAGGGAGCTGGAAGATCTTGAGGAGAAGGTCCGGGTGACTAAACAGCTCATCCGTGATAAGGAAGAATCCATCGCCCGTTCCCAAGACGAGGCGGAAGGCCTCAGGGCTCAACTGAAGACCGATCTGGCAGACATACGTGCCCTGAACAAGCAGCTAGTGTCGGGTAAGGATGAAGATGACGAAGCCGAGATCGCCGAGGTGGACCGTGTCCGTGCCGACGCCCTCCGCGCCTTCGAAGCATTTCTTCAGTAGCTTGTATGCGCGAACTGGCACTTGTTTGTAACGTGTGTGATCCTCTAGAGGCCTCAGGGCTCAACTGGACCTTCAGAGCTATATATCTATTTTTGTTTTTGTTCCCGATTTTCAGAGTCCTTATCCATTTAGGTGCCCCCCGAGCCGAATCCTTCAAGTAATTGAAGATATCGGCTTTCCAGTCGTAACCAGCAAAAAATTTGGTTGTAACCAGCATTGTCATCCATGAAACTCAAGATCTTGTGACCAGCCGCTGCGTTTATTAAAGTCTCTGCTACCGGCATCGGATACTCATCCTTTGGGGTAGCTCTGTTGAGATCCCAAAAATCTATGGCAACACGCCACCGGCCATCCTTTTTCTCTACAGGTACTATACTAGAAATCCACTCAGCATACCTGCATGGCCTGATTAACTTGGCTGTCAACATTTTCTCGACCTCTTTCTTGACTTCTTCCAGAATTTCGGCCTTCATTTGCCGTGCTCGCTGCTGAAATGGCCGAAATCCTTTTTTAAGCGGGAGCCGATGCTCAATGATGCTCCTGTCTAATCCAGGCATCTCTGTGTAGTCCCAGGCGAAACAGTCTGGATATTGCTTCAACAGGACTATCATCGGGCCCCGCAGATCCGGATCTAACTTCTTGCTGATAAATGTTGGTCGTGGCTTATCCCCAGGACCAATGTCGATCTCTTCTAGTTCATCAGCGGATGTGAACCCATATCCTAGCTTTCCGTCACCTGCCAAATCGATGCTGAACACAGGGCAAGCAGTAGGTGAGGACAACAAAAATAATTTGGGCCGATTGCCTGAATCGGCCCCCTTTTTTATTGCATTAGTTAAGGATGGCTTACACCTTATGGTTTCACAATGGCAGGGTATCTCCCTACTACGACTACGTGATCTGCTTGTCGTATGATTGCTGCTTTTTATTTTTTGTGGCTGATCGCTAGGATCGGCCGTACCACGTATAATCGTGGATCTTTCTACTCTGCCAGGCCAGTGGATAAGACCAGCCTCACCCCGTTTTTTGTAGCTTCAATGCGCTCACAGCCGTCTAAACTGATTCCAGAGATCGGCTCTTGGTCTTCTGCTTCCCAGACGTTCATGCCAGCAATGGAAATCTCGATAGAATCGTCTGCATGGATGACCTCCACTTCATCTCCGTCCCACTGTATTAGGCACTGGTGCATCGTGGATGGAATGCAGCAGTTAGCGTGGATCCAATCCCTTCCTAGCAAGACAGCGTAGGTACTTTTGCTGTTCACGACGAAGAATGACGTGGGTATGGTTTTCCTGCCCACCGTCAGATCCACGTTCAGTACGCCTTGCATTTCCGAAGACTGACCGTTGAAGTCGCTTAACGTGACGTTGGTTTTGATCAGGTCTGCAGTGGAGCGTCCCAAACGTCGTAGCATGGAGTATGGCATGATATTGACTGCCGCTCCGGTGTCCACCAACATCTTGCTGACAGGTTGCCCATTGATGTAGCCTCGCAGGTACAGAGCTTTCAGATGTTTGTAACCCTTCTCTCGTGGCTTCTCAAAGATTACCGGCCGTGGGCCGCAGTCAAACTGTGCCACTGGTAGCACATTGGTTCGTGGCGCGCAGAATTCTGCCGGAAGTACGAACACCATGTTTGTGCCAGCCGATGTCTGTGCATCGGCTTTTATTGGTTTGGGGCGCCACTCTTTCCTTGTCGGGCGGCCTTCCGTCTCCAAAGTCTGCCTCACTTTGACGGCCAGATCAGGTCGTGCCTTCTTTAAAGCGTGGAGATACTGCGCTTCGGCTTCCTCTAAGTTACGCAGCCGTTGCACTCTACGCTTTTGGGTGTGTCTGAGTCCATCGGGGCACCACCTTAGACGGTGATACCTGTCTTCTTCTTTGTCATCCCTTGGCTTCTCGAGGCCCTGTGCTCGAGTGGACTCCCTGTGACGGCTCTGAGGTTGGAGAGGCCCTAGACGTCTGAACACTGACACTGACCTCGTGCCCTCCTTCTGCTGTCCACATTCTGGGCAGTTGTCGACTGTAGGCAATCGGCTCATTCCCACGTCCCAGCAATACTTGAAGAAGGGACAATCCCAATGTTTGTCTGCGCCTTCCTTTTCTTTGGACGGTCCCCTAGTGAGGTGCTTATACCCTTCATTGTTTTCATCGCGCTGGCGCCGCTGATCATACTGACGCTCATACTTGTTAAGGAGATGCGTGGAATGTGGCTTCTGATACCGCACCCTCCTCACCTGTTCCTCTGTTAAGTATCGCCCGTCATTACGGCCGGGCCGGTCGCATGGACCAGCCTTTTTTTCTTTCTTTGCCCCGAGAGTGACCACCTTCCTCCTTGTACGTGTCAGGGTGGTACCCAGACCCTGCCATATTAACACCGAACGAAAAGTCCAGCTGACGCCTCGCGGAGCGACTGAGTTCTACCATGTTGACGCCGGGAAACAGGTTCGTGTCCACTTTCATGGCGAACTGTCCAAGGATCAGACGGCCTTGTTCTATCGCCATTTGGATTTGGCGACGTAGCTCCTTGCAATCGTTGGTGGTGTGGGTGAACGAGTGATGCCACTTGCAGTATGGTCTCCCGTTCATTTCCTGAGCCGTAGGGATTTTGTGGCCTTCGGGTAACCTCAGCTGTTTCTCTTTCAGCAGTAAATCGAATATCTGCTCGTCTTTGCTCACATCGAAGTCGAACCCTTTTGCAGGCCATTGCTGTTTCACCCACTTGCAGGACACAGGGTCTGCCCCCCGAGCCCATTCAGCCACGGCCACCTCCTGGTCTTGTGTAGGATCATCTTCTTCTGTATCGACCAGGCCTATGGGACGCTTGAACTTGTCTTGGTATAACTCAGGGTGGCGCTGTTCATACATCGTCAGTTTCTGGGCCATGTGCGCCAATGAGTTGTACTCCACTTGGGAAGCCAGATCCTTGATGGGTTCTAAGAGACCCAACGCCGCCAGCTCGACCGCTTCCTTCTCAGTTAAACGAGCTGAGTAACATCGGTTCTTGACGGTCCTGAAGCGCTGGATGTATTCGGCTACAGTTTTTCCCCGCTTCTGTCGCACCTGCGCCAGGTCTGCAATGCCAGCTTCATTAGCCTCTGAATGGTACTGGATGTGGAACTGCTCTTCCAGTTGTTTCCAGGTGCGAATTGAATCAGGTGGCAGCGAGGTGTACCACCCAAAGGCTGGCCCCGTCAGAGATTGCGCAAAGTATCTTACGCGCATCTGATCCGATGCCGAAATCATGCCTAGCTGTGCCAGGTATCGGCTTATATGCTCGATTGAGCTTGACCCTTCTGACCCGCTGAACCTTGAGAACTCAGGGAGTCGATACTTGGGTGGCAGCGGAATCAGGTCAAACTCGTTGGGGTACGGCTTTGAATAGCCGATTGTCCGTCTCTTCGGCACGAAGCCGAACTGGTCCCTCAGGATGGTACTGATTTGCTCCACTGTTTGAGCTGCAGGGGCTAGATTCTCATGACTTGTTCCAGTGGCATACTTGGCTAGCCACGCCTGTTTGTCAGCGTCCATCCCAGACATCGCTGCTCCAGGAACGCCTGCTCCTGAAGATCCTGCCCCAGGAACCCCTGCCGCAGAAACTCCTGCGGTTGCAATCTGGCTGGTGCGTGACAGGTTATTGCAGTCCGGCACGTAGGCGCATATATATCCGTGTGGGATTTCCTTAGGTGGCTCAAACAGGAATTGGCAATCGCCTGGATCGCCTCCAGCCTTGTAGACGACGTACGCCGCTGATCCTGGCGGTTCTGGAGCTGCGAGTGTGAATGGCAGTTGCGGCCTGGTCTGGAGCGGTCTTTCTCCTTGGTGGGTCCCTAAAGTGGGCCCCGACAGAGAGTACTGATGTTTCATGATCTCCTGAACTACGCGAACCGCGACCCGCTCAAAAGCGTTCACCAGGCTCTCAGAGTGGCGGTGCAGAGAATGAGCCACCATGTAGTTGACCTCCTATCGTAGAGCTCTGGTGCGCTCCTCCGAAGGAACAGACAGATCCACCTCATCGAGAGCACCCTCGGGGGAGAACCCCCTCCACTTGATGCCATGCTTACGGGTCCTCTCGAAAGAGCCGATGAGGTCGGCTTCGAAGAGTTCTCTGATCTCGTCATACTTCGCCTTGTGCTCTTCAGGAAGCTCGTCGTACGTGACTGGTCTGTTCTCCATCGCAGCGTCGGATGTTGATGCAGATGTTGTTGAAGGTCCCACCGGGCGTGCCAGAATGTGTTGCCTGTCAAAACTCGCCGGCGAGCAGCGACGAGCAACACGAAGAGCCGGGAGGCTCCCAGAACTGCTGGTGGGCCCTGGTCCCTCGGGCAACGGCCCGCAAAACTCCGGCACGCACGCGTCCTGGCTTGGTTCGAGGGCGTGCCACCTGACCTATACCTGATCAGGGAGGTGATGGATTGCTCCGATTGGTTTCCTGCATGGTAAACAAGTATACGTAAAATTCAAGCCGTGACCGGCTCCCAGGTTTCCCTGTAAATCGGCTCTCAGAGCCGATTGTCCCATGGTTCTGTATTAGATCTACGATGACATGGGGTTTTGCTTGATCATTACAAGTTAAATCGATCTACGACAGTTTAACGTTTTCACTACATAGTTGGAACGTCCTACACGTAATTGAGCCTGGTAGATATAAAAGATGATGGAAAACTAACCCTAGAGAAGGCCTAAAAACCAACATGAAGTCAATTCCCGGAACAACTCCTCTTGGATTGGTAAACCATATCTTACATATTACTGGATCGTTCAACCCGTTTGCAAGGCCTGATCATGTAGATATCAAACTAAACCTTGGAGAACAAGGCACAACTATAACAGATCAAGTCGACTTAAATAAAGATCAAGCAAGATGCCACCCTCACACCCGGGAAAAGGTGCAAAGGCGGCGAGATAGCTAGAGGCAGCAAAACTAAACAATCATAGCGAAAAGTACTGTTGCTAGCCTACACAAATCTATGATAGTAGTGTTACTCGCCATCAACAAGGCTTCAGTACGAGTAACACCAGATAACGCATAAGTAGATACTGCCTAGATCGCAAGATGCGATCTAGGCAGCATGACACTTACCCGAGAAAAACCCTAGAAACAAGGGGTGGCGATGCGCCAAGATTGTGTTTGTTGTGAACGTGATTGTCCTCCTTTTCTCGATAACCTTAGGTACATATTTATAATCCGGAGACTCTCTACTTTTGGAATAACTCTACAACTCTATCTTTATCTAAACTGAAACGGAACCTAAACTGAAACGAAACCTACTATGATACAAGATACACGGGCAATTTAGCCCAAATCTACGCACTAGGCTGATCCAACAACACGTTGAATATATGTATCTTCCAAGCCCATCTTGATCACGGCCCATCTCCTTCTTTGGCCAAAATATGGTGATAACACATACTAGTACTATTTTTAATAATTTATAAAATCTTAATATAAAATTATGTACAAGATTTATTTGTATGAGGATTTTCTAGTTTTACGTACTATGATAAGGTATCTACCTATGATACTCTAACCATTTCTTTCTTTATTAATTGTTATGCCACATCAGATTTTTGATAACATGGCAATATGATACTAGCTATGATACTCCTACTAGGACCAGCCTTAGCACTATGACCAGCCTTATGAGAAGTGTTGGAAAATTTTAAATGTTTATTTACTCTAGGATCTATTGTCCAAGAAAAAACTGGATATCGCGGAAGCATACTAGAATACGTAATAAACAATTGCTAAAAAAATCAATGGAAATAATCAAAATCGCTAATTGGTTTTCTTCACTTTTGTAATGTAAGAAAATATCTTTATATTCACTTAATTGCTCTCTAACTATATTCAACGTGGTTGATGGTTTTCCTCGTTCCTTGTTTTTGAACTTTTAATCTGTTTGCAATAAATATTTTGTCATTATTTTTAAATACATTTAAAACTTTTCTAAAAGTATATAAGGAATGGTGAATATTTTACCTCTTAAACTATCGAAATGAAGTTGGTTTTGACAACTAATTACACAAAGGGATGAGGCGGAGCTACAAATAAATCCATGTCAGAGTGAGTAGAGCTTTTTCAAAGTTATTTTTAGGGCGGCCTTTTAGAGTTCGTTTCTTTTTAAGAAATAGTGTTAGTTTGCACAAGATCTTTAACATAGAATGTGTATGTGTTTTGTTACTAGCATGGCACTAAATTGTTATCCTTAACAAACTAGCCCAGCCCATGAGCTCATCACACAAGCCCCTTACTCGAAACAAGACGATTCATTGTTTTTTCTCTCTCATCTTCTCCATGATAAATATTAATCTCTTTATATTATACTTCCTTCATATTAAAATATAAGATGTTTTAGTATTTTTTTAAAAAATACATGTATCTAAAGGTTTTTAGTGTGTAAGTTTACTCATTTTCTTCCGATCCTGTAGAATAAAATACATCTAGATACTTATATTAAAAAAAGTCTAACATATCTTATAGTTTGGAACAGGATGGAGCAGATCTTTGCTAATATGTGTGCGACTTGCATGATTGGGCAGTCAAGACTTTAAGAGCATCTCCACTCGTCCATCCATCCGACGTCCGGCGCGGCATAATTTTTGGTCGGGGGGAGGGAGGGGGGTGATAAGTTTACTATCTAGGGTGGGGGAGGGCACTGGCTCCCAGCCATGTCTCCCATATAAAAAATAATCAAACACTTCAATTTACATACAAAGCAAAAGATAAAAACAAACATCTCCGGCGGCCGAAGGCGCTTCTCTCGCCGGCTATGGTACAATACGGTGATGTCAGCCTTCCCTTATGCTCGCCACGTTGGATTTTTGCTTATTTGGAGGAGAGAGAAACAAGAGAGAGGGTTGTCTTCCCTTAGCTAAGGGATGCTCTCTTAGCAATAAGAGAAGACTATTTTTCTCCATTGTACCATAGTCAACCAATTTTTTACTAAAAAAAATTAATTCTATTAATTGGTAGAGATAGCAATAAGAGATAATGCATTGTACAAGTTATATATTGGGTCTTCTCCATTGAACATTACAGATGAGCACGCAACGACCGACACGTTCATGTGCATGTCCCCCGTGCACGTGCCTCGCGTGCGCCATCAGCACCACGTGGTAAGAACAGCATCTAAGACCTATCTGCATCTCAGACACGTCATGGCTACTGACACTGCACGTACAGCGCGCGAGCTCATACGAACCCGATCGAATCCTGCAGCGAGATCCAGAACATCGCACGTGATCTCGGAACAGGAGCACACGCTCCCAGAATGCGGGAAAGAGCGCCGCCGCGGCGTGGCGTTCGCCGGGGCTCCAAGGTACCACGTGGCGCCGATGGACGGACGGACGCTCTTCAAAACGTACGTCGCTCCCTGCCGGCGCCGTCCACCCGTTCCGCAAGCGAGACACGCTTCATAAAAAATGGAAAAATAGTAAGCTCCAGCCACGACGAGACGGCACAGCGCACCCGTTTCCGGTTCCGGATACCCCGGACCCGCCAGCGGTTCCGCCACGAACGCGTCCGCCGAACACCTCCCTACGCGGTGCCGGTGCCGGTGATCCAGGAAGCAGCCGGGCAGTCCGCGAACGCGCGTGTGTCTCCGAAGGCGGCACCCGGTCAACGCAAAGCGCACCGAAGGCGCCACGCCACTCTCGGTTGCCTGACTCCTCGCGGTCGCGGCCCAAATCTCCGTGAGACAGGCGCGTGCGCGGTCGAGCCGACCGCCAAATGGTGCCGCATGAGGCAAAACGACGCGGTCCGGCCCCGGCCCCGGCCCCTGCCGGCCGCGGAAAGCCGTGGACGACCGGATCGCTCGCTGGACTGCGCCATCAGCGGACAGTCGGACGCAGCGAGCGGCCGGGGTCACCGCCCCCGCAACCGACGGGGTCGATGGCGATCGCCGGCGGAGAACGCGCGCGGCCCCCCGGCAGTCCCGTGTCGACGTCTCGGGACCCTATACGATCCAGAAGAGAACGAATGGATGCGGTGAACGGGGGCCGCGCCGCGCGTATGGACAAGCACGACTCCTGCTAGTGCTAGCTACCAGTACCATTCGTGGATCTCATGCGCCTTCTGTCTGTCGGATCCGATGACGCGAGGAGAAAGTTCGTTAGGCAATATTATTAGCGTCCCTTTTGGATCTACCTAGAAGAACGATTGGCAATAATACGCCTTTAGATTGATAGATGAGAACACGACAAGACCAATAGATATGGATGAGCTTTCACTTAGGTTGCCCAATACTCGAGAGTCACATATAGATAGCTGCTTTTTTTTTTCTTGAAGAGACGCATGATCGATCTGTGTTGTACATTCGCTCGTGTGTTGTAAAAAAATAAAAATACAACAATTTAGATAGTACGAAAAGATCCTCAATTCGTGAATACAACCTTCTTGTGAGTTGTGGATTTCCATGTATTCTCTGGAAATTCTAGCTCTCTCTCTTCATTTTATAGAAGACATAATTGTTGCTATCTATTCTATGGTGTATTCTAAAAAGGAAAACTATTGAGAACTGAAAAGGTATCAAATTCAAGGGTATAACCTCCTAACGGACTTTCACAAAGCTTTCAAACATAACAGACTTAAAATAAAAATATATTATATGGCCTAAGCAGAAGACCAATGGCTTTACCGTTGGCAAGTGGCCGGTCTTCGTTGACACGGGACCAGAAAAAATAAGGAGCGACCAGGAGCCTCCTACTATCACCGCCCTCTAGTTCGCTCCTTCCTCCATTCCCTCCTCGCCGCCGAAGGACCAATGGCTTACCGTGGCTAAGTGGTCGTTGGCTTGGCAAGTGGGGGCAAGCAAAGTGATTTTAATTCGGTTATTTTCTTCGAGTAATGGGTTTTGAGATTAGACGTAAGAAATTCTAGCTCTAGAAATCATCATTTATACCCATCAAGGGTTGTTCTTACCCGATCTTCATTCTTGGAAGACAATAAAATTGCTCGCGAATGCTCTCACGGTGAAAACTCATGATCTGGCTTTGAGTAGTTGGATGCCCCAAAGGACATCCCCATTTCAGACAACATAGGTAATCGTGTGGTTGACCGCTTTGGAAAGCAATATGGTTTTCATGTTCATGTCTTTTCGTTTGTTTTCATAAATTGGTCGTGTAAAATTTCGATGTGTCGAATAATGTTTGTCATTATGTTGTTCCCGGGCATGTTGTAATTGGTATGATGTAGATATATTCCTAATTTGGAAAAAAGAAAGACTAATTGAACTTTCACTTTTCTTGTCCATCTATGCAAATATGATTGAGAAAATGATATTGCCGCCCCAAATCATCCTAAGAATACAACACGCAACACACACTAATTAACCTACAACCAACCTGATTCGTCATGATTCATGCAACTAATATTCTACATACAAAGAGGAAAATAAGAACTTGATAACAAAAATAAAAATTGAAGAAGTCAAATTAAGTTTTACCTAGGTCAGGCCACCAGAAGTCTGGAACCCCTTACAGGCGCACCCTAAGCATATCTAGTCGCGTCTCCCAAAGGGCTATGGGCCCAACCGGAAAAAAGGTGCACAATGGCATGCCCTAAAGACGTTTTTGGTCTGGCATGACCAAATAATGTGTTCGCGCGCCAAGGCCATCGCCGCTAAACAGGGGTCGTTGCGGTTACTCAAGACGGAAGCTGCGGCCATTGCCAGGCAGGAAAAAGGTAGTCGAGTACCACCTGCCAGCGTTCGAGCCCTATCACCACCCATTTGCCTCTCTTCCCTGACGTGCCTTACCTCCCACCGCACCAAATCACCGCCACCGCATGTTTCGACGCTGATAGTTCGCATTCACCCCAACACTTCCTCCTCACCTCCCGACCATCTCACAGCCGGTTACTGCAGCCGCCAAGACTCATTTGATACGGGCATGGAAAATCAGGATGATGACATTTGGGAGATTGGGGAGGATGAGGTGTCTCATGCTTCTCAATCGAATGAAAGATGAGAAAAGAGATGCGCCAATTACGCGGAGATTGAGGACATTGGTTTGGTGAAGGCATGGTAGGGTGTGTAACTTGATGCGAAGACGACAATGATCAAGTCAGATGAAATATTGGCTAAGAATCGATAACAAATTTCATCGGATCATGCCGAGCCAATTGAGACACATTGAGATCACTCCAAGGCTTTTGATGTTATAGACGTTGGAGAGGTTGTTTGGAGCAATTATGGAATGCACCTCCAAGTGGTTGCACTATTGATACCTATGTGAGTTTATTGTGTTATGTCAAGTTGTCTCGGTTTTTGTGTTGTTGTTTACTATGAATATTCTCACGATTGCATTTTTTGAAATGTAGGACCGCACTACACATGGAAGTCACAAGAAAACACCAGCATCCAAACTCAAAGCATTTGTGCGCCAACATTCTTGAAAATTGCTTGAACATACCGAGAAGTGGAGGTTGAGGGGTCAATAAACTCCACCGAAAAATGGATCATTTGTTACCTTGGACGACCCAGAATATAGTGATGAACCAAAGAAAACAAATAAGGGGAATCCTGATGGAAGAAGTTGGAGAAGGGAAAGTTAAGAAAACCGGAACTGCATGAGTATGCATTTTTTGTGTGGTCTAATGATCGCACGGAAGAGTTCGATTAATTCGGTTGTGTACCTGGACGCATGCGATGTTTCAACATATTTTCAAAGAAATTCTATAGAATTCCAATCCATAGGATTTTTTTCCAATAGTGTGTGTTTGTTTCAAAAGAATGAATCCTAAAAAATTTATATGTATTGTTTTTCTATACTACAATTATATAGAATTTCTAACAAGAGGTGGGACCTTTTGAAAAAAATTCTTATATGTATGACAACTATGACATCTACCTAACCCTATAAATTTTCTACATTTTTCCTACGGTGCAATCAAACAGCATATCTTACCGATTCCTGCACTTTTCATTTCTATAAGATTTTAAGTGTCGTGCCATTTTATTTTTATACTTCTTCTATTCCTATATTTTACAAATCCTTTGAATCAAACGAGTTCTTATCGTTGCGTGCGCGAAGAGTACCGACGGTGCTGTATGCTACCTTTACGGACGGACGCACGCGTTAAATCTGCAAAGCTTGGCTGCTAGAAATTAGCTATAGTAAGCAATAAATCATTGTCCCTTTTGCAAGAAGAGTGCTCGTAGAGCAAGTAATGATACGCCTTTCGGTTGATTGAAAACACGGCACACTTATATATAGATATGGATGAGCTCTCACTGTTGAAAAGCTAGCTAGTTGAGGCTCGAGAGACACATGGCAAAAGAAAGATCCGAAGAACCGGTGTTGTCTATTCTCTCGTGTGTTGTGAATAAGGAAAACAAGTGATGATCGCTATAAGATATCCAATTCATGGATGCAACCTTCGAATGGACTTTGACAAAGTATCCAAAAAATAATGCGCCACAAAAAAAAAACCAAGAATCGTGTAGTCGAATCGAATGAAAACCTGACCTTTTCTTGTGTAGGAAAATATAATTAAGAGAGGAGATACTGCCCCTCGGTATCATCATAACGACAACAACAAATTTGATAGCGTATATTGAAATAACTCTATGGCACCTGGTCTACAAATTCAGCCTCGTAGACCAACTTCTCCAATTGACAAATGGCATGGGTGCAATTTAGATCTAAGATAGACAACCAATTGCTGTATTTTTCTCTCTTCCAAACACATATCAATTGCATGAGTTGGCCCACGGAAATAAATTTGTGGACCAGTTTTCGTAAAATTATTTTTGGCCTCCTAGAGTGATTTTGAGAGCATCTCCACTCGTCCGGCGTTCTCAAACAGAATTCCGAAGCAAAAATCGCCGGATAGATGTAATTTTTGGCCTGGAAATGGCCGGATTTCCACTCGCGTTCCAAGGTGACGTTTTGAGGCAGACGATTTTTCGGCAAATTTGGCGATATTTTACCACAATTCGGATCAAATTCACACAAACATAATTTTGATCATATTTCGGCGACGATGGCAAGCTTGGCAACGAGACGACGAACTTGGCGATGGCGTCGAGCTTGGCGACGATACTGCGACGATCCGCTCCGGCCAAACCCGCTCCAAGCTCCACAGGCCAGACCCCTGCGCCGCCGGTCAGCCGGCCAGGCCCCCATGCCAAGCTCCACCGGCCAGGCCCACGTGTGGGGAAAGAGAGAGAGAGAGAGAGAGAGAGGAGAGAACTCGTTTTCCTCACTAGCGTGTAGGCCACACACGAAGGTTTGCTATATTCGGCGTTTCCAGACAATTCCCAACAAGTTGGGATTGGACTAGGAGTGCCAGATAAAAAAAGGCCTAAATCTAGATAAAATCAAAAACACAAGTAGTACAAACTTTGCCTATCCAAATATAAAAGTCGTTGAAAAGTGATTTTCCGAGAACTCTAGTAGAGATGGCCTGAGACTGATGAGAGGTCGCCTATCTTCTGGTATACGAGGGCAAGTACTTTTTTGCTAGATGTGCCCAAATCTAAAAACTTCAATCGAATCTGACTTTTCTTTAAAACTAATTCGAAATTTGACCACTGGGGTCTATGCTATTTTAAACAGAGCCGAAGTTGTATAGGTCGGCGCGCACACATTAGAAACCGAACCGAAGGAGCTCGGCTCCGTTTAAAATGGCGCCGACCTCCCTAGGTTGCCTCCTGTTGTCACATGTTGACGTCGACCTGTATAACTTCAGCTTCGCTTAAAATAACGTCGATCCTAGAATCAGATTCCGAATTAGTTTCGGAGAGGGGTCTGATTTGGTTCAAGTTTCTCAAAAAGTTCAGATTTTGCAAAAAATACCGAGGGCAACGAAGCTCGCGATGATACATCCAAGCTCGGAACCGTCCTTCCTCGTGACCCTCGTCTGTTTGACTTAGGTTAGAGCATCCCCACTCATTGGACGAACCCAGGCTGAAATCCGGACCTTTTTTTGGCCAGGCGGAACTTGATTTTGGCCTGGGTATGCCTAGTTTCCCACTCGCGTACCCATTCCAAGTACCCAGGCGAACAGAAAACGGTGACATATTTGAATCTTTATCGTTCCCGCCGGCGAGTGCTCGGCTACAAGGTGTTCGACAGAATCAACGCCCACAAGTTCGGCGACAAATTATTACAGAACAGGGAGGAAGACTCGGCTATCTCTCAGTCGTCGATGGGGATGAGCTCCTGCGGCGTAGCCGATGTGGCGTGGTCGTCCGTCTCGCCGGGAGACGCCGCCGGGTTGGAGGAAGTGGAAGCACAGCTTGGCGTGGGGGAGTTTGGCGCAGGGACGTTTGGCATAGAGGAAGGGGAAGGCGTGATCTCTCCCTGGAGGATGGCCTGACGTTGCGCCATGTACCAGGCCTTGACCGGCATCTCATCTTCGACGTGTCCTCGCCGCCCATCAGGAACTTGAGATTCGTGTTGTGTTTCCTGGCGGCGTAGTTGGCCTTCTTCTCGGCGAGGTTGGCCTTGATGAGGGCCACCTTCTCTCCTTGTGTCTCGATCAGCTACTTCGAATGCGCGTCGATCTTCTCGGCCCTCTTCTCGTCCTGCGCCCTCGTGTCGGCGATGCATTTCTCGATCGAAGCCTGGAGACGCTCGGCGGGAGGTCCGGCGGCTTTGAGCATCTTCGCCTTATTCTGGCCGATCTCTAGTCTTCCTTCGCCGGCAGCAGCAGGAGGGGCCTCGGGGTTGTAGACGTCGTCCTTGCTCTTGGAGAGGCTTAGGCGAGTGTCCCGCCACTTCTCGCAGTTCTCGATTTCCTCGAAGACATGATGGAAATTGAACTTCATCTTCATGTCCTCTCGAAACAAAGCAAGTGCACGACGAAGATGCAAAATGGAAGCGTGTCAAGTGTGTCAAAATGCAAGCAAGTGCACGACAAAGCTAGTGTCCGCGAGTACCTTGTTGTCCATGTTTTATCTGCTGGCTTGTGTGCGTTCCACCTCTTCCACGCAGCTGTGCCACTTGCTGCATGCAGTCTGGATGATCGCCCAATGGTTGGTAATAGCCTTCTCCCCTCGCTCCATGTGAATTTTGAGATACTTTGGGTTGCAAAGGCTACGCTCGTCGAACGCTGCCTTCACACGCCGCCAATAGTTGTCTGAATTCTGGTTGGCACCGGTAATCGGATCCATGCTCACCGTTTTCCAAGCTTCAGCGAGATAGGTGTCCTCGGCCACGGTCCACTTGATCCGAGCTTCCGCTGAAGTGCCCGGATTCTTCTTCCCCTTCTTGCCTTTGGCCAGTAGCACGACGTCACCCTCGACGTCCTCCTGCGTGGGCTCGGCCTGTGTCTCGTCGGCGTCGATGTCGGCGAGGTCCTGAGACTCGATGTCGTGCTCGGTGTCGGCCCGGGTCTGTTCTTCCGTGAAGAAGGAGGTCGGGCTTGTTGCGATCATGTCCTCCATGTACATCTCGGCTGACATGCCGGCCGGCAGGGTGACCGGCATTCCGCTGAACATGTTGCGCGCGTCAACCTTGCCTTGGCTGTAGCTTCCTTGTGCCGAGCTTCCGTCGAAAGGCAGTGGTCCACGGCACAGTGCTGGGCCGGCGTACGCCAGAGAGGTGGAGTAGGGGAGGTTGATGTCCACGTTGAAGGCCAAAGGAGGGCGCGGCGCCGGGCAGGGGAAGACCACGTTGGGGTTGAACCCGTCGTCGAACTCGGGGGACGAGGAGTACCTCTGCCGAGCAGCCGCCTGGCTCTCCTAGAAGCCGGCCGGAGAGATCGGCGAGAATCCGGCGGGCGAGCCGACGCTTGCCTGGCTTCCCCAGTTGGGTGGGTACGGCGTCGCCATCAACGCCGACCTCGTCGCCGCCGCCTATTTCGCCCTCGTGATCGCCTGCTCATTTGCCCCCGCCTTCTCTTGGTCTTGCCGGAGCTTCGCCCTCTCCTTTCTTCCCTTCCGGTCCGCCGACACCATCTTCCTGGCCTGCTCCTTGGACGCCCACGCCGCGTCGGACATACCCTCCGGCTTCTTTGGCAGCGCTCTTGGCTTCCTCGCCTTCTTCTCCGCCGAATCCTCGTCGAGGATCGATCTGGGTTGGACGAAGCTCTTGGGCGGCATGGTGGGCAGGAGCTAGGCGGAGTGGTGAGAGGGGAATGGGGAAGAAAGGTGGGAGGGGAGAAAGAAAAAGGCGGGAGCTCAGCGAAGTGGTGGGAGTTAAGCCTTCTCTCCCCGACAGAACTGGCCCACACTCGTTTTCGCTGAGTCCGGCGTTCCCAGGACGTACCCGGGATCCTGGGTACGACCTGAGGACGCCAGACCAAAGTACGTCTGACATGGTTATACCCCGCGGGTACACGATCTCAGCACACCTGGTCCAGCCCAAGGAAGGCCCACGGCAAATATACGCCGGCCCATGAAGATTTTCGGGTGGCCAAGGCCCATGACGCCTTCGGATCCTTGGAGAGCAAGACTAGAGTAGCTAGGAAATTCAAAGGGGTAAACCCTAGAACCTGTAAACGACTAGATCTGTTCCCGAGACCTGCCTAAGTCTATATAAAGGCCAGGAGGGTACGACCTAGATCTCTCTGATACTTCCGCATACACACCTCCACGCCAGATTGCATCTGCGCACCCCTGTAATCACCGGTTCCACCGTAATCAAGAGTAGACAAGTAGGAGTAGGTTTTTCCCTCTAGGGGCCTGAACCTGGGTAAACCTCGTGTCCCCGTGTTGCTTGTTTGCTAACCGTTCCGCGATCTCCAGCATCCCCGTCTTCTCCAAAACCCAAGTCCATAACAATGGGCATTGACGAGTCGAAACCTCGTCAATTGGCGCCGTCTGTGGGAACTGGGGACGCTGATTGTGCGATCGTGACGGTCCCAACCCGATCGATCTACAACTCTGCGGCGACGGAGAGTCACCTCCTCTTCGGCGCTTTCGACTTCACCGCCCACTCACCGGCCACCATGAAGGACTTCGATCCCATAGGCGACGGACTCGAGATCCTATTTGGGAGCTTCTGCTTCCAGGTGGGGCAAACTGGCACCCTCCGCCTCCCCGAGCGGGTGCCCTTACCATCAATCAGGCCCGCTTCATGGGCCCCACACCCTGTGCTACGCACAACATCATCAACAGATGAGTCCTACGACAGCAGCAGCCGCAACTCCGATCTGTGCGATCACATCAGATGAAGGGACCTACGGTTCCGGATCTGAAAGCTGCGGAAGCAGCGAACCAATCTACGAGCGCTACCAATGCGCCGTAGTCATCCAGGGCGACGTGGAGCAGCAAACACCCAACCCGCCTCCCAACCCGACACCTAACCCGCCAGATCGAAACGGTGGGAACAGAAGAAGCCAGTGCCCCCCACCCGAAGGGGACAACAACGGCCATGTCATCCGCTTTAGCAAAGAAGGATGGGCCCAGGCACGCGCCGCCGTGGCGGGCAGCATAGTCCTGCCTGCAGACTCCTCACGGGATCTGCTGATGGCCTACCATCTTCTCCTGATCGAGGAGCACAAGAAGCAGGTCAAGATGCAAGAGGTTCTCGACAAACGCAAGCAAGCAGCCTCGGAGTCCAGCGCGCGACGAGCTGCGCTCTCTGCCATGGGCATCGGCTCCAGCTCGAACGGCAACCACGGCAACAAGCACCGCTCCCGAACGGAGAACATGGACCCCAAGGAGCGCCGTGAGGTGACCCGAACCCTCAACGCATCCTTCATGGAGATGGATGCCGACGGCAACATCATCCCAAAGACACCACAAGCTGCGATCATAGCAGCCACTACGTACCTCGCGGCCCACCCACCTCCGGAGGGGGACCCGAAGAGAGCCATGCACAAGTCCGCACTCACCGAACTCAGACTCGTCGGAGCTGCGCTCCATCAAGAAACTCCTACGGAGCCGAAAAAGAAAGCTACGGTCAGGTTCAACCGCAGCCCCACTCGTTCATCCGAAGAAGAGGACCATGACCTTCCTCGAAGGCACAAGAGCTCGCGTCATCGCAGCCGCGATTACGATGCCAGATATGCGCTAACACGGCGCAAAATCGACAAAGCGCGAGCTAAGCGCGCATGCTCGTCTGAATCCGAGATGGACGAAGACGAAGGAGAACTCTGCGGAGCCCGGTGCTTCAGTAGATCTGTCCGACGGACACGAATGCCGCGAAATTTCAAGCTTCCTTCAGATACTCCGAAGTTCGATGGCACACATGACCCCAAGGCATGGCTCAGCGACCACCTGTCATCCGTCAAGCTGCACGGTGGAAACAAGGAAACCGCCATGCAATGCCTTCAGCTGCAGCTGACAGGCGCAGCTCGGATCTGGCTTAGCAGCCTATCCTCAGGATCCATCCGAAGCTGGGAGGAGCTGGCTTACAGTTTCATCCGAAACTTCAAAGGCACCAGTATAAGGCCCGCCTCGATCGAGGAGTTGCGAGCCTGCACTCAACGAACGGGCGAATCCATTCGCTCATACATCCTATGCTGGTCTAACACCAAGAACTCCACAGCGCACATCTCCGAGGAGAGGGTCATCGACGCCTTCAAGGACGGCGTCAAGCGCCAGGACTTCAAGGAGGAACTTGGGCGCGTCAAGCCCAAGACACTCGACCACCTCATGGACATCGCCAACAGGTGAGCCGACGGCGAAGATTCCGTCCACCGGGCGCACTCGGAGGAAGAGGACGAGTATGGCCGATGACAGGAACGCCGTAACAAGATGAGACCACGCGTCTACGACGATCGCGATGGACCCGACATGGTCGTGGCCGTCTACGCCGATCGCCGCAACGATGCCAACCGCAACAGTGGAGGATACCGCGGAGGCAACTTCCGCGATGGAGGACGCTCAGCACAGTCGTGGCAGCGCCGCGACCGCGATAACGAACCCTCAGCATACGAAAAACTTTTGGGTCCATGCACCATCCACTTCTACATCGATAAGCAGGATGGTAAGAAGAAGGCAAGCCACATGCTCAAGGACTGCCGCGAGTTCCAAAAGCTCAGCGAAAGCATGGCTCAGATGAGGCAGCAAGCTCCACCCCCTGGGTTTGGAAACGCACCCGCACCAGGTGAAATAGCGCATGGAGCTCCTCCACCGCCACCTGCAGGAGGCCCGAACCAACCAGTCGCACCAGCACAGAACAACACTGGGCACGGGTATCCCCCGCCAAAAGGAGCACTGTTGATCCAGAAGGGGCGCCCGACGAATAGGGTGCACAAGAAAATCACCCGTTAGATCAACCTGGTCGTGACAACTCCACCCGCCATCCCTGAGTACCTCAGCGGATCGGAGTCCTGCATCACGTTCAGTCGTTCGGATCACCCTTGCCAGATCCCTCGCACAGGTCATGCTGCCCTGGTGCTGGAGGCGCAGATCGGAGCTTTCGAGATGATCCGCATCTTCATGTACGGTGGTAGCGGCATCAACTTGATGTTCGCAAGCACTCTAGAAGCAATGTGGGTCCCAGGAAAGGGAATATTCCCCCTGGGAAAAATATGGCTTGACGTCATCTTCGGCAAGCCGGACAACTTCCGAATTCGAAGTGGTGGACTGGCCATCACAATATCACGCCATCCTCGCGCGTGTAGCATTCGCAAGGTTCTTGGCTGTCCCACATTACGCATACCTGCTACTCAAGATGCCAGGATCCAGGGGTGTCATCACGATCCACGGGAGCTTCACCCGATCGGACCACTGCGACAGGGACTTCAAAAGAATCTCCCAGTCATTCGGCATGCAGGACGAGCTCGTAAGGCTCCGCGAGGTGACGGACAATGGGGCACCCCCAGTCGCACGACAAAACGCACCCGTCATGTCCTTCGACTCCACCGTCAACACAAAGAAGGTGCAGGTCCACCCGACGGATGCCTCCAAGACGGCGCTGATCGCCGACGACCTCAGCCCCGCATAGGAAAGCGCGCTCGTCAAATTCCTCCGTGAGCGCTGGGAAATCTTTGCCTGGTGTCCTGCGGACATGCCAGGAGTTCCCAGGGAATTCGCCGAGCACGCACTCAACGTCTTTCCAGACACCAAGCCCATCAAGCAGTCCATCCAGAGACTGTCCGAGCCACGGGCCGAAGCCATTAGGATGGAAATCAACAGACTACTCGCTGCAGACTTCATCAGGGAGATCAAAGAAAGCGAGTGGCTCGCAAATACAGTGATGGTCCCCAAGAAGGACATGGACATCCTGCGGATGTGCGTGGATTTCACGTCGCTGAACAAGCACTACCCAAAGGACCACTTCCCTCTTCCTCGGATCGATCAGATCATCAATTTGACTGCAGGATGCGAGAAACTCTCCTTCCTCGACGCCTACTCCGGCTACAACCAGATTCGACTCAAGATCGAAGATCAAGAGAAAACAGCGTTTATTACACCGTTCGGAGTGTTCTGCTACAACACAATGCCCTTCGGGCTAAAGAACGCAGGTGCCACGTACCAGCGATGCATGCAGGCATGCCTCAAGGACCAGATCGGTCGCAACGTCCAAGTCTATGTCGACGACATAGTCATCAAAACCAGGGAGGCAAGAACACTCATCGACGATCTCCGCGAGACGTTCGATAACCTCGACCGCTACAGGATCAAGCTCAATCCCGAAAAGTGCGCCTTCGGCGTCCCATCAGGTCAGTTGCTTAGGTACTTCATCTCCCAGCGAGGGATCGAGGCGAACCCGAAGAAAATCCAGGCCATCGTGGCCATGGAGAAGCCGAAAAACCTCAAGGGTGTCCAGCAGCTCGCAGGACGAATAGCGGCATTGAGCAGGTTCATCAGCCGCATGGGCTAGAAGGCCCTGCCATTCTACCAACTGCTACGCAAGGCAGATAAATTCGAGTGGACACCTGAAACGGACGACGCATTCGAAGACCTGAAGCGGCTGCTCTCCACCTCGCCCGTCTTGGTTATGCCAAAGGAGCGCGAGCCCCTACTACTATACATAGCAGCCAGACACCAGGTGGTAAGCACTGTGCTGGTGGTTGAGCGACCCAAAGAAGGCAAGACCCATGGGGTCCAACGCCCAATCTACTACCTCAGCGAGGTATTGACGCCAACAAAGCAGAGGTACCCTCACCACCTGAAACTCGCCTACAGCGTGTTCATGATGGCTCGACGGTTGAGCCATTACTTCCAGGAGCACCAGGTGATGGTCGTTAACGAAGCACCCCTGAACAGCATCTTGAACAATCCGGAGGCCACAGGACACGTGGCCCTGTGGGGCATCGAGCTATCACCCCTAGACATCATCTACGAGAAGCGACTCGCAATCAAGTCTCAGGTCCTCCCGGACTTCCTGGTACACTGGGTGGAGCTGCAGCTGCCAGACACCCCAGACATGTCGCAGTCATGGACGATGCACTTCGACGGCTCCAAGTGTGAAGCTGGAGCAGGAGCCGGGGTCATATTGACCTGCCCGCAGGGCGACAAGATGAAGTACGTCCTTCGTATGAAATTCCGGGCTTCCAACAACGAGGCCGAATAAGAAGCCCTCATACACGGCATGAGGATGGCAAAGATATGCGGCGCAACGCGCCTGGTCATCTACAGTGACTCCAATCTCGTCGTCCAACAGACAATGAATGAGTGCGACGAACACGTCGAAAATATGATCGCGTATCGCGCACTCTACAACACACTCGAAGGAGAATTCGACGGCTGCGAGCTTCGGCACGTTCGAAGAGAAAGCAACGAGGAAGCCGACCGACTCGCCAACATCGGCTCCACCTACGCAAGGGTGCCACCAGGTGTGTTCATCGAACAGATCTGCGTGCCATCCATCAAGCAGAAATTCCCCAAGGGATCACCCGAAGAAGCAGAACAATCGGGGGCTACGCTACCCGAAGGTCATGAAGGACCCTAAAAACTGGACATAGAGGTCGCCACGGTCAACCTGATGCAGGTCATGGAAGTCGAAGAAACCTGGACATGACCGTAACTCCAGTACTTGATAGACGGGGAACTACCTGATAGCCCGACAGATGCCCGGCGCATATCTCGTCGGTCAAAAGCCTTCACCATCATCAATGGCGAGATATACAAGAGCAACATTTCGGGTGTACTACGAAGGTGTGTCACCATCGGTGACGGGAAAACCATCCTCCAAGACATCCACGAGGGCATCTGCGGCCATCACGCACGCAGTCGCTCTCTTGTCGCCAAAGCTCTACGAGCTGGATTCTACTGGCCAACGACCATGAATGACGCAAAGGACATCGTCCTAAGATGCAAAGGGTGCCAAAGGTTCGCTGACAAACCACATGCACCCGGGTTAGAGCTCAGGCCCATACCACTGGCCTGGCCCTTCGCCCAATGGGGCCTCGACATGATCGGCAAACTGCCAAGGTCCTCGAAAGGGGGGCACGTCTACCTCCTGGTCGCAGTCGACAAATTCACCAAGTGGATCGAAGCAATGTCGGTCACTAACCAAAAGGGAAAAACTGCCGTCAAGTTCTTTGAATCCATTGTCTACAGGTTCGGCGTGCCGCATAGCATCATCACCGATAATGGATCGAACTTCATCTCCAAAGAATTCCAAGACTTCTACGAAGGCCTCGGAATCAACATCACTTACGCCTCTGTGGCGCACCCGCAAACGAACAGGCAGGTGGAAAAAGCCAACGGCCTGATCGGCGCTGGCATCAAGAAGCGCCTCATGAGCCCATTCGAGCGACTCGCCGGAGCCTGGACGAAAGAGCTACCCTCCGTCCTATGGAGCTTGCGTACCACGCCAAAATGTGTTGCCTGTCAAAACCCACCGGCGAGCAGCGACGAGCAACACGAAGAGCCGGGAGGCTCCCAGAACTGCTGGTGGGCCCTGGTCCCTCGGGCAACGGCCCGCAAAACTCCGGCACACGTCCTGGCGGATGCGAGGGCGTGCCACCTGACCTATACCTGGTCAGGAAGGTGATGGGTTGCTTCGAGTGGTTTCCTGCATGGCAAACAAACATACGTAAAATTCGAGCCGCAACCGGCTCCCAGGTTTCCCTGTGAATCGGCTCCTAGAGCCGATTATCCCATGGTTCTGCATTAAATCTATGATAACATGGGGCCTTGCTTCATCAATACAAGTCAAATCGATCTACGACAGTTTAACGTTTTCACCACATAATTGGAACATCCTACACGTAATTGAGCCTGGTAGGTACAAAAGATGATAGAAAACTAACCCTAGAGAAGGCCTAAAAACCAACGTAAAGTCAATTCCCGGAACAACTCCTCTCGGACTGGCAAACCATATCTTATATACTACTGGATCGTTCAACCCGTTTGCAAGGCCTGATCATGTAGATATCAAACTAAACCTTGGAGAACAAGGCATAACTATAACAGATCAAATCGATCGAATAAAGATCAAGCAAGGTGCCACCCTTACACCCGGGAAAAGGTGCAAAGGTGGCGAGATAACTAGAGGCAGCATAACTAAACAATCATAACAAAAAGGTACCGATGCTAGCCTAAACAAATCTATGATAATAGTGTTACTCGCCATCAACAAGGCTTCAGTACGAGTAACACCAAATAACGCATAAGCAGATACTGCCTAGATCGCAAGATGCGATCTAGGCAGCATGGCACTTACCCGAGAAAAACCCTAGAAACAAGGGGTGGCGATGCGCTGAGATTGTGTTTGTTGTGAACGTGATCGTCCTCCTTTCTCAATAACCTTAGGTACATATTTATAGTCCGGAGACTTTCTATCTTTGGAATAACTCTAACAACTCTATCTCTTACCTAAACCGAAACGGAACCTATTACAATATAAGATACACGGGCAATTTAGCCCAAATCAACGTACAAGGCCGATTCAACAATACGTTGCATATACGTATCTTCTAAGCCCATCTTGATTACGGCCCATCTCCTCCTTTGGCAAAAATGTGGCGATAACACATGCCCCCCTGGTTTTGGCAATAATAATTCCAAAACCACTGTTTTTTCCCTCTCCTCTTTTTTTTTGTATCGGCTTACGCGTTGCCAGAATGCGTTGTAGAGCAGAATCGTCACGCCACCCCTCATCATGATGCCCTGTCTTCTCCACTTCTCCGCAGTGCATGATTTGACAATTTCGGCAGCACATTCTGGGAAACCGCTATAGCATTGAACCACCTCCCACTATTCCCCTTATTTAACTTCATCTGAGCAGTTTGTACCCCCATCTTCTTCCATCAGCCAAAAAACCCTCTTTCTCCGCCATGGCCGCTTCTTCTTCCTCCAGATCATCCGGCCTTTCCTCCCAAGCCTCCAATGCAATGAGCGACCGGGAGCCGACGCCAGAGCACCCACCGACGGCGGCGTACAACGCTCTCGCCCCACAATGGTGGGACGAGAGGGACTGGGATTTCGCCGCCTGGTCCGAGGACGACGAGTCCTTGACCGATGGCGAGGAGGGCCTGCAGTTCCTCGTCGATGGGGAACTGGAGGCGGAGAGCACCGACGACGCCATGTCCTGGGATGGCGTCGACTCCTCCGACGAGGAGGAGGAAGCGGAGGAGGACACCTCCTCCGACGAATACCCGCCAGTGAAGCGCTTCCGCGCCGGGTCCAGCGAGGACACCGAAGACGACGAGGAGGACGAGGAGGCCCCCGCTGGCATCTTCAGCAGCAGCAGCGAAGACGACGCCGGCAGCAGCGCTGATGACAGCGAACAAGACGACGGCGAAGACAGCGGCGACGACACCGGCCTCTAGATTAGGAACTAGTAGTAGTAGTACTAGTAGTAGATTTCCTTTTGTAAGCAATCAGCTCCATTGTAAACAATCGTCTTTTGAATGAACAAAGATTGCCTTTCCAACTCAATTTTGCCGATAGTCAAAATAGGTCGATGTTCCAGAAGCCGACAGTAATGTATCGGCTTTCACCATGCTACGCTCATACAGTCAACCAAATCACAGCCCAAAGAGCCGATGGTAAAACATCGACTTTCCCAAAAACGTTGACACGGTCAAATTTGGTCTCATACTTAGACAAATCTGAGCGGCCACTTTCCAGTTTCAAACGGTAGCCTGCGACCCTCTTCAAAAAGGGCGACCCAGATCTCCAATTGCTCACCGACCAGATCGAGCTCACAGCGACAAGAACCCTCGATCCCCAATTGCATAGATCCATCTCCGCCGGCAAACTAGATGGCGGAATCGTCCAACACCAACCCAGCGGTCTCTAGTCTGAAGGTACGCCTACTCCTCGCAGTCTGAACACGATGTTAGAATTAATGGCAAACACCTGAATTAATGCTTTATTCCACCATTAAAATTTTTTAGGTTTCAGACATTCTGCTGCCGCATCCTTCTCTCCCAAATTCTCTCTGTCTTGGCCCCCGTACAGAATCTAGTCCTGCCCATCTGATTTCTTGCGAAGCAAACAGAATCCCCTTCGTAAGCCAAGACCTAGATTTGAACTCTTGGGCCGACTGCTTGCGAGCCTGGCCTAATCCCCCTGAACATTGGGTCTCTTGGTTCAGCAGGGTAGCTAGAGCTTACCAATCCCAATGGGAAACCACGGGAATAGCCGATGCCTTGCATTTGTCATTGTCTCCCCTTGAAAAACACGAAAATCTTCTAAAAACCATCGGCTATTTCTGGTCCGATGCTCTGAACTGCTTTATGTTCGGTCATGGCCCCATGACACCAACTCTGTTAGACGTGGTGATGATTACTGGTCTGGATGTTACATCACCCAGCCCCTCTGCTTTTAAACTGACCAAGGTCCCCTACAAGCTGTCTTCCAAAACAGACTGCACGAACTGGGGTGCCTACCTCCAACGCCATATGAAAACTAAAGGCCCTGTCACAGAGAAAGAACACACAGCTTTTCTCAACTTCTGGCTGGAACATTTCATATTCTGTGGCCCTTCCCTTGCTCCAACCAAGAATTATCTCTCCTTAGCCTACGAGCTTGCCAAAGGCACTCAACTTGGCATCGGCAAACTGTTCCTTGGAGAGGTCTATCGATATCTCCAGTTGATGTCTGTCAAACTATTCTCTGGCATAGCAGTCAAAACAGGAGGTCCTTGGTGGTTCATTCAGCTATGGGCTCAGCTGTATTTTCAAAACCACGTCCCAAACTTCCCCCTTTTGGCGAGTTGCACCTTTCCAGATGTCAAAGGGAAGCAGATCCGATGCACCAGCTACGGCCAAGCTTTGTATAGACTGCCAGGTAGTAAATTGAGCCCTCAGGAAGCATCCAAGTGGTTCAGCACTTTCTTTCAAGGCCTGGAAAATCCTATCTTCTTTCCTTACATGGAAGAATCGGAACATTTTGAAAATCCAATCTCCTTCAGGCTAGACAACTTTGCCGATGACACCAGCACTCGGCAGCTCTTTTCCACTGTGATCCGTCCCTGTTTCCTTCCAGTTGGCATGAGTACATCCAACAGAATAATCAAGCCTGGGTATGAATTCTACCAGCCGGTCGTAGTGGCTCGGCAATTTGGCCTTGGACAAGTACCTCCCCATTTCTTTCTCCACCATCTTACAGAGAGCAGAGCCGACCTGCCCGATCCTCTCACCAGTCAAAGGTGTTATTCCTTCTTCGATGCTCTGACCATCCCAATTCCTAACGACCTCACCTTCGCTTCATCAACCGATGGCTTTGAAAACTGGTGGTCGATGTGGAAGACTCATGCCTTCAGGAGAGCTCTGGGACCGTTGCTGAAACAGCTCGATGCTGAATATGATATCCCCGTAGAACAGGTACCATTACTTGTAAAGTTTCTTGAGGCATCTCACAAATGATTCTTCTAACAACCCGCTCTGTCTCCTTGCAGCAACAAGATGGTCCTGAACCTACACACGGTGATGGATCCCACTTCGAATTCTTCCCACCAGCTCCAGTGGTCCTTTTCTGCAAAAACTCGCCACCTTTAAAAAGGTCATGATGCAGAACCAGCCGATATCACCACAATCGGCTTCTAAGAACCAAGTAACTTCAAGGTCAGCTGCCCCTCGAGTTCCAACTAAAACAAGAACGGTGGTGAAGAAGATAGCTGCCAGGAAGACTTTGAGGCGCCGGAGCCCTTCTCCAGGAAGTTCGCATGTACGCTGATCCATGCCTTGGTTGATCTCTCTCATTCTTTCATTCTTGCAGACATGCTCGTGCTTACTAGCTCTCCTTCTCTTGCAGGCTTCCGTCGAAGACACCTCCCACGAGGACACACAACCCAATCGAGGAGAATCGAGCCCAACAGACTCGGAGAGGACTGCCACACCAAACCAGCCAGATTTTCCACCATCGGCTCCCAGGAAAAGGCCGGTTCCTGAACCTACTGCCCCCCGAGCATCATTCGAGGCGGGGCCACCTGTGAGCCCCAAGCGGGCTCGCAAGGGACTGCAAACTTCTTCGTCAAGCCAAGAGGTTTCGAAAGTCATCACCCTTCATGCTCTTACTACTTGTTTCTTCATCTGCCGATTCATCACCATTCGCATCGGCTAAGCACCTTTCATGCAGACGACCGATGCTTCTAGTGGGAAGGCTGGGGCCGTGCCAATGCCTTTAGCCAAACCGGGCCTAGCAATCCCCGCAGGTGCAGATGAAACGGCTACCACTTTGGCCAAGCCCCCAGCAACCACACACAAGCCGATTGTCTCGTCATCTGCTATCCCCTCGATCTTAGGAGAGGTACATTAGCTTCTTTCGGCTCATCCTTCCATGTTGGACGCACACTGACGCTTTTTCGGGCTGCCAGGGTTGTGATATTTCAGGCTTGTTGACGTTCGACCCTGAATCCATCGAATCAACTCCCTCTGTCGCCAACGATGAACCACAAGCCAGGGTTGTTCTACCTCAATTCCAGCGTCTTAAATCCTTGTTGTCCTCCCCGATCGAGGAGTTGATCGAGGGTTCTGAGGAGGTGAAGAGCGTTCTTGCCGAAATCAAGGACCAACTCCCAGTAGCATTGCAGGTGAAGCTTTGGCCAATTGTAACTCTGTCTTTCTACGGGTCAAGGGTGAAGTTAGCTCGTGAAAGGATCAATCTGCGCCGCGCCCAACTTCCGCTGAAGGCCAATATTGCAGACAGATGTCAGCAGCTCAACGAGAAAAAAGCGTCTCTGGATGCCAAAACTGACACCTCTGTCAGTACCGCTGAGCTCGCATCCTTAAAAAGGGAGTTGGAAGATCTTGAAGAGAAGGTCCGGGCGACTAAACAGCTCATTCGTGACAAGGAAGCGTCCATCGCCCGCTCCCAAGACGAAGCATAAGGTCTCAAAGCTCAACTGAAGACCGATCTGGCAGAAATACGTGCCCTGAACAAGCAGCTAGTGACGGGCAAGGATGAAGATGACGAAGCCGAGATCGCCGAGGTGGATCGTGTCCGTGCTGACGCCCTCCACGCCTTCGAGGCATTCCTTCAGTAGCTTGTTCATGTAAACTGGCACCTGCTTGTAACAGTTTGAACCTCTAGAGTCGATGGCTGTGCATCGGCTGTATATTTTTTTTATTGGCCGATTTCATGTATCGGCCCCCATATTTCACTGTCCATCATCCCACATGCTTGGGAAATATTTCTTGAGATGCTGACCGTTGACAGCCACTGGGAATTTCACGCCATCCAGCTCCTCCAGCATGTACGCGTTCCCCCTTAAAACCTGATCGACCCTGTATGGCCCGTGCCAATTTGGAGACCATTTACCGTATGCTGCATCCTTAGTCCCCAATGGCAATACAGCTTCCCATACCAGATCGCCAACGTGGAACTCCTTTGGTCTCACTTTCTTATTATATGCACGAGCTACCTTGGCCTTGTTCTCTTTGATTTTCTCAAGCGACCACAGCCTAAGCTCAGTCAAATCCTCAACACTGTCACTCATCAGGGCCGCATATTCTTCAGTTGTTAGATCGTTCTGAAAAGTGACACGTCTTGATCCAGCCGTAATTTCCTAGGGCAGTACGACTTCTTGTCCATAGACTAGATGGTATGGCGAGGTTTTTATCGTTCCATGGCATGACATGCGATAAGCCCATAAAGCCTCTGACAAAACCTCGTGCCAACGCCTAGGGTGCTCCTCGACTTTCCTCTTGATCAGCTTGATAAGGCTCTGGTTGGACGCTTCAGCTTGCCCATTTGCTTGAGCATAGTATGGAGATGATCGAATCAGCTTAATCCCTGTGTCCTCACAGAACTTTCTAAACTCGTGAGAAATGAAGACCGAACCTCCATCGGTCGTGATAGTCTGGGGAATCCCGAATCTATGAATGACATGTTCTTTCACAAAATCGATAACATCCTTCGAGTTCACTGACTTCATAGGGACGGCTTCCACCCATTTAGTGAAATAATCCGTAATGGCCAAAATCCACATGTGGCCTTTGCTTGACGGAGGATTGATCTTGACAATCATATCCATGCCCCAACCTCGGAATGGCCAAGGCTTGATGATGGGGTTCATTGCTGACGCGGGTACAATCTGAATTTTTCCAAATTTCTGACATGCTTGACACCCTTTGTAGTACCTAAAACAGTCCTCAAGCATGGTGGGCCAATAAAACCCTGATCGCCTGATCAACCATTTCATCTTGTGAGCCGATTGGTGAGTTCCACAGGCGCCTTCGTGTACCTCGTGTAGGAGCCGATTGGCCCCAGACATTTGAGAAGTAACCCTTCCAGAGTCCTGTAGAACATATCGTCCCCAATAAGCACATACTTCATGGCCTTGTACCTTATCCGTTTAGGTGCCCCCCGAGCCGAATCTTTCAAGTAATTGAAGATATCGGCTCTCCAGTCGTCCGCCTCTAGGAACTGTACCTGAACATCAGCTCCCTCTGCTACGTCCTTGTAGCCTGAAGCCGTTTGTGCGAGATCATTCGCCTCGATATTCTGCGATCGCGGGATCCAGTGCAAGTTTATGTACCGGAACTGTGCCATCAGCTCACGGCATTGCAAGCATAATGGGAAGAGCGACTCGCTCTCGCACTTGTATTCCTCCGTGAGTTGGGAAATCACCAATTTGGAGTCTCCAAAAATTTCCACTGCTTCTGCTCTAGCTTCGATGAGCAACTCCATTCCCTTGCGTATCGCCTCATACTCAGTGACGTTGTTGGTGCAAGGGGTAGATAGCCTGATGGAGAAGGAATATTTTGCCCCCCGGGGCGACACGAGTAGAATGCCGATTCCGCAACCATCATCACAAACCGATCCATCGAAAAACATAGCCCACGCTCGTATAGACAGTGCTGCTATATTGGTGTTGATTCTTTCGGCAATAAGATCGGCCAACGCCTGACCCTTAACCGCTTTCGCGGGTTGATACCGGATATCGAATTCCGATAATGCAAACATCCATTTGCCGAGTCGGCCTTTCAACATAGGAGCCGATAGCATGTGCTTTATGACATCTGATTTGCATATAATGATAATCTCTGCTGAGAGCAAGATGTGGCGCAGCTTGGTGCAGGTGAAAAACAGGCAGAGGCACAACTTATCAACCTCGGGATACCTTGTCTCTGCATCCATCATCCTTCTGCTGATGTAAAACACAACTCGCTCCAGGCCATCGTAAACTTGCACCACCACCGAGGCGATGGACGTGTCAGCTACTGACAAGTAAATGTAGAATGGCCTATCTGGTTGGGATGGAATCAACACTGGCGGCTTCGTTAAATATTCTTTGATTTCGTCGAAGGCTCGTTGTTGTTCTGTTCCCCAGCGGAACTCCTGATCAGATTTAATTTTTACCAGTCCCATGAACGGCTCTATTCTTCCTGACAGATTGGAGATGAATCTTCTGACGAAGTTGATCTTGCCGATGAGAGACTGCAGTTCTTTCTTCGTGGTAGGTGGCTTCATTGTTCGCACTGCCTCTTGACTTTTCAGGCCGATCTCAATTCCGCGTTCATGGACCAAGAAACCCAAGAACTGACCGGCCGTTACCCCGAAGGCACATTTCTTTGGATTCATCTGTAGGCCGAATTTTCTTGTTCGGTCCAGGACGTGCTGCAGATCGCCCAAGTGTCCTTCTACTGAGGCAGACTTGACCACCACGTCATCGATATAAATTTCCACCAGCTTGCCGATCAGATCATGGAAAATGTAATTCATGGCTCTTTGGTACGTGGCGCCGACATTCTTCAGTCCAAACGTCATGACTACGTATTCAAACAACCACACCGAGCCTGGGACTCTGAATGCAGTCTTGTGTATATCTTCCGGAGCCATAAAAATTTGGTTGTAACCGGCATTGCCATCCATGAAGCTCAAGACTTTATGACCAGCAGCTGCGTTGATTAATGTCTCCGCTACCGGCATCGGATACTCATCCTTTGGAGTGGCTCTATTGAGATCCCGAAAATCTATGGCAACACGCCAGCGGCCATCTTTTTTCTCTACAGGTACGATACTAGAAATCCACTCAGCATACCTGCATGGCCTGATCAACTTAGCTGTCAACATTTTCTCGATCTCTTTCTTGACTTCTTCCAAAATTTCAGCCTTCATCTGTCGTGCTCGCTGCTGGAACGGCCGAAACCCCTTTTTAAGCGGGAGTCTATGCTCGATGATGCTCCTGTCTAGCCCGGGCATTTCTGTATAGTCCCAGGCAAAGCAATCTGGATATTCTTTCAACAAAGCTATCATCGGACCCCGCAGATTCGGATCTAACTTCTTGCTGATAAATGTCGGTCGTGGCTTATCCCCAGGACCGATGTCAATTTCTTCTAGCTCATCAGCGGAGGTGAACCCATACCCTAGCTTTCCGTCACCTGTTAAATCGATGCTAAAGACGGGGCAAACAGTTGGTGAGGGTAACAAAAATAATTTGGGCCGATTGCCTGAATCGGCCCCCCTTTTGATTGCATTAGTCAAGGAAGGTTTACAACTTAGTTGTGATCCACAATGGCAGGGCACCTCCCTACTACGACTACATGACCTGCTTGTCGCAAGATTACTGCCTTTTATTTTTTGCGGCCGATCGCGTGGATCGGCCATACCACGTACGATCGTGGACTTTGCTACTCTGTCAGGCCGGTGGATAAGACCAGCCTCACCCCGTTTTTTGTAACTTCAATGCGCTCACAGCCGTCTAGACTGATTCCAGAGATCGGCTCTTGGTCGTCTGCTTCCCAGACGTTCATGCCAGCTATGGAGATCTCGATCGAATCATCTGCATGAATGACCTCCACTTCATCTCCATCCCACTGTATTAGCCACTGGTGCATCGTGGATGGAATGCAGCAGTTGGCGTGAATCCAATCTCTCCCCAGCAAGACAGCGTAGGTGCTTTTGCTGTCCACGACGAAGAATGACGTAGGGATGGTTTTTCTGCCCACGGTCAGATCCACGTTCAGTACGCCTTGCGTTTCTGAAGTTTGGCCGTTGAAGTCGCTTAACGTGACGTTGGTTTTGATCAGATCTGCAGTGGAGCGTCCCAAACGTCGTAGCATGGAGTATGGCATTATATTGACTGCCGCTCCGGTGTCAACCAGCATCTTGCTGACAGGTTGCCCATTGATATAACCTCGCAGGTACAGGGCTTTCAGATGTTTGTAGCTCTTCTCTCGTGGCTTTTCAAAGATAACCGGCCGTGGGCCGCAGTCAAACTGTGCCACTGGCAGCTCGTTGGTTCTTGGAGCGCCAAACTCTGACGGAAGTATGAACACCATGTTTGTGCCAGCCGATGTCTTCGCATCGAATTTTATCGGTTTGGGGCGCCACTCTTTCCTTTTCGGGCGATCTTCCATTTCCAAGGTCTGCCGAATTTTAACGGCCAGATCGGGCCGTGCTTTCCTTAAAGCGTGGAGGTACTGCGCTTCGGCTTCCTCCAAGTTACGCAGCCGCTGAACTCTACGCTTTTGGGTGTGTCTAAGTCCATCGGGACACCACCTTGGACGGTGATATCTGTCTTCTTCTTTGTCATCCATTGGCTCCTCGAGATCTTTTGCTCGAGCGGACTCCCTGTGTCGGCTCTGAGGTGGGAGAGGCCCTAGACGCTTGAACACTGAAACTGGCCCCGTGTCCTCCTTCTGCTGTCCACATTCCGGGCAGTTATCGATTGTAGGTAATCGTCTCATTCCCGCATCCCAGCAATACTTGAAGAAAGGACAATCCCAATGTTTATCCACGCCTTCTTTTTCCTTTGACTTTCCCCTAGCGAGGTGCTCATATCCTTCATCATCTCTATCGCGCCGGCGACGTCGGTCGTACTGACGCTCATACTTGTTAAGGAGATGCGTGGAGTGTGGCTTCTGATATCGCACGCTTCTCACTTGCTCCTCGGTTAAATACCGCCTGTCATCAGAATGGGGCCGGTCGCGTGGACCAGCATCCTCTCTTTCTTTGTACCGAGAGCGACCGCCTTCCTCCTTATATGAGCCACGGTGGTACACAGGTCCTGCCATATTAACATCGAACGAGAAATCCAACTGGCGCCTCGTGGAGTGGCTATGTTCTACCATGTTGATGCCGGGAAATGGGTTTGTGTCTACTTTCATGGCGAATTGCCCAAGGATCAGACGGCCCTGTTCTATGGCCGTTTGGATCTGGCGACGTAGCTCTTTGCAATAATTGGTGGTGTGGGTGAACGAGTGATGCCACTTGCAGTATGGTCTCCCGTTCATCTCTTGAGCCGTAGGGATTTTATGGCCTTCGGGTAAGTTCAGCTGCTTTTCTTTCAGCAGTAAATCGAATATCTGCTCAGCTTTGCTCACATCGAAGTCGAACCCTTTTGCAGGCCCTTGCTGCTTTACCCATTTGCAGGACACATGATCTGCCCCCCGAGCCCATTCAGCCAAGGCCACCTCCTGGTCTTGTACATGATCCTCTTCTTCTGTATCGACCAGGCTTATCGGACGTTTGAACTTGTCTTGGTACAACTCAGGGTGGCGCTGTTCATACATTGTCAGCTTCTGGGCCATGTGCGCCAATGAATTGTACTCTACTTGGAAAGCCAGGTCCTTGATAGGTGTTGAGAGACCCAACACCGCCAGCTCGACTGATTCTTTCTCGGTTAAACGGGCCGAATAACATCGGTTCTTGACAGTCCTGAAACGCTGGATGTACTCGACTACCGTTTCTCCCCGCTTTTGCCGCACCTGCGCCAGATCTGCAATGCCAGCCTCGGTAGCTTCTGAATGATACTGAATGTGGAACTGCTCTTCCAGTTGCTTCCAGGTCTGGATCGAATCAGGTGGCAGCGAGGTGTACCACCCAAAAGCTGGTCCTGTCAGAGATTGCGCAAAGAACCTTACGCGCAACTGATCTGATGCTGATATCATGCCTAACTGTACCAGGTATCGGCTCACATGCTCGATCGAGCTCGACCCTTCTGATCCGCTAAACCTTGAGAACTCAGGAAGCTGATACTTGGGTGGCAGCGGAATCAGATCAAACTCGTTGGGGTACGGCTTGGAATAGCCGATTGTCCTTCTCTTCGGCACGAAGCCGAACTGGTCTCTCAAGATAGTACGGATTTGTTCCACCGTTTGAGCTGCAGGGGCTAAATTCTCATGACTTGTTCCGGTGGCATACTTGGCTAGCCATGCCTGTTTATCAGCGTCCATCCCAGAGATCCCTGCTCTAGAAACACCTGCTCCTGAAGCCCCTGCTTCAGAAACTCCTGTCCCAGCGATCCCTGCGGTTGCAATCTGGTTCGTGCGCGTCAGGCTATTGCAGTCCGACACGTAGGTGCACACATATCCATGTGGGATTTCTTTAGGTGGTTCACACAGGAATTGGCAATCGCCAGGGTCACCTCCGATCTTGTAGACGACGTACGCCGGTGCCCCTGGTGGCTCCGGAGCTGCAAGCGTGAATGGCAGTTGTGGCCTGGTCTGGAGCGGTCTTTCTCCCTGGTGAGTCCCTAAAGTAGGCCCCGACGGAGAGTACTGATGTTTCATGATCTCCTGAACTACGCGAACCGCGACACGCTCGAAAGCGTTCACTAAGCTCTCTGAATGGCGGTGAAGAGAATGAGCCACCATGTAATTGACTTCCTGTCGCAGAGCTCTGGTGCGCTCCTCTGAAGGAACAGACAGATCCACCTCATCAAGAGCACCTTCGGGTGAGAACCCTTTCCACCTGATGCCATGCTTACGGGTCCTCTCAAAAGAGCCGATGAGGTCGGCTTCGAAGAGAGCTTTGATATCATCATACTTCGCCTTGTGCTCCTCAGGCAAATCGTCGTACGTGACCGGTCTGCCCTCCATCGCAGCGTCGGATGTTGATGCAGATGTTGTTGAATGTCCCACCGGGCGTGCCAGAATGTGTTGCCTGTTAAAACCCACCGGCGAGCAGCGACGAGCAACACGAAGAGCCGGGAGGCTCCCAGAACTGCTGGTGGGCCCTGGTCCCTCGGGCAACGGCCCGGAAAACTCCGGCACACGTCCTGGCGGATGCGAGGGCGTGCCACCTGACCTATACCTGGTCAGGAAGGTGATGGGTTGCTTCGAGTGGTTTCCTGCATGGCAAACAAACATACGTAAAATTCGAGCCGCAACCGGCTCCCAGGTTTCCCTGTGAATCGGCTCCTAGAGCCGATTATCCCATGGTTCTGCATTAAATCTACGATAACATGGGGCCTTGCTTCATCAATACAAGTCAAATCGATCTACGACAGTTTAACGTTTTCACCACATAATTGGAACATCCTACACGTAATTGAGCCTGGTAGGTACAAAAGATGATAGAAAACTAACCCTAGAGAAGGCCTAAAAACCAACGTAAAGTCAATTCCCGGAACAACTCCTCTCGGACTGGCAAACCATATCTTATATACTACTGGATCGTTCAACCCGTTTGCAAGGCCTGATCATGTAGATATCAAACTAAACCTTGGAGAACAAGGCATAACTATAACAGATCAAATCGACCGAATAAAGATCAAGCAAGGTGCCACCCTTACACCCGGGAAAAGGTGCAAAGGCGGCGAGATAACTAGAGGCAGCATAACTAAACAATCATAACAAAAAGGTACCGATGCTAGCCTAAACAAATCTATGATAATAGTGTTACTCGCCATCAACAAGGCTTCAGTACGAGTAACACCAAATAACGCATAAGCAGATACTGCCTAGATCGCAAGATGCGATCTAGGCAGCATGGCACTTACCCGAGAAAAACCCTAGAAACAAGGGGTGGCGATGCGCCGAGATTGTGTTTGTTGTGAACGTGATCGTCCTCCTTTCTCAATAACCTTAGGTACATATTTATAGTCCGGAGACTTTCTATCTTTGGAATAACTCTAACAACTCTATCTCTTACCTAAACCGAAACGGAACCTATTACAATATAAGATACACGGGAAATTTAGCCCAAATCAACACACAAGGCCGATTCAACAATACGTTGCATATACGTATCTTCTAAGCCCATCTTGATTACGGCCCATTTCCTCCTTTGGCCAAAATGTGGCGATAACAGTATGCGAACAAAGCACTACGTGCCCAAACAACAGCCAAACCTTTATAACAAAGGGCAAAACACGCCCAGTCCAATATATACAAATTTTACATCTATCTCTTTTACAGGCACTACCTATTCTGAAGAATAACCTGAGCACGCTGCTCAAATAGATCTACAATCTCTTCGGCATACTGCCCTACACGCGCGTAATGCGGACGCATATCCCACACACCACCATCTGGTTGAGGGGGTGGTCCAGCCGCTACAACGGACAGATCTACATCAGGGCGATGCAGCCTCACAAGGGACAACGCAGCCTTCACTCCTGCGATGAGCTGATGCCGCACTAACTCCTTGACACGATTCACGTTCTGAAACTTCGACAGAAGACCAGAAAGGGTTGTTGGTGCAGCATCCAACGGAAACATCACATGCAGAACCGACGCGAGCAAAGTCTGCACCTGACGAAGCACCCGCGATACTTGGTGAACACGATCTTGCACCGTCGCAAGGACCATAGCACGGTCACGATCCATCCAGAAGAACCCGTCGGCTTCCATGTCCTGTTGAGTCAAACAATTGACCCGAACAGCAACACGCTCCTTCTCCTCCCTTGGAGCAAGGTTAGCACCTGCAATACTTGCACACAAGGAAGATGCAATGCCAGCAGGCGCATCCGAAGAAAAGGGCAAAAGCTCGAAAAAACTTACACTGAAGCTGCTCGGATAATCGAAGCAATTCCTCCATTAAGTACTCCTCTCTGGTAGCACCGCGATCCGCCTTGGACTTCCAAACGTCGGCATGGCCACGCACCCCAAGCAACTCTTTCTCGAGACTATGAACACGGTCTCGAAGAAACGCAAGCTGCGACGAATCATCCAAGGATGGCCGCAGCCGCGCTGCAGGCGAGGTGTCAACGGGATCAGCACCCGAAGGACCCTAGATCAACAGAAAGGCAAAGACATGAACACGCAGACGAAGGAGCACATAACTCAACAAATTCATTAAGTGCATCAAAAGCCACTACGTGGCACAAGGATTTGTTCATCAAAATAATTACAACAAAAGAGACTACAACTATCCTACAGCTACAGCGCCTAAGACGCGGCACCCTGAGTAGCCTTGGAGCCGGATTGCCTCGCCTTGGCTTCACCCTGCCGTCATAACGTCTACTCGGCCAGCAGATCGATCAGCTTCGGCCCATAACGCTTACAACAAGTAGAATAGGTAGCGAAGGCTACCTCGGATCCATCAGCAGTCGTCGGCATCCGGGAAGTGACCTAGGAAGGTCCAGCTCCGCTCCAGCAGCCAAAGCCATCGCCAGCCCGACGGATGCACCGATGCCCTTCTGCTTGCGCTTGTACGTCGCAGGTGCTTCGGCTGACAGTGCCTCCGCCAGAGCGTCAACATCATCAAGGGTCGCGCCCTTGGGGACAAGCTCCTTGTAGAAGCGCCCAAGGACCTCCTTGGCCTTGGCGAGAGAGCTGATGACGGTACTGCAGTGATCCTCGACCGTTGCAGTAGTATCATCCAGAGCACCGCGGTCAAACTTGATGCCCGCGGCATCTGAGACAATAAAGACGAGGAATGAACAAAAGCACCGCAAAAGAAAGACAAGAAACCAAAATAGACGAAGGTGAAGATACTCACCTGAAACAGCCTTGGCAGCCGCCATAAGCTTGTCAGCCACTTCTCTTTCACACGCAGTCGCAGCAGTAGCAAGCTGCTCCTCGCGGTCCGTGGCCTCCCGCTGCAGGCGCTCCTTAGCCTCGGCCGCAGTGGTCAGCTCCAGCTCGAGGCGCTCCTTCGCACCAATGGAGACCTCAGCCTTCTTCTCCGCTTGACCGAGGCTCTTTTTGAGAGCATCAATCTCATGAAGGGAGGTGTTGTGCTCATCTGCATTCAAAAAATACAAGCGTCGGATAACAGGACAAGAATACACGAAGAAGCAAACATCAAGGCATAACAGTACCTTGAAGCTGTTTGAGGCTGGCCTCCAGCACCAGGTGCTGCTGTACCAGTCGTTTGGCATCGTGCACAAAAGGCTGCAGGCAAAAAACCTACTAGTCAAGAGAAGGACGCGGGGGCTACGCCCAAAATAAAGAGCAGAAATAAATTACACACACGAAAGCGCTCGGGGGCTCCCCCCGAGACTCGAAAGAAGAACACGCAACAAAAACTCCATTACAGACGCTCGGGGGCTTTCCCCGTGGCATGAGGCAGAACTACTCACATGATCCGATGGCGACTCCGAAGGTCCTCTAGCAAAATTCTGAGGCACAACCACCTGAACCTCCTGCAGAGAAGGGTTCGGAGCAGCGCCCTCAGAGGTAGCCACCGTTTGAGGAGGAGGAGACATGACTTTCGACTCCCCCATCATCTCCCGAGCACCATTACTGGAGGATTCGTTGGAAGAGTGCCTGCATAGGGACAAATTAGTACAAGTACAAAGTAAACAAGCAAGGAAAAGCAATGCAGGACAAAGGAAACTTACAAGTCAAGCTCGCTCAGGTTGAAGACAGGAGGGGTCCTCCGGACCTTCTTCTCCTCTTTCTTCTCTTCCTTCTTCTCTTCCTTCTTTTCTTCCTTCTTCCGCTTCGCCGGCAGGTGCGGAGCTACAGCCCGCACGGGAAGGGCAGGAATCGGAGAGGAAGAGCCTCCATGCCCACCACTGTGATGTTCAAGACATAGCGGGTTCCTAGGAATCGGAGGAGTCGAGGCATCCGAAGACTCGCTGGAGCTCCGTGATCGCTTGCAAGTGTGGTCCTCGCTCGACTCGTTGCCCTCTTCAGCCGGAGACCGCGCCGATGGCAGCTCGGACATGTAATCCACCACATCATTATCTGGAGCATCCGGAAATACTTCGGGTAATGGAGGCGACATACCCGGCACTTTGAAGCTCTGCACAAGAGAAGAACAATTTGTTAGCAAACAAATACAAAAACAATGCAGTCGAAAATAGCGCTACGCGCAGGGATCTACACCTGTGGAATAGGAAGCGAAGAAGAAAACGGAGGAGTCAGCGACTTTCCTGGGATATCCTCTCTAGCTTTGAACTTCAGCAGCGAACGAAGGGCCCTGTCGAGGTCTCCCTGGGAGAATTTCTCAGCCGAAACCCTCGTCGGATCACGACGGCCAGCATAAAGGAACATCGGGTGCGCCCTAGCCTGGAGTGGCTGCACCCGACGCTCAAGAAAAGTGCGGATGATATCCACACCGTGTTGGAATTATGCCCTAGAGGCAATAATAAAGATGTTATTATTATAATTTTTGTTCATGATAATGTTTATATTCCATGCTAGAATTGTATTAAGCGGAAACTTTAATACTTGTGTGGTTTGTGAACAACACCGTGTCCCTAGTATGCCTCTATGGACTAGCTCATTGATTAATGATGGTTAAGGTTTCCTAGCCATGGACATGAGTTGTCGATTAATAATGAGATCATATCATTGGGAGAATGATATGGTGGACAGACCCAAACTAAGCGAAGCAATTAGATCATGTCATCGTGTTCGTCTTTGCGAAGCTTTTCTTATGTCAAATATTGTATTCCTTAGACCATGAGATAATACAACTCCCTGGTATCGGAAGAAAGCTTTGAGGTCATCAAACGTCATCCTATGAGAGGGTGATCATAAAGGTGTCTCTCAGGTGATCGGAAAGTATCTGTTGGGTTGTATGTATCGAGATGGGATTTGTCCCTCCCAAGTCGGAGAGATATACTTCGGTCCCACTCGGTAATCGATATCAACACCGCTTGCAAGCATGTGGTTAAAGAGTTAATCACAAAGTGATATTGGATTACGGAACGAGTAAAGTACTTGCTGTGAACGAGATTGAACTAGGTATGACGGTACCGACGATCGAATCTCGGGCAAGTAAAATATCGCGAGACGAAGGGAATATATATATGGGATTGATTGAATCCTGGCATCGTGATTCATCCTATATGATCATCGATGAATGTGTGGGAGTCAATATGGGTTTCCAGACCCCGCTGTTGATTATTGATAGAAGATCATGTCTGCATATTCTCGAACCCGCAGGGTCACACACTTAACGTGTCTCGACGCTAGGATAGATTGGATAATTGGTTTATGAGTTTTTGTTCGGAGTCTCGGATGGGATCCGGGACATCACGAGAGGTTCCGGAGTGGTCCGGATAATAAGATTCATATAAGGCAGTGCAGTTTTTGGAGTTCGGAAATGTTCTGGGTTAATCGGTATTGTACCGAAAGCTTCTAAAACCTTCCGGAAGGGGACCAACGTGGCCCCACCTTCCGGGAGGGGGCATGGGCCTATGAGGGAGTGCCCTGGCCGCATTGGGCCAGGGGCACAAGGCCCCATAGGGCCCAGCCGGCCAAAGAGGGTTTAAACCCTAGATAGAGCTTCTAGAAGGGGGGGTCATAGCCCCCACTCCTCCTCCTTGGCCGCCGGCCTTGGCTTGGGGGAGGGGGCTAGGGTTGCCGCCCCACCCCTCTATATAAAGAGGGATGGGGGCGCACCACCGCCCACACCTTCCCCTCCAACCCTAGCCGCCCTGTTGCCCTCCTCTCTCCCTCCCGACTGTTTGTAGGCGAAGCCGTGCTGCAGAAATTCTCCACCATATACACCACGCCGTCGTGTTGTAGATCCAATCCGTCTCTCCACCATACTTCCTGGTCTGAGGAAGGAGGGGACGTCGAGGTGCTGCACGTGTGCATCTCACGGAGGCACCGCCACTTGTGGTGCTAGATCGGATCGGATCACGAGGAGGAGAAGCGATTACGACTACATCACCCACGTTTCGACAAACGTTCCTCTGTGTGAATCTTCAAGGGTATGAAGATCTAATCCAATCTCTCTCGTTGTTTGCATCTCCTAGATTAGATCTTGGCTTTCCCTCTGTTCGCATCCGTAGAAATTTTTGATTTACTATGCCGCGAAACCCATCAGTGGTATCAGATCTAGATCTATGCGTAGATGTGTTTCACGAGTAGAACGCAACATGGTTGTTGCGGGCGTTGATGTTTTCTGTTGCAAGCCTCTTGTTTGTGTTCTTCTTATGACGCGGGATAGTGAGATTGAAGCGGTCCAGGCCAACCTTATGCGACGTCGTTCGCGAGACCGGCTCCGCACTTGACGTGTGGCTTGTTCCACACATGCGGCTGGTGGATGCCAGTTTCTCTCACTATAGTTGTCATGGGATTAACACCGGAGTTTGGCAACCATAATATCACCGTTGTGGCTTTCCGTAGGTAAGAATCGTTCTTAGCATCTACTCCCATAAGCCACGTAAAACATGCAACAACAAAGTAGAGGCGTCTAACTTGTTTTTGCAGGGAGTGTTTTCTGTGATATGGTATGGCCCAAGATGTGATGTGTATAATGTATGCGATGATCATGTTTTGTAATGTTTCACGACTTGCATGTCGATGAGTACACAACCGGCAGGAGCCATATGGTTGTCTTTATAATTGTGTATGACATGTGTGTCAACTTCTTATGCGCCATGTAATAGTTTCACTTTATCGCTAAGTAGTTAGCAATAGTTGTAGTTGCTATTCGTGGTGGAGGCAATCATGGTGGAGTGATGGAGATCATGCCGGAACGCACAAGATGGAGATCATTGAGCGAAGATTGGCTATACCATGTCACATAAAGTTATATGCATGTGATGTTTATCCTTTTATGTATCTTATTATGCTTTGATCGCGACGGTAGCATTATAAGATGATTCCTCACTTAAAGATCAAGATAAAAACTGTGTTCTCCCCAAGTATGCACCGTTGCGAAAGTTCGTCGTGTCCAAGCATCACGTGATGATCGGGTGCTATAGACACTACGCTCACATACAACGGGTGCAAGCCAGTTTTGCACACGCGGAAATACTTGGGTCTAACTTGACGAGCCTAGCATGTACAGACATGGCCTCGGAACACATGAACCGAAAGGTTAAGCATGAGTCATATGAATGATATGATCGACACTTCGTTGTCCACCATTGAAATCACATCTCTTCTCGTGAAGATCGGATTAGGTGTGGTGAATTTGGATCGTGTTCACTAAACAACTTGAGGGCTGTTGAATTTAGTGGGAGTTCATCTAGTAATTTGATTAAAAGTTGAACTAGTTATCATGAACATAGTCTAATTTGTACTTGCAAATATTGTAGATCAAATGGCTAAGTCCAACTTCAACTTCAACGTTTTTGCTGAGAAGGAAAAGCTTAAAAACAATGGGTCTAACTTCACCAATTGGTTCCGCAATCTAAGAATCATTCTCTCTGGCGGTCAAAAGGACTATGTCCTTGGGAAAGCGTTAGGTGACCCCCCCTGCTGCAACTGCACCGGCTGATGAGAAAGCTGTCTATCAGTCGCGCAAAGATGATTATGGTGTGATTAAGAGCACCATGTTGTTTGCTATGGAACCGGAGCTTCAAAATCGTTTTGAAACCTATCCCGGGCCCCTTTGAGATTCTCGAGGAGCTGAAAACCATGTTTCAGACTCAAGCCCGTTCTGAGAGATATGAGATCTCTGAGAAGTTCTTTAACTGCAAGATGGAGGAAGGGAGTTCCGTTAGTGAGCACGCCATAAAGATGTCGGGCTACACTCAACGCCTTGAGCAACTGGAATGCACGATTCCAGAGGAGCTCAAGATTGAAAGGGTTCTGCAATCACTCCCTCCCAGCTACAAAAGTTTTGTAGTGACTCATAATCAGATTGGTTCCACTGATACGATCACCGAGCTCTTCGCAAAGCTGAAGGCTGCGGAAGTGGACATCAAGAAGGATAATCATGTGTTCATGGTCAACAAGCCCTCCTTTAAGAAAGGTAAGGGAGCAAAGAAGCCCTTCAAGAAGGGCGGCGGCAAGCGCAATGCCCCTGCTGAGAAGAAGCTCAGGTCTGGTCCCAAGCCGGACACTGAGTGCTTCTATTGCAAGGACAAGGGTCACTGGAAGCGCAACTGTCCGAAGTACTTAGCGGACAAGAAGGCTGGCACCATCAAAGGTATATTTGATATACATGTTATTGATGTTTTCCTTACTAGCCCTCGTTGTAGTGCCTGGGTATTTGATACCGGTTCAGTTGATAATATTTGTAACTCGAAACAGGAGCTACGGAATAGACGGCGGCTTGCGAGGGATGAGGTGACGATGCGCGTTAGCAACGGATCAAGAGTTGATGTGATGGCCGTCGGCACGCTCTCCTTAGTTTTACCTTCGGGATTAGTTTTAAACCTCAATAAATGTTATTATGTGTCTGTGTTGAGCATGAACATTATTTCTGGATCTTGTTTATTGCAAGACGGTTATTCATTTAAATCGGAGAATAATGGTTGTTCTATTTATATGAGTAACATCTTTTATGGTCATGCACCTATTGTGAATGGTTTATTTCTTCTAAATCTCGAAAGGGATGAAACACACATCCATAACATTGAGGCTAAGAGATGCAAAGTAGATAGTGATAATACTACTTATTTGTGGCACTGTCGTCTAGGTCATATTGGTGTAAAGGTGCCCAGGCACCAAACCTGCATTTTGTACATACCCGAGATGTATATACCTAAATTTCACATACCTAAGGTTTACATATGTAAAATATATTTATCCAAGTTATATATACCTAGATATCACATACCTAAGGTATACGTACCTAAGTTGCATATATAAACACGTATCCTGGATACGTACACCTTAGGTATGCAACATCTTAGGTATATGATACCTAGATATGTGTAACTTAGTATATGATACCTAGGTATGTATAACTAGAGTACGTATACCTTCAGGTATGTATGGTTCAAAGCAAAACATACGTGTATTATTACGGTGTCTGGGCACCAAGGTGCACCAGTCATTTTACCTATATATATATATATATATATATATATATATATATAGCAGATGTGGTGTTTTGGCTCCCAAGTGCAAATGAACCCATTATAAAAAATACAATTAAGGTAAAATTTAAATTGTCAAAAAAAAATCTGAATTCGCATGTACATCCGGTTATAGAATGTCCATGCACAAGTTTTCAGAAAAAATAAACATTTTATGTGGCCTGTGCAAAAAAGACAAAAAACATGTTCACACGTTGAAGCACTGAAATTTGTCTATATTACATGGGACATTTAAAATGATTTTTACATGCAAACTTGCGTACAAGCATATAATGTTCGGATATACATGCAAATATTTTTTTCAAATATTTTTAAAATTTTGAAATGTGTTTTTACACAATTGGTTTATTTACACTGCGTGAGCTGAATTGGATTTCCCCATATATAGCAACTTATATTACTATATTACATGAAACGATGAGGATTTGTTACCCATAAGGCTAGCTGCGTATGTTTATACAGTCGTTTGATATTGCCACCCTATGGTCCCGCAATATTCGCATTATCGATGCTGACATTATACTGCTAACGGCGTCCTCTTGTCATCCGTCAAATTCTGCTAAGAATAAATAGTAGGAGATGTCATTTGTCCTTTTACTTGTGTCATAGACACCACTATCACATTGTTATGATTTTCATTTATGTCATAGACACCATCGTTGTGGTTTTCACATGCCATAGACACCGCAGTCACATGTTCTGTGATTTCTAGGAGTACCCAATACCACGTGTATGTGTTTGTGGCTTGTCCGGTAAGTGGCATTGTTCTTTTTCCACGCTTTCTATCCTCTGTTCCCGTGGAAGCTACATGACACTATATATAGGCACCAAGTGAACATAAAAAACACAGAAAAACCTCGAACCGATGCATGTGGGTGGAAATCGCGTATATGAAACATTAAAAAAATGATACATTCTTGACGCCTCAATGGACCTGTGCCAGCCGAGCGAGAGGACGCCCTATTTCTTCTTGGTTTGTGGAAACACACCGTTCTTGGCTCCGTAACCTAGCATGAGTGACATGGAAAAATGCATGTTGTCATGGTAAATACCACACTATGGAAAGGACTTCGGTGTGTGAATGTGTAGCACCGTGGTAAGAACTTATGTGTGTGGATGACATGGGTCATATATTTTTAGAATCAACATTATGCTCCTGATAAAACGTCTATTAGTTTTTTTAATGGGTTTATATCATATCCGTTAATCAGATTATGCTCTTGTCTTTTAATCATACGACCTTGCAGACATGCATGGCTAGTAGAGTGAGTAGCCCACTACTTTGCTTACACGAAATCGTCGAATTATAAAGCTACATTTGAAAACAAATCTAGTGATGCAATTTAGTATTATAAGTATTTCTATGGTTTTCTAGAAAGTTAATCAAATTTTATTATATTTGATTTAAGACAAGGTTAGAAGTACACTATTTATTAAAAGTACACCAAGGTGTGTACCGTCTTTCGGAGAGGCGTTGGGATGTTGAGCATATACGCTATAAAAAAGGGTAATCAGCAAAAATAGTTTGCACGACGGTTTATTTTCTAAATCTACTCCCTCCGTTTTAAAATATAAGATGTTTTAGCTTTGTGAAGCAAATGTATCTAGACTACTTTTAGTACTCCCTCCAATCAATATTACTTGTCGTTGAAATGGATGTATCTAACACTAAAACATGTCTAGATACATCCATTTTAGTGACAAGTAATATGGATCGAAGGTAGTATCTAGATTCACTCAAGTTTAGAATGAATCTACACACTAAAAAGAGTATAAATAAATTTTCTTCACAAACCTAAAACATCTTATATTTTGAAAGGGATGGAGTAGGTCATACGTACAGCCTCGTCCAAGTTCAATGTTATTGACTGTTTGGTCTAGCTGCGTCCGACATCCGACTGTGCGTTGATGGAGCAGTCTAGCGATCCGGTCGACTGCGGCTTTCCGCGGCAGGCAGGGGCCGGACCGGGCCGGACCGCGTCGTTTCCCCAGGCGGCACCATTTGGTAGTCGGCTCGACCGCTCCACGACGCAAAATAGACAAAAATAACCGTAATGTCAAATACTCTCCGTTTTATTATTTTGATTTAGGTTTGTGAAAAGAATGTATCTAGACTTGTTTTAGTTTGTAGATTCACTTCAACATGAGTAAACCTAGATACTAAAAGAAGTCTAGATACATTTGCTTCACAAAGCTAAAACATCTTACATTTTGAAACGAAGGGAGTAGTATTAATCTGCAAAAACTTGGCCGGTAGAAAGCATAATTAAGATCGGAAATCCACTTTGGCTCCTAGGTGTAGATGCACCCACTATTAAAAAGACATACTTCAAAATGTTGAAAATTTTGAAAAGAAATATTTAGATGTACATGTTGACATTATGTTCGTACACCAAATTTCACGAAAAAAATATATTTTATGTTGGTTGTGTAAAAAAGACAATTTTTGGTGTTGTAAAATAGTTTTTCACAAGACATTTTTTTGTCTTTTTTGTACTATATAAACCACAAAAAAATGTCTTCTGACTATAAAACTTTATGTGAGGACATAGCATGTCCGGATGCACACCCGGAATTTTGTTTCAAATTTTTTCAATATTTTGAAATTCATATAAGATGCATTTTTATAATAAGTGCATTTAGACATGTGAGCCAAATCGCCATGTCCAATTAAGAAGCAATATTATTATTGTCCCTTTTGGATCTAGCTAGAAGGACGCTGATAAAAATACGACCTTTGATTGATTGAGAACACGACACATCAATAGATATGGATGAGCTTTCACCTATTGAAAACGTTTCCGAGACTCGAGAGCCACAACTAGATGTTTCTTTTTCCTGAAGAGACGCAACTTCATGATTTGTGTTGTAAATTCACTCGTGTGTTGTGAAAAAGAAAAAACATTTCAGATAAGGAAAGATATTTGATAAAGTATTCATAAATAACGCACCACAGAGAAAACCAACAATCTTGTTGTCGAACCGAGAGACGAATAAAACTCTGACCTTTTCTTGTCTCCTTGCGTAAATGTAAATTTATTTTGAGAATGCTCAAATATAATTTAAAAAGAAAATAACCGCTCTCTGTATCACCATATCTTGATGAAGGCTTCACGCAAACTTTAATTGGTGTTAGTACCTGTTTTCTCGTCTGTTATTTTTTCCCTGCTCTATCCTTTCATTTTATAGAAGACATAATTGTTGCTATCTATTCTATGGTGTATTCTAAAAAGGAAAACTATTGAGAACTGAAAATATCAAATTCAGGGGTATACCCTCCTAACGGGCTTTCACAAAGCTTCCAAACATAACAAACTTAAAGTAAAAATATATTATACATCCTAAGCAGAAGACCAATGGCTTTACCATTGGTAAGTGGCCGGTCTTTGTTGACACAGGACCAGAAAAAAATAGGGTTAGCTCCCGCGTCGCTCATGTGAGCGACCAGGAGCCCTCCTACTATCACCGCCCCCTAGTTCGCTTCTTCCTCCACCCCCTCCTCGCCGCTGGAGGACCAATGGCTATATCGTTGCTAAGTGGTTGTTGCTCGGCAAGTGAGGCAAGCAGAATGATTTTAGTTTGATGATTCTCTTCGAGTAATAGGTTTTAAGCTTAGATGTAAGAAATTCTAGCTCCGGAAATATCATTTATACCCATCAAGGGTTGTTCTTACCTGATCTTCGTTCTTGGAAGACAATGGTATTGCTCGGGAATGCTCTCACGGTGAAAACTCATGATCTGGCTTTGAATAGTTGGATGCCCCAAAGGGCGTTTCCATTTGAGAGGTTTTGCTTTTAGAGAACCTTTGTTTCTAATTTGGTTCTGACAACATAGGTAATCGTGTGGTTGACCGCTTTGGAATGCAATATGGTTTTCATGTTCATGCCTTTTCCTTTTGTTTTTCATAAATTGGTCACGTAAAATTTCGATGTGTCAAATAATGTTTGTCATTATGTTGTTTCCGGGCATGTTGTACTTGGTATCAGGTAGATATATTGTTAATTGGGAAAAAAAGAAAGACTAATTGAACTCCCACTTTTCTTGTCCATCTATGGAAATATGACTGAGAAAAGATATTGCCTCCCCAAACCATCCTAAGAATCCGAAACGCAACACACACACTCTTGAAAACCAAGCGTTGACTTGGTCCTCGCCGATCTCGCTGGCCATGTTCCAAGAGAGCTAGGCGAACTCGCGCCAGAGGTATTCCTCCTCTCCCGAGTTCGACGGCGGGTTGAACCCAACGTGCTCTTCCCCTGTCCCGTACTTCGCCCTCCTCTGGCCTTCAACGTCGACATCACCATCCCCTACGCCAGCTCTCCGGCATACGCCGGCACTTTGCCGGCCATGCGCCATGGCCCTCTTCCGTTTGCCGACAAAAAAATTTAAATATGTCGCCGATTTTGCTTTGTTTGGAAACGTGAGTAAAAAACCATGCATTCCTAGACCAAAAATTACATCCATCCAGCACTAATAGCCAGCACTAATAGCGCCGGATTTTGGTCCGAAAACATAGAGTGCTCTGATGACGCAGGGAAAAGTTCGTTAATTCGGTTGTGTGCCTGGACGCATGCGATGTTATTGTTGCGTGCGCGCAGAGTACTGGCGATGCTGTATGCTACATTTACGGACGGACGCACGCGTTAAATCTGCAAAACCTGGCAGCTAGAAATTAGCTATAGTAGTAAGCAATAGATCATTGTCCCTTCTTGCAAGAAGAGTGCTCGTCCAGCAAGTAATGATACGCCTTTCGGTTGATTGAAAACAGCACGCTTATAGATATGGATGAGCTCTCACTGTTGAAAAGCTAGCTAACTAGTCGAGGCTCGAGAGACACATGGCTATATTTTTTTTCTCCGAAGAAATACACAACTAACTGGTGTTGTCTATTCTCTCGTGTGTTGTGAATAAGGAAAACAACTGGTGATCGATATACGATATCCAATTCGTGGATGCAACCTTCGAATGGACTTTGACAGAGTATTCCAAAAAATGATGCGCCACAGAATAAACCAACAATCGTGTAGTCGAATCGAATGACAATCTGACATTTTCTTGTCTAGGCAAATATTAATTATTAAGAGAGGAGATACTGCCCCTCCGTATCATCATAACGACAGGACACACGCAACAAACTCGATAGAGTACGAGTTATGGAATTATTATGCAGAGAAAAAAGAAAGGAAGGAAAGAGGAAAATTATAAGGTTCAGCCTGCCAGGTCCGGTCGCCGGAAGTCCGGAACCCCTTGCTTCCAGGCGCACCCGATACGCCACCCAGCCTCGCGCAGCTTCCAAATAAAAACCCCGCGCTGTCTGTCTCTGATTCCCCACCTAACGTTCTCAGCCTCCAGTCTACCTAGCCAGTCCACCACGCACGCGCTCCGCCCTCGAGCGCCCTGACCTTCCCGTCCGCCGTGCGGCGCCGGTCCGGCGAAGGGTGCCGCTCGCGCGCGCCAGGCGGGGCTCCCGGTGGGTCTCCGGCATGGCGGCGTCGGAAGGAGCAATGCGGATGGGGAAGTACGAGATGGGGCGGACGCTCGGGGAGGGGCACTTCGGCAAGGTGCGGCTGGCGCGGCACGCCGACACCGGCCGCGCCTTCGCCATCAAGATCCTCGACCGCCACCGCATCCTCGCCATGAAGATCGACGAGCAGGTGCGCGCCATCACTCTGTCCAATCAATCAATCAAGCGACTGATTGATTGATTGATTGATTGATTCTTTCCATTTTTTTCGTCGTACTGCTCCGGTTCGCTGAAATTGGGGGGCCTAATTAATCTGGTCGCGTGCAGATAAAGACGGAGATCGCGACGCTGAAGCTGCTCAAGCATCCCAACGTCGTCCGGCTCTACGAGGTGAGTCCATTCATCCAGCTCCACATACTAGCTCGGCAGATTCCATCTTCTTTCCTCCGTTCTCTTCTTGTTCCCTGAGGGCTGAAAGCACCAATCACAATGGGTGGTTGGGTAGGCCGCTGCCCGCTAGAGTGTATAGGGGCGCGGGGCGCCAATCGCGTGATTGGCTCGTCGCAGCTACACCGTGCCGCCATTGAAGTTGCCGTCTGAACTTCCAAGTTTCTCGCTGAGGGACATAGAAGGAATTCAACATGGATGGCTCATCCGCCAGCCGAGTCCTTCTTTGAATAACCGCCACATGTGCAGTTAAAAATGGTGGTATTTCCTTTTCCTGACTGCGACATCCGTGTAGACAAACAACACCCCTTACCTGTAGATATCCGTGTAGAGTGTAGACTAGTGTATGAATTTTCTACCCAACCAAAGCAGGAGAGTCCCCTCGCGCTACACTCCAACATTATTCTTCTAGCTACCCTTGTGTTCCTTGGATCAGTACTATACAATATTGGAAAGAATGAAGGATGGATTCGAATTGGCTAATATCCGGTATTGTAGTGTGCAACAAAAACAAAACTCTGGGCTGTCACATCCAACCCTCCAAATCCCATTGGGCATTATGATAGTAGTTCAGATCACGCTAAATTGACCCAGCCATGACGCCTGCGTGCGTGGAGTCTGAAGATCCAGTGGCCGATGCCTGCCTGCCGACCGCGGTGTCGACAGCGACATGCATATCCTGACAGATGCCTGGTTAACAATAATAACTGGACCAATCCGGAAGCCACCAAGTGGATGCTCAATAATTGTAGGGAGCCGTGTAGTTATCGTTATAAGTTTCAGGCAACTCTTGGTTCCTGCTAGGCTAAGAAATCACGAAAGGCGGCACGTCATGAGCCCACTACACATATCATATACTGAAAACTCAATGCATAGAGAAGTGCCAAACAAGCTAGTAGATCATTTTTTTATAGGAGGTATTAACTTGGGCTAAACAACAACTTGCGTTAAATGGATAATGTCCATGTCAGGCTTACCTCTTGCACTCAATAAGATTGGAAAGTGATACCTGCACGCTGAAGGAAGCATCTCCAAATTCATTAATTATTAAAAAAAATACTGGTATCTATAGCAGGCGCAGTACCAGCCAAGAAAAGCTGAGGCAATCTTCCTCCACTGAAACTATGAATTCCCTGAAACTAAAAATGAAAACGGAAATTATATCGAAATTCAGAAAACAAAATTAGCAGTCAGGCATTTCTGTATCGATTGTCCACGTCCATGACCAGCCTGAGTGTGTTACAGTTTCCTCCCCTTTCTTTTTGCAGGTTTCAGCGAGCAAGACCAAGATATACATGGTCCTTGAGTATGTAAATGGAGGGGAGCTATTTGAGAAAATCGTAAGGATTCATGTGCTCTCACAGAGCTAAGCATGCTTCAGGAACTAATGAAGCAAACACTTCCGCGTGCAATTCTAACAGTCATTTTTTGCATGACAGGCATTAAAGCGCAAGCTGTCAGAGAAAGAAGGGAGGAAACTGTTCCAGCAGCTAATGGATGCTGTAAGCTATTGCCACGAGAAGGGCGTTTATCATAGGGACCTTAAGGTAGCTACACCGTACTAATCGCCGCTCTTAACTTCTGAGAGTTTTTGTACCATACTAATCGCCATTCTTTTGCATGTTCTGTAGCCAGAGAATGTCCTGGTTGATGCCAAAGGGAACATAAAGCTTTCTGATTTTGGATTAAGTGCCTTTACACAGCATCAACGGGTATGGTATTTTTTCTTTTGGGCCAAAATCAAGCTGAATGATTTCTGTGGTGTCTAAGATAAATACCCCATTTTCAGAAAGACGGATTGCTGCATACCACATGTGGCAGCCCTAACTACATAGCCCCTGAGGTAAGGACTAAACACTATTTCCTCTGGATCTGAACCTAGTATTGATTCATGGTTCTACAGAGGACAGAATTTCTGATAATGGTATATGTAGGTCCTTCTCAACAGAGGTTATGATGGTTCCATGTCAGACATATGGTCCTGTGGTGTTATCCTGTATGTGATGCTTACAGGGAATCTTCCATTTGATGATGACAATATGGTTGTCCTTTATCAGAAGGTATGAAGCAAAGCATCAATGCTTACGTTTGCAAACTATGCCTTTTTTTTTTCCTGCACTCATATCTCACAGTGTGATATATTATTCTTAGATTCTGAAGGGGACAGTTCACATTCCTAAATGGCTTTCGCCAGGCGCGCAAGATATACTGCGGAAAATCCTGGATCCTAACCCCATTACCCGCCTTGGTATCGATGGAATAAGGGCACATGATTGGTTCAATCAAAGTTATACTCCGGCTGTGCCTTTTGATGATGATGACGATAACTACATTGGTGATGACAGCCCACAGATGACCAAGGTAGCCTATGTGATTTGTATATGCACTGTTGTTTGCTGCATAGTGCCATAGTCTCATGCTTTTAACGTTGTACTGAGTGGCAAAGACTGAACGTTATCTGGTTTTTCTGAAGCACAATGGCATTCTAGACAGCCCTGCAATCAATCAGATGAATGCTTTTCAACTCATTGGGATGTCCTCATGTCTTGATTTATCTGGATTTTTTGAGCAAGAGGTGAGTCTAATCTTTGTTTCTTCATCCAATTTGTTACTGTATGTTTGCACATTCTACTTCCTCAAAATTACTACCATGGATGGAAGACCACACTTGATATCATAAGGATAGTGAATAAAAGTAATGTTAGAGAATAGAAGAAAACAATAGCAGCTAAGAACCAGGGGTTGACAAAGCCGAGACTCTTAGTCCTATTTATGTACATGTAGGGGTGTTCATAGGGTAGGTTGATTCGAACCTGGTCAAAACCAGCAGTACAGTTTCTTTCATTACCATGGCCAAGCATCACATTCCAGTTCAAACAACTGAATAAGTCAGTTTCTACGGCTTGATTGAAACAATTTATTAACACCCTATGTACATGTCCTTACTGGGTCATTTCAATGTCAATACAATAGTGTCATGGAGATATAAAGTTCCTTCATTTCAGTAGTGATCTTCCACTAATGTCAGAAGTGCAACTTCGTTGCAGGATGTCTCGGAAAGGAAAATCAGATTTGCATCAAACCATTCTCCTACTTATTTATTTGAGAAGATAGAAAGCAATGTCACAAACATGGGCTTCCAAGTACAGAGGACCAATGGCAAGGTTAGTGACCGCTGATCTGTCTATCACCACAAACTAACCCTACTCTACTCATGTTCAATGCATGATTTTGAAACTTATTGTTTGAATGGATTATGTTGAAACTTCTTTTTGAATTGATGATGCTGAAAGTTATATTATTATGTCCTGCAGCTAAGAGTGATACAAGAACGCAAGGGACCAACAAATCCAAGAGGGCATGGATCCTTATTAATTTCTGCTGAGGTACTTCTATCATATTAAAGATGCATATAAAATACAGATTGGTTCAAAAAAAGTAGTAATCCAACAGAGCTACCATTTCAGGGTGTGCATTGTGTTTCTATTAGACGGTGCTGCTTCTTAACATTGTTGTATTGTGATTCCAGGTGTTTGAGATCAATGAATCTCTTTATGTTGTTGAGCTAAAAAGGTCATCTGGAGATTGTTTACTATACAGACAGGTATTTTGCTTCATCCCTCGCTGAGTCTCTCAAATCGTGTATTCATTTTGTCGACCATTTTACTTACAGCACAAAAGTCCAAATTTGATCTGTTATTCATCATGTATGACATTATTGCTGCAGGTGTGTGCCACACTCTCAGATGACTTGGGAATATGCAAAAGCCAGCAACTTTTGAAGAAGGATAGTATGAGACAGGAGCTTTATCGATTTACCAGTAGCTTTTGATACCCTCCCCCGATCTCTCTGTTTCTTCTTTAGCAAGAGAACCCTCTAGGTAAAAGGGCCCTCTCATTTTTAACAAGAGGACCTGCTAGGCACCATGTATGAACATTTTTGTAAACCCAAGTTGTAAATATACAAGCTATACGATACCACAAAGGAATGTATGGCCATCAAAAAAATACTAAGATATCTCTTGTATACTTCATGATCAGAGTTTCATGTTGGACCACTACATCTCCGTGGGAAAGTTTGCTACTGACTACTCCCTCTGTTCCACGATATAAAGCCTTTTTAGAAAGCTAAAACTGTTACGATGATCTCCTCCCGAGTGGGCCCAACAGCCCACCAGGCCCTTAGATCCGTGCCCTGATCGGGGGCGTCCAACCCAATATGGTTGGCGGGCCCCTGTTACACTGCACTATATAAAGAGGTGGGGGCCGGCGGCACGCAACACGAGGTTCGTCGCGGCGCCGTACACCCCACTGACACAACCCTACCGACCTAGGGAGCGTAGCAGTAACGGGAAGCGCCGCCACCTAGCCTACCACTCGCTCTCGCCGTCGCCGTCGCCCACCATGGCCGCCACCACGGGCTCCTCTAGCCAGGAGAAGGTACACCTCCCTCTCCCCGATCTCTCTCTGTCTCGAGGAATAGATCGATGCACACATGTCAAACAGATTCTATACCCGACTGGTTTTACACCTAGATGGTCCTAGGAAACCTAACAAAAACAACTTGCTAAAAAGGCTTATAGTGGAAAAGAGGGAGTATGTATTAAATATGATGTACACAATTGAGGTGTACATATAAGTTATAAGAGCTACCTGATCTTTGTTTCTCCTCTCAAAGTTATGTACTCAAAATGGAATACAAACTTCTGTCATGCTTCTTCAGCTTCTAAATGGCTTCCAAGAGTTGGAGAAAAAATGTGATAGGAGATTGTACTTCCATTGCACTTCTTTCAGATGCATGCTCAACTAAAAGAATATCTAGTAACTTTGGATTACTTGCAGGGCACGAGAAAAATTTTGCTACACCAGAAGTTGTTCTGGTACAAGCTTGTAACTTCACCAGTAATCCTTACATGAACACTGCCCTTCACTGAAATGATGGAAACGGTTCCGGTCTCTAACAACCAACTTGCGGCCATATACCAAGGATATAAGCTTAATGGCTGAGTGGCAGTCTTCACATGCTCTGAGATTCTTTGTTATTCGAAGAGTTGACCTTGCCGGGGTTGCCAGCAGCCCAAAAGCAATGGCTAACTTCTCGCTATGTTCAGTCAATGCTTGTGTCTTAGATTGTTCATCGATATCTTGCAATACCAAGCTTGTCATTGGCCTATATCCTGCTTGTCTCAACCGGTCCATCATCTCTTCCAACATTTTGTAGATCTCCCCAAACCTCGGATGCGATCTATCACCAGAAACAAACTCGTGAACTGTGTTCTCCCATTCAATCGAACTTCTTCCAGGAACTCTCTGAATGTTCTCCCTCCTAATCGTCTTTCTCATTTCTGCAACACCTTCCCACGAGTTTGCTTGTGCATATATGTTTGACAGTAATACATAGTGTCCATCAGCAAGAGGATCCAACACCCTCAATCTGGCCATAGCTTCCTCTGCAATCTCCACATTCTTATGGATGCGACAGGCTCCAAGAAGTGCTCTCCAGATAACTGCATCTGGCTCAAACGGCATGCTCCTGATAAGCTCCATTGCCTCCTCAACATGGCCTGCACGCCCCAAAAGATCCACCATGCATCCATAGTGCTCAATCCTTGGCGCCACACCATGAATGTCACTCATTGAGCTGAAATACTTCTTGCCATCACTCACTAGGCCAACATGTGTACATGCTATAAGAACTCCAATGAAGGTGATCTCATTTGGTTGCAGCCCTTCTGATATCATCTCTGAGAATAAACTGAGAGCATCATGGCCAAGCCCGTGATTGGCAAGCCCAATAATCGTTGAGCTCCAAGTAAGCACGTCCTTCACTGGCATGGCGCGGAACACTTTCAGTGAATTATCAATGTCACCGCACTTGGCATACATGTCAACCAGAGCAGTCCCGAGCTTCACGTCCACCTCAACCCTGTTGCTCTCGACAAACTGGTGTACCTCTGCACCAATGGCCAGCGCCCCCATGTCACTGCACGCCGAAAGCACACTCACCATGGTGATGCAGTCTGGCGCAACACCTGCCACACGCATCTCCCTCCACAGCTCCAGCGCCTCCTTGGACCGCCGACCCTTGGCGTAGGCGGAGATCATGGAGCTCCAAGAGAAGGCGTCCCTGTCCGTCGTCCCATCGAATATCTCCCTCGCCATGCCGACATCCCCGCTCACCGCGTACCCGTGGATCATCGTGTTCCAGGACACCAGGTCCCTGTCCCGCATTCCGTCGAATACCGTCCTCGCCTCGACGACCTCGCCGCGAGAGACGTAGGCCGCGAGCATGACGTTGCAGAGGAACACGTCCCGGCGGGGCGCCTCGTCGAACGCGGCGCGCGCGAGCTCCGCGCGGCCCGCCTTGGCGTACATCTCGACGAGCGCGGTGCGGACGAAGATGTCGGCGGCGGCGAAGCCGGACTTGAGAGCACGCGCGTGGAGCGAGGCGCCGAGCGGCGGGGTTGCAGCTGCAGCACGTGAGGGGAGCGCGGCGGCGGTAGAGGCGGCGCAAGCCTGGAGGGCGAGGGAGAGGGAGAAGGAGTTGGCGAGGAGGCGCGGCGCGCGCGGGAGGAGACCGCGGAGGACGAGCAGCGCCTGCAGCGGGAGCGAGGCGCGGAGGTAGGCGCGCATGACGGTGGTGACGAGGAACGCGTCCGCGTCCGCCGACTTGACGAGCCGCGCGTGCGCCGCCAGGTGCTCCGGCCGCACGGCCGCCGCCCGTCCCCGCGCGCGCATCGGCGGGAGCTTGTCTCCGGCCGGGAAGAAGTGTTGTCTGTCTCAGCAGCGCGCGCGGTGTGGGCGTCGGGTCGTGACGGCTCATAGAGCGTGTCCCGCCCGTGCGATTGGCGAAAGCGAAGATCCGGCGGCCAGGACGCAGCCACCGAGGCGACCGCGCGCAGCAAATACGTGGAGCGGCCGTGGCTGCTGCTTCGTCCGTGCGCTGCGCTTACCGCGACCAACCTGATCAGCCATCCAACCGCCGCCCACCGTTGTCGCCGCCGCCGCCCGCCCGCCGAAATTAGTCCGGCACAGCAGCACAAGTAAGGAAGGGAGAGAGAGAAAGATGAGAAGCAGGGAGGCCATGGAGCTCCTAGGCTTCCCTCCTTACTCCCGGCCGTCCCCTTCCGAGGTATCCCTCTCCCCCAATTCAGCCCCCTCCCCGCGAAGCGCGAATCTCCAACCCCGAGTCATCTCAGGATGATAGCACAGCTTTGACTGGCTGGTTCTTGCTCCCTCGCGCCGATCTCTCAAGCGAATTCTGGTTGAATTTACCATAACGGGGTGATAATCTCCGGCTCCGAGCCTTGAGTTCATACTCCTAATTTGTCGGTGCAGGTTAAGGCTGCGTATAGGAGGATGGTGATGGAGTCCCACCCTGATCGTGTCCCGACGCATCAGAAGCCTCAAGCTGAGTCCAGATTCAAGCAGGTCAGGTACAGATTGATCACGGTGAAGAACTTTTAGGCATCGTGATGCTGTTTGTTCTTCTCATCTACTTCGTAGTAATGTTGGTAGTGTGACTTGGGCTAATTGGACGAGAATTGAGCGTCACCACAATCAAATTTTTGATCATTCTCGAAAAGCAACAATCAAATTTTGAATTTTCGAATACCTAATGTGAACATGGTTGGCCGTAAGAGGATAGCAATGCATTTTCTGAATCTGATCTATTTCACACAAACGTATTCCACAAAGGGCTAACTGCCGTGTGGTTTTTGTAGATATCAGAAGCATATTCTTGTTTGAAGGATGGTATGTTACTCCACTCTGATGATCAACCTTCAATTTCCGTTATCAGTCTGCACCTACTCTGATACCAGGTTTCGTCGACAAGATTATGATCTGTTCCTTTGCGGTTTTGCAGGCCAAAGATCTGGGAACAGGATGGAAGGTAAACTTTGTTTCATGTATGCGTATTGGTTCCTCGTCTTTTGCGGTTGATGAGATAGATCATGCATCAAATGCAGTTCATGTGATGAGGTATGGTGTTCCAAGGGCATACGGAAGATCGAACAGGACGTTGGTTAAAGCCCCCTTTCTGCTCATAATTTGTGCGGCGGTCTCCTTTGGTTCTTACAGCGCCTTGAGGTAAACCATACTTCACCTTTCCATGGTTTTTTGTTTGAAGAATGACATTCTTAAAGCTGATCGAGAAATTCATTTTGGTTTTATGAAGGGCATACCAGCGGCAAAAGGAAGTGTGTTCTTCTCAGAACCCTTTTCTACCGTAGTGGAGTGCCGTTGTGCTCTGTGTAGAAGAGAAGAATTGTGTGTTACATTGTACAATGTCGACGCTGAATAAAAACACCAATCACTATTTGTGATGTCAAAGCAAAGATATGCAGCTCGCCTGTGTATTCTGGACAAGAAAACCTAGTATTTGATTTCAGAAACCCATTCTTTAGTTTAGTGGTAATTTGACCGTACAGAAGATTAGTTCATACAGTTGCTTCATGCACGGCCTTAGCAATTAATAGATGCAGGAAATTTGGTTAATACAAGGTGAGGAATCTTGCCAAGACCAGCAGCTAGCAAATCAGTGTTGAAATAATCAAATAACTTGTCAGATCAAGGCTATTTAGGTCTATGAAGTTTTGGCTGAGCATGTGAGGTTAGATCGTTCACTACGAACAAGGTGCCAATCATCACAGGAAACAAAACTCACAACATCAACGCAATTAAGTACTCCCTCCGTTTCATAATATAAGATGTTTTAGCTTGAAGGAAATATATCTAGACTACTCAGTGAATCTCTATGAACCTACACACTAAAAATAGTCTAGATACATTTCCTTTATAAAGCTAAAACATCTTATATTTTGAAACGAAGGGAGTACGTGATAACCAGCATCCCTAGAAGAAGCAAACACTTAAATTTCATTGAAGATAAAGATAACTGTTATGATTACAAGACAGACCCAGCATCTGGGTTTACAATGATGGAATATATATCAAATAAGCCCAGCTGATTCCAATCCTTTTCCCATCATAGGAATGCAACAAAGGTAAGGAATGTAACAAAGGTAAGCCTTGCAGCCAAGGCAAGCACCGAGAGCCAGTACCTACAGTTCTGCACGCAGCATGACAAGTCTGGCAAGGCAGTTACTGTGCCGAAGGCATTTCGAATGCATTTCAGGCTACTGCGTGTGCCAGGAGCAGTAACAAAGGTAGCTTTAATTAAGTACTCAATACATGAAGACTGGAACCACCAGGAGTCATTGAACACCGGAGCAATTACAAACGAAATGGCTTCGATGTAGATGCTTCGCTGAAAAGCTCGAACAGCAGCTTCTTGAGTCACTACCGCAGACTTGCTTGAAATCAACTCTCGATATTTCGGGCATGCACTTTTGACCCACTAGGGAAGAGCAGAGCAGGTCATCAAGCATGATTATCTTGCCTGAACGAAAGAAATAACACTCTGTCTCTTAGGTTACAGAACCAACTAACTGACATACCATTCTTGTAACAGTAATGCGCAACCTGAGCTGTTCCCTTCAGAGTACTAGGAACAAAACCAGTGGCATACCGAGAGCTTGATTCCCACTAAGACACACTGATGCAATGTAGTTTTTCAGAAGGAAATATTGGCAAAACGTAGATGAGTCACCATACTAGATATAACCAGAACTCAAATTGTCTATCCAATATGATCCGAGGAAAGTGCAGAGGCTAAGATTTTCCTTTAGCATCAGCATCAATCACTATTATGTTCATTGACAACGGCTGCCAGCCAGAAGGGTGGGGAACAAACCACTTCATTTTATCAGTTATCGTATACGACACTTGGATAACTTCACCAAGCGCAAGGCGTTTCAAGCATGCTTTCTTTAAAAGAGTTGCAGCTTCATACCTACAATCAAATGAAGTTTCAATACTTTAACCACATCCAAGAAAAATACAGAAATAGTTAACACATATTACTGGCTGTTGGACCTCACCTGGATTGGGAGTTCTTTATCGCAGAACAACCACGGGCAGAAGAAATGTACCTATGAACAGCATCTACAGTCTCTTTTGGATATCTTATATTGGTATCCATTGTATTCACACATTTCCAGAGGTTCTCATCTTTTCCAAGAAAAAATGACATAAGCCCTAACTTTTTTGTGACAATGGCTTGATGCTGAATGGCAACTTCAAGAGCCTTCTTAACATCAAAACTTGGTAGATTAGCACCTCCGTAACGTATGCAATCTGATATATACTGTTCTGTTGGTGGAAGCTTCTCAGTCTTAAGTACTTCCAAAGCACTTAAGATATTTCTTATAAGAATTTGAGAGTCAGGAGATGGCTGTGGACACCCGTTATTCACTCCCCATTGTCCAGCATTTTGCATGCTGCTGGATGCATTAGGTGGAGTTGGAGGTCTGTAACCATAGCTATTGTAAGGAGGTTGAACAGCACCAGGCTGGTTTGGATGGTAGTTGATGTTCAAACCTTGGTTGCTGTGACCTCCTATGGGGTATCCAGAAATATTCATCTGACTCATATCAGGATAATTAACTGGTGGGGCATGATAGGGAGGAGCACTTGGCCAGGATTGCAATGGTGCAGTAGGGACAGCAGTTTGCCCAGCTTGTGGTGGGCATGAACTGCTTCTATGTAAATTTGATGTGTTAAAATTACCAGATCCACTGTGAGGACGAGGAGCCGCTGGATTTTGTTGGTTTGGTGGCTGAAATGACTGGTTCTGGTATTTTGGATGAAGGCCACCACTACCAATGCCAGAACCAGGAGCACCAGTTTTAGGTGCAGATTCAGTTGACGCACCAGACTTCTTACTACCAAAATAGTCATGGGGAGCACTATTTTGATGGGAATGAGAGGGTTTTACAGGCTTTTTAGGCTGGAAAGGGGGTGGGTTTTTCGGTTTACTCATCGGATTCACCTTTACCCCACCCTGGGGTTCAGAACTTGATGATGGTGTAGAAGGCTGACTTTGCTGGTTAGCAATGCTACCTTTAGAATTATCAGCAATTCCATCTACTGAATTTTCCTTTTTGCTTGCTGGTTTCGATACATTGTCAGTCTGGTTTTTTCGAGGTTGCTTCGCTTTAAATTGCTTATCTACCTTTCCATTAACACCAATGCCACCATTTTGATGATCACGCTGAGTACTCTGCACTTGAGGGTTGGTATCTTGAGTCGCGTCTGAAGAATTTGACGTATCCGCAGCATCCTTATTGCCATTTGGTATGCTGCTTATATATGGTGACTGTGCTAATGGTGGTTCTCCAGCTACAAGGCTTTTCCAGAGCCAAACATTCTTTGCTGCAGCAGTAAGCGTATGAGACACATTCGGAGGTTGTGCTAATAGAATATTGTACCGCCTCATCTTAAGCTTATGAAGGGCATTAGAGAAGTCCCTGTCACCAGAGATTAGCAGATAATTTGCAGGTGGAGGGTTGTCAATTGCCCAGAACAACATGTCAACCAAGATCTTCTTATCACTTGCATCTTTAATGCCTGCAAATTGTTGGGATACGATAAAGCTACATAAGAATAAGAAAGCATGTAGATCTGAGAGATGGAAATGGTAACTAATCATTACTCGCTCACTCAATAAATGAATTCAGCTTCCTTTCACTATTTCTCGTAGGAGTAAACACCGTGCCATTTGTCACATGTACCACATATGCTCGTGATCAACCCTTGCTTACTTGGATATATTAGGATAATTCCTACTAGTTTACGAGTTGCAGTGAAACCATATCTACTTTTCAGGTGTAAAGAATTCTGTTAAAAGACATGTTTCATTCAGGCATACTAAGGCTAGTCATAGTGGGAGTAACTTAGCTAGTAACATGCATGTCCATGCAATGCCAATTAAGCAAATTGGTGACATGGCATGATAATTAATGAAGAAAGAGAGAGGTAGTAACTTAGCTAGTTAGTACCATAACATCACACATACCAAGACTATATGAGTCTACAACCTACTACACATGGTATTACCCACTATGAAGGTAGTAACATGAACTAGTAACATGTTATTACCCACTATAAGTTATTTAGCACTATGACCAGCCTAAGGGTCAAGTTACAAAGTTTGGTCTGTATACACAGAAGACATTTATACTATTGGTACTCCCTAATTAATTCATGATAAACCCCAAAAAAGATTTCTCCCAACTGGACAATACCACCAATGAGTTACTGTGATGGAGGTTTAGCCAGTTCTATCCGTATTTCAAAGTGTGCAGGAACAGAAGAACTCTGGAAAGGCTGCAATAAAAGCTTCACCACTTATGTCCACAACAGTACCAGATCAAGGATGAACAGAATAAACAAGAAAAATTATGCATCCGTCCTTTTATATTTATTCAAGGCAATATATAAAGTATTCCTAACCAATCCAGAAACCTTGGGGACAATCAAGTCAACTCAATATAAATCAAAATAAAAACATGACTAAATCATATGGAAAAAAACATAACTACCATAATCATTTACTACAGGCAGGCTCACATGGATTGCGTGGCAATAGCAATCAGACTCAGAAAAATCCATGGGTGGACCACAAAGACCAAAAATATGGGACACCCTGTAGCTCAGTCATCTGTTCCTAAAATCACAATCAATTTTTTTTGGACCTGCTTCCTTCTACCTCCAGCCAATCTTCCACACTCTTCTTCCTCCTGCTGCCATCCTACCCCGACCAACACATTGCCCCACAACACGTAGCGGTGCCTAAACCCTAACACGCGCACCATGAACTGAACCTCTACCTTTGCTTCCAGCGTCACCACCGATCCGTAGTGTTGCTGTCTCTGCCTCGACTGCATGTCTGGCTAGAGGTTGAGATGACTGTGCTTTAGAAAAAAAGTCAGTCTGAAAAATCCCCATTCCCCAACAATGAGCCGAACAAACCATAACCTTAATCGATTCCTTTTTTTGACCCATACGCTAACACCCAGGACCTGCTAACACCACGAGAACCCCGTCAAAGCCAGCAGAACCCACAATCCTGACCCAAACGACGAAACCCGCTCCAAAAGAGGAAAGTTCTAGGCCAAATCCAAGAATTCCACTATTATCCTGAGATAATGCGACAGATCCATGGACCATACCCAGCACCGTACCCGCGCAACCCACATGCATTGGCGAGAACTAAACGGATCAGCACGCCGCCGGTGATTAGATAAGAGAGCAGAGCGGGGTGACTGGCTGTAAGGTGAGGGAGGGGGTCCGTACCGGCGGGGACGTGGTGGAGGGAGACGCCCGTGCTGGAGAGGGCCTGCACGGCAGGCTGAGCGATGCCGTTGGTGTCCCCGTACGCGGAGACGGAGATGGGGCCGATGTAGCCGGCGGTGGCTAGGGCGGAGCTTATGTTCTGGACGATGAGGTGGGGGTCGCAGTTGCGGGGGACGGCGCAGTTCTCGATGTCCCACCAGACAGACGTCTTCGCCGCCGCGTACTCCCCCATCGCCGCCGCCGACAGCACTTCTGAAAGTTTCGCCGGCGGAGACCGGGGAGGTGTTTGGGGTCTTTGGGGCGGGGTCAGGAGGGTATTTTTTATGGTTTGCGACGGCGGCGGCGTCGAGGTGGACTCGGAAACTGCCGTCCCACTTGCCCGCAAAGCTTTCCATATAGTACTGTATTTTTTTCTTTTATTTAAGGCAAAAGATCAAGCATGATCGGCATTCCGATTTGTAGCATTTTTTACAAAACAAAACATCATGTCCTGCTTAAATATACTGAGTAATTAATAAAGCCTAAAAAGACATCCTACACCTTAGGAAAAAAAAACGGACCCCTACCCGCCACGGGAGGACCGCGGATTCTTGTGTGTCATCTGGTTGTGTAGTGAGATCTCTTTTCGTACTTTTTGGTGTTGCGAATATGTCTTCCTGATGTGATATTATTTATGTTGTATCGAATAAAAGTTTTTGGATTCTAATCCTTGAGATGACGCTTAGTCTAGCATTGAGGATGATGTTTTACTATGTAGGCTATTTTTCAGGGACAAAGCTTAAGTTTATATTATTTGCTCGCCACGAGCTCACGCCTTTTTTGAGAGAGAGAGAGAGAGAGAGAGAGAGAGAGAGAGAGAGAGCTCACGAGTTACGATCGATGGCAACAACATGACTTGTTTTTAACTAAATAGGGAATGATTTACCAATGCTAGCCTTTTCGTTAGCTATTTTCATAAAAATCAGACTCTAGTCACATTATTCTTCAGATACAAGCTTACAATCAATGGCAACAGTGTGCCTAGACTGAGCATGACTTTAGAAAACCAAGTAAACAAAAAAATGTAGGATAATAACATGCCTAGATTACAACACGGATCGAGGGCAAACATATCTGGCAAACCTACAATGTTATCACGTCCCCATAGTGCTTTCATTTAGGACAAAGGGCATATTAATACTTGACTTGGAAGATTGTACTTGACTTTTTTTATTTGATGTTTATACTTGACTTGGACTATAATCAAACCATATATAAACAATTTGGTTGCACATATTAGATAACAATTCATCGGTTCTTAGAATATAATCTAGGGTTAAGGGTTTGGTTTTAATGTAGTTAGGACTATTTTTTTGATACAGAGTTAGAAGTAAATCCTTCGTCCTAAACCCTAAACCCTATTTATAACAATACAATGGGTTTTTTTCATATGTAGAATCCAAATTTACATTTGTTTAGAGCCCGATGTCATGGGTTTATTTCTGAAAGGATACTTGGAAGCTTCAAAAATATCTAGAAAAACTATGTACATAGAGACAATGATGCATACTTCAGATGTGCAAAGTCTCAATCTGAAATTCATTATATAATGGGTACAAAAAAAAGATAAACTCTGACAAGATTTAAAGGTACACTATTCACACACCCACATCTATAATTTCGCCTTTTTATGTAGTGTAGAATACAAGATATTTTAGATTGAGACTTTGCACACTTAAAGTATAGATCGTTGCCTTTGAATGTTTAAAAACTTAAAAAATACATTTTGGAATGTTCAAATAAAGAACTCCATGGATCCCCGGAACCAAATTAATGCACTCCTAAAACTAATAGTACCTATCTTGATCATATGAGATAACAAAAGTAAAGAGAGGACAATTTATAGCGATATGCTTCTTATCGAGTTTTTATGGAAAATCAAAGAACTTGGAAATTCTGAGCATATGTACAGTAGCACAAGTTCCTTTGCAAAAGAAAATAGCAACTTTAATTAGAAAAAGGTAGTAGTAAGTCATTAGCAAATAGCCACTTTCACGAGAAGACGGGCATAAGTTTATTAGCAAATGACAATTTTAATTAGGTAGATAGTACTACCTCTGATCTAAATTAGTTGTCCCGGGTTAACTGAATCTGGACAGATTTTGACAACATAATTACATAATTCTGAGCGTATGTATAACTTGCGGCCAAGTGAGACAGCAGCAATGGTCGAATTAGTTGTCCGGTGTTAATTTAACATAGACAGACTTAGGCATACATAGTTCTGAGCGTATGTACATCATACCCCTGATCCGATTTTGCATTAGAATAGATCAAATTGCAACTCCTTCACTTAAATAAAGTTCAATTTGTAATGGTCGAATTTACTCGTGTCCGTCCCAAAATAAGTAACTTGAATTTTTCTATATTCACATGTATCTATATACAAAAATGTATTTAGATACACGCAAATCTACATAAATCCACATTAGTTATTTTAGGACGAAGAGAATAGATATAGATGCGACTGCGACACTTTTTATGTATGATGATGTTATAAGAATATTCATTTCAAACGTTAAAACAGACTACTCCAGGAGTACATTACTTAGTGAAGAAGGGAAAGAGAAAAAGGAGAGATGAGCTACATGGTCCGCCAGGGCTAAAGCCTAAAGCTGGAGGGCAACCAACCGCATGGTACCGGCCCTTAGCCCTGACATTTGGACATTGCTGCGATAGTGCGATCGATCGACTGTTGGACGAGTGAGACCTGATTATGGAGCACACTTATATTGCATTCTTTCCCCTCATACGTTGATTAACCTGCGAAAGTCGTTTATGCTTGTCGCAAGGGGTATTTTGATCAGAGACGGTTTAACTGATTCCTCAAGAAGAGGAACAAATTTGCTGTTTTTGTTTTGTTTTAAATAAGACAAAATATTTGCAATTTCATTGGTAAAGAAGAATACTTTGGCCACTTTATAAGAAAAACCGAGCAAAAAACCGATATAGCACCCAATGCCACGGGTCATCCCTAAGGCCAGTGGCGGAGCTTCAAGGAAATAGATGGGCGGGCCAACTCAAGGATATCACCGATTTTTTTATTGACTAGCTAAGAATTTTAGGAGAAAATAGAGTGTCAATTGCAATCATGCTGTCAATAGCTAGCTAAGAATTCGAAGAAACAAAAAATTATACGTTCTAAGAGCATCTCTAGCTGTAAAAGGCCTAAACTCGTAAAAGTCCGACGGGTTTATGGTTTTGGTGCCAAAACATGGCCTAAACAGACACCATATCGTCGGGCCGGCCCGAGCAGGAGGACCTTCTTTGGTGCCAGGACCGGGAGCGCCAGTAGAAGATGCAGGACGACAAGTATGTCGGCATCGTCAACGACGAGGAATGAAGCTCGACGCCGCCGAGCTCGACCACATCGCCGCCACGCCCGTAGGCTACGGTGAGGGCCGACTTTTGTTTTTTAGGGTTAGGGCGGCGACCATCGTAGATCCATCCTCGCAACATAGTATCTTCTTGTTGTAAGTAGGATCGCCCGAATCACACCGATGAACTAGTGTATGTGAATATGAACTCGCGCCAGATTTTAAATTTCTCGTAATTCATAGTTTCGTATGCGGTGTCTAATCCGTCATCGCCATTTTTAGCCCGTAATTACGAAAAAGATCGATCGACGAGATGCAGTTCCCTTTTATAGTATTTGCTAGAGATACTCTAACCAAGATACATAATCTTCTAAACTGACTACAAAAGCTAGCTACCTAGCTACCGACCGCAATAATTTTATGGACAGCCCTACGCGTCTCCCGGGGGATACGTGGTTTTTATCCCCGGGTCCCTAGCCAACCACGTGTCCGCTTTTTGGATTCAAAATCCCGTTTTTGCTACATTTGCTCCGTTTTTGCTACATTTGCTCCGCTTTTGCTACATTGTAGCAAAAAACGGTTCAGTCCAGAAAATAAAAAACAGACTGGACCTCGCCGGAGATTTCGCCGGAGACCTCGCCGGCGACCGTGTAGCAAAAAAGTTGAGCTAATGTAGCAAACCCGACCTCACCGGAGACTCACCGGAGGCTTTCGCCGGTAGCCCTCACCGGAGACCGTGTAGCAAAAACGTTACGCTATTGTAGCAAAAACACAAAACGGTGGTAGCAAAAAATTTGTGCTAATGTAGCATATCCGATCTTGCCGGAGACTCGTATGAGGTTTTCGCCGTTAGACCTCATCGGAGACCATGTAGCAACAAATTTGCGCTATTGTAGCAAAACCACTAAACAGGTGTAGCAAAAAAAATGTCTTATTATAGCAAATTTAACTTCGCCGGAGACCTCGCCAGAGATATCGTAGCAAACTATTTATACTATTTTAGCACCACCGTTGGCCGCATGTAGCACCACCGCTGCTGCACATAGCACCGCTCACGACCCCATGTAGCAAACTTCGATTACGTACGTAGCAGCGCTGGTGATCTTTGGTAGCAACGCTGATGCCCTTGGGTAGCAACACAGTCACGCGGCTGAGCAACTTCGCTGGAGAGAGGCCATGGAGGAAAGGTGCCACGACCTCCTCAACGTCGACACACGCAGCACGGGCCAGCCATGACGGAAAGGCAGCAGGCGCGCAGTAGGGAGGTGGGAGGAAGGAGCTGCTCCGGCCAACGGCGACGTGCAGCAGGGAGGCGGGGCAGGAGTTGTCCGGCAGACTATTGTAGCAAGACAGCAAAACAGTGGTAGCAATTTTTTTTTGCTAATGTAGCAAAAGGAACGACCTCGCCGGAGAAATCGCCGGCAGACTTTGCCGAACACCTCGTAGCAAAAATATTGGACTATTGTAGCAAAAACATGGAATAGTTATAGCAAAAATATTATCATAATATAGCAATTCGATGGCGACATCGCCGGAGACCCACCGAAGACAGTGTAGCAGAACTACAGATCGGTTGTAGCGAAACTATAGAACAGTGGTAGCAAACGACTCCTATGCTTGTAGCAACTCTCACCGGAGACCTCACGAAGACATCCTAGCAGGAAACCGGCGGGGCAGGGCGGCAGGCGAGCACGTAGGGCAGTAAGCCAGTGGCACGACAGGCGACCTCACCGACGATACCTCCTCATGTGGCGGCGTGGTCGTGCTTGCAGGAGTACAGCCGGCGACCGGCGAGCTCGCGAGGCTTCCTCGAGGACATGGTCTATGGTGAGGGGCAGTCGGCCGAAGGTAGAGCTCGATTCCACGACCAGCGGCGGCGGCGAGGGCTGGCGGTAGGGCGGGTCAGCGGTCCGCGTGGCAGGGCGAGCTCGAGGTAGGGAGGGGCGGGCGGCGGTGCTGGCGGGCGAGACCTGCAGTGGGCGGGCGGCGCTGGCGGCGAGACCTGCAGGACCCGGCGGCGACGCGACCTGCTAGCGGCAAACGGAGCGGCCTAGCGCCAGCGCGGCGGCGCACGCAGCGGAGCAGACTGTGCGGACAAGCGTTTTGGGGCGATGCTGCTAGCAATTCGTGGCTGGAAGAAGATAAGAATAAGAGAAGTCAATGGAAAACGCAGCTAGCAGCTAGCAGTTCCGTAGCAGTCCCACGCACGCGAACAAAATGACCCGGGGGATCGGAACGACGCGATCCCCCGGGGGTACGGTATCATTTTCCTAATTTTATTTGAGAAAACAACGAGCATTTGAAGTGTGGCATATTTTCCTATTGGGCTTGCTTTTGACTGCCTATGAGCTCTCGGTGCTTGCTGCGAGGTTGCCGGCCTGCTTGTACTGTGTCAGTGATGCTTAGGTATTGATATTTTTTGCACAAATCATAGGCGGACCATGGCCCAGTTTATCCCCTGAGTAGCTTCGCCAGTGCCTGAGGCCCTACTCAAAACGAGCCGATGACTCTAGTGTCCAAGCGAACAAATTCGACACCCAACACCAGGAGGCGATCTTCCAGAGTTGACGCTCTGACTTTCATGCCGGGCGCAGGGCGCACACATGACTAGCTAGCCAGGGACGAAGTTGTAAGGCGGCGACAACTAGCACCAAGTAAATAAGCAGAACCGAAGTGGGTGGTGATGCCTCCAAGGAGAGAAATGACGTCCTAGAATGCAACCATCGTTGGCATCAACCGAAGTCGGTATATATGGTTTTCACCCGGAGCTCACCAAGCCAAGGATGTATCCGTCTGCCGGTAAAGGTCGTTGGAGGATGCAATGAAGTCACTGTCGTCGACCAACGCTAGCACACTCACACAGGTCCCTCAAGTCGGTATAACATCCAAGATGGGGCCCCAAGAGGCATACAACGCAGAAGCCCAACCGTCGTCAGACCCCGCATATGGGATCTGGGGTTTCCCTCGGTGGTTCGCGAGCAGAGGACCGAGAGCACCACCCCAGCCAGGCCTTGGTCGGCAACCAGGGCAAGGATTTCCTACTGAGTCGTGAACCACACTCCCGTCGTCCATACCGCCACTGCAACCCCACATGTAGGCTGGAAACCCCACGAACACGCACGTACCCGCCTGGTGGTCTACGACCCTATCAAAACTAGGCGTCGGGCCTAGACCCATCGTGCGGTGAGCCACCTCCTAGCCTACCACGACACCAGAAACCGCCATCTAAGCACCATGCCAAGCCCCCAATGACAACCTGCCATCACTCTTAGACCATCGTCTTGAAGAGGGCCTAATGATCTAATGTTACAGCTTGATCTTTTTCACGCCAATTCACTTCACTAGATTGTAATGTTGCCCACAACGAAAATAAGGATGCAGCTCCCCTGACGCGTTGCATCCTGTAGTGTCGTGGCTGAAATGTGGGCCCATTTGATATGGAACCCACGTTTGAGCCCATTGCACTTCATGGTGTAGTATGTTAGAGGATTCCCTTCCCGAAAACAAAGAATATGTCAACAGCGAACTCTTCTATCACATGCAGTAAATAATCCTCACGTTATTGCTCTAGTTGGTAGTATTTTTTTTGCTACTTGGTAGTAATTGACATTTTTTTTATGAGACTGTGAAGATTAATGATTACAATCTAGCATCCTCCGATGGAGTTCTTAGCCTTGTTTACAATGATGCCTTCACCTTAGATCCATTTGCATATGTGGCCTTGGTGCCTCTCAATGATCAAAATAGTCTTTCATTATGTAGGTCATTTGGCACAGAGGAGATGACATGGTGGAAATGACTGATATATCTATCAACACTAAAGTAAAATGGAACCATTTTTAGAGAAATTATAGTCACACATGTCATGATCCAAAGAACAAATGGCTTGGCATCATTGACACATGACAAACGTGACAAGGTTTCAGAAAATAATATCCATGGACCAATTATTATAAAGGATATTAGTCTAAGTGAGGCACGTGCTCAGTTTGTCTTACAGTTCAGCGGGTGCTCAAAGCCTCTTTGGTTCATAGGATAGAAAATCAAAGGTATAGGAAAGGCTTAGGAACAGAAAAGGATGACGTGTGCAAAAAAATCCTCGTTCCTTGTGCATAAGATTTAAAGGATAAGGCCGGAGTGGATTTTTCATTTCTTCTACACTTTGCCTTGAAAGTGAGATCCAAAGAAAAATATCGACAAAGATTTCTTCTTATTATAAGGTGTGATCTAATCCGCGTATGTTTGGTGCAAGAATAATCTTATCCTTTAATCATATCATAAATGGAAAGTGTTCAATCAGAACATGAGAACGCGACTTAGTTGGTCTTACTTAGTCTTTGGGACGGAGTGGAAGAAGGGCGGAAACTCTCTCATCCAGATATTCCCCTTGCCAAACATTCTCGATAGCGGAATCGATAGATGTTACCATGCAGCGGTACCTAGCAACCTTTATTTCTGTTTTTTTCTTGCCTCTGCTACTTGAGAGAATGCCTTTGACCGAGGAGCTCTTCCACTTTTCTCCATGTTTCCTACAAATCAAAGGAGCCCTCAACAGGAAAAAATCCCCTTATAGGGAGAGCACATGCAATGCATACGGAATCTATCGCCTCATGCTGATATCATCGCACTAACTGTTAAATTCAAATATTTAAAATGTCTTATCTTCTAACTCGTTAATTTGATTAACGTTTGTCTTCACCACTGAGCTCGTATTTACAACAAGTTCAAAACAAGATCACGCGTTTCGTATGTTTTGATAATAAAAAGCTTTACCCAGTTGTAATTTTATATGTGTTTGCCAAATTAACAACAACAGTTACAAAGATAATAATTCGTAGGTGTTAGATAATGGTATACGTATTTCTAGGCATTGGAATATTATGCAAAGCTAGAGATGAGTATTTTTAGTGTTTTAGAATAACTAAGAGATAACATCAATTACATTAAAAGTAGTATCATGTAAACTTTGCATTGATCTAAAATGAGGTGCAGTGACTTTTCAACTGAGATATTTTATAATTTGGAAACTAAGTAATTATAATCAGATAACTAGATGATCACAACTTGGCAAGTACTGACAAAAAGTTGTCCAAGCATGTTAACATGGGGATTTAGTTTCGAAAAACTCATTGCAACTAAGCCAATGGTGAAAACAAAAAATTGATTAAAATAGTTATTTGAGAGACAAAAGTTTTAAAATTTTGAGAATGAGGAAAATCTCAGTTATGTCATCCTCATACATGCATGGTAGAGCAAAAGAGCGGCAATTATTTAGCATGGTGACTTAAAAGGTGTAAAGTTTGACCAAACTATAGAATAAACTGACAATATTTATAAAATAAAATAGACATGATATAAAATTATATTGCAAGATCTATCTAGTGATATAGATTTTGTATCATAGAAAATTATATTTTTTCTACTCCCTCCGTCCCAAAATAAATGACTTGGAGGGAGTATAAACTTGGTCAAACTTCATTTTTTTTTACTTTTGAGAAAATTTATAGACCTTCCTTTTAGAATGGAGGTAGTATTAGTGTATTAATGGTTGCATGCATGCATTTATGCTAGAGAGGAAGAATAAAATGGCGCAAGCGGCACTGATACGTCGTAAACGTATCTATAATTTTTGATGTTCCATGTTTGTTTAGTATCTACTTTGCTTTGCTTTGTCTATACTTTAAGGTATTTTTATATATTTTCTGGGACTAACCTATTAACAAGATGCAACAGTGCTAGTTGTCTGTTTTCTGTTAATTTTAGTTCCAAAAAATTCAGAAAATGAATATTCTCAGAATTTGATGGGACAAAAGCCAAAGTCAATATTTCACCGAGGAGAACACGGAGCTAGAAGACGAGACGGAGGAGGGCCTCGAGGGGGCCACACCCCCTGGCCGCGTGGCCAGTCCTGGCCCGTGCCTGGGGGTGCAGCCGCCTCGGACACCCCCTCGGCCTCCCTCTTCACCTATAAGAAGCCCCTGATACCTAAACTCTAAGTATCCGATCAATCTTCCACGAAACAGTCTGTAGCCCCCGTGTAACATCCCAACATTTAGGAACCAATGAAGGATAGATTTAGGAATCTGTGTAATTGCATGCATTCATCTGTAAAAATGCGGGTAAATTTTTTGCCAAATAAAAACTTAAAGTGATCAAAGTTTCTTTCACTCTTTAAGTTTAGGAATAGCATTGGAGAATGATCGTTATAAACTTTGATATGATCTTTATAAATTGGTGTGTTTGGGGAAAGGAATTTGAATTCAAAACTTGACATTTGGATTTATATTTTTAAAAGATTAAGATTATGTTTGAGTAAATATTATTTAATCAAGAAATAATATTTAGTAAATCAAATATTAAATAAAAACACAATCAAGTAAATGAATATTTATTCCATATATTTACTAAATGAATAAGTTACAAAATGTAATTTTTGAAGATGATAAAGAAATAATACATAGTAACCAGAAACTCTATGTAAGATTGACAATTAAAGAAGGGATATTTATTTTATATAATCATTTTATCAATAAGTTATAAAATGTAACTTACAAAATTAATAAAGAATCTTTAGAAGAGTAAAATTACAAGAAGAAGAAAGTACATTATTATTATTTAACTAATATATCTTGATTACAAAAGAATAAAATAAAGCTTACAAAAGAATAAAATAAAGATTACAAAAGAACTATTCTATAAAAAAAGAAAACCTATTCTAATCTTGAATCTTCAAAGTCTTGTACCTGCAAAACAAAGAACAAATAAAAAAGAAATAAAATAGATATTAAGTTAATTTTACTCTCAGTAGTGAACAGTGAGATGCACTGTTCCACTTACCATCATTGAGTAAATCTTTAGGGGCAAGTTTCACCAATATGAAAGAACTACATCTTTCATAATTAATAAGCCATAAGTCAAACAATTCCAATCAGTAAGAGGGGCAAGTTTCACCAGGCAGATAAATTTAATCAGATAAAAAGGTAAATCACCCCTGAGCATATTCATAAGGATGCAGCAGGCACACAAACAGCTTACACACCTAAATGCATGGTGTGTGCTGTCAACACAGCCATAGCTGTGTACTTAATCAAAAGAGCTCAACACAGCCATGGGCAAGCACCACAGTACCAGTTCCTTGCACATAGACCACAAGCATCAGCAGTCTAGCCACAGCAAAACCAGCTAAACCAAATCACCACCAAAGATCAACCAAACATCACCAGATGGTGACATAAGGAGGGGGAAGAATCAGGTAGACAGCAAGGCCAAGCCACAGGAGCTAGGAGGAGCAGGCTAGATCAAGGCCAAGCACAGGAACTCAGGGCAATAAGAACAACATCAAAGGTGAAGGACTCGATCCAATCAGCAAGATCAACATCACTACCAAACACAACAATCATCAGTTTTGTGGTGAGTATCATAAAACCATCACATGGTCTATTCATATTATAGATAGAAGCATGTGTTGTTTTATGAAACAATCTCTCAATAATCACCCTGGTGAGATGAATTCATCCTAGAGATTTTGAGTATAAAGATCAGAAATCAAACCTAGCCAAAAACACCAATGTCTCAGACCAGCCTCACAGAGTTTGGTGTTAACACATACAACTTAAATAATCCCTCATTTGTTCTTACCAGATCAGGGCACACCTTCCAGAAGGAGTAACACCTCTGATCTTATAAGTTATAAACAAACCATTTACTTAACCAACTAGGACCTAGATCCTAGAGCCTCAGACCAGCATCATAGGCTTAATCAAACAATAAGCTTCCCAACTTATTTATCAACATCTATCAAATTCTAGAAATGACCATAAGTAAAGTCAACAAAAAGATCTACTTATGTACCATTCTAAGAAGGTTTCATAAGCACTGATCTGATCACTAAGACAATCAAATAGTCCAATCTACACAAATCAACTATCAAATCATTTCCCTAAGACCAGACACAGAGATCATATCATATTTATCTATTCATTTTCTAAGAATCATTTGATTCTATTGAATAAAATTCAGACTAAGCATAATCAGGCAAGCCAACTATAACTAAGACAGTGAATCATCACTGACTGGGTCACTGTCAGTATCAAGATACTGACAACAAATAAACACTAAGCCACCATAGTACCAACAAGAGGCAATACTGTGAAACCCTAGCATTTGATCCAGTATTAGCCTCATACCAACAACAGCACAACATAATCAAAGGATGACCACATGCACTGAGGTGCAGAGCACACAAATCCTCACTAAACATCATGACCAGATCATAGGAGCATCTTACAAGCACACAACTAGAAATACAAGCACACAACTAAGACTGGCCACTAGATACACACAGAGGGACTCGAGGTGACAAGATGAACTAGAATCCATAGAGGCACAACTCACCCGGGGTCCTCGCTGATGAATTGAAGAGGAAGAAGAGGGGCCGACGAGCTTGTGGCGGCACGGGGAGCACCCAGAGGGCGCTGCAACCCGCACCAGCCATGGCAGCGGCCATAGTAGCGCACAGCACCGCACACCACCATAGGAGGATCAGCAGCGGCGATGGCAGCACCCAACTCCAAACCCTAGGGTTCGGGAACAGAGCTAGCATGGCCACAAGAGGGCTTCAAAGCCAAACCGAGGCAGAGGAGATGAACCATCATAGTTGACAACCTTGCCCTGCACCCCGGCAGCGGCCAGGGAGGGCCACGGTGGCGAGCATCGCTCAGCGACGGCGCCAGCACCCCATGGGGTCGAGGGAGAGGGGAGATGAGGACGAGAGAGAGACAGAGGAAGTGGGCTGAGAGGGCCAGGACCCCTTCGGGGAGCCTTTTGGTCATGGCCACTTGGGCCAAAATGACCCAATAAGCCTAACAAAGCCAGCCCAGCAACCTAAAGAAAGTTTTAATAATTAGGAAAAGACCAAAATACCCCTGAACGTAAATTAATTCTAGAAAATAAAATAAAAATAAAAATTTATAAATAAAATATTTTTGGATTCACAATAATACAATCTATCTAAGTAAATTAGGAAATAAATTTTTATGCATATAACTTTTCTCAAGAATTTTATAATATATATATTACTTATAGAATTTTATAAAATTAAAGAAAGATGATAAAATTAAATAAAAATCACTTTTATTATATATTAATATTTTAGTATTTTAGAAAAATACTAAATAAATAATTAATATCATTCTTGCATTTAAATGATAATTCTTAAAAGAATTATTAAATAAATAAAAATTCAAATAAAATGAAATAAATTAAAAAAATACAATATTCAATAAATATTAATAATTAATATTTATAAATTCTCTACTACTAAAAAGAATTTTTGTAATTTAAATAATGGGGAGAACACACAAAAATAAATAATGCATTACATTACTTTGCATAATCATTTTGCTTCTTTAAATATTGTCCTTACCGGGCAATAATGATGTTCTGTAGACATAGAAGCTCAAGGTCCAGTGCAAGCATCCGACTTCACTACCTTGCAATCACAAGGAAAGTTCATCACTTGCTCATGTCCTTTGAAGAGTCTTTATCAAAGTATTTGCAAATTATGTGTTATCATATATACTCCAAAGAAAGAAAATATTATTTTCTCAAATAAATAAATCTTAGGTATCATCCTAAGTGATGATATAATGGAGCAATAGAACTTAGGTTTCTATTTTCAATAATGATGATCAATTAGGGACTTAATAACCCATGACATCAGTGACTCTAGCACCGTATATTACGCATTAACCATGATATTTGGAATGGGACAGAGAAGTCAGCTGTATCTTCTTCCTCTCGCATGTAGCCGGATGTGCAGGTCGTGGCTGTTATCACTCGTAGCGTGCATATTAATTGGTAATTCATAGAGGATATGCAACATATGGGTGGGAACCCTCAACGTCCCACGATAGTTCTGGCATCTAATGGTCTGTACAAACCATTGTCGTAATTCAATGTGTGGGCATGGTGTACACCAAGGAGGCATGCGAGGTCGCGAAGGGGGCAGTGATTGGCTTGGATCACCTACTGGGCCCCACATCATGGAATTGTTGATGGGAAAGTACGCCCGGTTGTGCAACAAGGAGTTGATCTCTCATGGGTAAAGTAACACACCTCTGTAGAGTGTAAGAACTGTAACTTGTTACTCCCTATTTCGGGAAGGAGCTACGAACGCGGCAGGAAAGGAACTCCATGAAAGTTCTGGTCAACCTGTGAAGGCTGATGGTCATAGATTTTCATAATAAAATCAATCTTTGAAGAACGATTTACAAAAACTGCATAGTGCCAAGGACTTATAGTCCGAGGTGGTAGATAGAGCATCAAACTTCCCACCTTGCATATAATGGACTTGCTGGGTAATGCTATTACTCACCCTTTCCTTTAATCCCTTTCTTAGACTCTGAAGATCCCGAAGACACGCCTATGTATGCAGCCAAATGCCAAGAAGATGTGTTCTACGAGGAGCCTGACCTGTCAGAAGGTGTTGAAGGAGTGGATTACGAAATCCGCTATGGAGTAGATGGCAACGAGTCAAACTAGTGCTCTAGTTAGTAGTAACCGACGGAGCTGAGCAGCATAAACCCTATAGAATAAGCTGCTGAGCTCAACCCTTAGTTGGAGTTGTTACTTTTAAATTCCGCTGAAACACTTTATATTTTGGTTTGTAAGTTGAATCTTTTTGAAGTCTTGAACTTCTAGTATTGTAATAATAATAGTGTGTGTATGTTTGTAATATGGACCCGCAATGTTTATGTTGTACCACTCTGAGGGATATGATATTTACGGAACGGTGTTCTGTGAATGTCATGTCAACGACTATAGTGTACTACACATGCAGTGGTATGCTGGGTCACCACACGCCGCCACCATCGTCCCTAGATCGGGGGGATCTGAAGCTCTTCCCGGCACCCTGCAGGAGGGGAGAGGTCATCCCAGAGGCCTTCTTTATCACCATGCCAGCCTTCGGTATGATGCGTGAGTAGTTCCACCTTGGACTATGGGTCCATACAGTAGCTATATTGTTGTTTCTCCTCCTTTATGCTACCATGTTTAGATCTTGTAAGCTCCATTCATGATCAAGATCATCTATTTGTAATCATGCATGTTGTGTTTGCGGGGATCCAATGGATATTGATATTACTATGTCAGATTGATTAATGATTCTATCATGTCTGTGTTGTTTGAGATCTTGCATGCTCTCTGTTTCTAGTAGCTATCTTGGCCAAGTAGATGCTAGTGACTCCAAGAGGGAGTATTTATGCTCGATAGTGGGTTCATGCCTCTATTGAATCTGGGGAAGTGATAGAAATCTCTAAGGTTATAGATGTGATGTTGCTACTAGGGAGAAAACAACAATCTCTTGTTCATGGAACAATTGTATTGTTTACTTTACACACTTTGCTTAAAACAGTTATCCGTTGCTTGCAACTTAATACTGGAGGGGGTTCGGATGATAACCTGAAGGTGGATTACTAGTCATAGATGCAGTTGGATGGCGGTCTATGTATATTGTTGTAATGCCCAATCAAATCTCATAGGTTCATGAATGTCTAGTATTGCATTGTTATGCCTTGATCTGTCCTGTCAATTGCCCCGCTGTAATTTGTTTACCCAGCATGTTATGTTGTTTATCTTAAGGAGAACACCTCTAGTGAACTGTTGGGTCACCGCAGTTGGTATCAGAGCAAATTGTTTTGACCTTAGGTTGGAAACCTAGTAAAGGGTATTACCTGTAGGAGTGTGTATCAATGATAAATAATTCTCTAAAAGAAATATAATGGGTATTCGAATGAGAATATTCCGTTATATGTTTTAGTACGATAATTCTTTGTTATGATGCAATATATTATTGTTTACTAATAAAATATATTTTTTGACATACAGAGTTATGGCACCAAATTTCCAAAACATACTTTGGTAAGGAAAGAGGAGACTCTCGATGATTACCAAGGATCATTCACGAACCAACTTTGTTAACTCTTAGATTTTTAGTTGTCCAACTAGAATTCCAGTGAATACCATAACCTATTATGATGGTCGGATGTTATCCAAGTATCGTGTGAGTATCCAACTCCCAGAGGAGCTTGGATTATATCACGATCTACCTATAGGTGAAGGTAGGAGTCACTTGGCAACATATCATGTTGCTGTTGTGGAGGCGATAGCTAATATCCGGGAGCATAAAGCTAAGGAGTTAGAAGCTAGCACATTTATTGTGATCCCTCATGATTCTATAGACTCGGAGCTTGTACCGGATCATATTACTTTGGTTAAGAAGCATCCTAAGTTATATTCCAAGTTTATGGATAGATATCGAACACTTGTTGCGTATTTTTATAAGACACATCAAGTTATTGTCGAAGATAAAAATGACATGTTAGAGGATCTAACGGATCCAGAAAGGAGGAAGCAGTTAGCATTCCAGTTGGAGAAGGAAGCAAGCAGTAGTACAAAACCCAACTTTAAGGGTATACCTATAGATCCTGAATCCTTTACACTATATCCTTATTCACCAAGGACTGCACCTATATATGATCCTACTTTAGATATGAGGTATGCAGTACCTGTTGGAGATATGCCCTAGAGGCAATAATAAATGTAGTTATTATTATATCTTTGTGTTTATGATAAATGTTTACATTCATGCTATAATAGTATTAACAAGGAAACATTGATACTTGTGTGATTTGTAAACTTAATTTGAAGTCCCTAGTATAGCCTCTATACAACACTAGCTTGTTGGTTGATATATGATTGTGGTTTCCCTATCATGAACATTGAGATGTTATCAACAACAAGATCATATCGTTAGGAGAATGATGTGATGGACATACTCCTATAGATAAGCGTAGCATAAAGATCAAGTAATTTAAATAGTTCAATTGCTATATGCTTTCTGATACATAGTAACCTAATTCCTTCGACCATGAGATCATCCATATCACCTTTACCGGATGGATGCTTTGATGACATCAAACACCACACCGTAACTGGGTGGCTATAAAGGTGGCATTGAGTGTTCAGAAAGTATTGGTTGAGACACATGGATCAAGAGTGGGATTTGTCCATCCATATGACGGATAGATATACTCTGGGCCCTCTCGGTGGAATGTCATCCAATTAGCTTGCAAGCATGTGACTGGCTCACAAGGGATCACATATCACGGGAACGAGAAAAGAGTACTTATCGGTAACGAGGTTGAACTAGGTATGCAGAGATACCGACGATCATAACCTCGGATAAGTAAACTATCGTGAGACAAAGGGAAATTGGTATCGTATGTAAGTGGTTCATTCGATCGCAAAGTAATCGTAGAAATATGTGGGAGCCATATGAATTTCCAGATTCCTCTATTGGTTATTGTTCGGAGAAGTGTCTCGATCATGTCCGCATAATTCACGAACCGTAGGGAGACACACTTAAGGATTCGACGTTGTTTGAGTAGTTATAGTATTATGAGAAAGAGACCGAATGTTGTTCAGAGTCTCGGATGGGATCCGGGATATCACGAGGTGATCCGGAATGGTCCGGATAATAAGATTCATATAAGGAAAGTCCCGTTTCGGAGTTGGGGAATGATTCCGGTGTTTTCATCGGGAATGTTCTAGAAGGTTCCAGAATGTCCGGCACTCCGGAGGGGAAGGGGTACATGAATGTGTCATTACATATTGGAATGATTGCATCATGTACTAAGTGTCCTCGCTGTTCCAAATAAAGGATTAAATTGAATCCTAATTTGAAAAGTCAAATAGCTAATTTGAAAAGTCAAACGGCTAAAATTGGAAAGAGGAAAAGAGGAGGGAGTGTGAAACCGAGTTGGGGAGGGAGTCCTCCTCCCCAAGCCGGTGCACCACCCAAGCCGAGTTGGGGAGGGACTCCCCTCCCTCCCCTTGGCCGCCGGACCCTCCACCTATATAAGGAGGGGCAGGGCTCCCTCCTAGAGCACACAAGTCCCTCACCTCAAACCCTAGAAGCTGCAGCCCTCCATAGCCGCCGCCACCACCTAGGGTTTTGCCCTAGCCGCCGACTTGGGGTCCCCGGAACCCTAGCCGCCGGCTCTAGCATCCCCTCCTTGGTGTATCTAAACCCTAGAACACCGAGGACTCTCTCATACTCCACCGTACTCGCTCCGGCTTAAGGCGAAGCCCTGCGAGATCTCCCCTCTACTTCCGGTACCACGCCGTTGTGCTGCCGGAATCGCGAGGAGAGTACTACAACCTCCGCTGCCTGCTGGAACAAGGGAGAGGAAGGTCTTCGTCAAGTACCGAACGTGTGACCGACTGCGGGAGCGCTGCCGGAACGCAGCACCGGAAGGATCGTCTACGCGATCTTGAGATCGGGAATAGTACGACTACATCACCCACGAGAATCCGCTCTTGTTAAACACTTTGGAATCTTCGAGGGTAATTTATTCCATCGACTCGTTGCTACAATCTAGTAGATAGATCTTGGCTTGTTTGTTTGTATGCGATAGAATTTTTTTGTTTTCCATGCTACGAAACCCTACAGTGGTATCAGAGCCGTGTCTATATGTAGATCTGTTGCACAAGTAGAACACAATGGTCATTGTGGGCGTTGATGCTTTTATTGTCGATTGCTTCTTGTGTACTTTGCATCTTGCGGTATGTTGGGATGAAGCGGCCCGGGCTAACCTTACATGACATCGTTCATGAGACTTGCTCCACGCTTGACATGCAACTTGTATTGCATAAGTGGCTTTGCGGGTGCCTATTTCTCCTAGCATAGTTAAGATCCAATTTACAACGGGTGATTAACAATACTAGTATCAATGTTGTGGTTCATGTTCATAAGTTAGAACGACACTTATTGAAAGCCCCAAACCACGTAAAACATGCAAAGAAAGTAGAGGCGTCTAACTTTGTTTTGCAGGGGTGTGCAGTGATGTGATATGGCCATGATTGTGATTATATTTGATGTATGCAATGTTCCTTATTGTAAGTTGGCAACCGACAAGAGCCATATGGTTGTCTTTAATTTATGTTTAAGACCCGCGAGTCTATTCAAAGTAGTTGTAATAGTTGAAGTCGGTGGACGACAACCATGGAGAGGCATCATTGACCTTGATGCAATGCCGGTGATGATGGAGATCATGTTCGTGCTAGAAGATGGAGATCGGAAGCACAAAGAAGAAAGGCCATATCATATCACATATTATGAATTGCATGTGATGTTAATCCTTTATGCATCTTGTATTGCTTAGTAGACGACGGTAGCATTATAAGATGATCCCTCATGCACATGAATTTCAAGTCATAAAGTGTTCACCCTTAGTTAGCACCGTTGCTAAAGCTTGTTGTTTCAAAGCACCACGTGATGATCGGGTGTGTTAGATTCCGCAAGTGTATACAACGTGAGCAAGCCAGATTTGCTCATGCGGAAACTAAGGTTTGATCTTGACGAGCCTAGCATGTACAGACATGGTCTCGGAACACGGATCACCGAAAGGTAAAGCATGAATCATATAGTAGATATGATGAACATGACGATTGTTCGCCATTGAAACTATATCAACTCTCGTGATGATCGGTGTTGATGTAGTGGATTTGGTTCGTGTGATCACTAAAACAATGTGAGGGATGTTGTTTTGAGTGGGAGTTCACCTAGATTAACTTTATTATTAATTTGAACTCAATTTGTCATAAACTTAGTCTAAACTATTGCAAATATGTTGTAGATAAATGGCAGCCCCTACCATCAATTTTAATGCGTTCCTAGAGAAAGAAAAGTTGAAAAACAATGGAAGCAACTTCGCGGATTGGTTCCGCAATTTGAGGATTGTCCTCACAGCTGGTAATTTGACCTATGTGCTGGATGCACCGCTGGGTGATCCACCTGCAGCTGATGCTTCCGATGAAGTAAAGAATGTTTACCTCGCTCGGAAGAATCAGTACTACATAGTTCAGTGTGCTATCTTGTATGGTTTGGAATCGGAGCTTCAGAAAAGGTTTGAGAATTCAGACCCATATGATATTGTCGAGGATCTCAAATTGATCTTTGAGACTCATGTGGCAATTGAAAGTTATGAGGCTTCTGAAAAGTTCTTTAACTGCAAGATGGAAGAGGGCAGCTCCGTCAGTGAGCATGTGCTTAAGATGTCTGGGCACGCAAACAAACTTCAAAGCTTGGGTATAGTGATTCCTAATGCTTTGGGGATTTACCGTGTCCTCCAATCACTACCACCAAGTTACAAGAACTTTGTGATGAACTACAACATGCAGAACATGAACAAGCAGTTGCCAGAACTGTTTGCTATGTTGAAGTCTGTAGAAGTGGAGATCAAGAAAGAGCACCAAGTGTTGTTGGTCAATAAGACCACCAAATTCAAGAAAGGCAAGTCTAAGCAGAAGGGACACTTCAAGAAGGGTGGTAAGAAAGTTACCACGCCGGCGAAGAAGACCAAGGCTGGACCTAAGCCTGAAACTGAGTGCTTTTACTGCAAGGGAGAAGGTCACTGGAAGCGGAATTGCCCAAAGTACTTGGCGGATTTGAAGAACGGCAACATCAAGAAGAAAGGTATATCAGATATACATGTTATTGATGTGTATCTCACTAGTACTCGTAGTAGTGCCTGGGTATTTGATACTGGTTCGGTTGCTCATATTTGTAACTCGAAACAGGTGCTGCAGAATAAACGGAAGCTAGCGAAGAACGAGGTGACGATGCGCGTGGGAAACGGATCAAAGGTTGATGTGATCGCGGCCGGCACGCTACCCCTTCATCTACCATCGGGATTGGTTTTATACTTAAATAATTGTTATTTGGTGCCTGCGTTGAGCATGAACATTATATCGGGATCTTGTTTATTGCGAGACGGTTACTTGTTTAAGTCCGAGAATAATGGTTGTTCGATTTAGATGAGTAATATGTTTTATGCACATGCACCTTTGATAGATGGTCTATTCTTATTGAATCTCGATAGTGGAAATACACATATCAACAACATTGAGGCTAAACGTTTGAAATCAAGCGATAACTCGACCTATATGTGGCACTGTCGTCTTGGTCACATTGGAGTGAAGCGTATGAAGAAACTCCATTCCGATGGACTTCTTGAATCACTTGATTTCGAATCACTTGATAGATGCGAAGCATGTCTGATGGGTAAAATGACTAAGACTCCATTTTCTGGTATGATGGAGCGAGCTACGGACTTATTGGAAATCATACATACCGATGTGTGTGGTCCAATGAGTGTAGCATCGCGCGGTGGTTATCGTTATGTTCTTACCTTCACGGATGATTTGAGTATATATGGGTATATCTATTTCATGAAACATAAGTCCGAAACTTTCAAGAAGTTTAAGGAGTTTCAAAGTGAGGTAGAGAATCAACGTAACAAGAAGATTAAATTTCTACGTTCTGATCGTGGAGGTGAATATCCATTCACGAGTTTGGCGAGCATTTGAAGAAATGCGGAATACTTTCACAATTGACACCGCCGGGAACACCACAGCGTAATGGTGTGTCCGAACGTCGTAATCGAACTCTCTTAGATATGGTTCGTTCTATGATGTCACTTACAGATTTACCGCTATCATTTTGGGGTTATGCATTAGAAACAGCCGCATTCACTTTAAATAGGGCACCGTCTAAATCCGTTGAAACGACACCGTATGAATTATGGTTTGGGAAGAAACCTAGATTGTCGTTCCTTAAAGTTTGGGGATGCGAAGCCTATGTAAAGAAGTTACAGCCGGACAAGCTTGAACCCAAAGCGGAAAAATGCGTCTTCATAGGATACCCGAAGGAAACTATTGGGTATACCTTCTATCATAGATCCGAAGGCAAAATCTTCGTTGCCAAGAATGGATCCTTTCTAGAGAAGGAATTTCTCTCGAAAGAAGTGACTGGAAGGAAAGTAGAACTCGACGAGGTTATCGAACCTTCTCTCGAAATTGCGAGTAGCGCAGCACCGGAAGAAGTTCTTGTGGTGCCTGCACCAATTAGAGAGGAAGCTAATGATGATAATCTTGAAACTTCGGTTGAAGTTGCTACAGAGCCTCGGAGGTCAACGAGAACTCGTACCACTCCAGATTGGTATGATCCAGTTATGAGTGTCATGTTGGTGGACAACACCGATGACCCTGAGACATATGAGGAAGCAATGATGAGCCCAGATTCCAATAAATGGCAAGAAGCCATGAAATCCGAGATTGGATTCATGTACGAAAACCAGGTATGGACTTTGGTGGACTTACCGGATGGCCGGAAGGCTGTCGAGAACAAATGGATCTTCAAGAAGAAAACAGATGCTGATGGTAATGTTACTGTCTATAAAGCTCGACTTGTCGCAAAAGGGTTTCGACAAATTCAAGGAGTTGACTACGATGAGACTTTATCACCAGTAGCGAAGCTAAAGTCTGTGAGGATTATGTTAGAAATCGCTGCATATTATGATTATGAGATATGGCAGATGGATGTCAAAACAGCATTCCTCAATGGAGACATTGATGAAGAGTTGTAAATGATGCAACCCAAAGGTTTTGTCGATCCTAAAGATGCTAACAAGGTATGCAAACTTCAACGGTCCATCTATGGATTGAAGCAAGCATCCCGAAGTTGGAATCAACGTTTTGATAAGGTGATCAAAAGTTTTGGTTTTATGCAAACTTATGGAGAAGCTTGTATTTACAAGAAAGTGAGTGGGAGCTCTGTAGCATTCTTAATACTATATGTAGATGACATATTGTTGATTGGGAATGATGTAGACCTTCTTAATAGTGTCAAGGAATATTTGAATAATAGTTTTTCAATGAAGGATCTTGGCGAAGCAGCTTACATATTAGGCATAAAGATTTATAGAGATAGATCGAAACGCCAAATATCATTGTCACAGAGTACATATTTGGACAAAGTTCTAAAGAGGTTTGGAATGGAAGATAGCAAGAAAGGGTTCTTGCCCATGTTGCCCAATACGACCTTGAGTAAAACTCAGAGTCCGACATCGGCAGAAGATAGAGAAAGGATGAGTAAGACTCCCTATGCCTCAGCCATAGGATCTCTAATGTATGCCATGCTATGTACTAGACCCGACATTGCATATGTTGTTAGTTTGACTAGCAGATATCAAAGTGATCCAGGAGTGGATCATTAGACAGCGGTCAAAAACATCCTTAAGTACTTGAGAAGAACTAAGGATATGGTTCTTTCTTATGGAGGTGAAGAACAGCTCGTTGTTAATGGTTACACCGATGCTAGTTGGAACACCGATCCGGATGATTCTAAATCACAATCTGGATACGTATTTATTTTGAATGGTGCAGCAGTTAGCTGGAGGAGTGCAAAGCAAAGCGTTGTGGCGAGATCTTCAACTGAATCGGAATACATGGCTGCTTCGGAGGCTTCACAAGAAGAGATATGGATGAAAGAGTTCATTACAGAGCTGGGTGTGGTTCCTAGTGCGCTGGACCCAATGTCTATCTACTATGATAACATGGGCGCCATAGCCAATGCGCAAGAACCAAGGTCACACAAGAAGCTGAAGCACATCAAGCTACGTTTTCACGCTATTCGAGAACATATCCAGGATGGGGATATAAAGATTTGCAAAGTACACACAGATCTGAATGTGGAGGATCCGTTGACTAAACCTCTCCCGAGGGCAAAACATGACCAACACCAAACTGCCATGGGTGTTCGGTATATTACCATGTAATCTAGATTAGATGACTCTAGTGCAAGTGGGATACTGTTGGAGATATGCCCTAGAGGCAATAATAAATGTAGTTATTATTATATCTTTGTGTTTATGATAAATGTTTACATTCATGCTATAATAGTATTAACAAGGAAACATTGATACTTGTGTGATTTGTAAACTTAATTTGAAGTCCCTAGTATAGCCTCTATACAACACTAGCTTGTTGGTTGATATATGATTGTGGTTTCCCTATCATGAACATTGAGATGTTATCAACAACAAGATCATATCGTTAGGAGAATGATGTGATGGACATACTCCTATAGATAAGCGTAGCATAAAGATCAAGTCATTTAAATAGTTCAATTGCTATATGCTTTCTGATACATAGTAACCTAATTCCTTCGACCATGAGATCATGCATATCACCTTTACCGGATGGATGCTTTGATGACATCAAACACCACACCGTAACTGGGTGGCTATAAAGGTGGCATTAAGTGTTCGGAAAGTATTGGTTGAGACACATGGATCAAGAGTGGGATTTGTCCATCCATATGACGGATAGATATACTCTGGGCCCTCTCGGTGGAATGTCATACAATTAGCTTGCAAGCATGTGACTGGCTCACAAGGGATCACATATCATGGGAACGAGAAAAGAGTACTTATCGGTAACGAGGTTGAACTAGGTATGCAGAGATACCGACGATCATAACCTCGGATAAGTAAACTATCGTGAGACAAAGGGAAATTGGTATCGTATGTAAGTGGTTCATTCGATCGCAAAGTAATCGTAGAAATATGTGGGAGCCATATGAATTTCCAGATTCCTCTATTGGTTATTGTTCGGAGAAGTGTCTCGATCATGTCAGCATAATTCACGAACCGTAGGGAGACACACTTAAGGATTCGACGTTGTTTGAGTAGTTATGGTATTATGAGAAAGAGACCGAATGTTGTTCGGAGTCTCGGATGGGATCCGGGATATCACGAGGTGATCCGGAATGGTCCGGATAATAAGATTCATATAAGGAAAGTCCCGTTTCGGAGTTGGGGAATGATTCCGGTGTTTTCATCGGGAATGTTCTAGAAGGTTCCGGAATGTCCGGCACTCCGGAGGGGAAGGGGTACATGAATGTGTCATTACATATTGGAATGATTGCATCATGTACTAAGTGTCCTCGCTGTTCCAAATAAAGGATTAAATTGAATCCTAATTTGAAAAGTCAAATAGCTAATTTGAAAAGTCAAACGGCTAAAATTGGAAAGAGGAAAAGAGGAGGGAGTGTGAAACCGAGTTGGGGAGGGAGTCCTCCTCCCCAAGCCGGCGCACCACCCAAGCCGAGTTGGGGAGGGACTCCTCTCCCCCCCTTGGCCGCCGGCCCCTCCACCTATATAAGGAGGGGCAGGGCTCCCTCCTAGAGCACACAAGTCCCTCACCTCAAACCCTAGAAGCTGCATCCCTCCATAGCCGCCGCCACCACCTAGGGTTTTGCCCTAGACGCCGACTTGGGGTCCCCGGAACCCTAGCCGCCGGCTCTAGCATCCCCTCCTTGGTGTATATAAACCCTAGAACATCGAGGACTCTCTCATACTCCACCATACTCGCTCCGGCTTAAGGCGAAGCCCTGCGAGATCTCCCCTCTACTTCCGGTACCACGCCGTTGTGCTGCCGGAATCGCGAGGAGAGTACTACAACCTCCGCTGCCTGCTGGAACAAGGGAGAGGAAGGTCTTCGTCAAGTACCGAACGTGTGACCTACTGCGGGAGCGCTGCCGGAACGCAGCGCCGGAAGGATCGTCTACGCGATCTTGAGATCGGGAAGAGTACGACTACATCACCCACGAGAATCCGCTCTCGTTAAACACTTTGGAATCTTTGAGGGTAAGTTATTCCATCGACTCGTTGCTACAATCTAGTAGATAGATCTTGGCTTGTTTGTTTGTATGCGATAGAAATTTTTTGTTTTCCATGCTACGAAACCCTACAGTACCACAGGGTTCAGAGGACGGTTCTGATTCAAAACTTCCTATTGAGAATTCTGATGGCTGGAGAATGGGATCATCTGAAGGATCCCATGAACACCAGATGTCCATAGATGGATCTGACAGAAATGTTGGACAATCTAGTTGGATGGGTGCAAGAATTAACCCTAGTAATAGTAGTAGAAATACCGTATCCATAGATAATCAGGATGAAGAAGAAGATCCTGAGGAGAGAGTGTTTGAATTATTAACACCTTCTCAAAACCCAGGGAATATACATTATCCGGTAACTATCTTGCCCAAAGGAGCACCTAGGGAGCAGTAGGATCTGCGTATTCTATTGACGACTCAAGGAATGAAGCTCAGGAGATGCAAGTGGGTGATAATGTTGATTATGTTTCTGAAGACTTTTCAGCTGAGCTGGATGGAGTCAATGCACTCAGGTTGAGTAATGACTCAAGTCCTGACACTTCAGATACTGAGTATGTTCCTTCGAGAAGGCCATTTGTTCCACAAATTGTGCGACGAACGTCACGTCATCACGATTGGACATCAGGCATGTATGCTGAGCGTAGTAGTTACTAGAAGCAGGTGGCTATTTAGAAAGTATCGGGTACTGTGTATTGTAATCCAAGAAAATAAGGTAGTGTTGTGATTATACCTATATGGTATATGTTGTAATGACTTTGTATTATTAAGATGTTGTAATGTATAATATGTGAAATGCATATTTGGATTTTCATTGTGTGACTAGTTATGTGCGTAAAGTCGAGCTCAGAACACATGTGCATGATGTAATTATGAGTATTCGCTTTATGTTGCAGGACTAGGGGGTCATGGACACGGGTGTAGAAACCGAATCTGAGCAGCAGCGAATGGAACGTGAGGCCAAGGAGAAGGCCGATGCAGATGCAGTAAATCAGGGAACATTACCACCACCACCACCAATGAGGCCATTAATGGAGCAGAACTTTATGCAATGTATGCAAATGATGCAAGAAAACCAAAACAAGTTCATGGAAGAGCTGCTGAGACGAGCTGGGAATCAGAGAGCACCTGAAGGTGGAGGAGTCTTTCTGACTTCCAGAATGCAAGGCCGTTACCTTTTGCATCAGCTCCTGAACCAATGGATGCAGAAGATTGGCTAGCAGATACAGAAATAAAGCTAAAGACTGTAGGTTGCAATGATGAGGAGAAACTGAGGTATGCAACTCATCTTCTGACCGGACCTGCAGCATCATGGTGGGAAAATCAGTTAGCCATGCAACAACCAGGAAGGGAGTATACTTGGGAAGAGTTCAAACAGATATTCCGTGAATATCATGTTCCGGTAAGTGTTATGGAGTTGAAGCGGAGAGAATTTGAGGAGCTTCAGCAGGGATATACTATTGTCATGAAGTATATTTGGGAGTTTAGCCAACTGTCTCGTTATGCTGAGGAATAAGTTAACACGAAAGAAAAGAGGAAGAAGCGTTTCCTACGAGGGTTAAATCCATTTGTGAGGATGAAGTTAAGGTTGGCTAATAAGCAAACTTATCAACAGTTGCTAGATGCAGCTATCACTTTCGAAGATGACTACAAGAATGTCCAAGAGGATAGGAGAAAGAGAGCCAAGAAGGAAACCAAGAGGATTCAGGCAAGTAAACCTAAACCCAATCTAGAGTTCAAACCTCGGAACAAAGCCTATAGCCACAATAACAATAACAATGGCAGTGGTGGAAATCAATCCAATCCCAGGAGGAATGTTATATGTAACAATTGTGGAATTCCAGGGCATTTCCAGAGAGAATGCAAAAAGGCAGTAGTTATCTGTTACGGTTGTGGCCAGAAGGGTCATATCAAGCCCGACTGTCCGAGTAAACCACCAGGTGGTTGGCCTACCAAGGGTGGAGGACAAACCAGTGGAGTAAATGGACAGCCCAATCGAGGAGGAAATAATGTCAAGAACAACAATGGCAAGAGCAACAGACCTACTGGGAAGCTGAATTGCGCAACCCTGGAGGAGGTGGATAACTCGGAGCATGCAGTAATAGGTACGCTTAATATCCTTACCAATCCCGGCAAAGTTCTATATGATACTGGTGAAACTACTTCATTCATTTTTGAAGAATTATGTGATAAATTCGGGATTATAAGGGCAACGTTAGAAAACCCGATGACCGTAGTTACGGCAGGGGGTAATGTGACTGTATGCCACATTAAACAAGATCAGGTTATTTCGATCTGTGGTTGTACATACTTTGTGGACCTTTATGTGATTCCTTTGATAGGAATTGCAGTAGTGCTGGGAATGGACTGGATGACTGAACATGGGGCTCAGATAAATTGTGAGGAGAAAACTGTCTCAATCAAAACTCGAAGTGGAGCAAGAATAGCGTATCAAGCAGATAGGCACAGTCATATCATGGTGGATCTTCAGTTGAACTCAATGAAGGAGGTCAAGTTGGAAGAGATTCCTGTAGTAAATGAGTTCCAAGATGTTTTTCTCGCAGAGCCACCTGGAATGCCACCCGATCGGGAAATAGAGTTCACTATTGATCTAATTCCAGGTACAACACCAATAGCTCAAGCACCATATAAGATGGTACCAAAAGAATTAAAAGAACTCAAAGAGAAAATTGATGAGTTAGCCAGAAAAGAATTTATTCAGGAAAGTGTATCCCCATGGGGAACACCGGTGATCTTTGTGGATAAAAGGGACGTTGGAAGAAGGATGTGTGGGGACTACAGAAATCTGAACAATGTTACCATAAAGAATAAATATCCCTTACCAATAATTCAAGATCTGTTTGATCAAGTGAAATGAGCTGGAGTATTCTCTAAGATTGATCTAAGATCTGGATACCATCAGATAAAAATCAAACTAGAGGATGTTCCAAAGACAACATTTGTCTCAAGGTATGGACATCATGAGTATCTTGTAGTACCATTTGGTTTGACCAATGCACCCGCAATATTCATGAACCTGATGAACAAAATCTTCATGCCATATTTGGATAAGTTTGTCATAGTCTTCATTGATGATATACTGATTTATTCCAAGGATAAGGAAGAGCATGTTGATCATTTGAGAATAGCATTGCAGACTCTAAAAGAACATAAACTTTATGCTAAGTTCAGTAAGTGTGAATTCTGGTTAGATGAGGTAGAATTCCTCGGTCATGTGATCAGTAAAGATGGAATTGCTGTAAATCCATCCAAAGTTGAATCAGTACTATAATGGACTGCACCATCCAATGTGAAACAAATTCGAGTTTTCTTGGGGATGGTTGGTTATTATCGGAGGTTCATTGAAGGTTTCTCCAAAATAGCTGGACCAATGACTAAATTGTTAAGAAATAATGCACCAATCAATTGGGATGAGAAGTGTGAAGCAAGTTTCCAGGAGTTAAAGACCAGGTTAACTACCGCTCCAATTCTAGTAGTTCCAAAAACAGGGAAAGTCTTTACAGTATACTGTGATGCATCTAAAGAAGGTCTGGGTTGTGTGTTAATGCAAGATCGGAAAGTTATTGCTTATGGATCAAGACAACTAAAACCACATGAAGTTAACTATCCAACTCATGATTTAGAGTTATCAGCAGTAGTCTTTGCTCTGAAGGGATGGAGGCATTTTCTTTATGGAGCCAGATGTGAGTTATACACTGACCATAAAAGTCTCAAATATTTTTTACCCAAAAGGAATTGAATATGAGACAAAAGCGTTGGTTGGAACTAATCAAAGATTATGATTTAACAATCAACTATACCCCAAGAAAGGCAAATGTTGTAGCGGATGCTTTAAGTCATAAAAGTGCAGATATTCAGCCTAGTAATCGGGAGATACCAAAAGAGTTACAGATGGACTTGGAAATATTAGAACTTCAATTTATTAGAACAAATACCCTTGGAGGATTAGCTACTATGTAGGTAGTTGCAGAACAGGATAGTGATCTTAAACACGAGATTTTTAGACATCAATCAGAAGATCCTTTCATTGCTGAAGAAATTCGGAGGATATCTCAAGGGCAAACATCAGTTTTTCGCCTAGGAGATTATGAGTCTTTGTGGTTTCAAGGCCGTCTTTTTGTTCCGGATGTGACTGAGATTCGTGAAGTCATACTCCGAGAATCACATGAAACACCATATTTTATACATCCAGGAAGTACAAATATGTACATTGATCTAAAAGAATTATTCTGGTGGAATAACATGAAAAGAGACATTGCAAAATATGTATCAGAATGCCATACTTGCCAAAGGGTGAAGGCTGAACATCAAAGTACAGTAGGGCCATTGCAACCTTTGGAAATTCCCGAATGGAAATGGGAGGAAATTGGTATGGACTTCATCACAGGATTGCCCATGACACCTAAACGGAAGGATATGATATGGGTAATTGTTGATAGACTCACTAAAAGTGCACATTTTATTCCGGTAAATCAGAAGGATAATGCCGAGAAGTTAGTGGAAGTTTACATCAAAGAGATAGTAAGTAAGCACGGGGTGCCCAGGAAGATCGTAACTGATAGGGGATCGGTGTTCACTTCGGCATTTTGGAAGCAATTACATGAAGCACTTAGTTCAAAGTTAGATTTTAGCACAGCTTATCATCCAGAGACAGGGGTCAAACGGAAAGAACCAATCAAATACTGGAAGACATGCTAAGGGCCTATGCTTTAGATTTTGGAGGTTCGTGGGAAGATCATCTACCGTTGGCAGAATTTTCTTACAATAATAGCTATTAGAGTAGTCTGAAGGCAGCTCCATATCAAGTACTGTATGGAAGGAAGTTTAGATCACCAATATGTTGGTATGAGCCTGAATATAGCAAAGAATTTGTGCCGGACTATATCAAAGAAAGACAAGATATATTTGATATAATCAAGGACATATTGAAAATAGCTCAAAGTAGGCAGAAAATTTATGCTGATCAAAGTCGTAGATCATGGCATCCTAAAGTGGGAGACATGGTATTTCTGAAAGTAAGTCCAATGAAAGGAGTTAAAAAGTTTGGAGTTAAAGGAAAATTGATTACAAGATATATTGGGCCATTCAAAATACTGAGTCAGAACAGGACTATAGCTTATTATGCTTTAGTTTTACCCGCAAGATTGGCTCAAGTTCATAATGTTTTCCATGTGTCACAGCTCCAGAAATGTCTGAAAGTTCCTGATGATGCAATCACACATCAAGAGATAGAATTACAAGCAGATTTAACCTATGTTGAAAAACCCTATAAAATTTTGGAAGAAAACTGGAAAAGGTTGAGGAATAGGGCAATCAAGTACTGCAAGGTACAGTGGGAACATCACCCCGAAAGAGAAGCCACTTGGGAGAAAGAAGATGATTTAAGAGAAGCCTATCCGGAACTATTCAGGTACACTTCAACAAACTTCGGGATGAAGTTTAATTTAAGGGGGGAAGTCTGTAACATCCCAACATTTAGGAACCAACGAAGGGTAGATTTAGGAATCTGTGCAATTGCATGCATTCATCTATAAAAATATGGGTAAATTTTTCGCCAAATAAAAACTTAAAGTGATCAAAGTTTCTTTCACTCTTTAAGTTTAGGAATAGCCTCGAAGAATGATCGTTATAAACTTTGATATGATCTTTATGAATTAGTGTGTTTGGGGAAAGGAATTTAAATTCAAAACTTGAGATTTGGATTTATATTTTTAAAAGATTAAGATTATGTTTGAGTAAATATTATTTAATCAAGAAATAATATGTAGTAACTCAAATATTAAATAACATAACACAATCAAGTAAATGAATATTTATTCCATATATTTACTAAATGAATAAGTTACAAAATGTAATTTGTGAAGATGATAAAGAAACAATACATAGTAACCATAAACTCTATGTAAGATTGACAATTAAATAATGAATATTTATTTTATATAATCATTTCATCAATAAGTTACAAAATTTAACTTACAAAATTAATAAAGAATCTTTACAAGAGTAAAATTACAAGAAGAAGAAAGTACATTATTATTATTTAACTAATACATCTTGATTACAAAAGAATAAAATAAAGCTTACAAAAGAATAAAATAAAGATTACAAAAGAACTATTCTATAAAAAAAGAAAACCTATTCTAATCTTGAATCTTCAAAGTCTTGTACCTGCAAAACAAAGAACAAATAAAAAAGAAATAAAATAGATATTAAGTTAATTTTACTCTCAGTAGTGAACAGTGAGATGCACTGTTCCACTTACCATCATTGAGTAAATCTTTAGGGGCAAGTTTCACCAATATGAAAGAACTACATCTTTCATAATTAATAAGCCATAAGTCAAACAATTCCAATCAGTAAGAGGGGCAAGTTTCACCAGGCAGATAAATTTAATCAGATAAAAAGGTAAATCACCCCTGAGCATATTCATAAGGATGCAGCAGGCACACAAACAGCTTACACACCTAAATGCATGGTGTGTGCTGTCAACACGGCCATAGCTATGTACTTAATCAGAAGAGCTCAACACAGCCGTGGGCAAGCACCATAGTACCAGTTCCTTGCACATACACCACAAGCAGTCTAGCCACAGCAAAACCAGCTAAACCAAAGCACCACCAAAGATCAACCAAACATCACCAGATGGTGACATAAGGAGGGGGAAGAATCAGGTAGACAGCAAGGCCAAGCCACAGGAGCTAGGAGGAGCAGGCTAGATCAAGGCCAAGCACAGGAACTCAGGGCAACAAGAACAACATCAAAGGTTAAGGACTCGATCCAATCAGCAAGATCAACATCACTACCAAACACAACAATCATCAGTTTTGTGGTGAGTATCATAAAACCATCACATGGTCTATTCATATTATAGATAGAAGCATGTGTTGTTTTATGAAACAATCTCTCAATAATCACCCTAGTGAGATGAATTCATCCTAGAGATTTTGAGTATAAAGATCAGAAATCAAACCTAGCCAAAAACACCAATGTCTCAGACCAGCCTCACAGAGTTTGGTGTTAACACATGCAACTTAAATAATCCCTCATTTGTTCTTACCAGATCAGGGCACACCTTCCAGAAGGAGTAGCACCTATGATCTTATAAGTTATAAACAAACCATTTACTTAACCAACTAGGACCTAGATCCTAGAGCCTCAGACCAGCATCATAGGCTTGATCAAACAATAAGCTTTCCAACTTATTTATCAACATCTATCAAATTCTAGAAATGACCATAAGTAAAGTCAGCAACACGATCTACTTATGTACCATTCTAAGAAGGTTTCATAAGCACTGATCTGATCACTAAGACAATCAAATAGTCCAATCTACACAAATCAACTATCAAATCATTTCCCTAAGACCAGACACAGAGATCATATCATATTTATCTATTCATTTTCTAAGAATCATTTGATTCTATTGAATAAAATTCAGACTAAGCATAATCAGGCAAGCCAACTATAACTAAGACAGTGAATCATCACTGACTGGGTCACTGTCAGTATCAAGATACTGACAACAAATAAACACTAAGCCACCATAGTACCAACAAGAGGCAATACTGTGAAACCCTAGCATTTGATCCAGTATTAGCCTCATACCAACAACAGCACCACATAATCAAAGGATGACCACAAGCACTGAGGTGCAGAGCACACAAATCCTCACTAAACATCATGACCAGATCATAGGAGCATCTTACAAGCACCAAGGATGAACCCTAGTAGAAATACAAGCACACAACTAAGACTGGCCACTAGATACACACAGAGGGACTCGAGGTGACAAGATGAACTAGAATCCACAGAGGCACAACTCACCCGGGGTCCTCGCTGATGAATTGAAGAGGAAGAAGAGGGGTCGACGAGCTCGTGGCGGCACGGGGAGCACCCAGAGGGCGCTGCAACCCGCACAAGCCACGACAGCAGCCATAGTAGCGCACAACATCGCACACCACAATAGGAGTATCAGCAGCGGCGGTGGCAGCACCAAACTCCAAACCCTAGGGTTCGGGAACAGAGCTAGCATAGCCATAAGAGGGCTTCAAAGCCAAATCGAGGCGGAGGAGATGAACCATCATAGAGGACAACCTCGCCCAGCACAACGATAGCGGATAGGAAGGGCCATGACGGCGAGCATCGCTCAGCGGCGGTGCCAGCACCCCACGGGGTCGAGGGAGAGGGGAGATGAGGACGAGAGAGAGAGAAACAAAGGAAGTGGGCTGAGAGGGCCAGGACCCCTGCGGGGAGCCTTTTGGTCATGGCCACTTGGGTTAAAACGACCCATTAAGCCTAACAAAGCCAGCCCAGCAACCTAAAGAAAGTTTTAATAATTAGGAAAAGACCAAAATACCCCTGAACGCAAATTAATTCTAGAAAATAAAATAAAAATCTAAAATTTATAAATAAAATATTTTTGGATTCACAATAATCTAATCTATCTAAATAACTTAGGAAATAAATTTTTATGCATATAATTTTTCTCAAGAATTTTATAATATATATTCCTTATAGAATTTTATAAAATTAAAGAAAGATGATAAAAATAAATAAAAATCACTTTTATTATATATTATTATTGTAGTATTTTAGAAAATACTAAATAAATAATTAATACCATTCTTGCATTTCAATGATAATTCTTAAAAGAATTATTAAATAAATAAAAATTCAAATAAAATGAAATAAATTAAAAAAATACAATATTCAATAAATATTAATAATTAATATTTATAAATTCTCTAGTACTAAAAAGAATTTTTGTAATTTAAATAATGGGGAGAACACACAAAAATAAATAATGCATTACATTACTTTGCATAATCATTTTGCTTCTCTAAATATTGTCCTTACCGGGTGAAAGGGTAATTGCCCCTATGTGTGGTTTTGGTGATTAATGACAATCCCTATGGTCTAATGTTTTCACTGAGTTTTATATGAAGATATATTCCATAGGTCATGCTTGTAGTCCATGTGTTGGATTCAAGTATGGATGCCATGAAGATAAAGATATACCTTGAGTATTGGCATCGAAATCATCGAGATTAAGAGAATAATATGATATGATCAAGATCTTGAGAGTGTGATCTCAATAGAAGAATTCAAGATATGGCTCTAAGTCGGTGTCATGATAGCCTCATTAGTTGAGCTATGGTTGACTAAGATTTAGAGCATGTATCAAATTAAGAGTTCCTTATGTACCTCAAGATATTAAGATGGAGCGCGAGAAGATACTTGGTTGACCAATACAAAGAGTGAAGAGTGATTTCAAGTTGGTCAACACATGAAGCATAAAGAATGTACCACATGGTCTTGTGGTATGGTAAGCCTTGTCAATTATGCATCATGAACTAACCCATTATATATTTGCCTTTGCGTTTTCTATATGGGACAGGTATCTTTCCATGGGCATGCTTCAAAAATGAAGATATTATATAGCCCATGATAGGATGACATCAAGTGGTGATCGTCATTAAGGTTGAGAAGGGCAAGTTCAAGATAAGCATCTCGAGAAGATCATTTTGAAGGGTTTCGCGGCATAGTAAATCATAATTTTCTACGGATGCGAACAGAGGGAACCAAGATCTAATCTAGGAGATGAAAACAACGAGAGAGATTGGATTAGATCTTCATACCCTTGAAGATTCGCACAGCGGAACGTTCGTCGGAACGTGGGTGATGTAGTCGTACTCGCTTCGCCTCCTCGCGATCCGATCCGATCTAGCACCACAAGTGGCGGTGCCTCCGTGAGATGCACACGTGCAGCACCTCGACGTCTCCTCCTTCCTCGGACCAGCAAGTATGGTGGAGAGACGGATTGGATCTACAACACGACGGCGTGGTGTATATGGTGGAGAGTTTCTGCAGCAGGGCTTCGCCTACACGCAGTCGGGAGGGAGAGAGGAAGGGCAGCAGGGCGTCTAGGGTTGGAGGGGAAGGTGTAGGGGGTGGTGCGCCCCCAGCCCTCTTTATATAGAGGGGTGGGGCGCAGCCCTAGCCCCTCCCCCAAGCCCAAACCGGCAGCCCCAAAGGAGGAGGAGTGGGGGGCAAGGAAACCCCCCCTTCTAGAAGCTCTATCTAGGGTTTAAACCCTCTTTGGCCGGCTGGGCCCTATGGGGCCTTTTGCCCCTGGCCCAATGCGGCCAGGGCACTCCCCCATAGGCCCATGCCCCCTCCCAGAAGGTGGGGCCACGTTGGTCCCCTTCCGGAAAGTTCGAGAAGCTTCTGGTACAATATCGATTAACCCGGAACAATTCTGAACTCCAAAAACTGCACTGCCTTATATGAATATTATTCTCCGGACCACTCCGGAACCTCTCGTGATGTCCCGGATCCCATCCGAGACTCCGAACAAAAACTCATAAACCAATTATCCAACCTATCCTAGCGTCGAGACACGTTAAGTGTGTGACCCTACGGGTTCGAGAATATGCAGACATGATCTTCTATCAATAATCAACAGCGGGGTCTGGAAACCCATATTGACTCCCACACATTCATCGATGATCATATCAGATGAACCACGATGCCAGGATTCAATCAATCCCATATATATATATTCCCTTCATCTCGCGATATTTTACTTGCCCGAGATTCGATCGCCGGTACCGTCATACCTAGTTCAATCTCGTTCACAGCAAGTACTTTACTCGTTCCGTAATCCGATATCACTTTGTGATTAACTCCTTAACCACATGCTTGCAAGCGGTGTTGATATCGATTACCGAGTGGAGCCGAAGTATATCTCTCCGACTTGGGAGGGACAAATCCCATCTCGATACATACAACCCAACAGATACTTTCCGATCACCTGAGAGACACCTTTATGATCACCCTCTCATAGGATGACGTTTGATGACCTCAAAGCTTTCTTCCGATACCAGGGAGTTGTATTATCTCATGGTCTAAGGAATACAATATTTGACATAAGAAAAGCTTCGCAAAGACGAACACGATGACACGATATAATTGCTTCGCTTAGTTTGGGTCTGTCCACCATATCATTCTCCCAATGATATGATCTCATTATTAATTGACAACTCATGTCCATCGTTAGGAAACCTTAACCATCATTAATCAATGAGCTAGTCCTTAGAGGCGTACTAGGGACACGGTGTTGTTCACAAACCACACAAGTATTAAAGTTTCCGCTTAATACAATTCTAGCATGGAATATAAACATTATCATGAACAAGAATTATAATAATAAAATCTTTATTATTGCCTCTAGGGCATAATTCCAACAGTCTCCCACTTGCACTAGAGTCAATAATCTAGTTTACATTTGGCAACAATCTCACACCCATGGCATTGAGGTGTTGATCATGTTTTACACGTGGAAGAGGTTTAGTCAATGGATCTGCGACATTCAGATCTTTATGTACTTTGCTAATCTTCAGATCTCCATCTGCTATATAATCTCGGATTATATGAAACTTGCGGTTGATATGCTTGGTCTTTGGATGATATCTTGGTTCCTTAGCGAGTGCTATGGCGCCAGTGTTGTCACACAATATCTCCAGTGGGTCCAATGCACTTGGAACCATGCCAAGCTCAGTGATGAAGTTTCTGATCCAAACTCCTTCACCTGACGCTTCTACAGCAGCCATGTATTCCGCTTCTACTGTAGATCCCGCGATGACGCTTTGCTTGCAGCTTCTCCAGCTCACAGCTCCTCCATTCAAAATATACATGTATCCTGTCTGAGATTTAGAATCATCCTTGTCGGTGTCGAAACTAGCGTCGACGTAACCTTTTACGACGAGGTGTTCATCACCCCCATAGACTAAGAACATTTCTTTAGTCCTATTTAGGTACTTTAGGATGTTCTTCACGGCTGTCCAGTGTTCCACTCCTGGATCACTTTGATACCTGCTCGTCAAACTAAGAGCATTGGACACATCCGGTCTAGTACACAGCATGGCATACATGATAGAACCTATGGCTGGGGCATAAGGCACTTTGCTCATAGCTTCCCTATCATTTACCGTAGTTGGACACTGAGCCTTGCTCAATATCTTACCTGACAACATATGCACTGAACCTTGCTTTGCCTTATCCATTCTGAACCTTTTCAGAACTTTGTCTAGGTATGTACTCTGGCTTAAAGCTATCAGGCGTCTTTGTCTATCTCTATAGATTTGATGCCCAATATATAAGCAGCTTCACCTAGGTCTTTCATTAAAAAACACTTGTTCAAATAACTCTTCACATCGTTAAGCATGTTGATGTCATTTCCAATAATCAATATGTCATCCACATATAGTACCAGAAACGTCACCGAGCTCCCACTCACTTTCTTGTAGATACAAGCTTCGTAGCAATTTGGAACAAATCCAAAGCTCTTAATCACTTGATCAAAACGAAGGTTCCAACTCCGAGATGCTTGCTTCAGTCCATAAATGGAACGCTGAAGTTTGCATACTTTATCAGCATCCTTAGGATCGACAAAACCTTCAGGTTGCATCATATACAACTCTTCATCAATGTTGCCATTGAGGAACGCAGTCTTGACATCCATCTGCCATATTTCATAATCATGAAACGCAGCAATTGCTAATAAAATCCGAATGGACTTAAACATCGCTACGGGAGAGAAGTCTCATCGTAGTCAACACCTTGAACTTGTTGAAAACCTTTCGCGACAAGCCGTGCTTTATAGACAGTAACATTACCATCCGCGTCCGTTTTCTTCTTGAAGATCCATTTGCACTCAACGGCCTTTCGGTCGCTAGGAGGGTCCACCAAAGTCCATACTTGGTTTTCGCTCATGGATCCCAATTCGGATTTCATGGCTTCTAGCCATTTCTCAGAGTCTGGGCTCATCATCGCTTCCTCATAGTTCGTAGGTTCACTGTCTTCTACCAACAAGACAGTCAAGACAGGGTTGCCGTACCACTCAGGAGGGGCACGCGACCTTGTCGACCTACGATGTTCAGTAGCAGCATCGTCCAAAGATTCATGATCCTTGTCATTAGCTTCCTCTATCGTTGGTGCAGGCGGCACTGGAACAATTTCAGGTGCTGCGCTACTCTCCAATTCAAGATAAGGTTCAATAACCTCGTTTAGCTCTACTTTCCTCCCACTCACTTCTTTAGATAGAAACTCCTTCTCAAGAAAGGAACCGTTCTTTGCGACAAACACTTTGCCTTCGGTTCTGTGATAGAATGTATACCCAATAGTTTCCTTAGGGTATCCTATGAAGACGCATTTCTCCGCTTTGGGTTCGAGCTTGTCCGGCATCAATTTCTTGACGTAAGCTTCGCATCCCCAAACTTTAAGAAACGACAACTTAGGTTTAGCACCAAACCACAGTTCATATGGTGTCGTCTCAACGGATGTAGATGGAGCCCTATTTAAAGTGAATGCAGCGGTTTCTAATGCATAACCCCAAAATGATAACGGCAAATCAGTAAGAGACATCATTGATCGGACCATATCTAATAAGGTTCAATTTCGGCGTTCAGACACACCATTGCGCTGTGGTGTTCCGGGTGGCGTGAGTTGCGAAACGATTCCGCTTGCTTTAAGATGCGTGAGAAAATTATAACTCAAATATTCACCTCCACGACCGGATCGTAGAAACTTAATCTTTCTGTTATGATGGTTCTCCACTTCATTCTGAAATTCCTTGAACTTTTTAAATGTTTCAGATTTACGTTTCATTAAATAGATATACCCATATCTACTTAAGTCATCGGTAAAAGTGAGAAAATAGCGATATCCACCGCGCGTCGAAACACTCATCGGTCCGCATACATCGGTATGTATGATTTCCAACAAGTCCGTTGCTCGCTCCATCATACCGGAGAACGGGGTTTTGATCATCTTGCCCATGAGGCATGGTTCGCATGTGTAAAATGATTCAAAATCAAGAGACTCCAAAAGTCCATCAGAATGGAGTTTCTTCATGCGCTTTACACCAATAGGACCTAGACGACAGTGCCACAAATAAGTAGTATTATCACTATCTACTTTGCATCTCTTAGCCTTAATGTTATGGATGTGTGTTTCATCCCTTTCGAGATTTAGAAGAAATAACCATTCACAATAGGTGCATGACCATAAAAGATGTTACTCATATAAATAGAACAACCATTATTCTCTGATTTAAATGAATAACCGTCTTGCAATAAACAAGATCCAGAAATAATGTTCATGCTCAACGCAGGCACATAATAAACACTTATTAAGGTTTAAAACTAATCCCGAAGGTAAAACTAAGGAGAGCGTGCCGACGGCCATCACATCAACTCTTGATCTGTTGCCAACGCGCATCGTCACCATCATCCCTCGCAAGCCGCCGTCTATTCCGTAGCTCCTGTTTCGAGTTACAAATATTATCAACTGAACCGGTATCAAATACACAGGCACTACAACGAGGCTAGTAAGGAAAACATCAATAACATGTATAATCAAATATACCTTTGATGGTGCCAGCCTTCTTGTCCGCTAAGTACTTCGGACAGTTGCGCTTCCAGTGACCCTTGTCCTTGCAATAGAAGCACTCAGTGTCTGGCTTAGGACCAGACTTGAGCTTCTTCTCAGCAGGGGCAGTGCGCTTGCCGCCACCCTTCTTGAAGGTCTTCTTTGCTCCCTTACCTTTCTTGAAGGTGGGCTTGTTGACCATCAACACATGATTATCCTTTTTGATGTCCACCTCCACAGCCTTCAGTTTTGCGAAGAGCTCGGTGATCGTATCAATGGAACCAATCTGATTGTGAGTCACTTAAAAACTTTGTAGCTGGGAGGGAGTGATTGCAGAACCCTGTCAATCTTGAGCTCCTCTGGAATCGTGCATTCCAGTTGCTCAAGGCGTTGAGTGTAGCCCGACATCTTTATGGCGTGCTCACTAACGGTACTCCCTTCCTCCATCTTGCAGTTAAAGAACTTCTCAGAGATCTCATATCTCTCAGAACGGGCTTGAGTCTGAAACATGGTTTTCAGCTCCTCGAGAATCTCAAAGGGCCCGGGATAGGTTTCAAAACGATTTTGAAGTTCCGGTTCCATAGCAAACAACATGGTGCTCTTAATCACACCATAATCATCTTTGCGCGACTGATAGACAGCTTTCTCATCAGCCGGCGCAGTTGCAGCAGGGGTCACCTAACGCTTTCCCAAGGACATAGTCCTTTTGACCGCCAGAGAGAATGATTCTTAGATTGCGGAACCAATTGGTGAGTTAGACCCATTGTTTCTAAGCTTTTCCTTCTCAGTGAAAACGTTGAAGTTGAAGTTGGACTTGGCCATGTGATCTACACTATTTGGCAAGTACAATTTAGACTATGTTCATGATAACTAGTTCAACTTAATCAAATTACTAGATGAACTCCCACTAAATTCAACATCCCTCAAGTTGTTTAGTGAACATGATCACCTAATCCATCATCACAGAAGAGATGTGGGCTTCAATGGTGGACAACAAAGTGTCGATCATATCATTCATATGACTCATGCTTAACCTTTCGGTTCATGTGTTCCGAGGCCATGTCTGTACATGCTAGGCTCCTCAAGTTAGACCCAAGTATTTCCGCGTGTGCAAAACTGGCTTGCACCCGTTGTATGTGAGCGTAGAGTCTATAGCACCCGATCATCACGTGATGCTTAGACACGACGAACTTTTGCAACGGTGCATACTTGGGGAGAACACAGTTTTTATCTTGATCTTTAAGTGAGGAATCATCTTATAATGCTATCGTCACGATCTAAGCATAATAAGATACATAAAAGGATAAACATCACATGCATATAACTTTATGTGACATGGTATAGCCAATCTTCGCGCAATGATCACCATCTTGTGCGTTCCGGCATGATCTCCATCACTCCACCATGATTGCCTCTACCACGAATAGCAACTACAACTACTGCTAACTACTTAGCGATAAAGTGAAACTATTACATGGCGCATAAGAAGTTGACACACAGGTCATACACACTTATAAAGACAACCATATGGCTCCCGCCGATTGTGTACTCATCGACATGCAAGTCGTGTGAAACATTACAAAACATGATCATCGCATACATTATACAAATCACATCTTGGGCCATACCATATCACAGAAAACACTCCCTGCAAAAACAAGTTAGATGCCTCTACTTTGTTGTTGCATGTTTTTACGTGGCTTATGGGAGTAGATGCTAAGAACAATTCTTACCTACGGAAAGCCACAACGGTGATATTATGGTTGCCAAACTTCGGTGTTAATCCCATCACAACTATAGTGAGAGAAACTGACATCCACCAGCCGCATGTGTGGAACAAGCCACACGTCAAGTGCGGAGCCGGTCTCGCGAACGACGTCGCGTAAGGTTGGCCTGGACCGCTTCAATCTCACTATCCCGCATCATAAGAAGAACACAAACAAGAGGCTTGCAACAGAAAATATCAACGCCCGCAACAACCATGTTGCGTTCTACTCGTGAAACACATCTACGCATATATCTAGCTCTGATACCACTGATGGGTTTCGCGGCATAGTAAATCAAAATTTTCTACGGATGCGAACAAAGGGAAGCCAAGATCTAATCTAGGAGATGCAAACAACGAGAGAGATTGGATTAGATCTTCATACCCTTGAAGATTCGCACAGCGGAACGTTCGTCGGAACGTGGGTGATGTAGTCGTACTCGCTTCTCCTCTCGAAGTCTCCTCCTTCCTCGGACCAGCAAGTATGGTGGAGAGACGGATTGGATCTACAACACGACGGCGTGGTGTATATGGTGGAGAGTTTCTGCAGCAGGGCTTCGCCTACACGTAGTCGGGAGGGAGCGAGGAAGGGCAGCAGGGCGGCTAGGGTGGAGGGGAAGGTGTAGGGGGTGGTGCGCCCCCAGCCCTAGCCCCTCCCCCAAGCCCAAACCGGCGGCCCCAAAGGAGGAGAGGGTGGGGGGAAGGAAACCCCCCTTCTAGAAGCTCTATCTAGGGTTTAAACCCTCTTTGGCCGACTGGGCCCTATGCGGCCTTGTGCCCCTGGCCCAATGCGGCCAGGGCACTCCCTCATAGGCCCATGCCCCCTCCCGGAAGGTGGGCCACGTTGGTCCCCTTCCGGAAGGTTCTAGAAGCTTCTGGTACAATACCGATTAGCCCGGAACAATTCCGAACTCCAAAAACTGCACTGCCTTATATGAATCTTTTTCTCCGGACCACTCCGGAACCTATCGTGATGTCCCGGATCCCATCCGAGACTCCGAACAAAAACTCATAAACCAATTAACCAACCTATCCTAGCGTCGAGACACGTTAAGTGTGTGTGACCCCGCGGGTTCGAGAATATGCAGACATGATCTTCTATCAATAATCAACAGCGGGGTCTGGAAACCCATATTGACTCCCACACATTCATCGATGATCATATCGGATGAACCACGATGCCAGGATTCAATCAATCCCATATATATATATTCCCTTCGTCTCGCGATATTTTACTTGCCCGAGATTCGATCGTCGGTACCGTCATACCTAGTTCAATCTCGTTCGCAGCAAGTACTTTACTCGTTCCGTAATCCGATATCACTTTGTGATTAACTCCTTAACCACATGCTTGCAAGCGGTGTGATATCGATTACCGAGTGGGCCTGAAGTATATCTCTCCGACTTGGGAGGGACAAATCCCATCTCGATACATACAACCCAACAGATACTTTCCGATCACCTGAGAGACACCTTTATGATCACCCTCTCATAGGATGACGTTTGATGACCTCAAAGCTTTCTTCCGATACCAGGGAGGATATTATATCATGGTCTAAGTAATACAATATTTGACATAAGAAAAGCTTCGCAAAGACGAACACGATGACACGATCTAATTGCTTCGCTTAGTTTGGGTCTGTCCACCATATCATTCTCCCAATGATATGATCTCATTATTAATTGACAACTCATGTCCATGGTTAGGAAACATTAACCATCATTAATCAATGAGCTAGTCCTTAGAGGCGTACTAGGGACACGGTGTTGTTCACAAACCACACAAGTATTAAAGTTTCCGCTTAATACAATTCTAGCATGGAATATAAACATTATCATGAACAAGAATTATAATAATAACATCTTTATTATTGCCTCTAGGGCATAATTCCAACACATTTGCTTGAAACTTGCTGTCCATATTGGTGATAATGGACATGTGAATACATGTATTAATGAAGCTATCCCATAGTGGTGTATGGGGAGAAAATCAGGAGTCTTCACGAAGCAACAATGATCAAGTGTTGCATTCTGGCTTGGGTGGAGCTTGAAGCGTTGTCATCAATATCAAGCAGGATGCGCAAGGCAAAGGTATGGCCTTGCTAGGTTGTCCTTTTACCGGTCTCATGGTGGTTGTGGGAGACCGGGTTATAGGATAGATAGCCACACTATCAAGAGGGGCTTTCGGTTGTGTAACTTGATAACATCGTCATAGGGAGCTCAATCCTTTGCATACTTTGCATCTTCCTATTTTGTTGCTTCTTTGTTTTCTCCATGTGAGTTCTTTATCTTGTTTCTAGCTCTTCAACAAGCCCAAGTTCATCAAAACAGAATTCGTATGCATCTCTTCTATGCGTTTTCGAGTTTGAAGGTTTATCGGTTCTTATTTAGGGAGGCTTCTTACCTTTCTTCATTGGTTCTATACTCTTTGGTGGGCTATGATGTTTCTCTGCACAATCTTGTAAAGCTTGTTGTCCTCGTCAAAACAAGCCCAAGATCATCGAAATCGGAGTCCGGATGCAAAAGTTATTGCATTTTCCGTGAAGTTAGTTTCATCCCCGTTGTGGATCCGGTTCAACCGGCTCCCAGACCGGGTGGTCCGGTGCCAGCACCGGAAAACCAAGATTCAACCGGGTTTCAACCGAGATTCAACCGGTATTTCGGTTTTTCTATACCGAGTCTATCCGAGACTGTGTACTGACCCTTATCCCGGTGAGATTCGGTTTTCCGGTCTAGGAACCGAACCATCCGGTTCTGGAGCCGGTCCAACCGAACTTTCAACCGGTTTCGCACAGTTTCTCCCCAACGGCCATATTTCTTTCCACTATAAAAGGAGGTTCTTCTCCAAACGTTTTAGAGGGTTCTTATTGACCACGAAATGACCTCCATTGTTGAACCTCTTGAGCTTGCTTCCTCCCCCTTCCCTCCTATGATTCTTGCATCTTTTTGAGGGTAGATCTACAATCCTGTAACACCCTCAGAATTGGCCCTATGCAAGTTTCAGCGCTTCCCGCCAAACCCGCATAGAAACGATTCAAAGGTGCCCACCAGGCACTTGCGTGCGGGTGGAAAACGAAGTAATAACATTACACAAACAGTCCTCGATGGGACCCACAGAACAGATATATATACAACACGACTCCATGAGTCAAGAATACCAGAATACAGTACAAAGATCCAAATCACCTTGGAAATGATACAGCGTCCGACTACGGACAAGATGCAAATGGGCTAAGAGCCCTGAAGAATAACCAATGGCGTCCATAACCCTGCCTAGGCCAAGCCGGAAGGGTAACCTGCTAACGACGTCGATCTCAAAACTGCTTAAACAAAAGGGGTGCGACAAGGGCAGAGGAAAAAGAGGAGCGTCAGTACTGAGGCCAGTACACGGCGAGGCTAGAATTCGTCGGTCCTCGCCTACATAGGTATGGTGGACTGAGAGCGGCAGCGCAGCATGCACTAAACACCTATATAGAACTCGATACAACTAGCGGCTATCAGAGAGGTAAGAAAGACCTATTCGGATCCAACCTGATACTATCACCAAACATACCCATCCTGGTATCCCACTCGAGACCAAACGAGGAAGTCAACCGAGGAACTCACACAGTTGGCAGTTTACTTAGTTTACTTATTCAGTTATCGTTGCAACAATTATACTAGTCAGGTATAGATAATCATCCTGATATAATAAGCAGTGGGCACTTTTAGTTAACCATTCCGTTTTATAGTTGCAACACTTACTATCAGATTAGATATACAATAGCATGAGATAACCCCAAAACCCAGCAGTGGTTTGGTTTTGTATTTATTTAGCCATTCCGTTGTAGTTGCAATACTTACTAGTCAGATACAATGGTCGCAAGCGACAACCCAAACAAGCAATTGTTGGCAGTTTTATTTAGCCATTCCATTATAGTGA